>OY283152.1:85091824-86317110 GCA_958299815.1 Sarcophaga carnaria | reverse complement strand
TAATGCTGAAATTCTTTGTGACAATTATCAGATATATCAATTCAAAGTCGCGTAGAGAAGGTGGTGTTCTAATTGTAGTCTCTTCATCACATCCATCTGAACAGTTTGTAACCCATACGTCTAATATTGAATTTGTTGCTGTTGTTGTAAAATTAAAAACGTCTAAAGTCTTCTTTACGTGTTCTTATGTTCCTCCTGATTCTGACTCTGCTGTTTACTCTGATCATGCTGACGCAATAACATCTGTTGTCCAATGTGCTAAAAAAGGTGATTCTGTTTTTGTTATGGATGATTTTAATCTACCCTCAATTGCTTGGAAACATCTACCTGATATGCATTATTTAATTCCGATTAAAAATAAGACTTGCCATGACGAATTCCTAAATATTTTTGGACTATCACTGTATCAAATAAACTCACTTTGTAATGACTTTGGAAAAAACTGGATCTTGTATTTGTTAACGATGTTAATCACTGTAGTATTTTACGTTCTGAACCTGTAACTTAGCCTGAGGATCGATATCATCCGACTTTAAAAACTAAATTTTTATTTCCAACTAATTTCAAAGCTAAGCCTTCTAAAGTTAATGAAAACTACTGTTTTAATCAAACCAATTACAATTTATTTAATGACATGATGAGAAATACTTGTTGGAATGAAACCTTATCTATTTCTGTTAACAATGATTCTGATACTGACTTGATGATTTCTAACTTTTATAAGAAACTGCATTCAAAAACTGAAATTTGTGTTCCCTTAAAACCTACGTATACTCTGGTTGGTCCACCATGGAATTCTAAACAACTGTCGCGACTGAAAAAGCGAAAGAACAAGTATTACAAGAAATACCAAAGTTCTGGCTCCATTATTGATTATGGAAGATATTCTATTAGCCGGTCTGAATATAATATTCTAAATCACTTATTATATAGAACTTAAAAAAATGAAAAATAATTTTATTAAGAATCCTAAATCTTTCTATATGTTTGTAAGTTCGAAGAGAAAATCTACTGGTCTTCCATCCTTTATGAAATTTGGTGATAAAGAATCATGTAGTGTTGATGTCATATGTGATATGTTTGCAGATTTCTTCGCCAGTACTTATTCTAATGCTGCTTATAATGATACAAATATGTACCCTTACTCGCTGACATCAGCTCAAGTAATATCTATTCCAACATTTAGTGACTGTGATATTTTGATGAACCTGAAAAGTTTAAAGATGTCTTTTCGTCCTGGACCCGATGGGGTTCCAAGTTGTATTTTAAATCGATGTGCAGAGTCATTCATCACACCATTAGTGATATTGTTTAATACCTCGATTAATTATGGATATTTTCCTGTGTTTTGGAGGAACTCGTATATTATACCACTTTCTAAATTTGGCAATAAATCTGATGTTACAAATTATAGGGGCATTGCAAAACTGGGCGCTATTCCAAAAATGTTCGAGAAACTGATTGCCGATTTTTTGGTTCATCATACTTCATCGTTATTATGATCTTATCAACATGGCTTCCGAAAGGGCTGTTCAACAACAACTAACGTGCTTCAGTTAACATCCACGATAAATGCGGCCTTTTCTCAACGGAAGTAAACTGATGCAATTTTCACAAATCACAAATTCCTGTTAACTATATAGGATTTAATGGGTGTAAATCATAGGAGTTTAAGATGGCTAGAATCGTATTTGACTGGTAGAAAGTAGACTGTATGTGTGAACAATAGCTTATCTAAGTATATTTATGTGCTATCTGGTGTTCCTCAAGGCAGCCATCTTGGTCCACTTCTTTTTTCGCTGTTTATAAACGATCTTCCCAACATGATGCCAATATCTTGATGTATGCTGACGATGTAAAAGTTTTTCTCTCCTTTAATAATTTCATCGAGAATATTTATCTTCAAAGTCATCTCAATAATTTCTTTTTGTGGTGCGAGTACAACATGATGGGGCTGAATATTAAAAGATGCAAATCTATGCGGTTCTCAAGAAATAATTTTATTGCGGTTAATTACTTGCTTGGCGGTCATCAACTGGAAATAGTAGACTCTTTTATTGATCTTGGGATTCTATTAGAGACAAAATTAAACTTTAATGATCATATCACTTTGACTGTAAATGAGGCAAGAAGCACTCTTGGCTTCATAAAACGTTGGGCAAAGGAATTTACTGATCCATTTATTACTAAACAGTTATACGTATGGCTTGTCAGACCAATTTTGTAGTATCGATCCATCGTATGGGATCATCACTATAGTGCTTACAGCGAACACATCGAATCTGTTCAGAAACAATTTCCACTCTTCTGATTGCGTGGCCTTGGATGGAATTACTTGGATTTGCCTTCAGATACTACCAGACTGGTTTTAATAAAACTGCCTACCCTTAAGAGTCGTCGAACAATGTTAAATATATCCTTCATGGTTAACCTGATCAATGGTAATATTTGCTGTGAATTTCTGTTAAGATCTGTTTCGATGTTCCTCGTCGTAACTTCCGCTGTTATAATCTTATTTATATTCAATTCTGCAGAACTAATTATGCTGTTGCTGATGCGTTAACTAGAATTTGCCGTCAATTTAATTATTGGTCAGATTTTGTTGATTTTTCTTTAAATTCTTGCGTTATAAAACGGAACATTATTGTTTTTCTCAATTCATAACTTCATTGTTTTTCACAATTCGTAACTTTTCTTATTTTTATTGGAACTATTATTTGTATTTTTGAAGAAACAGATTGTAAGCCTATTTAAGGCTTACAATTTAAAGAATTTGTCCATTGACTTAAATAAATAAAAAATAAAATGTGTGAATTACGTTCAACGGAGCCATCCACAATCGGGGCTTAGAGCATTTGTGGGAAGAGGTTAATAGAATGAAAAAACAATCAAGAATGAGGTTAAGCAGGCTTTAGTTCAAGAATGGCAAAATATCAAAATATCGGGTCAGATTTACGAAGAAAGTTGGTGAATTCTATGCCTAAACGACTCCATGTAGTTATGGAAAATTTAATTTTTCAATTCAATTTTTTTTTGTTACAAAATTCATCAATCATCTGGTAAAAATAATTTTAGTTTAAAAATATTTTTAAATATTCCCTGAAATCGGTCTAAAGCAGAAGACAAACCATTTCATAATTCAAACGAGTCAGGTCTTTAGTCTTTGCCACTGTTTGGAATTTTTTCCCCAAACCTATTACTATGAAAAACATATTAACCGCAAACCCTACAAAAAGTTTCAGTCTCCAAAAATTCTATTTACTTATTCATTTTTATGTTATCATTTGTTTACTAAAAACGTTTAAAATACCTAACGGTTAATAGCCCATTTACACTACAGCGAAATCTAGTAGATCAGATTTCAAATCTTGCTCAAAATCTAGATCGTTTACACCAGATTTATTTGACAGTAGCAAGATTTCATTTTAATAACAAAAACAGCTGACTGAAATTTAAAATAAAATAATAATCGGCCCTATTCCATTTGGCGTTGTCGTTTAAAAACGGAATAAAAACGACAGTTTGGCATTACTGTTGGCGTTATCGACACTTACCGAAAATATATTGGTATTCTCCATTTTGAAACGAAAAAAATAACGACAGAGAATCATTCTTTCTCTGTCGTCCGAATTATTAGCAACGGAATTAAAACGACTCAAGCCAAAATGAAAATAGCAACCAATAAACAATTTGAAGTGTTAGTTTCCGAAATGGAAAAAAATCTACCATTTGCTAGGGGTTTTCGGAAGGGAGTTGCGGACAAAGTAAATCCGTTGGGACCGCCAGTTCGTGACGGAGATGGTTGGCACAAAGTAAGTGCATAAAGCAAAATTTTCATTTAATATGCATTAAAACAATTTAGTAATAAATATATATCTGTATAAAATTCAAACTAAAGGTGTGGAAAGACATGAAATTTAAAGTAAAAAAAAACTTGTGCACAACAAAGTTGAAGTAAGAGCAACGGGAGGAGGCTTTTATAAACAAATGCCTTTGTCGCCACTGGAGGAAGCGGTGGCGAATATAATGGAACTTGATAAACAGGTGAACCCGAAAGGACAAATAGGAGGATTCGGCGAAGAAGTTGAGGCACTGCTAAATGAAGAAGGAGAAACACCCAACTTTACATCGGGAAGTGGTGAAAACGATGAACGAGTGACACCAGCTGCAATAAACATAAGTGACGATATACCAACTGTTTCAACTAACGGCCCGTCATCAAAAAATAAATCGGCTGAAAAGGAAAGGATAGAGTTATTAAAGAAGCAAACGGAAATACAGCAAGAGCAATGCAGCCATTTAAAATCCATAAAGGTTTGTCTGAAAGACATATCTCGCTATCAGAGAAAGAGGTTTGAAATAGAAGAAGAACGCCTAAAAATGCTTAAGAGAAAAACTCGTAGAGAAGAGGAGTTAAAAGATCTTGATGCCGCAATAAAGAGGAAAAAACTTGAAATATTAGAAAAACAATTAAATTCTCATTAGTTTTATTTTATTTTTTTTATTTAGTATTTTATTTAATGAACTATAATTTTTATTTTATTTTGTTATTCTTTTCATTTTGGATGTCTAGCATCTACGTACCTTATACGCATCTTATGATCACAAATCTAATAAGAAAATAATCTTTAAAAACAAAATCAGTATTGCTAATTATATCATTGATGGTACTTACAATCATTGCATTTAAGCTAAAGAAACCTTTCCTGTTAAAGTATAAATTTTGAATACTTTTGCACGGTCCAATTATTTTTATATGGTTTCCGTCTACGCATCCTATGATTCCAGGAAAACCAGTTCGTTCATAAAAAAATCGTTTGCACTCTATTGCTTCATCTTCCGACATTTCAAATTTTATCCAATTATTAATAATTGTAGTACTCATCGCGTCCAAAACTTCGGATAAGATTTTACTGACCGTGGGTTGAGCCAAAGACAAATTGAAGTCATTCCCAACGATAAGTTGATACGACCCTTGCGCGAAAAACCGCAGGGCTGTTGCCAGTTTTATTGTTGGAGTAATTGCAGAATTTCGCATGCTGTTTTTTAGTTTCGAACGGATTTGTTCCAGGACGTATTGGAATGCAACTTTATTAAGCCTAAATGTGTTGACAAATCTTAAGAAAAATATACACATGAACATATTACAAATGATTTAATAAAAATTCAATTTATTACGTTCTATCGGGCATGGTAAAGATATCTATGTTCTGTCGTAAAATCTTCCGATGTATATTTATCTTTTTTGTTTCATCATCATCACTCGAACTAGAAAAATAGAACTCAGTACTCGCCATTCTTCAATTTTACATTTAAAATAACAAAACGATTTAAAAAATGTAAGAGAAAACGAAAAATATTGTCAGTGCTACCAAATTTACAATATTATTTTTGTTTGTTTTCGATAACTTCTCGTCTTCGTTTCGATGTATTTCAAGAATGCCAATTTAATAACGAAACGACGATAAAAACGACAACAACTTAGAAACGACTTTTAAAACGATAACGCCAAATGGAATAGGGCCGAATATTTTAGTTTAACCCTAATCAAGTCAGGAAAAAAATTTACAAATCCAGTCAAAATGTGTCTCAGAGGCATATACAAAGAATTTACGTATTAATTTTGTTAACTTATTTTTATTTTATTAAATTTTTTCTTCTCAGTTACATAAATGAAATATTATTTATTTATTTTCGCATTTTAAACAAACTAGAACTTTTGAACAATGCTCGTTGCAAGTATTTTTGTAGTAAATACTGCACGACTGCTTACACATTCTGCATATCTTCGGTGGGCACATATAACATCTACGTCGTATATCTGTCTGCCTTGGCTGGTTTGAGAATTCATCCTCGTGTTGTGTGGACCGAACATTGGACAAATTATTTTCATTTAATTTTAGAAGACTACGGCAAATAATGGGTTCCAGAACTCTGCGTAACTCATTATACCTCATAACTAATTATTATATTTTATTTTGTTGTTCACCAACAATAGAAGTATAGTTAGCGTTCCCATATGTGCCTCATATATTAACATGACATGATTAAGAACATTTTTGATTGAAACAAAATAAAAAATAAAAAGAAATTAATTTATTACTTGAAATTTGTAAATTCTAAATAAAACAATTGAAAGTAGGAATTCAAGAAGCAGTAAGAACTAGAACCTATATTTAAGAAAGTTACATGACCAAGTGAAATATGTGTCGGAGAGGCATATGTTGACTTGATTAGGGTTAGATTGAAATGTCATTTTTTCCTGCTCAGCGTTGTATTTTTAAGTACTATTTGGCAAAACACATAGTTGCATTTCTATTTTTACTAGATTTTGCCGAAATCTACTAAATAAGTAGATTTTGTTTTGTATAGGAAATCTAGTTAAAATCAACTAGATTTGGCTCGACATCTCATAAGTACAAGATTTCGCTGTAGTGTAAATGGGCTATAAGTCCTTTTATTACAAGAAGCAAATTCAAGACCATTGGAAATATTATTTGTAGTTGTCGATACCAAACAGGTTTTGTAAGACTTAGAAAACGAAAATTGTTTGAGTTGTGTTTCAGCATTCGTGCAAAGCGGACTTATTTTCTTAAAGTCAATTTGTTAAATAAAATGTGAATTTTAAGTAAAGTAAAAAATAAATATCAATATGAGCATGATCTAAAATTATGAATCTTAAGCAAATAATGTTTTAAATAAATCTTTTTATATACAAGAAATGAAATCTAAAGTATATTTTGCCTCAATCACAAGGATCTTCAAATTTAATCAATTCCCCTACAGGCACCTAATCAATAATCAGAAATTAGTACCAGAATCATAATATTATTTTAAAAGATTTGCCCCATTGCGTATATGTTTTTCCCGTATATCACCTTTCCGAATTTTATCAGCAGATTCTAAACCATGTAATCATGGATTAAGTTTTTGTCTGCACAGAAAAAATCGCACAATAACATCAACATCACTAAAAACAAATTACTTTTGAAATTATGATTACATTTCAACCTTTTCTGTTCTGTTAACTACAGCATTATCGCAAGCAGGATGTGGCTTGAATAAGGGAAGCCAGAAATGCTTTTTAATTTTGCTGCACTTACTTCTGAAATTCAGTAATTGCATATACTATTTCTAAATGCTAAAAATGTATGCAGTCAGCATTGCTTAATAAATAAAAAAAGATTAGAGATTTTAGATGTTCGATAATTTATATGAAATTATTCTCATAAAAATTTTCGATAGCGTTCAAGCGTTCATCTTACAGTCTCACAAAAACAAGGATTTGATAAATAAATAAAATTATCATAGAAGGATATATGAAAATGCAACAATGTAAATTAAGAAATTTGTTTTAAATAAAAAGAACACATTTAATTCATAAATATATATGTATATATACACGTATATTTTGTTTATGAAGTGTATGTGTATGACGAGTTATTGTGTGGTGTGATTTTATGTTATGTATGCATATAATAAATTCTAAGTCTAATATATAGATATAAAACATCCTCATGTTTTACTGTGGAACAACAAAGAAAGGGGCATTCTTGGAGAAGTTCGTCGATAACTATTTGCCGAAGACCATGTCGTTAGAAATTTTTGTTGAACAAATCCATAACTTTACGCCAATTATTTATAATAATCTACAAAGCCCTAAGGAATTGTCGAATTGTTTGCTATGTGGTACAATAACCGTCTGGGATGGAGTCATATCGTTAAAATAGGTCAGAGAAATCTCACATTAGTGGATTTTGGATAATTTATTATAATAATATCCTGAAATGTTTTTCGCATAACTCATTGTCAATTATGAAAGGTAAAAGTTTTACGGCTTCTTTTAAAAAATGTAATTGTTCTGTGGAACATACGAAAAATAAGTTATTAAAAACGCTCGGTATTCCGCTGTATTAAGGAATGTAGGGGCTTTCTGACTGTCTAGTTTCCCTGTCTTATGCAAAGTTCATATACCGGCTACTTCTGTTCGACTTAAAACTTCCTTGCTAAATTAACTCTCTCATTCTTTGAAAACTAGCAGCACATTTAAGGATCTTAGAATCAACATTACAAAAATGGATAACATCTGCCCAGGACACAACTTTATTGTTGAAATAAATATTATTTTTTCCGCAAGCAGATAATTTCGTACACTTTTTAAAAGATGCGGACTGTCATTACTAAAATAAATTCTTTTGTCGTTAACTAAAAATAGGGACATTTTAAAGTTACCACAATGATTTTTGAAAAGCTGACAAAATTGCCGTCTTTACCGTAAACAATCTGGCAAGGTTTTAAGCCTATGGCTTCTAATTTTGGAAATGCCTCAAAAACATATGTTTTCATTAGTAAACCTTTACAATTTTCGTAAACAAAGAAGTAAGAAATAGCTTGCGACTAGCTGTCCTCCTTTCCCACTTGCCATGATGACCCTGGCACTTGTCGCTAAGTTGCGAGAACGATATTCATTTCCAAAGTCCGGTAAACCTATAACGCTATCTTTGAACCTATCATAGTCATGAAATGTTTTTAAGACATTTCGTCGCAAGAAAACACTAACGAATTTGACTTCGTCTGCAAAGTCATGCTTCAAAAGTTCGTTTTAAATTCCCCAGAGCCTTGGGGCAGTCCTCTACGAAGCGTTGAATCCCAAGTTCTGGCCAGTTAAACACCGGTCGTAAATACCGATACACCAAGGGAGAAAGGCAAAGTACGGCTACGGAAATCAGATTCCGTCCGATACAGTAACGTCTTCGTTTCGGTTCACTGGTATAATTATTCATATCTTTTTCTAAAGAAACCGAGAACGGTTTACTAATTTGTGAAGAAAATTCATTTTTTTTTTCTTTAATTCCAATTCCAAGTTTTCTACCTTTGTTTTGTATTCTTTACTCCTTTATATAACCTGGCATTAGTAACCATCAACTTACTTTTCAATCTTTCCTCTAACAAATACTGCCAACGATAATGGTTCAAGGCTGCTTTAATTTATTTATTTATTTGTTCAAAACAATACAACAAGAATAAATCTTATATTACAGTATTGCTTAGCAATTGTTACTAACATTTATTCGGAATCATTTATTTTAACTAAATTAACATAATTTAACAAAAAAATCAATTTAAAAAAGAAAAGAAACTTAAAATTTAAGAAAAAAGGAAATTTAAGTAAAGAAAGGGGGAAAAAACATTATCACAAAAGTATTAAAGAAAAGAATTTCACAATTATAATAAAACTAAGGAAACAAATTTACAAAAATTAGAGAAAATTAACTAAGTAAAGTGCTCGAAAATGGCTGTTTTGAAATGCTTTGCATTGCTGATCATTTGTATTTGAGGGGGAAGTTGGTTCCAGAGACGAATGGAGTGAATAAAAAAATGTTGAGATGGCCATGTTATATTTAATGTCCTAACGTCCGAGTCGTTGTCCGATAGGAAATTGACCCCGAACGGGAGGGAAATTCTTGAAAACTACAGATTATTTACGTCCTCTAAAATCTTGTCGCCCTGATCGCCTACCTTATTTTCGCTACCTGCGTCTACTTCAAATTCCTAAACTAAGTTGTTGAAACCTGGAATTGTATTCTGTCTAGCCAACTCATTTAGTTGAGCACATTTCGGAACTACAAATTTGAAAACTCAATTCCCAAAAATGTACTCCGGAGTAAAATGAAGACTACACGCGAATTCACATTTAATATACGAAGCCATTCAGTACGTCTAAAAAGGAACAAAAAATAGCGAGGGAAGGTGCTGTAATACATAGCACTGTACATACCGATTGCAGACCCTGAAAGAGATTTCCACATGCATATTATTATAAATACAAAAATTAACAAAACGTAGCTAAAAATGATAACCAAAATTAGACTACTTTATTCGCAATTAGTTCCCTTCAAAGCTTTCACCAGAAACTTTACACCTCTTCCTCTTAATTTTATTATTATTATATACATATGTATGTATATATAATTGTTGTTTATGAGATTAAATTTAAATGGAATTAACCATATTACAAATAAGTTCGAAAAGAACTCACCTATCTATGTCCAATTCAAATCTCCATAAAAAAATTAAAATTAAAATTTTTAATAAGCTCGTATAATGGAAAACTAAATAATTGGCAAATTTAATAAAAGTTAATAATTTTAAAAAATAGAATATAATTAAAACGAAGTACAATGGCTTGTGAGCGAATCCAGCCTTAAAAAGCGGAGGCCAGTTTTTTGTAATGTTAGAAAACACGAAGCTTTCTCTCACAAATGAAATAAACGCTCTCTTAATACTAATTAAAAAGATGAATTAAACGATATGCCGTTTGTGAGGGAAACAAGCTTTGTTTTATAACAAAGGTTTCCCTAACAAATAAAAATAAATGCACTTTTAAAGCAAAATAAAATAATAATGAAATACACAAAATTTTCCCTCCCTCCATAAAACATTTTAGATAATTATAATTTAGAATGCATAGAGGTAAATGCTACGCAGCATTCTCCCGAAACCGATGTAAGTTTGTCCCTGGCAGACAGCTCATGATGTATTTTCG
The DNA here is from genome assembly GCA_958299815.1 of Sarcophaga carnaria. Taxonomy (NCBI): domain Eukaryota; kingdom Metazoa; phylum Arthropoda; class Insecta; order Diptera; family Sarcophagidae; genus Sarcophaga; species Sarcophaga carnaria. Next base: position 86,306,564 of record OY283152.1, on the reverse strand, counting down.
GCTCCTGTAAATTTTTTTTAATTATTTTATAAAATAAATATATTGATTTACACTTACATATTTCCTGTATGCTTCTTGTTACAACGGCTGATATGGAACTGCTCGACACAAGTTCTTTGATGATTTTTGATATCAATTATACACAATTTCTATTAAATTAAAAACAGATAAGTATGTTTTTATTACTTCACTTATTTTTGCGCTTCAACTATTAATCACTCACTTATAATTAAAGCTTTAAATTGTTTATAAAAAAACTTTACCTAGCAATTTTTATACCAAATATATGTCGACACTATTTGACGCCAATTTTATTATTCCTCGTTTTTTAATTTTTTTCATTATTTATTAATAATTTTTCACATTTTTTTTATTAAACCGCGCTAGTAATAGAAACCCACCCCGAAAACTATAAAAAACATAAACAGACAAACAATCTATCTGAGAGGGACAGAAACAATTATTACCAAGAAGAATTTCTGTCCCTTTCACATTAAATTGGCAATGAGTCAAATTGCATGTCGCACTATGTGGCATTTTGCCTGAAAACCTGGCCAAAATTAATAGAAGTGTTTTATGAGTTAATGGCTAGAATTTTGTGATAGTGTTAGTGATAATTAGGCCCAAGGATGAACCCAACTGATTTTGGTTCAAATCGGCCCGTGATTTCGCCTAGCCCCCATACAAATTCCCCTCAAAATTGCACTTATTTACACATAATTATGGAACAATCATGATAAAATTTAGCATGGATCAGTTCTGTGTACTAGGTCTGTGTACCCTGGTCTCCATATAAAGTCCTATTTAGAAATTCACGTTTGCGCTTATAAATGGATTAAAAACATCGATATCGTGATGAAATTCGGAATGAACGTGTATTTTGTAAATCTAAATCATATTACCAAATTTTGTTATGATCGGTCCACAATTGCCCCTTGGTCCAAAATAGGGCCCCTTAAGAAAATATGTTTAGCAATTATAATTGGCTTAAAAATTGTATTACCTCGATGAAATTCGACATGAACATGTTTAATATGAATGTGAATCATTTTAGCTAGTGTTATTATGATCGGATCATAAGTGCCCCTAGGTACCACTACTACGATCCATTAAGAAAATCAGACATACATCTCATATTGTTATAATAGTCGATATACATACATATGTAATTAAGTTTTTAAACTTCTGATAATTAATATTTATTTATAATATTTATTTTACATTATTTAATACTTAACTTAAAAATACTTAAAAAGTGAAACTAAATACAATCGTTAAAATCGTTATCATTTACATCATCAATGTCAGGAAGGAGCAATTTAATAGTACCTGATGAAAATGCTTTTCTATTCCTTCGCGATTTTTGTTTACTGCAGCTTATAAAAGGGTCACGGCTTAAAAGTAACATCTCGATTGGTATCGCTTCTACTGAATTTCCTCGCATAATTCGTACGCCACTTACGGCTTTATTGCCTATGGCTTTATTACACTGCGTGTAATTTTTTTTAATTTTTCAAAAAAAAGCAAAATTTTCAAAAAATCGCCAAAAATAATTGCGCAAACTTTTCTTTTTGTTCCTGAATGTAGAGAGTTCATATTTTCTTGTGGTATATAACATTAAACTACTAAAAACTACTTTCACCTTTAAAATACTTATCTTTTTTTGGGTAGGGTAAAAAATGTGAAATTTAAATTATTTTTAAATTTTGAAGGAATAACTTTAACATTAGTATATGAGATACATATATAAAAAAAAAAAACTGAAAGTAGCAGTTGCTCATACCTTTCAAATAAAAAAAATCAATATAAAACCTCTATTCGTTTAGCCACAAAAAAATATAATATAAACCTATTAAAATTTCAAAAAACACCAAAAACGCATTTTATTTTCTTCACTTTCCTGGCTTTGACATCGTTGTCCATCGAACTGCATACTCAGTTTCTTAAATTTCTTTAAATTCATTTTTGCCTTTTTGGCCAGCTTTTCAGGGTAAATGCCACGTAGTGTGTCGCCTCTGTTTACTCGGTGCCGAAAACATGAAGCCGAAAGTCCATTGCATTCGTTTCATGCAAGCTTGCGCTACATGCGATTCTTCAATTCTCTGCGGTTTTTATTGCAAGTTACACACATGCGTTTTATGCGACTGATCATCAGCTGTTGTGAAATTATTACACATAAGAATAGTTTTGAAATTATTACAAGAAAGCTAAGACTAGTTGTGAAAAATAAGAAAAATGGCTAATGAAATTGTGTTTTTAAAAGAATTTATTGAATTAGTGGAATTTACATATTTAATATTTTGTGCTGCCAAGGCGTATGAAAACCCTCAAAAGAATTCAAGAAGATTTTGGGTCCGCCCCTTGTATTTGCAATGGGATGTGAGTGGGTTGTTTGTATCAACATTTCATAAATTAAAAAGCCGTGACCATGAGCAGTTTAATATAGCGACGAGAATGTCTCCAGCCATCTTTAATTGATTACTCAACATTTTAAGGGAAGTCTTGAAAAGAATTCAAGTAGAGTTATTACACCAGATTGCCGTCTCTTCTTGACTTTAATGTAAGTATATACTTGAGTATGTCAATAATGAACAAGTCAATAATTTGTTTACCATACGTATGAATGGGGCGAATAGCGGAAGATTTCAAGAATATATGGGATATGCCGAATTGTGTTGGAGCCATCGACGGAAAACACGTAGCCATTACATGCCCACCATGTTCTGGCTCAAATTATTATAATCATAAAGGTATGTTCTGAAATGTACTTTACCAACTAATTTTTAACTATATTCTTAAAACATCAACACTTTCTTAACATATAGTATTGTACTGATGACTCTGGGCGATGCAAATTATATGTATGTTATGTTCTTAAATGTATTTTACCAAATAATTTTTAATTATATTCTTAAAATATACATTTTTAGGAACATATAGTATTGTACTGATGGCACTGAGATGCAAATTAAACATTTGCCGTAGTCGATATATACTAAGAATCATAAGTTAGTCAACAACCACTATAATTTTAAATTTTCTATTATAAAAAATGTACTTGTAGCAGCAATAATTTTTACGATGAAAATTTAAAGCTTCTTTCATAACCAACTCTCACCAAAAAATAAGAATTATAAAAAAACAAAAACATTTTTTTACTGGGTTAAAACAAAAAACTCAAAATATTTCGCAGCAAAAGTGAGTATACACTTTTCCTCTCATTACATTTTTTGCTAAAACCGTTAAGGGCCCTGGAGACGATCAAATAAAACCATCAACGTCTTAAGGCCCCTGGAGACGATCAAATAAATTCGTCAAATAACGCATACGTGTGAGTGTAGTGTGATTGAAGTTTAAAAGGAGACGTTCAAATAAATTCGTCAATCGTCGTTTGCATTTTGATTTTGTAGTGTGCGCTTCGCAAAATGTCTTTATCGGATGACGATGCCTTTAACATATTGTGCAATTTTATTAAGAAAAAAAAAAGGAAAATATGAAAAAACTTTGAAGGAAAAATTTCATATTATTTTCTTTTTTCTTCTCTATTACATTTTCTTCCAGTTTTACATGCAACATTAATATTTTGCAATTAATTCTAATATAATTTTTTTATGTTTGCACTTCTCCATGATGGCAAAAACGTTTACCAAACACAATTTAACTTCTTAAAAATATAATAAATAAAATATACACACACAAAATACATATATACACACAAAATATAAAGTATACAAAGTATAAAGTATACATGCACAAAAAAAAAATATTTCTTTGTTTATCCGCGCATTGATGATGTGTTCATTACGACGATATCGTAGCAAATGAGATATTGCTTGTCAATCAGAATTGGAGACGATCAAATAAAAATGCGTCAAATGAAAAAATCAAAATGTTTTGATTTTCATTAATCAAAGCCGACAACGTATACGTATATAACGACAACACGCACACGTATAAAGGGCCCTGGAGACGATCAAATAAAACCATCAACGTCTTATATCAACGACTTATATAAAAGATTTACTGCTACTTTTCTTCAAATTTTTGTAAAAAAAATACAATTTAAACACTCTTTAAGTTCATTAGTACTCATCACTTGCTGTGTAATAATCTGACAAGAAGTACAAAAGGTTTTAAAAAGATGAGAATTGAAAGTTCAACTGAAACTCGAAAAATTATTGTATAACTAAGGGAAATGTTATCTCAAAAATCTGTCGTTCGGAGTCGACTTTAAACTATTGGTACCGCCATTCGTGTGTCAAATTAACACACACAACATAAGTGGTGTGAGAAACTAGGACGTTGTACAATGGGTAAATTCGACCTCCGGGTACTGTACTTGTCTTAAATGACAAGTACACGCCCTCTAACCTAACCTAAGGGAAATCTTATCGTGAAATTGCGACAATTGCTGGAAGGCATCACGCTTCAGTTAAAAAATTCGTCGATAAATATAAAAACTTTGAAAGGATAGAAAATTTTAATCGAACGGGTCGGCCAAAAATATTAAATTAAAGGGAAGAACGGAGGATTGAGCCACAGTAAATCCTGGTTCTAGCTCAGTGCAGATTGCCAAAGAGATTAGTGAAGAGTTGGAAAAATCTGTAAGTGGAAGTACAATACGACGTGTATTGCATAAATCCGGGTTTCATGGCAGAGGTTCAAGAAAAAAAACCCTTTCTTTCCAAGGTAAATAAAGCAAAACGAATAATTTACGCGAAAAAATATGAAAATAAGGACATTAACTTTTCGGAAAATGTCCTGTTCACGGATGAGAGTAAGTTCGAAATCTTTGGAGGTAAAAAAAATTAAAAAAAATTTGGCGAAAAAATGAAGGCCGAGTAAAATATCCAGTGTACAGTTAAGCACAGAGGAGGCTTAGTAATGGTTTGGGGTGTTTTTCAGCGTCTGGAGTTGGAGGGCTTGACTTTACTGACACGACCATGAATGCTCAATGCTACGTAGACCTTTTAGAAAAAAATCTTACACCAAGCGTTTCCAATTTGAATTTGCCTGGACATTGGATCTTCCAGCAAGACAATGATCCTAAGCATACCTCCCGTTTGGCAAAGGAGTGGTTGCGACAAAACACACCAAAAATGTTGAATCACCCTCCACAATCCCCGGATCTAAATCCCATTGAAAATCTTTGGGATCGTTTGGACCGCCAGATCCGAAAAAGAAATATTACAAGCAAAGAAACACTAAAAGGAGCATTATTAGAATAATGGGTCAAACATCCAGCCGAATTTACCAGAAATTTAGCGGAATCTATGCCAAATAAGCTAAAATGTGTCAAAAAGGCCAAGGGAGGTCCAACTAAATATTGAAACTTATTTTTTTGATATTTTTAATATTTATCTTAAGTAACCATTAAAGTGTATACTAACTTTTGGTGTGAAAATTTAGAGATAGTTTTGTTCTTAAGTATAAAAAAAAGTTCCTTTATCATGAATTGTTGTTTTTGTTTTAACATTTTATAAGTAATAAATAAACGTTTTTTTTTTTTGGAAATTTATTCGGTTATTCTCATTTACTTTTCTCGCTATCCTAAGAAAATTAAATATTTTTATTTTGGCGCTCAGTGTAGGTTCTTATGGCAGTCAATGCGATGGTGGTGTGTGGCGGACACTTTATTGCCAAATAGTGACGTGAAGTTTACACATTACATAGTTGGCGATGCTGCTTTTCCTCTCAAAACATACCTTATGACACCATATCCCGGTTTATTATTATGACGGGAGAATATTGCGTGCGACTTTGAATATGACTTCGCAATCCGCCGAAAACTTTGTTTGCGCTACAGTTGTTCTTCACAACTTCTTAAAAATGCACGATGGAACTTATTGTCCACCAGATTTTGTAGACAGAGAGGAAAATGATTTTGTTATAGAAGGATTATGGAGACGAGGAACACAACCATTACGCAGAAGTCCCAATTTTTTTTTCCAATAACTCGTCTAGGAATGCGTTCCAACAAAGGGATACTTTATGCGACTACCTCTTCATAAATAAAATATAAAGTTTTTAGTTTCAAGTTTCATTTTTATTGAATTCTACATTTCTTTCTTCTTCATTTCATTTTAATTTAACTTTTTTCTGTAGAAATGTATGTAAATAATAAATATAACAATAATTTCTTAAATCTATTATTTTAATATAAATGAAATAAATAACAATAATATAAATAAAATAATAATAACAAATAACAATTTAATTTTACTTAACAGAAATAATTTATAACAAATAATACTACATAAACATGCTAAATATCACTTTTTTCAACGTTGATCGTTTAAATAATTTAAAAAAAACTTTGGCGTTTTCGTTCTTGCTTCGGCAATATTTGTCATCTTACTCAAAAACTCATTGAAAGCCTCTGCGCCACTTTCCCGACGTTGTCTTTTCCTACTGCTGCTAAGAAATTTAAGGAGGGAGGAGTTTGATACACTCGTAGATGAAGGATCGTCCAGGAATTCAATTTCCGCAAAAGCCTGTAAATAAAAATATTACAATATTTGTATTACTGTATTCCCTTACCTCTAGAATGCTTTCAACATTTTCGCTGCGGTCTTCTTCTACTAACTCCGTGAGAAAGCTTCCATGACTTAATCTGTGGGACTAAAAACTGTCCTATAATGGAATTATAAACAAGTAAATATAATATAAATATAAAATAAAAATATAAAAATAATATAATAAAATATCTCACTTTCGAGCTCTGATATGTTCTCGTAAGAACTCCAGTTGGCTTTGGTATTACCATTGACCCTCCATTACTTAAGCTTCACTTCCTGAAGCTTGATGGCTCGCCGAGATATTTTTACGTATTTAACTCGGAGATACCTTCAACGTGTTTGACAAACATCCTCTAAAAAGATACATGAACACATTCATATACACAAATAATATTTCATATTAATATTACCTGACAAATGTACTGCCCTACTAATTGCGTTCCAACCTGCACGTTTGAACTTGTTCCTATAGAGGACCGATTTTTTGTTGTATAAAACTTCGTGTTTTCTGACGGATGTAATTAGTTTCTCCTCCATAACTCTCATTCACAAATAAACATAAAACAGTGAAATTCAACAGGACTTTATTTATTATTGTGTAAATACAATATAAAATGAAATCATGTTTGAAACTATTTTATTAATCTACAATAATTAAAATAAACTTTTGATAACAGTTCATATTTAGAAATATAAAACAAAACAAAAATTCAATTAAATTAACCCTTTACACTCGGCTGTCCCCTATAAGGGGACATGATAGTGTGTTAGCGATTACGGACAAGGAAATTATTCCACCTCAATTTTTTAAAAAACATGTGTTCTCCAATGGTTTTGTGTTACAACAATAAAGAAATCCGATAACCGAGAGAGGAAATGTACAAGATCTCAGTTCGTACTGAAGCGTCGAATAGAAAAGGTCTCTGCAGTAATAAGACAGTATTGTGTTTTCGTAATTTACCGTTAGTTATTCCTAAGGTAGTTTTTTAAAGTTCTTTTTCAAAGCGCTCTTTTTTGGACGCTTTAAAAATTCCTAAATCGTCCGTACTGCTTTTCCATCCAGCCGCTTTGTCCAAAATTTTCCAATGCGAATTACAAATGGGAAATTACCAGTTTTCCTGAATTCGTCAGCTATCTATACTTCTTCTATAACGGATGCTGGCATCTTTTTTCTTGAAAGTTCAGCAAGAGCACGGGTAACTTTCGTAAAAATTATACTCACCAAATGTTTTTGGCTTCGTATATATTAATAGACTTTAACGTGTAAATTTTTTGTCCTCGGTCTTTATTTATTTTATTTTTTTAATTTTTTACAAATAGTGGAAAAGCGTTTAAAACGCATCTCTAATATCATAAATGTAGTATCGCACCCGAAAGGGTTAAGACGATCCCGTAGGATTAAACTAAACTGAAATAAAAGAGCAGGCGGACTGAACGAAAATAAAACATGTACACCTAATTCTGTTTTTACACGGTCTTTTTTTACACGGTTTTGATATAACACGGTTTGAAAATAAAATATTTTTAATTTTTGTTACACGATTTTATTCCATTTAGCACGATTTAAAATTTTTTGTGCTTATTTTTTTTTGTCAAATTTAATTTTTGCAAAGTATGTTCATATCACAAATTTAAGGGAATTCCCTTTTTGCGCGACAAGCAAATTTACTGGTCAAAGCAAATGTAAATGGCACAAATTTAGGGGAATTCCCTTTTGTGCATACAAGCACAAAGGTCAGAGCAATTGAAATGTGTTAATATTTTGTGTTTGGTAAAGAAATTTTTTATTGGCAAATTTGTTTTTCTATCGTTACATTAAATTTAACGCATTAAGGTGAAAGGTAAGCCAAACAATATTTTATATTTATTAAGTTATTTATATTTTTAATTTTGTTAAATATTTTATGAATCCCTAAAAGAAAATGTCAAATTCAAAACTACTTAAAAAATCCTTGTTTTTCACTAATTTTAATAGGTTTTAGAGATTAGGAACCAATCACCTATTTTTGCATACAATCAGTGTCTTTTTTACACGGTTTTTTCTGGAACCAATCTACCGTGTAAAAACAGAATTAGGTGTATACGTGATTGACTCGGACAAAAAATACAGTACGTTTCATAGAAAAAACAATAAGGTGCATTTGGCAGTCGAGCCAGACAGTCAATATCGTAGTTTAAATTTTAAATAAATAAGAATTGTTTTTAATTGTAATTTATTAAAAAACTTAATAAATTTTATTTCAATCATAAACTAAAATTTATATAAATTAACATATTTGATATATTTTTTTAATATAATTTAAATTTATTTCTAGTTCACATGTCACGAATGCAGAAGAATAAAGTGGAACTTAAAAAAACGTTAATGGTTTAATAAGGAACAAAAAAGGAATGAAAAACAAATATCATACCCTTTCGGTTTCACGAGAGAATATTACAGTTTGAACTATATGATTGTAAGTACGGAAACTTAAAATTGAATTAATAATTATAATTAATAAGTATTTCTATCATTAGGTGTGCGAATTTTAAAAGCTATGTATGTACGCTACCCTAGCTTAAATAATGAATCTTGATTACAGGTAAAAATTGTTTCTCTATTCTTTTTTTAATTTAAATATAAATTTTGTAGCTGATGTTGGGTATCAACTGGAATTGTGTTAAGTAAAGATTTTGATGTTTACTTTCTGAAAGAGAGTTGCATTACACTCCAAATAAAGGGAATCAAATCCACAATTTAAGCAAAAAACTTTATTAGGGAGCGTAAGAGAGAAATGCCTTTAACCCTTTCCACTCCAATGTCGAGTGTCACTCGGCATTGATTTTGTTCCACCAGCTACACTGTCGAGCAGCGTTGCCGTTGTGACACTAAAGTATCACTTTTGAGCCTTTTTCATGCCAAAATAACTTTTTATGGCCCTTTTTTAACTTATCCCATTCTATCATTTTCACGAAATATATGGCAATTTTTTACCCTTTTTCAAAATGAGTAAAGTTTCAAAATTCCCCCGAAAGTTTTCAGTACATATAGCTGTTATATATGCGTAAGTTTCGACAGCTAGAAGATTCGATTTAAATTTGTAGTTTAGTGTGCCATGCATATTCAAATATGTTCGCGTTTGTAAGAAAATACATGTAAATGGATAAGTAAGTATTACATTCCCAAATATTTAATTATATTAACTTATATTTAAAAATATATTTAAACATTAGGTTTTTGGTTAAATTAAAAACAACAGACGAACAGCAGGCTTCATCAAGCAATATGGATCAAGTGTTGGAGTACGAAAAAATTCCCGATATAGAAATGAATCCATCAGCAGGTGACACTAAAACACCAAGAAAAAATAAAAGTATTGTTCGGAAGTATTGCAAGGTGTGGGAGAGGGAGTACAAATGGCTCAAGTTAGACCCAAACGCAAAGAAACCTATCTGTATTGCCTGTAATCAGTTGCTAAATAACCAAAAATCTCACTTAGATCGTCATTCGAAAACTGCGACTGGTGTGTGTCGACTTGTTTCTCGTGGGTCTTTTCCAGGATTTGGCGTAGTGTGAAGACCTGGTCGATGGTGGACTTGCCAGGTCTGAAGCCGCACTGATAAGGTCCAATCAGTGTTTTGACGAGTGGCTTCAGTCGTTCACACAATACGCCTGTAAGAACCTTATATGCGATATGGAGAGATACCCCTATAGTTGGCGCATATAGTAGGGTCTCCCTTTTTCTTATTATTTGTCGCTCTGATGGCCGTTTAATGGTCTGGAGAAAGCCCAATACAGAGCTCATAAAACAAAATCTTGCTTCTACAGTAAAACATAGTGGTAAAAGTCTAATTGTGTGGGGGAGTATGTCTACTGCAGTGGTTGGTGAACTAGTTTCATTAAGAAAATAATGGACAAATTTAAGTATCCTTAAACAAAATTTCAAAATAACAATGACCCAAATATTCTGCTAATAGGCGAAAGAAAAACAGTCAAGAATGAGTTAAAACAGGCTCTAGTTCAGAATTGCAAATTATCGGGTCAGATTTACGAAGAAAGTTTGTGAATTCTATGCCTAAACGACTCCATGTAGTTATGGAATAGGAGGGTCTTCAAACTAAATATTTATTTTAAAATTTTTTTAAATCAATTTTTTTTAGATAATTCATTATTCTATCTGGTAAAAATACTTCTTATTTAAAAATAGTTTTAAATATTTCCTTAAGTCGGTCAGAAATTAAACCATTTCATAATCCAAACGAGTCGAGTCTTTAGTCTCTGGTACTGTTTGGGATCTTTTCCTCAAACCTATTACTATGAAAAACAGATTAACCGCAAACTCTACATAAATTTAAATCTCCAAAAATTCTATTTACTTATTCATTTTTATGTTATCATTTGTCTACTAAATACTTTTAAAATACCTAACGGTTAAGTCCTTTCATTACAAGATTATTCTCTTCTCCAATCATGTAACTTTTTATAAGTTCACGTTATGGCGAGTTTAGTGTACTTATATAAATAAACTAGCTGACCCGGATAAACGTTGTTTTGTCATATAAAGCTTTTCTAAGGAATATTTCGATTTGTACTGACTATGAAACTATTTGGACCAAATTTAGAAACTCCTGATATTACTGTTCTAAAGATATACACAAATTTTATGTTTCAGAATTGATTTTTATTTAAATAGATCTAATAGACAAAGAATGTACCAGTTCAGGTGATTTAGTTCAAGGAGCATGGCGAGAAAGCGTCGAACTGAATGCATTAGAATATACAAAAATAAGAAACTTTTCAATTAAATCGAAAGAAGTTCGTGACGCATTCGTTGATTATTTTATAAATGATGGTGCAGTGTCATGGCAAACAAAATTTTTAAAATAATAACTGCATATGCAAATATACATATATAAATTTAAATATATGAAATTGAAATTACTTTAAATAACCTTTTTTAATTTTTTGTATAACTTTTATCGTACTTACAATTGTGCTTTTTGAGGTGCAGGGCATTTCTGTGTCATTCAGAAAATGCATTTCAGAATAATAAAATAAATTTGGCTGTTGAGATTCATCCACACCGGCACCACTTCTATTGCATTCCGCCAGTCTTTGTTTTTCACGCCGCAAATTTGTGCACAAAACCTTTACTTTTTTACATCTTCCACTGTGGCACATGGATACTGCTCCTTTTAAAACTGGAGTAAACTTTGATGTTGCTTTCTTTTTTCTTCTCTATTACTATATTCTTCCAGTTTTACATTCCACAACGCTGGTAAACATTAATATTTTGATATTAATTCCAATATAAATTTTTTTCATCTTCGCACTTCTCCATGATGGCAAGAACTTTAACTTATTTTTAATAACTTTTACTTATTAAAAATATAATAACAAATAAAATATATACACACAAAATATATACACACAAAATATAAAATATACATTATCAATAAAAAATATTTCTTTGCTTATCCGCATGCGCGTGTGTTCATCACGACGATATTGAAGCTAATGAGATATTACTTGTCAATCAGAACTGTAGACGATCAAATAAAAATTCGTCAAATGAAAAAATCAAAATGTTTTGATTTTCATCAATCAAAGCCGACAACGTATACGTATATAACGACAATACGCGCACATATAAGACATTGATGGTTTTATTTGATCGTCTCCAGTCGCCTTAAGACTAGTTATGAAAAATAAAAAAAATGGCAAATGAAATTGTGTTTTTAAAAGAATTTATTGAATTAGTGGAATTTAGATATTTTGTGCTGCCAAGGCATACGAAAACCTTCAAAAGAATTCAGGAAGATTTTGGGTACGTCCCTTGTATTTGGAACGGGATGTGAGTGAATTTTATGGATCAACATTTCATAAATTAAAAACCCGTGACCATGAGCAGTTTAATATAGCGACGAGAATGTCTCCAGCCATCTTTAATTGCTTACTCAACATTTAAGGGATCGTCTTGTAAAAAATTCAAGTAGAGCTATTCCACCAGATTGCCGTCTCTCTGACTTTAATGTAAGTTTATATTTGAGTATGTCAATAATGAACAAATCAATAATTTGTTTACCATACAGCTACTTAGCCCATGGTGCTAGCAGGCAGTAACTTTCACTCAGATTTAAAATTTCGGTTACAGTGGTAAGGCGGATTGTTTTGGAGACGTGTGAGATTATATGGAAGAAATTAAGTGGCTTTTACTAGTCTTTGCTGAGTACGTATGAATGGAGGCGAATAACGGAAGATTTCAAGAATATATGGGATATGCCGATTTGTGTTGGAGCCATCGATTATAAACCAAATTATTATAATTATAAAGGTATGTTCTGAAATGTACTTTACCAAATAATTTTTAACTATATTCTTAAAACATAAATACTTTATTAAAATATAGTATTGTACTGATGACACTGTGTGATGCAAATTATATGTATGTTATGTTCTGAAATGTACTTTACCAAATAATTTTTAATTATATTCTTAAAATATACATATTAGAAATATATAGTATTGTACTGATGGCACTGTGTGATGCAAATTACACATTTACCGTAGTCGATATACACTAAGCGCCATTAGTGAGACAACACCCACTATAATTTTCAATTTTCTATTATGAAAAATATACCTGTAGCACAACAATAATTTTTACGACGAAAATTTAAAGCTTCCTTCATTACCAACTCTCACCATAAAATAAAAATTAAAAAAAAAATATTTTTTTTTATTGGGTTAAAACAAAAAAATCAAAATATTTCGCAGCAAAAGTGAGTATACACTTTTCTTCAATTTTTTGTAAAAAAAAAAAATACAATTTAAACATTCTTTAAGTTCATTAGCACTCATCACTTGCTGTGTAATAATCTGACAAGAAGTACAAAAGGTTTTAAAAAGATGAAAACTGAAATTTCAACTGAAAGTCGAAAAATTATTGTAAAAAATCATCGAGAAATATAAGAACTTTAAAAGAACAGAAAATTTTAATCGAACGGGTCGGCCAAGAATTTTAAATGAAAGGGAAGAAAGGAAGATTGAGCCAAAGTAAAAAAATCTGTAAGTGGAAGTACAATACGACGTGTATTGCGTAAATCCGGGTTTCATGGCAGACGTCCCAGAAAAAACCCCTTATTTCCAAGGTAAATGAAGCAAAACGCATAAATTACGCGAAAAAATATGAAAATAAGGACATTAATTTTTGGGAAAATGTCCTGTTCACGGATGAGAGTAGGTTCGAAATCTTTGGAGGTAAAAAATTGAAAAGAATTTGGCAAAAAAAATGAAGAAGGCCGAGTAAAATATCCAGTGTACAGTTAAGCACGGAGGAGAGAGGTTTGGGGTGTTTTTCAGCGTCTGGAGTTGGAGGGCTTGACTTTACTGACACGAGCATGAATGCTCAATGCTAAGTAAACTTTTTAAAGAAAAATCTTGCACCAAGTGTTTCCAAATTGAATTTGCCTGGACGTTGGTTCTTCCAACAAGACAATGATCCCAAGCATTCCTCCCGTTTGGCAAAGGAGTGGTTGCAACAAACCGCACCAAACATGCTGGATCACCCTCCACAATCCCCTGATCTTAATCCCATTGAAAATCTTTGGGATCATTTGGACCGCCAGATTCGAAAAAGAAATATTACAAGCAAAGAAACACTAAAAGGAGCATTATTAGAAGAATGGGTCAAAATTCCACCCCAAATATACCAGAAAATTAGCGGAATCTATGCCAAATAAGCTAAAATGTGTCAAAAAGGCCAAGGGAGGTCCAACTAAATATTGTAACTTTTTTTTTTTATTAACTTTTGGTGTGAAAATTTAGAGGTAGTTTTGTTCTTAAGTATAAAAAAGTTCCTTTATCAAGAATTGTTTTTGTTCTAACATTTTATAAGTAATAAACGTTTTTATTTTTCGAAATTTATTCGGCTATTCACATTTACTTTTCTCGCTATCCTAAGAAAATGAATTATTTCAGTGGTGTTTACTCACTTTTGGCGCTCAGTTTAGGTGCTTATGGCAGTCAAAGCGATGGTGGTGTGTTAAACAATTCAAAATTTGGAATGTTCTTATAATCAGAAAATCTTAATTTTCAGGCGGACACTTTATTGCCAAATAGTGACGTGAAGTTCACACATTACATAGTTGGCGATGCTGCTTTTCCTCTCAAACCATACCATATGAGACCATATCCGGTTTATTTTTATGTGAAGAGAAGCAAAATTATAACAAAAGATTATCTAGAGCACGCAGAACCATAGAAAATGCCTTTGGCATTTTAACAGTTCGATGGAGAATATTGCGTGCGACTTTGAACATGATTCCGCAATCCGCCGAAAAAAATGTTTGCGCTACTGTTGTTCTTCACAATTTCTTAAAAATGCAAATTTTGTAGACAGAGAGGAAAATGGTTCTGTTATAGAAGGATTATGGGGACGAGAAACACAACCATTACGCTGAAGTCACAATTTTTTTCCAATAACTCGCCTAGGAATGCATTCCAACAACAACATTCCTCATCATAAATAAAATATTAAATCCAAAGTTTTTAGTTTTAAGTTTCATTTTAATTGAATTCAGTCTTCATTTCAATTTAATTTAAATTTTTTTTGTAAATATGTATGTAAATAAATAACAATAATATAAATAAAATAATAATAACAAATAGCAATTTAATTTTACTTAACAGAAATAATTTATAACAAATAATACTACATAAACATGTTAAATATCACTTTTTTGAACGTTGATCGTTTAAATAATTAAAAAAAATTGGCGCTTTCGACAGCTTCCGGCTCCATTTTAGTAGATTTCTCCCAAAGAACCATCGACGGGGTCACTCTCTGTCCGAGAAAATCTTGCTTCGGCAATATTTGTCATATTACTCTAAAACTCATTGAAAGTCTCTGTACAACTTTCCCGACGCTGTCCTTTCCTACTGCTGGTTGGAAATTTAAGGGGGGAGGAGTTTGATGCACTCGTAGATGAAGGGTCGTCCAGGAATTCAATTTCCGAAAAAGCCTGTAAATAAAAATATTACAATATTTTGTATTACTGTATTCCCTTACCTCTAGAATGCTTTCAACATTTTCGCTGCGGTCTTCTTCTACTAACTCCGTGAGAAAGCTTCCATGACTTAATCTGTGGGACTAAAAACTGTCCTATAATGGAATTATAAACAAGTAAATATAATATAAATATAAAATAAAAATATAAAAATAATATAATAAAATATCTCACTTTCGAGCTCTGATATGTTCTCGTAAGAACTCCAGTTGGCTTTGGTATTACCATTGACCCTCCATTACTTAAGCTTCACTTCCTGAAGCTTGATGGCTCGCCGAGATATTTTTACGTATTTAACTCGGAGATACCTTCAACGTGTTTGACAAACATCCTCTAAAAAGATACATGAACACATTCATATACACAAATAATATTTCATATTAATATTACCTGACAAATGTACTGCCCTACTAATTGCGTTCCAACCTGCACGTTTGAACTTGTTCCTATAGAGGACCGATTTTTTGTTGTATAAAACTTCGTGTTTTCTGACGGATGTAATTAGTTTCTCCTCCATAACTCTCATTCACAAATAAACATAAAACAGTGAAATTCAACAGGACTTTATTTATTATTGTGTAAATACAATATAAAATGAAATCATGTTTGAAACTATTTTATTAATCTACAATAATTAAAATAAACTTTTGATAACAGTTCATATTTAGAAATATAAAACAAAACAAAAATTCAATTAAATTAACCCTTTACACTCGGCTGTCCCCTATAAGGGGACATGATAGTGTGTTAGCGATTACGGACAAGGAAATTATTCCACCTCAATTTTTTAAAAAACATGTGTTCTCCAATGGTTTTGTGTTACAACAATAAAGAAATCCGATAACCGAGAGAGGAAATGTACAAGATCTCAGTTCGTACTGAAGCGTCGAATAGAAAAGGTCTCTGCAGTAATAAGACAGTATTGTGTTTTCGTAATTTACCGTTAGTTATTCCTAAGGTAGTTTTTTAAAGTTCTTTTTCAAAGCGCTCTTTTTTGGACGCTTTAAAAATTCCTAAATCGTCCGTACTGCTTTTCCATCCAGCCGCTTTGTCCAAAATTTTCCAATGCGAATTACAAATGGGAAATTACCAGTTTTCCTGAATTCGTCAGCTATCTATACTTCTTCTATAACGGATGCTGGCATCTTTTTTCTTGAAAGTTCAGCAAGAGCACGGGTAACTTTCGTAAAAATTATACTCACCAAATGTTTTTGGCTTCGTATATATTAATAGACTTTAACGTGTAAATTTTTTGTCCTCGGTCTTTATTTATTTTATTTTTTTAATTTTTTACAAATAGTGGAAAAGCGTTTAAAACGCATCTCTAATATCATAAATGTAGTATCGCACCCGAAAGGGTTAAGACGATCCCGTAGGATTAAACTAAACTGAAATAAAAGAGCAGGCGGACTGAACGAAAATAAAACATGTACACCTAATTCTGTTTTTACACGGTCTTTTTTTACACGGTTTTGATATAACACGGTTTGAAAATAAAATATTTTTAATTTTTGTTACACGATTTTATTCCATTTAGCACGATTTAAAATTTTTTGTGCTTATTTTTTTTTGTCAAATTTAATTTTTGCAAAGTATGTTCATATCACAAATTTAAGGGAATTCCCTTTTTGCGCGACAAGCAAATTTACTGGTCAAAGCAAATGTAAATGGCACAAATTTAGGGGAATTCCCTTTTGTGCATACAAGCACAAAGGTCAGAGCAATTGAAATGTGTTAATATTTTGTGTTTGGTAAAGAAATTTTTTATTGGCAAATTTGTTTTTCTATCGTTACATTAAATTTAACGCATTAAGGTGAAAGGTAAGCCAAACAATATTTTATATTTATTAAGTTATTTATATTTTTAATTTTGTTAAATATTTTATGAATCCCTAAAAGAAAATGTCAAATTCAAAACTACTTAAAAAATCCTTGTTTTTCACTAATTTTAATAGGTTTTAGAGATTAGGAACCAATCACCTATTTTTGCATACAATCAGTGTCTTTTTTACACGGTTTTTTCTGGAACCAATCTACCGTGTAAAAACAGAATTAGGTGTATACGTGATTGACTCGGACAAAAAATACAGTACGTTTCATAGAAAAAACAATAAGGTGCATTTGGCAGTCGAGCCAGACAGTCAATATCGTAGTTTAAATTTTAAATAAATAAGAATTGTTTTTAATTGTAATTTATTAAAAAACTTAATAAATTTTATTTCAATCATAAACTAAAATTTATATAAATTAACATATTTGATATATTTTTTTAATATAATTTAAATTTATTTCTAGTTCACATGTCACGAATGCAGAAGAATAAAGTGGAACTTAAAAAAACGTTAATGGTTTAATAAGGAACAAAAAAGGAATGAAAAACAAATATCATACCCTTTCGGTTTCACGAGAGAATATTACAGTTTGAACTATATGATTGTAAGTACGGAAACTTAAAATTGAATTAATAATTATAATTAATAAGTATTTCTATCATTAGGTGTGCGAATTTTAAAAGCTATGTATGTACGCTACCCTAGCTTAAATAATGAATCTTGATTACAGGTAAAAATTGTTTCTCTATTCTTTTTTTAATTTAAATATAAATTTTGTAGCTGATGTTGGGTATCAACTGGAATTGTGTTAAGTAAAGATTTTGATGTTTACTTTCTGAAAGAGAGTTGCATTACACTCCAAATAAAGGGAATCAAATCCACAATTTAAGCAAAAAACTTTATTAGGGAGCGTAAGAGAGAAATGCCTTTAACCCTTTCCACTCCAATGTCGAGTGTCACTCGGCATTGATTTTGTTCCACCAGCTACACTGTCGAGCAGCGTTGCCGTTGTGACACTAAAGTATCACTTTTGAGCCTTTTTCATGCCAAAATAACTTTTTATGGCCCTTTTTTAACTTATCCCATTCTATCATTTTCACGAAATATATGGCAATTTTTTACCCTTTTTCAAAATGAGTAAAGTTTCAAAATTCCCCCGAAAGTTTTCAGTACATATAGCTGTTATATATGCGTAAGTTTCGACAGCTAGAAGATTCGATTTAAATTTGTAGTTTAGTGTGCCATGCATATTCAAATATGTTCGCGTTTGTAAGAAAATACATGTAAATGGATAAGTAAGTATTACATTCCCAAATATTTAATTATATTAACTTATATTTAAAAATATATTTAAACATTAGGTTTTTGGTTAAATTAAAAACAACAGACGAACAGCAGGCTTCATCAAGCAATATGGATCAAGTGTTGGAGTACGAAAAAATTCCCGATATAGAAATGAATCCATCAGCAGGTGACACTAAAACACCAAGAAAAAATAAAAGTATTGTTCGGAAGTATTGCAAGGTGTGGGAGAGGGAGTACAAATGGCTCAAGTTAGACCCAAACGCAAAGAAACCTATCTGTATTGCCTGTAATCAGTTGCTAAATAACCAAAAATCTCACTTAGATCGTCATTCGAAAACTGCGACTGGTGTGTGTCGACTTGTTTCTCGTGGGTCTTTTCCAGGATTTGGCGTAGTGTGAAGACCTGGTCGATGGTGGACTTGCCAGGTCTGAAGCCGCACTGATAAGGTCCAATCAGTGTTTTGACGAGTGGCTTCAGTCGTTCACACAATACGCCTGTAAGAACCTTATATGCGATATGGAGAGATACCCCTATAGTTGGCGCATATAGTAGGGTCTCCCTTTTTCTTATTATTTGTCGCTCTGATGGCCGTTTAATGGTCTGGAGAAAGCCCAATACAGAGCTCATAAAACAAAATCTTGCTTCTACAGTAAAACATAGTGGTAAAAGTCTAATTGTGTGGGGGAGTATGTCTACTGCAGTGGTTGGTGAACTAGTTTCATTAAGAAAATAATGGACAAATTTAAGTATCCTTAAACAAAATTTCAAAATAACAATGACCCAAATATTCTGCTAATAGGCGAAAGAAAAACAGTCAAGAATGAGTTAAAACAGGCTCTAGTTCAGAATTGCAAATTATCGGGTCAGATTTACGAAGAAAGTTTGTGAATTCTATGCCTAAACGACTCCATGTAGTTATGGAATAGGAGGGTCTTCAAACTAAATATTTATTTTAAAATTTTTTTAAATCAATTTTTTTTAGATAATTCATTATTCTATCTGGTAAAAATACTTCTTATTTAAAAATAGTTTTAAATATTTCCTTAAGTCGGTCAGAAATTAAACCATTTCATAATCCAAACGAGTCGAGTCTTTAGTCTCTGGTACTGTTTGGGATCTTTTCCTCAAACCTATTACTATGAAAAACAGATTAACCGCAAACTCTACATAAATTTAAATCTCCAAAAATTCTATTTACTTATTCATTTTTATGTTATCATTTGTCTACTAAATACTTTTAAAATACCTAACGGTTAAGTCCTTTCATTACAAGATTATTCTCTTCTCCAATCATGTAACTTTTTATAAGTTCACGTTATGGCGAGTTTAGTGTACTTATATAAATAAACTAGCTGACCCGGATAAACGTTGTTTTGTCATATAAAGCTTTTCTAAGGAATATTTCGATTTGTACTGACTATGAAACTATTTGGACCAAATTTAGAAACTCCTGATATTACTGTTCTAAAGATATACACAAATTTTATGTTTCAGAATTGATTTTTATTTAAATAGATCTAATAGACAAAGAATGTACCAGTTCAGGTGATTTAGTTCAAGGAGCATGGCGAGAAAGCGTCGAACTGAATGCATTAGAATATACAAAAATAAGAAACTTTTCAATTAAATCGAAAGAAGTTCGTGACGCATTCGTTGATTATTTTATAAATGATGGTGCAGTGTCATGGCAAACAAAATTTTTAAAATAATAACTGCATATGCAAATATACATATATAAATTTAAATATATGAAATTGAAATTACTTTAAATAACCTTTTTTAATTTTTTGTATAACTTTTATCGTACTTACAATTGTGCTTTTTGAGGTGCAGGGCATTTCTGTGTCATTCAGAAAATGCATTTCAGAATAATAAAATAAATTTGGCTGTTGAGATTCATCCACACCGGCACCACTTCTATTGCATTCCGCCAGTCTTTGTTTTTCACGCCGCAAATTTGTGCACAAAACCTTTACTTTTTTACATCTTCCACTGTGGCACATGGATACTGCTCCTTTTAAAACTGGAGTAAACTTTGATGTTGCTTTCTTTTTTCTTCTCTATTACTATATTCTTCCAGTTTTACATTCCACAACGCTGGTAAACATTAATATTTTGATATTAATTCCAATATAAATTTTTTTCATCTTCGCACTTCTCCATGATGGCAAGAACTTTAACTTATTTTTAATAACTTTTACTTATTAAAAATATAATAACAAATAAAATATATACACACAAAATATATACACACAAAATATAAAATATACATTATCAATAAAAAATATTTCTTTGCTTATCCGCATGCGCGTGTGTTCATCACGACGATATTGAAGCTAATGAGATATTACTTGTCAATCAGAACTGTAGACGATCAAATAAAAATTCGTCAAATGAAAAAATCAAAATGTTTTGATTTTCATCAATCAAAGCCGACAACGTATACGTATATAACGACAATACGCGCACATATAAGACATTGATGGTTTTATTTGATCGTCTCCAGTCGCCTTAAGACTAGTTATGAAAAATAAAAAAAATGGCAAATGAAATTGTGTTTTTAAAAGAATTTATTGAATTAGTGGAATTTAGATATTTTGTGCTGCCAAGGCATACGAAAACCTTCAAAAGAATTCAGGAAGATTTTGGGTACGTCCCTTGTATTTGGAACGGGATGTGAGTGAATTTTATGGATCAACATTTCATAAATTAAAAACCCGTGACCATGAGCAGTTTAATATAGCGACGAGAATGTCTCCAGCCATCTTTAATTGCTTACTCAACATTTAAGGGATCGTCTTGTAAAAAATTCAAGTAGAGCTATTCCACCAGATTGCCGTCTCTCTGACTTTAATGTAAGTTTATATTTGAGTATGTCAATAATGAACAAATCAATAATTTGTTTACCATACAGCTACTTAGCCCATGGTGCTAGCAGGCAGTAACTTTCACTCAGATTTAAAATTTCGGTTACAGTGGTAAGGCGGATTGTTTTGGAGACGTGTGAGATTATATGGAAGAAATTAAGTGGCTTTTACTAGTCTTTGCTGAGTACGTATGAATGGAGGCGAATAACGGAAGATTTCAAGAATATATGGGATATGCCGATTTGTGTTGGAGCCATCGATTATAAACCAAATTATTATAATTATAAAGGTATGTTCTGAAATGTACTTTACCAAATAATTTTTAACTATATTCTTAAAACATAAATACTTTATTAAAATATAGTATTGTACTGATGACACTGTGTGATGCAAATTATATGTATGTTATGTTCTGAAATGTACTTTACCAAATAATTTTTAATTATATTCTTAAAATATACATATTAGAAATATATAGTATTGTACTGATGGCACTGTGTGATGCAAATTACACATTTACCGTAGTCGATATACACTAAGCGCCATTAGTGAGACAACACCCACTATAATTTTCAATTTTCTATTATGAAAAATATACCTGTAGCACAACAATAATTTTTACGACGAAAATTTAAAGCTTCCTTCATTACCAACTCTCACCATAAAATAAAAATTAAAAAAAAAATATTTTTTTTTATTGGGTTAAAACAAAAAAATCAAAATATTTCGCAGCAAAAGTGAGTATACACTTTTCTTCAATTTTTTGTAAAAAAAAAAAATACAATTTAAACATTCTTTAAGTTCATTAGCACTCATCACTTGCTGTGTAATAATCTGACAAGAAGTACAAAAGGTTTTAAAAAGATGAAAACTGAAATTTCAACTGAAAGTCGAAAAATTATTGTAAAAAATCATCGAGAAATATAAGAACTTTAAAAGAACAGAAAATTTTAATCGAACGGGTCGGCCAAGAATTTTAAATGAAAGGGAAGAAAGGAAGATTGAGCCAAAGTAAAAAAATCTGTAAGTGGAAGTACAATACGACGTGTATTGCGTAAATCCGGGTTTCATGGCAGACGTCCCAGAAAAAACCCCTTATTTCCAAGGTAAATGAAGCAAAACGCATAAATTACGCGAAAAAATATGAAAATAAGGACATTAATTTTTGGGAAAATGTCCTGTTCACGGATGAGAGTAGGTTCGAAATCTTTGGAGGTAAAAAATTGAAAAGAATTTGGCAAAAAAAATGAAGAAGGCCGAGTAAAATATCCAGTGTACAGTTAAGCACGGAGGAGAGAGGTTTGGGGTGTTTTTCAGCGTCTGGAGTTGGAGGGCTTGACTTTACTGACACGAGCATGAATGCTCAATGCTAAGTAAACTTTTTAAAGAAAAATCTTGCACCAAGTGTTTCCAAATTGAATTTGCCTGGACGTTGGTTCTTCCAACAAGACAATGATCCCAAGCATTCCTCCCGTTTGGCAAAGGAGTGGTTGCAACAAACCGCACCAAACATGCTGGATCACCCTCCACAATCCCCTGATCTTAATCCCATTGAAAATCTTTGGGATCATTTGGACCGCCAGATTCGAAAAAGAAATATTACAAGCAAAGAAACACTAAAAGGAGCATTATTAGAAGAATGGGTCAAAATTCCACCCCAAATATACCAGAAAATTAGCGGAATCTATGCCAAATAAGCTAAAATGTGTCAAAAAGGCCAAGGGAGGTCCAACTAAATATTGTAACTTTTTTTTTTATTAACTTTTGGTGTGAAAATTTAGAGGTAGTTTTGTTCTTAAGTATAAAAAAGTTCCTTTATCAAGAATTGTTTTTGTTCTAACATTTTATAAGTAATAAACGTTTTTATTTTTCGAAATTTATTCGGCTATTCACATTTACTTTTCTCGCTATCCTAAGAAAATGAATTATTTCAGTGGTGTTTACTCACTTTTGGCGCTCAGTTTAGGTGCTTATGGCAGTCAAAGCGATGGTGGTGTGTTAAACAATTCAAAATTTGGAATGTTCTTATAATCAGAAAATCTTAATTTTCAGGCGGACACTTTATTGCCAAATAGTGACGTGAAGTTCACACATTACATAGTTGGCGATGCTGCTTTTCCTCTCAAACCATACCATATGAGACCATATCCGGTTTATTTTTATGTGAAGAGAAGCAAAATTATAACAAAAGATTATCTAGAGCACGCAGAACCATAGAAAATGCCTTTGGCATTTTAACAGTTCGATGGAGAATATTGCGTGCGACTTTGAACATGATTCCGCAATCCGCCGAAAAAAATGTTTGCGCTACTGTTGTTCTTCACAATTTCTTAAAAATGCAAATTTTGTAGACAGAGAGGAAAATGGTTCTGTTATAGAAGGATTATGGGGACGAGAAACACAACCATTACGCTGAAGTCACAATTTTTTTCCAATAACTCGCCTAGGAATGCATTCCAACAACAACATTCCTCATCATAAATAAAATATTAAATCCAAAGTTTTTAGTTTTAAGTTTCATTTTAATTGAATTCAGTCTTCATTTCAATTTAATTTAAATTTTTTTTGTAAATATGTATGTAAATAAATAACAATAATATAAATAAAATAATAATAACAAATAGCAATTTAATTTTACTTAACAGAAATAATTTATAACAAATAATACTACATAAACATGTTAAATATCACTTTTTTGAACGTTGATCGTTTAAATAATTAAAAAAAATTGGCGCTTTCGACAGCTTCCGGCTCCATTTTAGTAGATTTCTCCCAAAGAACCATCGACGGGGTCACTCTCTGTCCGAGAAAATCTTGCTTCGGCAATATTTGTCATATTACTCTAAAACTCATTGAAAGTCTCTGTACAACTTTCCCGACGCTGTCCTTTCCTACTGCTGGTTGGAAATTTAAGGGGGGAGGAGTTTGATGCACTCGTAGATGAAGGGTCGTCCAGGAATTCAATTTCCGAAAAAGCCTGTAAATAAAAATATTACAATATTTTGTATTACTGTATTCCCTTACCTCTAGAATGCTTTCAACATTTTCGCTGCGGTCTTCTTCTACTAACTCCGTGAGAAAGCTTCCATGACTTAATCTGTGGGACTAAAAACTGTCCTATAATGGAATTATAAACAAGTAAATATAATATAAATATAAAATAAAAATATAAAAATAATATAATAAAATATCTCACTTTCGAGCTCTGATATGTTCTCGTAAGAACTCCAGTTGGCTTTGGTATTACCATTGACCCTCCATTACTTAAGCTTCACTTCCTGAAGCTTGATGGCTCGCCGAGATATTTTTACGTATTTAACTCGGAGATACCTTCAACGTGTTTGACAAACATCCTCTAAAAAGATACATGAACACATTCATATACACAAATAATATTTCATATTAATATTACCTGACAAATGTACTGCCCTACTAATTGCGTTCCAACCTGCACGTTTGAACTTGTTCCTATAGAGGACCGATTTTTTGTTGTATAAAACTTCGTGTTTTCTGACGGATGTAATTAGTTTCTCCTCCATAACTCTCATTCACAAATAAACATAAAACAGTGAAATTCAACAGGACTTTATTTATTATTGTGTAAATACAATATAAAATGAAATCATGTTTGAAACTATTTTATTAATCTACAATAATTAAAATAAACTTTTGATAACAGTTCATATTTAGAAATATAAAACAAAACAAAAATTCAATTAAATTAACCCTTTACACTCGGCTGTCCCCTATAAGGGGACATGATAGTGTGTTAGCGATTACGGACAAGGAAATTATTCCACCTCAATTTTTTAAAAAACATGTGTTCTCCAATGGTTTTGTGTTACAACAATAAAGAAATCCGATAACCGAGAGAGGAAATGTACAAGATCTCAGTTCGTACTGAAGCGTCGAATAGAAAAGGTCTCTGCAGTAATAAGACAGTATTGTGTTTTCGTAATTTACCGTTAGTTATTCCTAAGGTAGTTTTTTAAAGTTCTTTTTCAAAGCGCTCTTTTTTGGACGCTTTAAAAATTCCTAAATCGTCCGTACTGCTTTTCCATCCAGCCGCTTTGTCCAAAATTTTCCAATGCGAATTACAAATGGGAAATTACCAGTTTTCCTGAATTCGTCAGCTATCTATACTTCTTCTATAACGGATGCTGGCATCTTTTTTCTTGAAAGTTCAGCAAGAGCACGGGTAACTTTCGTAAAAATTATACTCACCAAATGTTTTTGGCTTCGTATATATTAATAGACTTTAACGTGTAAATTTTTTGTCCTCGGTCTTTATTTATTTTATTTTTTTAATTTTTTACAAATAGTGGAAAAGCGTTTAAAACGCATCTCTAATATCATAAATGTAGTATCGCACCCGAAAGGGTTAAGACGATCCCGTAGGATTAAACTAAACTGAAATAAAAGAGCAGGCGGACTGAACGAAAATAAAACATGTACACCTAATTCTGTTTTTACACGGTCTTTTTTTACACGGTTTTGATATAACACGGTTTGAAAATAAAATATTTTTAATTTTTGTTACACGATTTTATTCCATTTAGCACGATTTAAAATTTTTTGTGCTTATTTTTTTTTGTCAAATTTAATTTTTGCAAAGTATGTTCATATCACAAATTTAAGGGAATTCCCTTTTTGCGCGACAAGCAAATTTACTGGTCAAAGCAAATGTAAATGGCACAAATTTAGGGGAATTCCCTTTTGTGCATACAAGCACAAAGGTCAGAGCAATTGAAATGTGTTAATATTTTGTGTTTGGTAAAGAAATTTTTTATTGGCAAATTTGTTTTTCTATCGTTACATTAAATTTAACGCATTAAGGTGAAAGGTAAGCCAAACAATATTTTATATTTATTAAGTTATTTATATTTTTAATTTTGTTAAATATTTTATGAATCCCTAAAAGAAAATGTCAAATTCAAAACTACTTAAAAAATCCTTGTTTTTCACTAATTTTAATAGGTTTTAGAGATTAGGAACCAATCACCTATTTTTGCATACAATCAGTGTCTTTTTTACACGGTTTTTTCTGGAACCAATCTACCGTGTAAAAACAGAATTAGGTGTATACGTGATTGACTCGGACAAAAAATACAGTACGTTTCATAGAAAAAACAATAAGGTGCATTTGGCAGTCGAGCCAGACAGTCAATATCGTAGTTTAAATTTTAAATAAATAAGAATTGTTTTTAATTGTAATTTATTAAAAAACTTAATAAATTTTATTTCAATCATAAACTAAAATTTATATAAATTAACATATTTGATATATTTTTTTAATATAATTTAAATTTATTTCTAGTTCACATGTCACGAATGCAGAAGAATAAAGTGGAACTTAAAAAAACGTTAATGGTTTAATAAGGAACAAAAAAGGAATGAAAAACAAATATCATACCCTTTCGGTTTCACGAGAGAATATTACAGTTTGAACTATATGATTGTAAGTACGGAAACTTAAAATTGAATTAATAATTATAATTAATAAGTATTTCTATCATTAGGTGTGCGAATTTTAAAAGCTATGTATGTACGCTACCCTAGCTTAAATAATGAATCTTGATTACAGGTAAAAATTGTTTCTCTATTCTTTTTTTAATTTAAATATAAATTTTGTAGCTGATGTTGGGTATCAACTGGAATTGTGTTAAGTAAAGATTTTGATGTTTACTTTCTGAAAGAGAGTTGCATTACACTCCAAATAAAGGGAATCAAATCCACAATTTAAGCAAAAAACTTTATTAGGGAGCGTAAGAGAGAAATGCCTTTAACCCTTTCCACTCCAATGTCGAGTGTCACTCGGCATTGATTTTGTTCCACCAGCTACACTGTCGAGCAGCGTTGCCGTTGTGACACTAAAGTATCACTTTTGAGCCTTTTTCATGCCAAAATAACTTTTTATGGCCCTTTTTTAACTTATCCCATTCTATCATTTTCACGAAATATATGGCAATTTTTTACCCTTTTTCAAAATGAGTAAAGTTTCAAAATTCCCCCGAAAGTTTTCAGTACATATAGCTGTTATATATGCGTAAGTTTCGACAGCTAGAAGATTCGATTTAAATTTGTAGTTTAGTGTGCCATGCATATTCAAATATGTTCGCGTTTGTAAGAAAATACATGTAAATGGATAAGTAAGTATTACATTCCCAAATATTTAATTATATTAACTTATATTTAAAAATATATTTAAACATTAGGTTTTTGGTTAAATTAAAAACAACAGACGAACAGCAGGCTTCATCAAGCAATATGGATCAAGTGTTGGAGTACGAAAAAATTCCCGATATAGAAATGAATCCATCAGCAGGTGACACTAAAACACCAAGAAAAAATAAAAGTATTGTTCGGAAGTATTGCAAGGTGTGGGAGAGGGAGTACAAATGGCTCAAGTTAGACCCAAACGCAAAGAAACCTATCTGTATTGCCTGTAATCAGTTGCTAAATAACCAAAAATCTCACTTAGATCGTCATTCGAAAACTGCGACTGGTGTGTGTCGACTTGTTTCTCGTGGGTCTTTTCCAGGATTTGGCGTAGTGTGAAGACCTGGTCGATGGTGGACTTGCCAGGTCTGAAGCCGCACTGATAAGGTCCAATCAGTGTTTTGACGAGTGGCTTCAGTCGTTCACACAATACGCCTGTAAGAACCTTATATGCGATATGGAGAGATACCCCTATAGTTGGCGCATATAGTAGGGTCTCCCTTTTTCTTATTATTTGTCGCTCTGATGGCCGTTTAATGGTCTGGAGAAAGCCCAATACAGAGCTCATAAAACAAAATCTTGCTTCTACAGTAAAACATAGTGGTAAAAGTCTAATTGTGTGGGGGAGTATGTCTACTGCAGTGGTTGGTGAACTAGTTTCATTAAGAAAATAATGGACAAATTTAAGTATCCTTAAACAAAATTTCAAAATAACAATGACCCAAATATTCTGCTAATAGGCGAAAGAAAAACAGTCAAGAATGAGTTAAAACAGGCTCTAGTTCAGAATTGCAAATTATCGGGTCAGATTTACGAAGAAAGTTTGTGAATTCTATGCCTAAACGACTCCATGTAGTTATGGAATAGGAGGGTCTTCAAACTAAATATTTATTTTAAAATTTTTTTAAATCAATTTTTTTTAGATAATTCATTATTCTATCTGGTAAAAATACTTCTTATTTAAAAATAGTTTTAAATATTTCCTTAAGTCGGTCAGAAATTAAACCATTTCATAATCCAAACGAGTCGAGTCTTTAGTCTCTGGTACTGTTTGGGATCTTTTCCTCAAACCTATTACTATGAAAAACAGATTAACCGCAAACTCTACATAAATTTAAATCTCCAAAAATTCTATTTACTTATTCATTTTTATGTTATCATTTGTCTACTAAATACTTTTAAAATACCTAACGGTTAAGTCCTTTCATTACAAGAAGCATAT
Source organism: Sarcophaga carnaria (assembly GCA_958299815.1). Classification (NCBI taxonomy): domain Eukaryota; kingdom Metazoa; phylum Arthropoda; class Insecta; order Diptera; family Sarcophagidae; genus Sarcophaga; species Sarcophaga carnaria. The sequence goes on along the minus strand of OY283152.1, from coordinate 86,277,552 downwards.
TCAAGGCCATTGGAAATATTATTTGTACAGGTCGATATCAAACAGGTTTTGTAGGACTTAGAAGACGTAAATTGTTTTAGTTCTATTTCAGCTTTCGCACGAAGCGGACTTATTTTCTCAAAGTTAATTTGTTAAATAAAGTGTGAATTTTAAGTAAAGTAAAAACTAAATATCAATATGAACATGATGTAAAATTATAAATCTTAAATAAATAATGTTTTAAATAAAACTTTTTAAATACAAAAAATGAAATCTAAAGTATATTTTTCCTCGTGATTTCTTAAAATCATGAGCTTAAAATTTAATCAATTCTCCTACATTCATCTAATCAATAATCAGAAATTAATACCATAATCATAATATATTATTTTAAAAGATTTACCGCATGTGTTTTTCCCATATACCACCTTTCCGAATTTTATCAGCAGATTCCAAACCATGTAGTAATGGATTTAGCTTTTGTCTGTAAGGAAAAAAATCGCACATCACAAAAAACAAATTACTTACAGACAATTTCAGGCTCTTTCTTAACAGATGCGGACTATTATGCACAAAATAAATTCGTTTGTCGCTAACTAGAAAATAAGGACATTCTAAAGTTACCCCAACAATTTTTGAAAAGTTGACAAAATTTCCACCTGGTCGCAAACGAACGGATAATATTTTAACCGTATTGCTTGTAATTTTGAAATTGCCTGGAATATATAAGTTTTCATTGTTAAGCCTTTACAATTTCCCCAAAATAGCTTGAGACCAATTTTTTCCTCCTTTCCCACTTGCCGTTAGTCGCTACGTTGCGGTAGTCGCTACGTTACGAGAACGATTTTCATTCCCAAAGTCCTATAAGCCTATAATTTTGTCTTTGAAGCTATCGTAGTCAATAAAAGTTTTTAGTGACATTTCGTCACGGGAGACTAACAAATTTGTCTTCGTCCGCAGTCCTGAGCTCTCACCTTTAGTGCCTTAAAAGTTCCATTTAAATTTTACGGAGCTTTTGGCCAGTCCTTTACGATGTGTTGTAAAGTTCTAATTCCGGGCCAGTTTAACATTGGACGTAAATATCTATACACTAAGGGAGAAAGGAAAAGTGCAGCTAGAGAAATCAGTTTCACTCCGACACAGTAAATTTGTTGTTTCGGTTCACGGGTATAATTTGTTAAACCATTTTCTAAAGAAACCGAGGGCGGTTAACTAATTTTGGAAGAAAACTTATTTTTCTTCTTTAACTCCAATTCCAAGTTTTCAACCTTTGTCGTATATTTTTCTACTTCTCTAGATGACCTGGCATTAGCAACCTTCAACTTGCTTTTTAATCTTTTTCTAACAAATATTGCCTACGATAATGGTCCAAGGCTGAGTTTAATGTCCTAACGTCTGAGTTTGTTTTTTGATACAAAATTGTCTGAATGGGAGAGGATCTTTCTAAAACTATAAGATATTTTGTTGTCTTTGGTTACGTCCTCTAAAATAGTCAGCCAGATTCACTATCTTGATTTCACTACCTTTGTTAAAACTGGAATTGTTTTCTCTCTAGACAATTCATTTAGTTGAGCACATTTCCGAACCGCAAATTTGGAAACACGATTTCCAAAAATATATTCTGGATCAAAATGCAGACTACACACGTACAAGCGCTTCCCTAATGACTTCACATTTAAAATACGAAGCCCTTCAGCAAGTCTAAAAAGGAACAAAAAATAAAAAGAGAAAATCTGCTCTAGTACAAAACACATAACAAGCCATAGTGAAAAAGGATCAAATTCTAAGCTAAAAATAGTCAAAAAAGAAATACCAAAGTTAGTTAATAATATCAACAAACTCGTATACAAAACAAACATCATCTAAGCAAAATACAGTAAACAAATGTGATTCCGTTCGTACCGGGACAACTCGTACTACTCCTAGAGAAGTCCAACATTCTACTAAACTATGTTTGCTTATGTAATTTTTGCTACAAAAAGATTGTTTTTATCCACATTTTGTGTAAAAAAAATAAAAATCAAACATTTACTGGGCCATAACTTCCAAACACCTTCAACGAGTTTCATTAAATATACGAAGCCTAAAAAGCATTTCTCGATATCTAAAACTCAGAAAAAGTTTTCCATAAAACTTAAAAACAAACTAAATCTAGATACAAAATTAAAATCAAAATTAGCCTACTTTATTTGCAATTAGTATCCACCAAAGCTTTCCCCTAGAAACCTACTACACCTCCTCCTCATATTTTTGATTTTATTGTTATGTATGTACACATATATCATTATATTATAATATATTACTTATATATAATTGTTGTTAATAAGATTAAATTTAATTAGACTTAGCCATAGTACAAATGAGTACAAAAGGATATCACCTATGTTCAATTCCAAACTCCATTAAACGAAAAATAAAAACTTAAAATTTCAAATTTTTGATAAGCTCGTATAATGAAGAAATAAATATTTGGCCAATTTAATCCAAGTTGACACTATATGATATACATATGACAATATATGATATAATTAAAATGATATAGAACCGTTTGTGTGGGAAATCGACCTTAAGAACCGGAAGAAAGTATTGTGTTTGGTTAGAATACATAAGTTTTCCCTTACAAATAAAACAAACGCACATTTAATATTAGAAATTAAAAAGATAAATTTAACGATATATGTACAACAGTTTGTGTGGGAAACCAGCCTTAAGAACCGGAGGCCTGTTTGTATTTTATAAGAAAGGTTTCCCTCACAAATAAAAATAAACGCACTTTTAATATAAATAATAACCAAATACAAAACATTTTCCCACACACATAAAATATTTTAAATAATAATAATTTATAATATTCAGCACTTACCACGCAGCATTCTCCGGAAACAGGTTTAGGTTTGGGCTTGGTGGACAGCCAATGATGCATTCTCTGCTCCTGCAAAAAATTTATTAAATTCTTTTATAAAATAGACATATTTACAAATGCTCACATTTCTCCTATGTTCTTCTTATTGCTGCATAAGAAATAAAATAGAGAGAAAGAGTTCTTTCTTTTGGACCCTCTTATAATTTTAGTGCCACTAGCTGCCGATGTACATGGCGTGCCATCATCAATCCCAAACTTGAAAAATTAAACAAATTTGAAAATTTATCAATTATTTGAATATAAATATTTTCAAACATACCTCTATAATATCTGTGCCACTATTTGCTGAGGTACATGGTTTGCCATCATCAACGCAAAACTTTAAAAATGAAACAAATTTCAAAATTAATTAATGTCACATTTCCCTGTGTGTTTTGAGGAAATTTAGCTGCTCAAAAGACCACAGCTTAGGCAGGTATAAGTCATCAGCAGAACACCCACTTTTTTGAGTTTGAAATTGCGCGAAGTTCGTTAGTGTATTGGATCCGTAAATTTCTCCATTTTCTTTTCACCTCTTCTAATGTAATGGCCTGATCTTTTTGATGTAGTTTATCTGTAATATTCTGAAAGGCATCGGTTTTTTTGTCCTGTCTAAATACTCTCGTGACTTTATATTATAAATGCAAGGAAACTCCTGAATTAAAACGATGAGTTCTGCAAATTGCTCTTTTTGCCATTTGTATACCATGTTATTATATTATAATATTGTTACGCAAATCGAAACGACCTAATACAACAAAACAACAAAAACGATAAACAAAAGCCACACGATACAAATACACACTAACACTAAGAATACAATGATACAACGATTATCTAAAGCTGCACACACACATAAGTACAACGGACCTGGTTGCGCCTGGTACCAACAACATGTATGTGACAAAAAGGGATATACAAATTAAGCAAAGTACACAAACAACAATGTATTAGCAATAGAGCTCTCGAGAAGGCGAGGTCACGAACCTTCCACTTCAAGAATGTTTGTTAGACTGGTTGTGTCGGACTATAAAAGGGCTGGACAAAGCAGGCAGCAGTCAGAGTTAATTCATTCAGCCTTGTGTGAAGTTGCGTGTGAACAAAATAAGTCGTGGTTGTAAAGATCCAGTGAATACTTGTATGAACTAGTAAAGTGAATAAACAGATTATTATTGTATCGTTAAGTTGTATACGGTGGCACACAAAAGTAGTGTAAAGAATAAAGAGTTTAACTGAAATTAAATTAAATACATTTGTTTTTACGTTGTTTGGAATTAACGAACTCATATTTAAACGTTTTTAAAAAGGTAAAAACGTGACAATATATTTATATATTACTAGCTGTACCCTGCGCGTGTTGCTGCGCCACCAACAAAAATAAATTTGGAGGAAAGACAGTACACAAATATCCAATTAATATTGAATCAATTAGGTTCATTGTGTATTTGGTAGCCGAGCCAGACAGTTCAATATCGTACTTCAAATTTTAAATAAATAAATAGAATAAGAATTATTTTTAGTTGTAATTTATTGAAAAACTTAATAAATTTATTTGAATTAACATATTTTTGTATTTATTTTTTGTATTTAAATTTATTTCTACTTCACATGTCACGAATGCAGGAGAATAAAGTGGAACTTAAAAAAAACGTAATTGGTTTAATAAGGAAGACTAAAAAGTAATGAAAAACAAATATGTATCATGTCCTTTCGGTTTCACGAGAATATTACAGTTCGAACTTTATGATTGTAAGTATGGAAACTTAAAATTGAATTAATAATGATAATTATAATTAATAAGTATTTTATTTATTATCATTAGGTGTGCGAATTTTAAAATCTATGTATGTACGCTACCCTAGCTTAAATAATGAATCTTGTTTCCAGGTAAAAATATATTTTTCTTTATTCTTTTTTCAATTTAAATATAAAATTTTGTAGCTGCTGTTGGGCATCCATTGAAATCGTTTTAAGTAAAGATTTTCATGTTTGCTTTCTGAAAGAGGATTAAAGAGAGACTTTATTATGAAGTGTAAGGGAGAAATGCCTTTAAGATCTGTAACAACTTCACTTGATTTATTGATTGCGACCTTAATATGTGCGTAAGCGTTTGTATAGGTAATACAACTTTCAAAGTTATTGATAGCAATTAATAATATTATTTATCCATTGGCTAAATAGTTTTTTCGAATATTAAGAATAATTTCTAGTCTGTATAAAAACTAAAATTATAGAATATACCAGCTCCAAAGGACGATATACGACGCAGGTGTATCTATTTATAACAATATAACATTTATTTATTTGACAAATTATTTACATATCTAAATTTTTCCTAAAACTTTTATGTTACGAAATATTTGAATTAAAAAAAATTATATGAACATAAAAATCTTATCCCCCCTGCTCTGAATTCACAATTAGAACAAATGTGAAAATTTTTGGTATTTTTGCATTCAAATCATAACGTTTTCATCCGTTTTTTAATCGTGTAAAAAATATGGAAAGTAAACGAATGAGCCTTTTTCGCGCAAATATCAGTTTAAGATCACAAAAACCAATATACGAGCATAAATATAATTTAATCTGTTTCTTTGATATTGATTTACGATTATATTTTCTTATTAGTTGCATTGTTAATATTTTAAAAATTTATATTTCCAAAATATATTTCATTTTATTGTACTTGTTTTATTTAAACTATCAAAAATCAAATGGCATCACATTTTATATTGAATTTTTCTTAAATTTTTGTTTTTGACAAAAAAATCTGATTAATATCAATAAAATACCACATTTTTCATGTTTTACAATGTTCAGTTTAACCTACTTTGCGATATTTATTGCAAAAATAACATTTTATAAAAAACAATTTCTTGAAAAGGATAAAATTTTATCAAACCTGGGGGGTTAACCAGTAACTCGATACGAAAATTAAAATGTACGTATTCGAACGAATTGTACTCTGTAGTACGAAAGTACAGAAAATTTTCGAAAGTGTGACCAATATTTTTTCTTTTCGTATGAAAAAAAAAAAAAAAAAAAAACTCCAACTCTGGATTACGAAAAAGAGCATAAAAGGGTAGTAAATATGCGAAAATTATTCGTTACATTTAAAATGTAAGTAAATTAATACAAATACATTGGAAAATAAAAATTAAATAATATTTTTTACATAATCTCAAAGGAGTGAATCAAAAAGAATTTCATTTCCACATTTATTATAAAAATATTTTCTAGCCTCTCGTTGATTTTCATCAAAAGATTCAAAAATTATGTGTTTAAGACACACAATTTTGTTGATGAATTCACATACTTCTGTCAAACATCTAGACTCTGACTGCTGAAAGAGTCCTAGGTAACGGTCTTGGCCTATTTTGTGTTGACATCAACCTTGTGCTAGGAATTTTAAAGTGACAGCTAACTTTAATACTTTCCAAGACATAAAAAAGCTTCTGTGGTTAGACGAAAATTTTTAATAAAACTAAAAGAGAAAATATTTGTGAATTTTTCAGATCAAATTTTTTTCCTACCTCTTATTATCGATGTATCTCTTATTAGCTTTCTTTTAACTCTCTCCTCTATAACCTGTTCAGAATCCTCAAACCACAAAGCAACACAATCCATTATAACACTTTTTTATAATATTTTTCAAATTATAATTAAAAATTTCTAATTATTAACTTGGTAAAACTTGTAACCACCAAGTGCTGCCAATTTTATTTTTTCCTTTTATATTTTTACTGTAAGACGCCTCTTGCACGTTCAAATTATTTTAAAAATTAATTTGACAGATGTTTCATCGCGTCATTCTGCTGACAGTTGGCATTTGACAGTTCTGTTGATAGTTACTTTATTTGGCGTTGTGATTTAAATTCAAACACAATATAATTTTTCAAAAATAAACACTTGAAAAAGAAAATCTATTTAAAGATATATTTGAATGTATTGAAGAAGCTATGGAATTGGATTCTGATGATAGTGACAAAGAGGAAATACTTGTCGGTTTGTAGTGCATATTATGTATATATATATATTTTTTTTTTAAAGAAAATATATAGTATTTTAAGGTCTGACAAATTTGTGCGAGAGGGCTACATATCTTCGCAGTCCCAACAATGAAAAAACGGTGGATGAAACCTTGGAGGAAGTACAGGAAGAACCGAGGCTCTTTTTCGTTTTTAGAAAATTAATTACTCTTAAGTGACGAAGCTTCTTATAAAAAGTATTTAAGAATAACTAAAGAGCAATTTAAATACATATTAAACTTAATAGATAAAGACATAATGAGAGCCGATAGAGTAATCAGAGATGTTATTACTCCTGCTGAAAAATTACGATTAACATTGCGTGTTCTTGTCACTGGTAAGTAATTATAATAATTTTTAATTTAATTCAAGTTTATTTAGTAGCATTTAAAATACTTTCTTAACAACAAAATTTTACAAATATTAAATATTATATATACTATAACTATGAATTTAACTACTAGTATTTTTAACAAAGTTTACAAAATTTTCCCTAAAAATATTGATATTTCTCTCATTTTTTAAATAGTTTGGCATTTTATTGTACATATTCAGTCCCTTATAGTACAATGATTTCTGCATTGCACTTGTATCCGCTCGCTGTAGCCTAAAATCGTTCGCATTTCTCAGTCTGTACGGTTGCGCTTCTTCAATTTTCATTGTTTGAATAAAATTCAGCGTGTTCAATTCTAATCTTTTACGCACATTAAGACATCTCAGTGCATCTAACATCAAAGTAGTTGGTGTAAATCTGTTCAGTTGTAATATAGAATGCATCGCCTTATTCTGTAACTTCTGGAGTCCTGTTAATTGTTGCTCAGTACAGCATGTATATAATATTGTTGATCCATATTCAAAATGCGGCTTCAGCATTGTATTATATATATTAATAGATATTAACATTGATACCTTATTTCTCAGCCGTTTAAAGAAACCTATCTTTTTCCCTATTTTCCTACATATATACTCTAAATGTTCCTTTAGTTTCAATTCCCTATCAATTATGAAATCTACTTAATTTCCTTTTCAATTTCCACATCACTTATTCCAAATGACCTATTAGTGTGCATATTAATTTCCATCAACTTTGTTTTATTCTCATTCAATTTCAATTTGTTTATCTTCAACCATTTATTCACATTATCCATATTATTTTCTTAGCAGCTCAACAGAATGGGAAACAATTGCTAAAGAATTTGCTGTAAAGTGGCAATTCCCAAATTGTATAGGTGCTTTAGATGGTAAGCATATAAATTTTCGCCCACCACGAAATGACGGTGCGTTTTACCACAACTATAAAGGAGGCAATAGCATAATACTGATGGCTTTAGTGGACGCCAATTGTATATTTATTTATGTGGATATTGGCTGTAATGGAAGGTGTAACGATGCTGGTGTATTCATTGAGAGTAATTTAAAAAAATTTTAGAAGAAGAGAAGGATGTACCACTACGGTGGTTTTATCTTATAGGGTAAAAAAGAATATCAGAATTTTTTTGGTGCCACCCCCCTAAAATGTTTCTTTCTGTCAGATTTTAGAATTGCCAAAGTTTGAGCACAATTGGAATATGTTAACCCGTGCCACTGGGGCCTCAAAGTTTTAAAAATCTCGATTTTTTTGGCAGTTTTGTGACTTCGACGATCCATATCTCTAGAACGGCTACTGCTATTTGCCCGTGTCATACATCAAATTAAAGGTCATGCTGTTTATAATATTGTATATTCTATAGAATAAATACGCAACTAGTACTGAAACAGAAAAAATAGAGCCAATGTCCCTAAAAACGTGACTAGGTACCCCTGAGAGCGAAGATGCGTTTATTGTATTACTATTGGTTATTATGGACAAATGCTTGTACTTTGGAATCTCATTTCATTTAAATATGTTTGCTATGGTATACTGTTAATTTTAGACCCACATACGGTATCAATGACGACCCCAAGCAGGTAAAACCAAACTAGTTTAAAAATGTATTGTTATAATTTAAATAGAAGTCCAGGGGTTCAGTCTGTTATTAAAGAAAGAAGAGCATAGCTAGGTGGTTCTTGCTTTTATGATAAAAATGTTCACTAGAATAAATGACACAGAATGACACTAACTAAAACAAAGACTACGTGATAGTAGGTAACGACCTAATTAAAATAAAAATGTCCTTTGTTAATATTTTCAACTGACCAAGGAACAAAATTATAAAATTATAATAACCAATAATAATACAATAAACGCATCTTCGCTCTCAGGGGTACCTAGTCACGTTCTATGGACATTGGCTCTATTTTTTCTGTTTCAGTACTAGTTGCGTATTTATTCTATAGAATATACAATATTATAAACAGCATGATCTTTAATTTGAGGTATGACACGGGCAAATAGCAGTAGCCGTTCCAGAGATATGGATCGTCGAAGTCACAAAACTGCCAAAAAATCGAGATTTTCAAAACTTTGACGCCCCAGTGGCACAGGTTAACATATTCCAATTGTGCTCAAACTTTGGCAATCCTAAAATCTGACAGAAAGAAACATTTTAGGGGGGTGCCCCCAAAAAAATCCGACATCAATTTTTTAAAACCACCCTAATGTACCACAAAAAAGTATGGTAGGAAATTGCAGGTATCTTCCGTATGTTGTAGTTGGTGATGATGCATTCCCACTGCAATGCTATTTAATGAAGCCCTACCCATACCATACCAATGTAAAAGAGAAGCAAATATTTAATGCAAGACTATCTCGAGCAAGACATGTTGTCGAGCATTCTTTTGGCATTCTTGCGAACCGTTTTAGAGTTTTTTTTATCGCCTATTAACTTAAAAGTTCAGACTGTGGAAACGATAACATTTACGTGCTGTGTTTTACATAATTTTTTATTGAATACTGATGATACGTGTGTTAGCACTTATTCAAATAATATACCAAATTCTTCTCAACCAAGTAATAACAACAGACAACATATACAATCAACGAAATGGGAGTGCGGAAGTTGTTAGGCAGCAATTCACTGAATATTTCAACAACGAGGGTAAATTAGATTGCCTGTAATATATAACTTATTTGCAGAGTAGATGGTAAGATAATTAATTTTATGTAATTTAAATACCATTTAATTAATTACATTTTTTTAGGAACAATAAAAGGTCGGCGTTATTGAGCATAGAGTAGTGAAGTGATTTAGAGTATAAGAAAAAAGTCACAAGTTAATTTTTACTTTTTCCCCAATAATTTCTATGTAATATTAAATTACTATTAAATGAATCCATTGAATGTATGTATCATAAGTTAATTTTTACCTTTTTTCCCAATAATTCCTATGTAATATTAAATTACTATTAAATGTATCCATTGAATTGAAAAAACCATAAAATTTGTTTTAATTTAAAATGTATATTTATTTTATTTTTAAAAACAAAATCAGGTACAGTTTAAATGCATAAAAATTATGTTTTGCAAAAAATAATAAATAATAAAAACAAAAGCAGGTACAGTTCAAATGAACAAAAGCAGGTACAGTTCACATGAACAAAAATTATAAATCGCAAAAAAAATAATTTTAAAATAAATTACATGCAAAAAGAAAACAATAAGTTATACAAAAATACAAATAAAAAATAAACGAAAATAAATTATTACCTACATAAATAAAAATGTTTTAAAATTAAAATAAAAAATAATATTGAAATAAAATCAAATACTCACTCAAAATCTTCCTCATCAAAAATTCCTTCCATGGATTTTTTAAAATATCTTTTCGGTTGATCTCTGATTGCGCCGTCAACCTTCTCATTAGGCATTGTACTTCCCAGGCAGCTTCGGGCTGGTCTTCCGGACTAATCCGCTGCATTTCAGAAACGACCAGCGCTCCCAGCCATGCATACGGTTTGCTACGAAATATAAATACAAAATTAAAATATTTTAGTTATTATATAAATCTCTCATAATAATTACAATACAGTTTTTCTTTTGGACCCTCTTATGATTTTAGTGCCACTAGCTGCCGATGTACATGGCGTGCCATCATCAATCCCAAACTTGAAAAATTAAACAAATTTGAAAATTTGTCAATTATTTGAATATAAATATTTTCAAACATACCTCTATAACATCTGTGCCACTGGCTGTTGATGTTCGTGGCGTTCCATCACCAATCTCAAACTTGAAAAATGAAAAAGACTTGAAAATTAATCAATTATTTAAATATTAATATTTTCAAACATACCTCGATGTTATTAGTGCCCTGTCGCATTTCCGTGTGTGTTTTGAGGAAATTTAGTTGTTCAAATTTAGTTGTTAGGTAGGTATAAATCATCAGCAGAACACCCACTTTTTTGAGTTTGAAATTGCGCGAAGTTCATTGGTGTATTGGACCCGTAAATTTCTCCATTTCCTTTTCACCTCTTCAAATGTAATGGCCTGATCTTTTTGATGTAGAGTTTCTGTAATTTTCTGAAAGACATCGGTTTTTTTGTCCTGTCCAAATACTCTCTCGACTTTATATTATAAATACATGGAAATTCCTGAATTAAAAAGATGAGTTCTTCGATTTGCTCTTTCTGCCACTTGTATACCATTGTGCTATTGTATATGTTATTATATTATAATATATTTATATATTATTATTTTTTAATATATTTACCTTATTTAAATTAATTAGATTCCTCGATTTATATGAATAAATAATAATAATAATAAATTTAAACTTTGGATTTTAATATTTTCATTTTTTTTAATTATTTATTTAATTATAAACACAAAACACGCAAAAAATAATGTTATTTTAAATAACGGAACTTTATCTAAACTTCACTATGCTTAACCAAAAATAAAAGAAAATGTCAAATAAAATGTGAAATCAAATACAACTCTGTGTATATACGAATAAAGAACAAAGCAAGTTTCCGAGTACATGAAATTGTGAAATCAACCCCGCTCGTTTTTCCCCTCTCTCCTACAAACTCAAGAGTTGAAATTTGTTTCGAAACAAATTTCAACGTGCAAAAGGCGTCAATGTAACATTTTGTTAAACGATGTGTTGTTTGTACCAAGTCTGCAGTGCAATTTCATTTCTGTAGGCAGAGTAGCGGTAAAAGACGTTGTGAAATTTAACAACAGAGAAGCCACGATAATAGATGAAAATGCCTGTGACTATGAAAAACACATTGTTCATGAAGACGTCAAATGTGAATGAGGTTATGAAATGGCACAATCGTTACGGTCATTTGAATGTTTCTGGCCTAGGTGAACTGTCACGGAGGAATTTAGTTAATGGCCTGAATTTACAATTTCCTAAAGAAATTAATTGCACTACTTGCTTGAAGAGCAAATGCACAACGAAACCATTCTCTAGTTCCGAAAACAGAGGAACAGAATTATTGGAAATAATTCATCCGGACATTTGTGGTCCGGTAAACAAAAATTCTTCTGGTGGTGCACGCTACATATTGACATTTATCGATGATCATTCTCGGTATGTATTTGTTTAGTTTTTGAAGAACAAAAGCCAGACATGGGATACATTTAGGAAATTTAAAGCTATGGTTGAATGTCAGACAGGGAAGAAGATGACGGCGCTTAGATCTGACAATGGTACGGAGTTCGTTAATAAGGTTTTTGATGATTTTTTAGAATTGAATGACATTAGGCGACACTAACTGTACCTCTCACACCGCAACAGAACGGGTTAGCTGAACGTTTTAATAGGACGTTAGTTGAAATGGCCAGAGGAATGCTAGTATATTCTGGGGTTGATGAGTCTTTGTGGGCAAAAGCTGAGAACACTGCCGCTTATTTGAGAAATCTTCCGCCGACGAAAGCATTGGATCACTGCACACCATATGAAGTATGGTACAATAGGAAACCAAGTGTTCGACATCTTAAAATTTTTGGTTCCTTGGCCATTGCATTGGACAAGACGTATCATCACAAGTTCCGTCCAAAGGGAAGAGAATACATCATGGTTGGTTATTCGGAAACATCGAAAGGATATCGTTTATTTGAAAAGGCTATGGGAAAGATAATAGTTAGTCGAGATGTTTACTTTATTGAAGATGGTGATGAGAAGGGGAATAAACCGGCAGAACTGGCTGAATTAGATAAGGAAATCCTCAGCATGCAAATAGAACCGCTTGAGGAAAATATTGTTCAAGAAGTCCAAGATCAAAGTGACAGTGAATTCGATTCTGCTGAAGAAGAATACTTTGATCCTGATGCTGTAATGAGTGGTACAGAACTTGTTGGATTTCGTAACACTGTAAATTTGATGTGTGCAGACAATATACAAGTTCCTGTGACTGTGGACGAGGCCTTATCGGGTGAGTACTTTCATTATTGGTTAAGTGCGATGCAGGAGGAGTATAAAGCTCTTCTTGTTAATGATACCTGGGAATTATCAAATTTACCACCTGGCCAGAAGGTCGTGGGCTGTAAATGGGTATTTGCTGTGAAGAGGAATAAGGAGGGCCATATCGAACGTTTTAAGGCGAGATTGGTTGCTAATGGTTACGCCCAAACTTATGGTGTAAATTATACGGAGACTTTTTCACACGTTGTGTGTTATGAAACTATCAGAATGGTAATTGCCCTTGCAGCAGAATACGAGCTTCATCTACATCAAATGGATGTATCCACGGCGTACCTAAATAGCGAATTAACGGACGAAGTATATATGGCGCAGCCTGAAAAGTTCGCAGATGAAAGATTCCTAGACAGAGTTCTGAAATTAAAGAAAGCTTTATATGGGCTTAAGCAATTCGGCCGGCAATGGAATTTAAAATTGGATAAAATATTGAAGGAAATTGGTTTCCATTCCTGCGAAAGTGAACCATGCCTGTACCGGATGGGTAGTGGTAGCGACATCAATTTAATCGCCGTCTATGTCGATGATTTGCTTATAGCTTGTTCTAATTTAAATAAAATGAATCTAATTAAATCTCAGATTTCAGAAAAAGTGTCTGTAGTGGATAAAGGTCCCGCTAAACATTTCCTTAGCATTGAAATCGAAAGAGATGGTGTCACTGGCCAAATTACAATTCAGCAAAGCGGCTATATCAAGGAGCTTCTGCGTGAATACCAAATGGAAGAGTGTCGTCCAGTATCCACACCATTGGAGCACAAATATCAAGTCGTTTGTGATAACGATAACTGTGAGCAGATCGACGCAACATGTTATCAGTCACTCATAGGTTCCCTTATGTATTTTACGATTTGTACTCGACCTGACATACTACATTCGGTATGTAAATTATGCCAGAGGAACAAAGATCCACACAGAGAACACATGGCAGCGGCAAGAAGACTCCTAAAGTATTTAAATAAGAGTGCGAATTATCAAATAAGGTATCGGAAGACTAGACAGCCAGTAGTATGTTACGCCGATGCTGATTGGGGCGGTGATGCGACAAATAGAAAATCATATACGGGATATGTCTTTATCCTCGCTGTTAGTGCGTTCTCATGGGAATCCAAGAAGCAGGCAACAGTGGCTTTGAGTAGTACGGAGGCCGAATACATGGCGCTTTCATCAGCAGCAAGGGAAGCAGTATTTTTGAGGAAAATTCTAAGTGAGGCGCAAATCCATTGTCCAAAGAAGATTCTAATATATGGAGATAACCTTGGGGCTTTTCATTTGGTCAAGAGCCCTATTTATCATAGTAGAAGTAAACATATAGATATAAAGTATCACCATATTAGGAATGTTTTTGTAGAAGGGTTAATTGATTTAGAATATTGTAATAGTAACTCTAATATTTCTGATGTTTTAACGAAAAAAGTATCTAGGAATAGTCATATGAAATTAGTAGGAGCTTTGGGCTTTATAGATTTATGAATTAATGTATACTTTTTTATTTTAAAATAATGTGTTGAGGAGGAGTGTTGTGATATTGAATTTTGAATACAACCTTGTTTACAACACATATATTTTTCCTTTTCTTATAAGTTTTATTCACTTTCTCTTTCTAATGTTCTTTTTCTTTCTATGCTTGAATTAAATTATTTTTTATTCTTTTAGTATGTAAACCATTGTATTTTAGTCGTAATAAAGTGTTCAAACGAAAAACATCGTCTTTTGATTTGCCTGGAAGAATTTTAAGAATTATCTATGTTTACCGCAAATGCAAATAAATTTTTAAAGATTCGAATAGATCTAGCAAACGATTAACTACAGCTTCAAGTGAAAGCCAACGAGTTTGACACGGATGCAACATTTTTTAAGGTTTTATTTCTAATAACTTTTCAATATCATTAAATTGTTCAAGTCGTTTGGGACTTTTTGATAAATAGTCAAAGTTTCGACAGTTGATGGAAGCTTTAAGCAAGCGTATGAAGAACATAATGCCAACGAATGGCAAACACATTTTATAATGAAAAGATGTGGAATTTTTTTCTTTAACATTTGGGCAACTGAAATCGATTTTCCCGCCATTACGGGAGCACCATCCGCGGCAGAGTGAATCATATTCTTTTTGTAATCTATATTGTGATTTTCAAAATGACTAATTATCAAATTGTATAACGATAAAGCGTCACACCTATCTACATTTAGTAGCCCAAAAAAAGGTAATTTATTTCAAAATTAATGCAAACTCTAACGACCAGGCATAAAGATTTTTGATTCGACAAATCTGTAGATTCATCTACACATAAAGAAAATTTTTTATTCTTTAAAATATTAGTTAGTGCTTGAAACTGTGAGCTTCCAACCACATTTTTAATTATAGCTGTCGCCTTTGTTCTACTTAAGGTCATATTAATCGCAGCGTCCGAATCTTTAAAGCATTGCTGACATACCTTCGTCATGTGATCTGCTGCAGCAAATGGTATAATATGCTCCACAATGAAAAGCGCTAAATTTATTTCAGCTCATATTTTTCTGCTGTAAATACTGAATCAATCGTCTTGATTATGGAATACTGATCTTGATGCATCCAAATGCTTCTTCGTATTTGCATGCGCATTTAAATCAGTTTTTCCCGATAAAGCCTTAAGATCTGTGTTGCACAATATACAAAAGACTTTTTCTTTTCAGCCCATATTTTAATTTCTTGTTCATTTATCCATTCATCTTTTTCTTTTCAACCTAAAAAATATAGAAATTATGTTTTCCAATTTTAATATTCCCGTTTAAAAAATATTTCTTACCGATGTTTCAGCATCTTCTGCATTAGTTTTGTCTAAAATACAAAAATGTTTACCTATTATTTTTCGTTCCCTTTCAATGACAAATTATTATAACTTACCACTTGTTAAATATCTTAACATTTTCACATTTACCTTCTTCAAACGTTTTTTAAAAATTACGTTTTACTCTTTTATAATTTACACTATTAAGTTTAATTTAAACACTATTTCTTTTTGGTATCTTGTTTTTTTGTGTTCATAGGTTTATATCATTAGCAGAACACAAAAGCTGGATTCACCCATTGTTTCGGAACAAAAATTTTATTGTAAGTCAGGGTTGACTAATCAGGCTTGATGTTAACAAATAATAACTGATGTTTAAATCCGTCACTGTTGACTAGTCATACTTGGTGAATATATCTGTCAATTCTGACTGGTATAACTTTTATAATAAAACTCGATTTTTATATTGTTTTTATTATAAAATGTATTAGTTTTTATTTTTTTATTTATTATATTAAAGTTGATTTTTTAAATATTTTTTTGTTTCAGTTTATGGTGGCTCCTTTCTATTACTTTTTTCAAAGTCTAAGGACGATTGCAGTTTGAAAACTTCTGAAATTTGCAGAAGATATATATATATATATATATATTTATATAAAAGTATGGACATACCTCGTAGAACTTTTTGGAATAGCGAAAGCTTTGCAAGCGCTTGTTTCCACCACCTTCCTTCCCAATTATATTTTTCCAGGAGGTCATCAGTTAATACTGCACGAATGACACTGCTGATATCCTCAGATGTGCCTTTCAATTTATGGAAATATGTAATCTGTAAAGAAATATGATTATTAAATATTTTAAAAATGAAATAATTTGGCTTTATTACCATTGCTTGGCAAAACTCTGGAGATTCTAACTTCTGCTCTACCTCTCCCACCGCTTCGATTGATTTCAGTGGAAGCATGCTGGCTACTTCGTCCAGATGCTTATCCTGCTTTTCACCAGTCATGCAACACACAAAATTTTCTACCTTTTTGATGGCAACCTTACATTGTGTTTATACCAAACCGATTATGGACTGTACATTTCGTAAATAAAAACTTTTTCCATTAATATTTCCAAGCAATTCATTTATTCAACGATAACACAAAACTTGTCAAACAGAAACAAAAAAACAATACAGAATGCAAACAAGAGAGAGAACCAAGCCATCAATTCATTATACACAGTAGTAATAAAATGTTAGTAAATAAAGTACGGTAAAAGAATAAAAGGGATAAATAGTTAACAGTCAGATATGATGACTTCAACATTCCGCCCCACGTTGAAAGAGTGATCTTTCAAAAATCCAAAAAAAGTGGACAAAGCTTGGATATTGGACGTTTCTGCGACCCATTTTTAGTCTTAATAGTCACAACTCGGACCAAACCATCATTGCCAGGATGTGTTAAAAGTATTCTACCCATCAGCTATTGTGCGGGGGGCATGTTGTCCTCTATTATTAACACCATGTCACCAACTTGAAGATTTTTAGAATTTTGGACCCATTTTGGTTTCTTTTGTAGTTGACACAGATATTCTTTCGACCATTTTGACCAGAACTGTTGAACAAGATGCTGCATATATTGCCATCTAGTAAGGCGATTAACGTTCACATTTATCAAGTTCTCATCTGGTATTGATACCATCGGGCGAAGAATCAAGAAATGTCCGGGAGTGAGCGGATCTTCATCGCCCTCAAACTTCAGGCACAAGGGACGTGAATTTAAACAACATTCTATTTGACATAGAAGTGTAAATAGCTCCTCATAAGTTGCACTTGAATTCTTCAATACTCGTTTCAGGTGAAATTTCACTGATTTAACGCCTGCCTCCCAAATGCCACCAAACGTTGGACCTGAGGGCGGAGTAAAGTGCCATTGAATTTCTTGAAAGGAAAGCTCCTTATCAATATTCTCAAAGTTATCATTCAGAAATTCAAATAATTCCTTTAGTTCCTGGTTACATCCCACAAAATTTGTACCGTTGTCTGTATACAAACCGTCGAAGGGTTGCCATGAATGCTGCTGCAGAAAGCTCCGTCACTGCTTCCAAATGAATTGCCTTCGTACTTAGGCAAACAAATACGGCAATCCAACATTTATAATTTTTGGAACCGCGACCTTTCCAGGATTTTACCAATGTTGGTCCGGCAAAGTCAACTCTCACACGTTCAAAAGTTGGACACGGTTGTACACGATAGCTTGGAAGGTCACCCATTCGTTGTTGGAACGGAATTTGTCTAAACCTCATGCAAGTGGTACATTTATAAACTGTTCTTTTGATAACATGAATGACGTCTGGTATCCAATATCTTAAACTTAACAAGTACTGTAACTGCCTAGTGCCGGCATGAAGGTGATGTAGATGATAATGTCTTACGATAAGAGAAACTAAAGGATCCTTTGCATGAAGTATGAATGGATGTTTTTGGTCGTAGTTTATTCGGGCATTTTCGAGACGGCCCCCTACACGCAGTATACCTAGAGGGTCCATAAAAGGAGTAAGCGCAGCTAGTTTATTTGTTCTCGAAATATATCCTTGGGTAGCCAAAATACGTTTTTCATTATAAAAGAAATTATCTTGAGACAACTTTACCAATGATAAGTTAGCAGCCTGAAGTTCTGCCGTAGTTATGAACCCTCGAATTCTCTTGGAGGTGTCGCCCTTAATTTTACAGTTGTTAATAAAACGTAGAACCAGAGCTGTGATTCTAAGTAGGGTATTGAGACTCGAATAACGATCGGTAATATTGAATTCGTTGGCATTGTGAACAATTGCTGTAGAAATGTTCTTTCTTCGCTCCAAATCTGTATCATCATCCATTTCAAATGTTGATTGACAAGGAAGTTTAGGATTTTGAAGAGTAGGCGGGCCTTGCCACCACAATATATTATTCATAATATCGGAAGATGAAACGCCCCTAGTGGCCAAATCCGCTGGGTTAAATTGTGATGAAATGTGTCGCCATTGAGTTGCGGGTATTTTGTCGATGATATACGATGTACGATTTGCAATAAAGGTCTTCCATCTAACAGGATGATCACTTATCCATGCCAGAACAACTGTTGAGTCAGTCCAACCATAGGTTGGCACGTCGCGGAATCCAAATGCATCCTTTATTTTGACCATGGGTTTTACTATAAGATGCGCAGCGCAAAGTTCCAGACGTGGTAAACTTATCTGTTTTATGGGAGTTACTCTAGTTTTTGATGACAGCAAACAAGTCGATATAGTACCATTAGGTTTAATTATACGTATGTATATAGAAGCAGCATACGCCAGTTGTGAAGAATCAGCAAACCCGTGGAGCTCTATAATATCTCCCATCTGATAGTTGAACCATCTAGGTATTTTCAAATCTTTAATGTGCTGCATATCACTCTGTAGTTTAAGCCATTCATCCCCTAGAGGGCTGGGCAAATTCTGATCCCAACTTACACCTTTAAGCCAGAGTTTTTGCATGAATATTTTCAACGTTATTGTCACTGGTGATAGCCACCCAATGGGATCATAAACCCTAGAAATTTCAGAAAGTACCCGTCGTTTAGTTATTACATTGGAATGTTCCTGGAAACATACGCTGTATTGGAAACAGTCAGACTCAGTGTTCCACAATAAACCTAATGTTTTCACTGTTCCAGAGTCGTTTATAATTGCAGACGATGATAGATCTCTGTCTTTTACTCCAATGGCATCCTGAAATTCATGTGAATTTGACGCCCATTTCCGCAGGTTAAAACCTGCACTTGACAATACGGAACAAATATTTTTACGCATTGAGTTCGCCGTTTCGATGTCTGGGGCACAGGACATGTAATCGTCAACGTAAAAATTGTTGTCAATTTCATATGAAACATCTGGATGTTTGTAGAGTTATCAATTGCAACCTGTTTCAAGGTGCCAAGAATGGTGCCGCGGCAGTTCCGTAAGTAATAGTTCGAAGGTGGTATGTCTCAGGTTCTTCCAAAGGTGACTTATGCCATAAGATACATTGGTATGGCCTGTCCTCAGGGTGTATCAACACCTGTCGATACATTTTATCGACATCGTAAATAGGCCATTTTGAATGGTAGGTCCAACTAACAGATGATCATTCAATGACAAATCGTTTGAGCTCTTGCACGAAGCATCAAACACAACACGTAGCTTGGTGGTAGTGCTTGTTGGCTTTAGGACCGGGTGATGAGGCATATAATAAGCTGCTTTGATGTCACTTGGTATTGCTTCCATATGGTTCAACTCTTTGTACTCGTCCATGAACCTCAGAAATTCAACCTTTAGGTCTTCATTTTTCATAAACTTCCGTTCCATAGATTGAAGTCTCTTTATTGCCGCAAGTTTAGATTCCCCAAGTTCTATAGAATCATTTTTAAATGGTAGCCTCACCATATATCTTCCATCATCTAGTCGTTGAACAGTATCCACGTAATGTTTTTCGGCTTTTTCCTCATCAGGGCTAACAATCTTACCTTGAAGAGTACATTCCTCAGTCTCCCAAAATTTCTGTAGTTGAATGTCCAAACTTGGATACACATGAGCCACAAAAGTAGATCGCACCGGCTGTTCAATTATATCTCCCATAACAATCCATCCATATATTGTGTTCACAGCAATGGGAGATCCACTTGGAAATACGTTCGCTCCCAAAATGATGTCAATACGATTCCTTTGATGAAATGCTGGATCCGCGAGAGGAAGATTTCGGAAATACTCCAAACTTTCGCTCTTGACAGTATGAGTAGGAAGGTACTGGGTCAGATTTTGCAAGCAATAAGTTTTAACCAAAAGTGTCCTGTTGTGCTTTTCAGTAAATATTTCCAGTTGAACCCTTCCCTTAGTATAGTTTGGTTGTTCTCCACCAACACCGTACAGTACGGTATTATCATACGATTTCGGTAGCTGTAATCTCTGAACACACGCTTCCGAAACGAGGGTAGATTGTGCCCCCGAGTCTATCAGAGCCCGACATGGTTGAAGGCTGTTATTTTTATCGCGTACCATCACAATTGCCGTTGGTAAAAGTGTCGTCTCATGATTAACCCGTTGGTTTACGTTGATGTTGATTGTTGTGGGATTCTCATCGTTATCACTTTGGCCGATTTCCGCAACTAGCACGTTGTCACCCATATGAAGTAGTGTGTTGTGTTTTAGACCGCATACTTTACAAGGACCGGATTTACATTCCTTCGAGATGTGCCTACTCTTGAGGCAGTTAAAACAAAGTTTGTTCCTAAAAATAACTTCCTTACGCTAATCAACATCTAACGCTTTGAATTGCGAACAATTATATAAAAAATGGTCGTCATTACAAATTAGACGACTGATTTGCAGTAGCAACATTTGCAATCCTACCTTGACGTTGGTATTTTATTGATGCATTTGCCTTCTGTTCCTCCTCCACTTCAACTACATGATTTCTCAAAAACTTCAATAATTGTGGAAACGTTTGAACTTCGCCCTCTTTACGCTGCCTGCGCCAAAGTGTAATTGTTTCAGCGTCCAACTTCTTCTTCATGTGAAACATCAAAACATAATCCCATGAATCAAGAGAACCCTTTAGTTTTCAAGGCATTGTACGCCTCAACCGTATTGTGATAGAACTTCTTAAAATCCGAAGCCGTTGCATTCTTAACATGCTTCTGATCAAAAAGGAGTTCCAGATACTTTTCTACAATCATTTCGGAGTTGTCGTAATTTTCCTTTAGAAGCTCCCATGCAATGTTGTAATTGTCATTCGTAGGCGTTAGATGTTTTATGACCGTAGAAGCTTCACTTTTCAATTTCATTTGTAAATATTCAAGCTTCTGAACATTCGATATATTAGTCCTCGAATCTACCATAGATACGAATAAATCTCTAAAGCGTATCCAGTTTGAGAGACTTCCATCAAAATCTGGTATTTCTATTGGAGGTAAACGCAGTTCGGATTGATTAGTGCTTGACAGTTGAACATTTTGCGCCGTAGAATTTGAACGCATATCAGTTACGGCCGAGAGTGTTGCCGACATTGTCTCCAATAAAGATGTCGTAGTCGACTGCTGCTGAACAATCGCCTGTATTGTCATGTCAATGTTGTTTGGGCTGCTGGAAGCTGCACCCTCAATAACTGTTCTATCCAACGTTTCATTTGACTGGGTAGACCAAATGGTTCTTATATCTTCAATCTGTGTTCTGTATTGATCCTCTTTAATCTGCTCATCATCATTCTCACACAAAGAATCAATTTCATCTTGGCAACTCTCATAACATTTATAAATTTCCTCAAGTTTATCAATACGTACCTTTATTTCACGATAACTTGCATTCTGATTATTGACAGCATTATATATTCTCGTAATAGACTTCTTTATCTGGCAACGTTTCTTCTTTAGTTCCTCCATTATGAATTTCAAATCTGTTCACTTATCTAACACCACTTATCAAAACCATACCAATGTCGAGCATAAAACCTCACCAATTCAGTTCTCAAACCATAGCAAACGATTATTAATGTCCGTTAATTTATTATCAAGGTCCAAACCACTTCAAATCAAGTGCAAGTTTAAAGTTCACTGCTTTTTCAAATATAGTTATAGATGCACTGCTTTATTTCTATCTTTAGCAACACTAGTTGTCGGTCTTCAAATTAACGACTTAAATTTTTCTTTTCTCTTTAGCACACTGTTGCGCTGTTTTTCTGTACTCTATTCACAATCACTCACATGCACCATTGTTGTTGTTTTAATGTTCTTTTTCTTCAATTCTAATGATCTTCATTCACATATATGTTCATATTTAACTACAAAATTTCCATATTGTATTATTGCCTTTACTTTGTCCTATGTTTTTCCTTTATACATTCAACAATAAACAGCACAAACCACCGACGCGACGGCGAGAATGTATGTATGTACACAAGTATGTATATGTCCTTATTACGATCACAAACAACAAAAAACCCCGACGTACCGGCGACGCGTATTTATGTCTTTTAAGCCGAAAGTCCATACCATCCTTTTCATGCGCATTGCGAATCTTGCTTTCTATGCCGATTTTATTGCAAGTTACACACAATGCGTTTATGCGACTGGTTTTTTGTTTTGATCAGCTGTTGTGGTAAACAACAAACAAGCGAACAAGAACATTTTTGGAAAAAATAGAAAATCAAATTGTAATTTTAAAAGAATTTATGACATTAATTTCAAATTTATGAGTTTATTTAAATTTATGAGTTTACATTTGAAAAACGCTCATAACATAAAAGGACAGGTCAATTTAGAGGGAGAAAAAATATTTTAATGTTTTGCGAATCAAATGTGTTAGAAGCAACAGATATACAGAGTGAAAACTGGCAGATAAAGTAAAAAAATTAAATGTAAACAAACATTTATTTTGTGTTAAAAAGGGGAAAATTTGGAATATTTTTTAATTTCGTCAATGAAAAGTTTAAAGATTCTTAAATATTTAAATATTAATCGAAATGTTGGTGAATTTCGGTCACAATGAGTACAGTTTCTTGAGCAAGAGTTAATTAAGAAGCTAAATATAATAAGATCAAAATAAGACGTACTGCTCATAAAAAATTTTTCCTGCTGAAAGTTGCCAAAATTTTTTAATTTCTTGGAAGGAAAAATTAAAAATTGTTATTAGTTGTTTTTATTATTTATTAATAGTTTTACACAAAAATTACATTGTATTGTGCTGTTAAGGCCTACGAAAATCCTCAAAAGAACACAAGACGAGTGTTTTCAGTAAATTTATCCTCCATTTTTCTTGTTTACAAATTAATAAATTCAAAATAGATGACACTCAGTACATAAAAACAATCATATACATACATATGTATAAACAATCATCATATACATATTTTGTTCATGAAAGAAATTTGTTAAAAAATGTATTTTAATGTATTTTCCTCTTAAATTAGTAATAAACTTTATTATGAAATATGTGTTTATTAATATTTTTATAATACAAATAAAGAAAAATGCGAAAATAGTAATGCACTATTTAAACATATTTGTAGAAACCATTCACAATAGTATATAATTTGGCATGCCAAGTTTAAAAAACTGCTGACATTTTCCAACACTGCATTATTCGCATAGAAAAGTAGAAAGTAATCCTACTTTGTATGCGTCTATGCATATTATGCTTTTTCTTCTGTAACTTGTCACAATCAAATACACTGATTCTACTTTTTCGGTATACGCATGTTATGCAAAACGCATGGTATGGACTTTCGGCTTTACTACGATTTGTTTGTTCGAAAGTTCACCGATGTTATCCGGCTCGAAAGGCCAAATGTTTATACCAAACCGATTATGGACTGTAAATTTCGTAAATAAAACACTTTTTCCATTAATATTTCCAAGCAATTCATTTATTCAACGATAACACAAAACTTGTCAAACAGAAACAAAAAAACAATACAGAATGCAAACAAGAGAGAGAACCAAGCCATCAATTCATTATACACAGTAGTAATAAAATGTTAGTAAATAAAGTACGGTAAAATAATAAAAGGGATAAATAGTTAACAGTCAGATATGATGACTTCAACACATTGCATCAACACCTTGGACTGGGCCAAGGCTTCGGGCTTTGACAAAATCTGTTAAAATATTTGTTCTTTAAATAGTAATAAAATAAGGCTAATAATACTTACGCTTGCCTCTAGTTTCTCCAATTTATTGCCAATCTCTTGTTGGTTGGAGACTATTGAGCCTTGACCATTGCTCAGTATGCTCTGGTTTTGCAGAATAGTTGTTTGCTTAAACGAAATAGGAAAATAATAATATTAGATTTCGGAACATGTATACATACATATACATATAATAAAGAGAAATAATTTTTTATTTAAAATAAATCATTTGCATACTTACAGTTTCTTCAATCTTCTCGAGGCGAGATGAAATATTTTTTAATATTTCAAAATGTCTTAAATAAAAAAAGAAATATTAATTTAATCCAATGATAATAAAAAAAATTAACTCAACCTTCAGTTTTTGAGAAACCATTTCAAAACCTGATTCTTCTAATATACTTCGTTTTTCCCTAAACTCTTCTGTATGGTGAAAAGGACTACATCTAAATTCAAATGTCATATCTGTTCTTGGAATGCCAACATCATTCGAAAAACAAACTTTTCTCTCCTTATATAACCCTTCCTGACAACATTTCGAGCAACCATTGTTGCTATTGTGGGACATTACACCTGTAACAAAAGCCCTAGCTGGAGATTCACAAATAAACAAGCGAACATCAAATCCAAACAACTTTCCGCTATGGCCTACTTTTAAACCTTGTTCTCTAAGCAACTTTACTTCTGCACAGAAATCTGTCATAAAGCTATCCAAATTCTGTGGCTTCTTAAAACCTGAAAAACAACCAATCATGAAAGGATTAACGCTATCAAAGTCTACAATTTTTCCTAAAATGGGCCACAAAACTCTATTTGAACTCTTGAAAAGTTTAAGACCGTCAACGCATAAATCAATCACAACTTCATCTTTACCACATAAATATTCAAAAGAATCTGAAATAAAAAATTTTTGAATACCTAAATATAAAAATTCACCACTTGCTATTATTGAAATTTGAATATTTTCTCTACTTGTACTAAAAAGAGTTTTTGCCGACAATGGCAAATCTTCCACTCCTACCCTATTTAGCGTATGCAATAAATCCTCCACAGCAGTATGAGAAATTTTATTCCTAACAGCCCACGATTTAATCTCCTTACACTTGCCTTTAGTATCTGAATTTCTCTGAAAATTTGAATTGTTTCCTAAAATTTCAGATGGCTCTGACTCTGAATCTACGTTATCAATCACTACAAATTTCAATTTTTTCGTCAATTGCGGATACACTACAACCTGGCTTAGAATCTAAACTATCTATTCCTACAAAATCATCACAAACAATTCTTTCACTAATTTTCTTCACTTGTTCAATTTTTATTTTTTCACTTTTCACTGAGTTATTTGCATTATTTTGAATAAAACATTTATATTTTTTTGCAATTGCCTTTTTTCCATAATTAAATTTGTTTAAAAAAATTTTATTTTATCTTTATTTTTTTAAGTGTGTTTTTTTCTTCTTAATTTTTTTCTTGTTTATTATTAATTTCAATTTAATTTTTCACTTTAATCTTTCAATTTAGTTTAATTTTTGTTTAGTTTTAAAATTTTCACTTTCGTCTTTTCACTTTTACAGAAATAATTATTTTACAACGACATAAAATACAACACTGTAACACATTCATTTTTACCTGTCACATGTCTGTCATTTGTGATGGAAATAACTTTTTTAATAAAATTATTAATCAAAATGTAGTTGTTTCACTCTTGCATATGCACTCTTTACCAGTTTACACATTTTTCTAACAATGGCAACAACAATAATGTTTAACTGCAGAAAATGCTACTCTTTACCAGAACAGTGACGGTCATTTTACCAGTCATTTGACTGTCATTATTGATGAAAACATTAATAACATTTTTTTTCAAACAATTCTATAAAAAAAATGCAAATGTGTTAGTAATAATAATTTTTCATATGTTAGTTTCAAGCCCCAGTTATGCTACCGTAACAGAATGTAACCGCAACAGTAAGAAACAGCTGATCGTTTTTGCTATGTATAAAGCAATACGAATGGTTATAGAAATGTAATGTAACGTAACCGGAACGTAAGAATCTGTAAAAAATATAATTTTCTTATATTTTTACGTGACATCTGTTTAGCAGTGTTAACAACATGTCAGTATTAAAAACCACCAAAACTGAAAATTGTAATCATAAACAGAATTTACATTTTGTACGTATGTTATGTATGTCTGTATGTAGAATTCTCTTTAAATAAAACTTCAAATATTTTAAAAACCCCAATTTTTAATTTTTTTCATTATTAAATTTTATAATTTAAAATAAAAATAAACTCTATTTTATTATTACATTATGTAAACCATTTCAGTTTGCATTTTACTTTTACTAGAAAAGATAAAAACGTTTTTACATTCGTACAAATTTGGTTTCCGAAATACATGACCTGTTTCTGTAGGGTAAACGATTTCACTTGCTTGTCTATTTATATGGAAAATACAATCAAAAACACTAAATTTTTAGTTTTTGTTTGTGTGAAAGTAAAATTGTTTGGCTTACAGAAACAGTACATAAAACTTTTAATAAATACCTTTAAATAAATATAAAATCGTCGAAATGAATCCGAAAACCCTGTAGTGATAACACTTGTTAACAGCTGAATTAAATAAAAACAAAAGACGCCATATTGGAAGTGATAAAAGGAGTGAAAACAAAGTTTTTAAAATTTGGATTTAATATTAAATATGTTTAAAAACCAATAAATAAAAACTCAAATGCAAAAACATGTCTTCTATATCCATATCTGAATTTTTGTCGGTTAGTTTTTGCAATTTTTATTTCTTTATTTGTTTTTGTTTATTCCTTTTATTGTTTTGTTTACATAAAAGCATATGATTACGTTTTTACGTTCTATAATTGCTCTTACATTTTTACATTCCGTGCACATTACTGTTACATTGCGTTACATTACGTTCCGGTAGCATAACTAGGGCTTCAGTCATTCATTTCTTGTAGGGTTGTACACAAGCAGTAAAAGTGAATAGTTTTCTTCTTTTCTATTCTTAACAAAGTCATTTTACACAATTACATGAAAACAGTGGTGCAAACATATACTTTTAATTAAATCGGCATTTTGATAGCAAAAATCCGCAAATCGCACTTTGTCATTTTTAAAGTCAAAAATCGGCAAAATACCGATAAATCGCAAATCTGGCAACAGTGCCTGGAGCAGTTATTTCCTAGGCTTGATAGTTAACTACTCAACTAGTTTCCTGATAATGATAAACCTGATGATGTGCGAGTTTAATTGAATGTTCAATTTTAATTTAATTTTTATTTCCTTCCTTATTTGTATGTATAACTCCTTTTTTATTATGCGCTTATTTATCATAATTATAGCAATTTACTTAGCCTTTGATTGCATTGCCATAACTGACGTACAATCTAATGAACTCTAACAGTCCTTATTCCAGAGACTGTGTGTACAACATGATTCGAGTTTTGGCAAAACAAAGAACTGGTGTCACCATTACACAGAGTCTGAACAATAAAATTGATGAATTTATTCATTTATTTGTAGCAGCAAGAATCGACATTATTTGCGTTTCCGAAACTTGGTTTCCTCTGGATGTTCAGGATTCAGTTAACAATATACAGGGCTTTAGGCTTTTCCGGTCAGACCGGAACATCTTATTTAACAATATAGGAACCAGGGCAAAAGGTGGCTGAGTTGCAATTTATGTTCGGAACGGTATTCCGTACAAGGTAAAATTATTGACGGAAATTTTAATATTTATTTCTTGATATTTCATCCACCAATAAAAAGGTTTTATTAGGTAGTGTTTATAGACCGAATTATAATATAAATTTTGATCGCTTTATTTCTATTCTTGAGGAAATTTCCATTCAATATGATGACATTATTATTATTGGTGATTTTAATAATAATCTCTTACTGGATAATGCGTTAACTGATTCAATGTTGTCTCTCCATCTTAATCCTGTAAATGAGTCCTTGCCAACTCACTTCCATTCTACTTCCAGTAGTCTAATCGATCTTGTATCGATATTGTTATGATAAGGTTATATGATCAAATTTCAGCCTCTTGCTTTTCCAATCATGATCTTCTATTCTTGACTTATAATCTGTCTACGAGTCCTGAGGAGAGGTATATTACATACCGTAATTTTAAACGTATCGATTTTACAGTTTTCAACAGTAGTGTTGATGATATTTGTTGTGATAAAATCTACTCACTGGATAATGTAAATGACCAGGTAACGCTACTTCAGGAAAATGTTCGTCTACTATATGACAGTTGTGTTCCTGTTAAAACAAAACTTGTTAAAGCCAAACACCAAACGTGGTTTAATGCTGACATTAAAGCCGTTATAAATCCGCTCATAGTGAGGTTACCAAACGCATTAAAATTGAAAAAACATTGCTTTACGGCAGGAAGTTCTCTTCCGTATTGGATAATAGAGCTAAATGGAAGGTAATCCGCGATATTGGTATTGGAGAAAAATGTCATAATACTCCTCCTAATGTCGATGTAAACGGTCTCACTGACAAATTTGTTAATAGGTGTTAATGTTCCTACCCTTTACAGTAACATATATAATGACCTTTGTTTTGTTCGGCTAGAAAATCCCTTTAGTTTTCGCTGTGTTAATCCGCTCGAAGTTTTGGAATGCTTATCTTCCGTGAAATCGAATGCGGTTGGTTCTGATGACTTAGATCCTCTGTTTTTAAAAGCTTTGTCACCTAGACTTTTACCGTATTTTACTCATGCATTCAATTCAGTTTTAACTATGTCCTCCTTCCCTGATGAATGGATGGAATGATTCCTAAATCCAACAACGAATTCAGGCCAATTGCCATTCTTCCATTCCTGTCTAAAGTAATGGAAAATCTCATGGCTAAACAAATAAATAGTTATCTCGTGAGTAATAACTTCATATCTGATAAGCAGTCGGGATTTATGAAAGCTAGGAGCTGCACTATTGCTTTAGTCAATGTAGTTGATGATCTTAGGTTGGAACTAGATGAAAATTACATAGCGTTTTTAGTTCTTTTGGATCACACCAAGGCTTTTGATACGGTTGACCACAAAATATTATTGAAGAAGCTACAGACCCTCTTTCATTTTTCTAACTCAGCTTGTAATCTCATACGTTCTTATCTTGTGAACAGATCACAACGAGTTTATCTAAACGGCAAGATCTCGAATTCGCTAAGCGTTGGAAGAGGTATTCCTCAGGGATCAATATTAGGGCCTCTCTTGTTCTATATATACATTAACGACCTGCCTGATGTTTTGGATAATTGTAGCGTACATATGTACGCTGATGACGTTCAGCTCTATAGAAGCACGCGTATAGAGGATATCCAACTATGTATAGACACCATCTACTGTGATTTACGAAAAATTGATAGCTGGGCTAGGGCCAATGGACTTTGTATAAATCCCTC
Organism: Sarcophaga carnaria; assembly: GCA_958299815.1. Lineage (NCBI taxonomy): Eukaryota > Metazoa > Arthropoda > Insecta > Diptera > Sarcophagidae > Sarcophaga > Sarcophaga carnaria. Next base: position 86,247,433 of record OY283152.1, on the reverse strand, counting down.
TAAATCTAAATGTTTATTGCTCTCCAGGACTAAGAGCATTAGTTTTGCCGGATATTATTATCGTGGGGAATAAAATTGACTTTATTGAATCAGCATCCAATCTGTTATCTTTAATGGTCGGCTAACGTGGTCTAACCACATTAACGTCATCGTTGGTAAAGTTTATGGTATGCTTAGGAACTTGTGGGCTGTTATATATTCGACTCCCTCTGCCATACGTATGCAACTGGCTAAAACGTATTTGATTCCTGTCCTTTTATACGGATCTGAAAGTTTCGCGAACTGTGATACTGATGATAAGCGGAAACTCAACCTGGCTTATAATAATATAGCCAGATATGTTTTTATTAGGGGACGTCGAGACCATATATCACAATTTTCATACCAGATATTCGGAGTTAATTTTGATAATCTATTAAATATAAAATGCCTTATTCTCCTCCATAAGATTATTACTCTAAAACAGCCAATATACTTATTTAGTAGGATTACATTTGCTGGATCCAACCGCGGTATGAAAATTATCCAACATAGACATAGGACTCTTTTGTCACAACGCCAGTTTTTTATATACACTATCAGTCTTTGGAATACTTTACCTAATTTTATTCAGAATATAGGCAATGCAGTTAAGTTCAGAAAGGAGTTATACAATCTGTTCAAGTAGTTTTTAGCATATCTTGATTTTTTTGTGAATTTTTTTTCTCTCTATTTCTATTAATGATTGTTTTTAATTTTTAATTTTTTTAATTAATATATCTTTAAATTTCAATGTATCTTAGTATATGAATATATTTTTACTTTGTTTGTATATTTCTTTATATTTGTATACATTATTCTATGTAGTTTTCCTAATTTATTTTTTACATATATTCATTTTTTATCCTTTTTTGTATCGATTGCTATTTCCCGTGATTTTAACACGTTCTTATTCATTTTTATTTCTACATTATTTGAAACATTTCATTACATATATAATCAATGATTTATTATTACTTTTTTTCTTTGATGTACTCCCATAGCACTTTCATTTATAAGATTATTACAGTGTTGTCACCAACAGCTTTATGAGTTACACACAAATGGCATCGAAATTACACATATGAAAAAAAATTACACACAAAATTCTGTTTTTACAAATATTGCATATACATATATATTATGTAAACAATAAAATTATATATTCATATACATACTTAAAATAATAATTTATGAATGCATAAGTATATGTATGTAGGTTAGGTTAGGTTAGAGGACGTGTACTTGTCAATTAAGACAAGTACAGTACCCGGAGGTCGAATTGACCCATTGCACAACGTCTTAGTTTCTCACACCACCTATGTTGTGTGTGTTAATTTTATACATGAGTGGTGGGACCTACAGTTTAAAGTCGACTCCGAACGACAGATGTTTGAGAACCTTTTCATGGCAATTTTTATTTGTTCTGAGAGAGAAGTCGCCGAAGAAATACTTTTTTGTATTTTGTCTTGATGTCTTTCCTGCGGCTCGAACCCTGGCTTTACGTCAAGTAAGCCAACACACTACTTACCAGACTACGGCGACTTCAAAAAATGTATGAATGTATAAATAAAAATGTAACGTAAAACTCAAATAGAAGTATTGTTTTCTTTTTCTAACAAAAGACATGTAAATGCGTATGTGGGCTCTAGGAGTCAACTAATCTCCTAGAGTCTATCAAAAGGAGTTGAAGAATGGGATACGTATGTTCTTCTGAAATATATATACCCTAATAAAATACGAAGACTGAGGATTTTGTTTCAACTTAGCCTTTATTGCCTTATTGGAGGTTCCTTAACAACTGATGGTAATTATTTTTAACAGGTTTTACGTAAACAATACAAATATTGAATTTACCAATATATATAATTCATAAAGTCGCCGTTGTCTCGTAGGTAGTGTGTTGGCTTATTAGACGTGAGGCCTCGGTTCACCCCAGGTCAGGCATCTCCAACTGAACGAAATATGAGAAAATATTTCTTCAGCGACTTCATCTCAGCAGATTTCTGACAAAAACTCTGAGAGTAAATAAAATTGCAATGAAAAGTTTCTTAAAAATCTATCGTTCGGAGTCGACGTTAAACTGTAGATCCCGCCACTGATTTATAAAATTAACACACATAACTTGAGTGGCGTGAAAAGCTTGGCCGTAATCCTGACTGAAGGGTTGGTTGTAATGGCCAATTATATACATATGTTATGTTGTGTATAATTCATATATATTTATGTATAATAAAAAAACAAGTACATAATATTCGTATAACAGATTAAACAAAAAAAAAATAATTCACAATATGGTTGTATAGCACTAAGAAAAATATGTTGAACACAGTTCAATAGCATATATCAAACATTATTCTTACATGTATTTAGATTAGTAAGAGATATATGTATGTGTTTATTTTTGCAAACTAGTGTTGGAAATTGCAATAAATTTTCAAAACAAATTAGTGTTAACAAATTGACTGTTAAAAAAGAGCGATTAAAGAAAAAGTTGAACAAAAAATAAAATTACACACAAATTACACACACGCTACACACACAATGCAAAATTACACACAATATGTGTAATTACACACAAGGTGGCAACACTGGATTATTATCTTGTTGTGCTATGACTAATAACAAATAAATAAAAAAATAAAAAACATGTGCTTAACAATCTGTCAGCATATTTAAAAAGGATCGTTTTTATTGCTTTCCGAAATTCGCCGGGAATTGTCGTGTTTTTGAACTCTTGTTTTCTAAAATCGATTTTACAAATAAGCCTATATATACTATATACATATGTATATACCATAATGTACATATGTGTCGTCTGTTGTATTCAGCATGTCGGGTTCAATAGGATGCATATTATAATCTTTTTAAGTTTCCTGTTGAAACGCTTTGGGATAAATATTGTTAAACCCTTATGTAAAATAGTCATTTTTTAATTTGCATTAATGTTTTTACTATCTAGAATAATACTTTTAAATTTAATTTCTGCACGCGTTTGTAGCAAATTGACTTGGGAAAGCCTTTCGCACAATATTTATTGGCGGTGATCGTTATTATCCGTACTATACCAATAAAAAATTTAATATTTTTTAGAATAAGTCTGGGTTTTTATCGAGATTGAAGTATATACTATATATTTATTTTTAATTATTATAAATAAATTATAAAAATTCGGCAATGACTCTCTTACATTATTACAAACGAAAACATGTAGTTACCTACAACCCTTTGGACATAGACGTTTTTAGTTAAAAAATCATGCCATTATATTTAGTAAAATAATTTCAGTAGTTTAACAAAACTTTTAAAATTTCTAATGAATACGAAAATCACGAAAATACAACTCAACAAAAATTTTTTGGAATGCTTTTAAATTCAGTTCGGTTTTCAAATTGAACAGTTTAACACTGTAATACAATCAATTTTTCAAATCACAGTCATAAAAAGTATTTTACATACATATGCACCATGAGGAATAATAACATCTTCAAATTGCATCAAAATCTAATTAGAGAAATATAATTTTACATTCAGCCAGAAAAAGGTAAGCAAATTATGTCAGTGATGGAAAATCCTGAAATACATATGTATATGAAAAAGCACCAAAAAGGAAGAAAATGATAATTTATTAAATGAAATATTTAAATGCATTGAATAAGCTATTGGATTGGATTCTGATGATAGTGAGAAAGAGGAAATACTTATTGGTTTGTAATGCATATGTATGTATATCATTTTTTAATAAAATATATACATAATATTTTAGGGTCTGACAAATTTGTGCAAGAGGGCTACATATCTCCGTAGTAACAGCAGAAAAAACAATGGATCAAAACTTGCAGGAGTTGCGGGAAGAACCGGGGCTCCTTTTCGGTTTTACAAAATGAATTGCTTTTAAATTATGAATTTTGATTTGATTTAATTACAATAATTTAAAATCACGTTCTTACACTTTTAACAAAATTTAAATAAAAATAATAATAGGCAACAGTATTATACTGATAGCTTTAGTTGACGCAAATTGTAAATTTAATGTAATGAACGATGCAGCGATGCTGGTGTTTTTCTTGAAAGTAATTTAAAAAATGGGAATAGGTGGGAAATGGTAGGTACCTTCCGCATGTTGTAGTTGGTGATGATGCATTCCCACTCGCCAAAATACCTTCACATTTTTGCTAAAGTACCTGGAAAAAATACTGTCGTTTATGTCTTTTTGTGAAAACTGAGAACTTACTTTTCTTGTACACGCGTAGATTTCACCCATATTTTTCCCTTGTCGTAATTTACCTGGTTCCTGATTTTACTGCGTACCTTTTCCCAATCCCTAATAATAAATGTCAACAAGCTAATTTTCCTCTGATACTAATTTTTTATTAGATTGGAATGCACTCGCTTCGGTTTTGACTACAACGTAAAAATATAGGTGTTCATGTATGTATTCATACAAATTAATTTCCACCTTTTATTTTATTTCTTATTCCAATTAATTTATTATTTATAGGAGCACATTTAAGGGCATTAGAATCTAAATTATAAATATGGACAACATCTGCCCAGGACACAAGTTTATTGTTGAAATAAACTTTATTTTCTTTCGCAAGCAGATAATTTCCGACGCTTTTGAAAAGATGCGCATTGTCATGCATTAAATAATTTCGTTTGTCTTTAACTAAAAAATGGGGATATTCTAAAGTTAACGCAATTATTTTTGAACAAAGTGCCACCTTGGTCGCAAACGAACTGGGAAGGTTTTAAGCCTATTGCTTGTAATTTTGAAATTGCCTCGAAAATACAAGTTTTCATTTCATAAGCCCCTACAATTTGCATAAACAAAGAAGTATGAAATAGCTTGCGACCAACTTTGTCCTACTATCCCACTTGCCATGATGACCATTGCGCTTGTCGCTAAGTTACGAGAACGATTTTCATCCCCAAAAGTCCTGCAAGCCTATAATTTTGTTGTTGAACCTATCGTAGTCAAGAAAAGTTTTTAGAGACATTTCGTCGAGGGAGGCACTAACAAATTTGTCTTAGTCCGCAAAGTCCTGCGCTCTCACCTTTAGGGTCTAAAAGTTCCGTTTAAATTTCCCGGAGCTCTTGGCCAGTCCTTTACGAAGCGTTGTAAAGTTCTAATTTCGTAAATATCTATACACTAAGGGAGAAAGGAAAAATACGCAAAGGAAATCAGTTTCAGTCCGACGCAGTAACGTCGTTGTTTCGGTTCACGGGTAAAATTATTCAAATCATTTCATAAACATACCGAGAGCGGTTTACTAATTTTTCTTCTTTAACTCCAATTCCAAGTTTTGAACTTACTTTTTATCTTTTTTCTAACAAATATTGCCAACGATAATAGTCGAAGACTGCTTTTAATATCCTAACGTCAAAGTTTGTTTTTTGATAGAAAATTTACTCTGAATGGGAGGGGGTCTATCTAAAACTATACGATATTTCACTAGCAATATTAAATTAAAAATTTTTGATAAGCTTCTATAATGGAGAAATAAATATTAGGCGCATTTAATCCAAGTTGAAACTTGTAGAATATATAATATGATTAAAACGAAATACAACGGATTGTGTTTTTTAGAAAACACAGTTTTCCCTCGCAAATAAAACAAACGCACTTTTAACACTAAAAATTAAAAAGATAAATTAAACGATATACAACCGTTTGTGAGGGAAACCGGTGTAGGTTTGGGCCTGGTAAAGAGCACATGATGCATTTTCGGTTCATTTAAAAAATTTATTAAAATATTTTATAAAATAAATATAAATACACACATTTTTGCTGTGTGCTTTCATTGTAACAGGTTGAACAGCCCGACACAAATACTTCTTTGGTGTTTTTTGATAACAATTGTACACAATTTCTATTAATATAAAATGGATGTGTTTTTATTGTTTCACCTATTTTTGCACTTTAGTTATTAATCACTCACTTACATTTAATGGTTTAAATTGTTTATAAACAAAAGTTTCCTTCCAATTTTATCACCACTGACAACTTTGCCACTTGTAAGTAAAAGGAACTTGTATTTCTTTTATTGGCGCCAAATATGTGCTGACACTATTTGACGCCAATTTTATTATTCGTTCATTTTCTTCATAACTTATTAATAATTATCCACATTTTTTTTTATTAAAACGCGCCAATAATAAGAACTAACAAAACATGACAGATTGACAATCAGAGAGGGACAGAAATACTTTCTGGTAATTCACATTAAACTGGCAATTATCATATTCCGTGTCGCCTCTAAGTACTTTGTGTTTTGTAAACTCTACGTGCCAATGCGTGCCACAAGTGTTCTATTACATTCAAGTCAAGGGATTGAAGAGGAAGTTTGAGTAATTTCAGGCAGAGATGGATGAGCCATAGCATAAAAACTTGGGATGTATGCTGTGGTTCATTATCATCGTAAAAAGCAAAATTATCCTTTATACACAATTTTTCCTCGATTTGGATCACATAATTTTTTAAAATTTTGAGGTAAACAAATCTATAATTTTTTTATCTACCAATTGTAAATTTCCTACTCCAAAACTGGAAATGCAGCTCAGCTCAGAACCCTTGTATTTTTTGAATCAAAGTCGGTGTTTGGTTTTCTCCATACAAATCTCCTTCCATCTGATCTCTGTAGATTGAATTTGATTTCATCAGTGAAAAGGACCTATAAGGAGTATATTAACCGTTTAACTGCTAAGCGATTTTGGTGAGAACGTTCCAAAACTGCGGGACATATTTTGACTTGAAGTTGTCAAATAAAACACTCTCATTTAAGCAAATGTAAATCAATTTTAATAATTCTTTTCGTATTATAAAGAAACAACATTAATTGTGAATATGAATAAGAAAAAATAAACAAATTGTATTTTCTTTGAAAATTAAAATTATTAAAAAGATAAATTTAAGTTTTTTGATCTTCTCTTATGATCAGCATGTAAAGGATCATTTTGATTAGGAGAAGATCACGGACTCTTACATGAAACAACTATGTTTTGCCGCACAAATAGCGTCAAGGCCCTTTTTGCAACAAGCGAAAATAAGGCGGGATCGCTTGATTCCGCTCTTTCTGTTGCTACACACCGTATATTGTCGTACGTTACGTCCCGGTAATTTTTCAAGCGCAAATTTTTTGGTTGATGAAGATGGTTGTGTTGGCACGCTATTTTTATGATTCAACCACTCTTTTTCTATATTTTCAATGATTTTTGATGTAAATTTGCGCTGGTTCATTTTTTTCCGGTAGTATTGGAAACATACAAAATATAAGAGTTCAGCACCATTCTTCCAAATATGTTGAATACTACTTTTTTCCAATATTTTAGAGTCATTCGCTCGTCTAAATACGCGTATAACATTTTGTCACACTCGTCCATACCTCCAATGTATTTGTTGTAGTCATGAATCATGCTTGGTTTCGTCTTTTTGCATGCAAAATTCCCTTTCTTTTTCTTGATCGTCACGCTATTAGTATCCAAGTCGGATGAAATCAATATGACTGGGTTTGGTTTGGACTTTTAGTCCCTGAAAGAGCACATAAATATATTTTCATGTATGTGTATGTATTTCGCTTCTCCTACGATTGTTTTCTTAGCTTCTGGTGTAATCTCTTTTCTGTTACGTCTAATTGTTCCAGTTAGATATGTATTTTGTTTCAAAAGGGCTTTGGCCAAGCGTAAGCTTGTGTAAAAATTATCTGTAAACAGATGATAGCCTTTGTGCATAAAATTTCCAATTGAAAGCAATTTTAACGCAACCGTAAATCCAAGACCATATTTTTGTACTAAATATTCGTCAGATGTATTTTTAGCTCCTTTGTAGCAAAAAAAAAAAACCCAAGCAATATTTAGAAATCGAGTCGCACTTCATTCAAAATTTGATCCCACATTTATTGTGTTTTTTGTTAGGGATGTATTGTTTTATGGCCGAATGACAGTGAGTACTAACTAACGACTAGTCGATAGATAATTGTTAATTTGGTATATAATGCCGCTGAAATACAGTATTTGCATGTTTGACAAGCATATCAAACTTGCCACATGGGTCATAATGCGGATGGCCCGGTTCAAATAATAACGTATTGTCAGTCAAGTGAAAAAACTACAATATTAGTTGAAACCTATCCCTTGAAAACATTGTCCTAAACCATGGTATATGTCGGAAACCTTTTATCCAATAACTATCAATTGATGGCCTTCTCGTAATCCCCATTTCGAGTAAGACTGCAATAAAAGCGTTCATTTCATATATTGTTGTCGGCGTCCACCTTTTTAACCGCGAATTATTCGAAACAATGTGCGAGGCAAAAAACTGCGTAGCATATCGATTTGTTTCCCTTACGATGGTTTCAAGCAGTGATGTGGTAAAAAAATAAATTAAAATATGTTATGGGTGCAGCATCGGGCTGAGGTGCACATCTAGGTCCAGGAGTCTCGAAAAAATTATTTGTTGTTTTCGAAAACACATTTGTCCGAGGAATATTCGTAAAAGTCGGTGTTTCTTCTGTTCCTGAAGATAAAGATGAGATAGAAGACTCTCTTTCAATCATCAGTCTTTTTGTTCGATGAGTTATAATAATGCTATCATCACTACTGCTGTCATGTGACATAGTTATTTTTTAAAAATAATATATAAAAACGGTAGACAGTTATTTTAGAATGCACTCGCGATATAAAGTACGCGTGATGTCAGACTATATTCATACCCACGGAACAACAACTAGCAGTGCAAAAGCGTTGCGTCGCGTTTTTCGTAACAAATGAATGCAGCGCTTTTGCGCCGCGTAACAGTCAAACGATTAATGTATTTTGTGCTAAAAATATTGGCCTTAAATAATAATTTACTGTATTCCAAAAATCTTCATTTTTACAAATATATTCCTTAGGAAATTTTAAATATAATAATGAAATGAAAAATGATATTGTAATTGAATTCAACAAAAGTAGAAATGTGCTAAACTAAAATTGGTACGGGTTAATGGTTTTATAATTAAAAAATGTCGAAAACCTACCAATAACCTACACATAGAAATCTCTGCTTAAAATTAGTTTCTTTAGTCCTGTCATTGAAATATTTTATAATGAAATAAATTCTAATGTAAAGGTATAAAATATCCTTTTATTTAACTCTTGAACAACAAAGAAAGTGTCATTCGTGGACAAGTTCGTCGAAAAGTATTTGACGAAGAGCAAATGGATGGTGTTTCGGGGGGAATTGGGCAAAAGCTCCAAAGTAAAATATTTTAGTTGAGCAAAGAAAAAATACACAACGTGTTAATAAATTGTAAAATTATATTTTACAAATAACGTACCTTTTGGTTTGAGGGTTGAATGAGGAATAATGAAAATTCTCTTTTTTTATTATAAAAAATTGACAATAGTTTCACAGTAAAAAAAATAATAAACAAAATTGAAATATTTCACATTGAACTTTACAATTAAAGTGACCAACGTAAACATCCCACTCCCCTTGCAAGAGTGCAATAAGGGAAGACAGGAAGCTAGCTGGTGAGCAAAAATTATACAATTCGAGAAGTTCAGTTACAAATTCATTAATTCATTTTGAGTGTATGGGTGAGTAAATACATAACATATTAAATAATAATAACTGCAAAATAGATAAAAAAAAGAAAAGAAATATTATTTTCTGACGACATTGATAACAATTGTTGCGCCAGCAGTGTTGGTTGCGCAAATGCAGGAACATTCAGGAGCTTGGCTGTGGGTTGTGCTCCTGTTGTCTTTGATTGCCTTAGTCCTTTTTCTGTTGTTGTTGCGTGATTGTTGGGTGTTCTTAGTAAGATTGGGTCGAAGATGCAGCATAGTGTGATGGTGTCCCAGACATTCCATGCACCGCTTCCTGCTTTGACAATTCCTTAAGAAGTGCGACTGGGCCAAACAGTTTATGCAGTATTTGTATCTTTTTACGGCACCCAGTCGCTTATAGGGTTTTAAGCGGCGGAATGTTGGACACTTCTGCAACGTGTGATTGTCTTTACACAATCGGCAATTGAAAGTGGAACCGGCAATTACCTCATCCAGACTTCTACTTTCGCGACGCTCAACGGTGGGTCTTCGGGGCGCAACTTCGGACTTCTGTAGATAAAGGACAAAACACACACAGAAAAAAGGGGAAACGAATTAGTTCTGATTCGGGTTAGGAAGCAGTACGAGCTTCACAATAGGCCGCGTTAAAACGCCATTGGCAGTTCGAACGTCAGCCACTCGCACTCTAGAATCGGAGCCGAAATACACCGAGCTTCCATTCGTTTGGAGGCAAGTTATGATGACAAATGACCACAAAGTCGTCAACTACGAAGTCACGTTCGGACTTTTCCATTTGTTGCGTTTATGGAGTTCAACTAAATACTCATCTTTCCAGCGACGTGCAAACAAATGGTGCAGAATCTTTAATTTGCGCCATCTATTGGCGTAGTTAACCGATTCCAATGAAAAGTCAGGTTCAGGGGGTGAAAGGATGGCACTTCATACAAGGAAATGACCAGGGGTTAAGGGGTTAATATCTGAAGGGTTATCCGTCATGGGACAAAGAGGACGAGAGTTCAAGCAAGCTTCTATTCTTGCCAGCATAGTAGCGAACTCCTCAAAAGTAAATATTTGAGCATTTGATATCTTTCGCAAGTGGGTCTTGAAGGTTTTAACAGTAATTTGGGGAAGCGTTCGTCGTATGTCAAAGTCGGTGATCGAGAGAGTCTTCCATTGACTCTCAAGAAACCATTAGAGTCGATAAAGGGGTTGAAGGTCAATAGAGAGCTCTTACGAGGCAAAGTAGCTCTTTCCTTCAAAATTGAATATTCGGGGAAGTGTGAACTTTGACACAAAATAATTAATCGACGCTTCACGAAAATGATTTCGTCCTGAGTGAGTCCTATTGACAAATATTTCCGAGATAACTTATGGGTTTTATTAGCAGAATGGTAAAACCGGAAAACGTAGGACAATACTCGCAACGCGCGAGACAAGTCTGAAAATCGGCTCAAAATTTCCTCAGTGAACGTAGTCGTATTGACGTTCACTTGAACCAAACGCGTTTCAAGCTGAGTACAGGGCGGGAACGTGGTTTTCGGCCATTCTGAACGTGGACGACTTAGCCAAGTAGGGCCTTTCCACCAGATGTCAGAATTGACGAGTTCTCTGGCTGTCATACCTCGACTAGCCAGATCAGCTGGGTTATTATGAGATTCTACATGATTCCAGTTATTGATGCCAATAGTATCCAAAACAAACGAAACTCTATTCGCCACAAAGGTTGGCCAATGGCACGGGGGTTTCTGAAACCAAGACAGAAGTATTGTCGAGTCTGTCCAATAAAAAGCTTTAGAATTGGTAAAATTCCGCTCTGTGAGGAGTGAATGCACCATTTTTGCCAATAGAGTTGCACCGCAGAGCTCCAAACAGGGTAAGGTTTGCACCTTTACTGGCGCAACCTTTGTCTTAGCAGCGAGTAAATGTGTGAATATTTCACCTGACGGGGTTTTGATTCTGCTATAGAGGGTGCCAGCATATGCTTTCTCAGAAGCATCACAAAATGCATGAAGTTCTACTTCATACTCAGGGTTAAAATTAACCCAGCGGGGAATGTTAATCCGTTCGATGTAAGGGTATTCATCGACAAATTCGTGCCATCTATGTAACTTCATGGGTTTCAAACAATCGTCCCATTCAGTTCTGTCTTTTCAAATTTCTTGCATAAGTATCTTAGCGACAATTACTTTGGGTGCTAACCATCCAACAGGGTCAAACAGCTTGGCTATTTGAGAAAGGACAGAATGTGTGGTGACTCGGGTAAAACCGGGCGCTGGAGAAGGCTTGAAGAATAATTTCCCCAAGCTCGCGTTCCAACGTAAACCCAACGTTTTAGCAGTACTAGCATCCTAAAATTTAAAAAAATCCAATAAGTGTTCGGGGGGTGTCTTGAATAAGACTTCGTTCATTCGAAGTCCATTTTCGAAGCGACAAACCAGCCGACTTCAAAACGTAAATTAAGTCATCGCGTACACACGTACATTTGTGTACGCAAAATGGTGGACGCTAAAGGGTAGCTTGACTCGCCGTCACTAGTTGGTGCAACGTTCTAATTGCCAAATAAGGGGCACAGTTTACTCCGAATGTAACTGTTCTCAATTCATAATCTTCTATATCTCCCCCGGGGTTTCTGCGAAATAGTATTCGTTGAAAGGGTGCCTGATCCGGTCTGATCAGTATCGGCCTATACATCTTTTCTATGTCGGCATTAAAGACGTATCTGAATAGCAGAGTTGTAAATGAATCATTCTTTTTTGATTTCAATTCATTACGAATTAGTTAAATTTTGAATTAATTCTTTTCAACAAAAAAAAAAAAAAAATGAATTAAATTTGAATCAATTCATTTGAATTTAGCGAACATGAATTGCAATTCATTTCCAATTCAAATGAATTGGGCAAAATGAATTGCAATTCATTTTTTAATTCAAAAGAATTGGTAAAATGAATCGCAACTCATTTCTAATTCATTTGAATTAAAATGATTTGGAATTAATTCAAATGAATTACAAAAGTAACTTGTAATTCAAATTTATCAAATCAAAAATGAATTGCATTCAATTGAAGTAAACTTGGTGTTTGGAGTTTGGTTCTTCAAGTACTACTTATTTCGTTTTTGATATACGCTGAATAACAAGACATTCAGTATTTAAAACCTATTAATAATTTATGAAATTTTGTGACCCACAAACATTAAAGGACAAACACTTTAGTAATACTTATGTATGTAATATTTCTTTAATATTTAAGTAATATTTATTTAACAAAATGTAATTATATTTTACAAATAAAGATGAAATTAGAAAGAATTATAGGCATTAACTAATTTTTCTATTATTTTAATTATAAAATAAATGCTAATTAGATTAAATTAGAATGCATCGTTCGCTTTCAGCAATAATAATTTTTCAAAATTATCATCTAATAGATTTCCACGTTTAGGGATATTTAGAATAGACGCGTACGAAAACAATCGTTCAACAACAGCTGACGATGGTAACTGCACATTATACTTTAAGAAAGCCTTCTTAACAGTCGGATAATTATGCAGCATACTTAAAGATTTTGAAGAATCTGCTATGAATGCTGTGAATGCTGATTCTGAGGGAATTTTGACGCACAAAGTATTTTCTGGAGTTTCTATAATAAATATTATAATATTATTGTTAGCGGTGTTTAAAATTATTTTGCAAAGTGACTAGATAATTACCACAGATAGAAAAATCGAAGTAATTTAAAACGTTACTCTCTGAAATGACTGACGATGTAATGTCCCATTAGACATTTGTTGAACAGCATCCTTTGCCATTTGAATAACGTCTGCTTCGGTGCCAATATCAAAATTCGGGTTCAAAGCTTTTAACCACACAGACTTAATTGGTGGGCAAAGAATAGATGCTACAATTGCAGTTTTAGCGGTTCCATCTAAGGTATAAAAATTATTAAATCTTTTTCTCGTCGCCTCCATTAATTTTGCGGCCATAGTTTTCAGGTATTCACTTCCATCTTTCAATTGTATTTTGGCAAATTTTGTTTTAATTGTGGCTAAAGCTGGCAACAGATAACCAAAGAACATGCCGTTGTCTTTTTGGAGAAAGCTATTGGCTGCAGAAGCTGCAAGTACTCTTCTAAATATTAAAAATCACTATCTAGAAAAGTTTCAATATTCAACTTTTGGCATAGATCGTATAGCTTGAACTTATGGGACAGTAAGTCTTTTATACAACCGCATAAAGAGTTCCATCTTGTTGGTACACGATATTTTAACTGTGACCCCAAAGATCATCACCCCATCATTCTGTTCCGATGACTTAGGCCTATTAACTTTCGCCCACAACAAGCTACACTTCTTCAAAACCTAAAACCAAAGCAAATACATAACACAAAAAAATATTGAAATATAAAATAGACCTAAAAAACCGGTAAATCATTTTACTTCAACTTTTATTTGACTTACTTGCTTATGTTTTTCATACATAAAGTTCAGTGATTTAAGAATTTGATTAAAATCGGTTGTCGCGACTAAGTTTAGAGTGTGTGTTGCGTATCGAATATGATTTGGTAAAATCAGTTCCAATGCACGATTTGATGAATCGGTTAATTCTTCATCCAACATATTTTCCTCGTCTTCGTTGTTGTCTTCGCTGAGAACGCCGAATTCTTTGAAGGCCTTGACAAAATTCGAGCCATTGTCTGTTGTTGTTGCTACCAAGTTGCTGACATTAAGACCATATTCAGTGTGAATATTGTTTATAATTCGACCAATAGCTTCAAAAGAATGCGTACCAAAAAATCGTTTGCACGCCAGAGAAGTTGACTTTCTTTCAAAGTCTTCATTTAGCCAATGACATATATAACCAAAAAAGCTACGGTGCTTTGTTGACCAAATATCTGCCGTGGTACAAAAGTTGTGTCCATAAGCTTCATTGCGGTAGGCCTAGACATTACTTTTAACATCGGATTTGCAAAATGCACTAATTCCTTAAATGAATTTGACTCCACAACTGACACAGGAAACATGTTTTGAGCAATAAACTTAAGGACAAGTGAGTCAAATACTGTTTGTCTGCGTGGAGCTGTTTTGTCGACTTTCGCCATCGCCTCGTACTCATCATATTTTTTTTGTGTTGCTTGCGTAGATGGCGAAGAAAATTAGACGTGACATGTAGTGTGCCTGACAACAGCTTATCGCAATTGTTGCACTTTGCCATGACATTTGTTTTATTATTTTTACTTTTAGTCTCGTTACTCTGTAGAATTTAATAATGTAAATACATAACTAATAAATTATAATCTGCACTTTTCCAAACCATTTCCAAACCTTTGTTGTAATTGGAAAGAAATGTTCAAAAAGCAAACTCCTTGGAGAGCATTTAACCGATTCTGACGATGTTGATCTATCTGTCAGATCTGCCAGAGCACCACGGAAGATATTGGAGCAACACGGTCCGTCTTCATTTGTATCATCATAGGTAAACAATCGTCTTCGCTTTATTTGTGGAACGAAATATGTAGGATCCCTTGAATCGTCATCTTTTGAAAAGTCACTTACTGAACACATTTTTACACACAATAAACATTAAACAAAACAAAATTGACTTTTTGATCAAACACAAGAAGCTTTAAACAAAACACTATTGACTTTCAATAAAATACAATAAACGTTAATCAAAACCATGTGTTTCAAATCGTAGCAAGTCAAGCCCTCAGTTATCTGCATTACATTTACTGAAAGTAGTCTTATAATAAATTAAAAGTCTTGCTGACTCAATCGTTTACTGCAGACTGACAGCATAGTTTATTAAAAGACTTTTTATACTTAAAGCCTAACGGTTCTTAAGATAAATTGAAATAATTGTAACAAAGAGAATTATTATAAATAAGTAATAAATGCTTGGATATAAAAGTATTAATGGGTGATTCATTATTAATAGTGGATATATATTTCTTATAAAGTACAGTCTTTTTTCAGAATCAATTTAATTCAAATGAATTGCAGTTCATTTTACCAATTCAATTCGTTTTTTTGGAGAAAAGAATTAATTCAAAATTTTACCAATTCATTGCATGAATGATTCGCGAATTAATTCAAAAATTAATGATTCGTTTGCAACTCTGTTGAATAGCCTCCAACGCAAAACCAGGATAGTGAGATTAGACTGTAAAATTGGTCCGGGGTGTAGGACATTGTTAAGACTAACTCCGTTTGAGGACGGGCTTGAGGCATTAAATACTACACGAAGTTTAGTGGTAGTACTATCGGGTTTAAATACAGCGTGATGTGGTAAATAAAAGCTAGAAAACAGAATACTCTTCAATAACAGAGTCATATTGATTCTTAACTTCGGGGCATTTCAATAATATTGAAACATTTCTTATGAATTGCGATAGGGCTATTCTTCGGGAGAACCTAAGGTTTAAACTTGTAGGAAATTCGACCTAAAGGGTAGGGTAACCACATACCGACCTTCTTTTTTATTCCGACACAAATATTTAATAAAAAACAACGATTTTATAAAAATATTTGACTCAAATCTTCGAATCGCGCACTATTTTTAAAAAAATTCATGTACATACCTTTGTTTTCAAATAATATTTAGGTATTAAATGGGGGTTTTGATATATGATGGATAGTGGGGATGATGAAGAAATATAGAAGATACTCCTTTGATTTGCGGGGTCAATATGGGGAAAAATTCCAAAAGATACTCCTTTGATTTGCGGGTCTCTTTAAAGTCTGTAAAGAGAGCTCAAATTAAAATACTTTATTTCGGTTTTATCCGGTTCGAAGGACCAAATGTTTCGGGGGAATTGGGCAAAAGCTCCAAAATAAAATATTTTAGTTGAACAAAGAAAAAATACACAACGTATTAATAAATTGTAAAATTATATTTTACAAACAAACGTACCTTTTGGTTTGAGGGTTGAATGAGGAATAATGAAAATTCTCTTTTTTTATTATAAGAAAATTGACAATAGTTTCACAGTAAAAAAAATAATAAACAAAATTGAAATATTTCACATTAAACTTTACAATTAAGGTGACCAACGTAAACAGATGGCAATTTTTGTTGAAAAAATCCATAGTTTTACTCTCCAATATTTCATAATAATTTGCTAAGCTCTGAAGAGGCGACCATTGTCGAATTTTTTGCTATATGTGGAGCAATAATCATCTGGGACGGGGTTATTATCATTAAAATAGGTCAGAAGAACTTCTCATAAACATGTTTGGCGTAATTTATTGTAAAAACATACTGAAATGCTTTTCTCGTACCAGTTATGGAGGGGCAAGGGTTTGTCGTAAGTATACGCGATGTCTACAAATGGAAAATCTAAGATATTACTAACTGAGAAAACAATCTTGCAGTTTCTATGTATGACATTTACATAGTGTATCCCCAATCGCTTCTGAAAAGAGCTTGCAAATTTTCAGGTAGTTATACCTACAGCACTACCTGTACATTTACGTGTTTGTCCAAAAAACTGTTCTAAATTTCATGTCCCTGAAAACCTACTTGATGAAGGTATTTCCAAAGACTTTTTAAGGCGAAAGTGTTCGGCAAACATCATGTTAGAAATTTAAACATTATGTTATGTCATTCGATTTCACATCCGTATCTTTTATTATCCGTATAAGTTTCGAGGCTTCTATTAGGAAGTATAATTGTTCTTGGGAAGATACGAAAACCGTGCATTCTGCGCGGCTATTGAAAATATCGAATAAGTTATTAAAAAACTAATAGCGTTTTCGTTTCTGTTAAAAAGTGTTGTCCAGTTAGACGGCAACAATATTAAAATTTTACAATTACTCTCCAAATGCGTAATTTTTTTTTTGTCAGAAACAAACACAATTATGCAACCCTGTACTTAACAGCTGTTTTTTTAGAAATATACAACCATATCTAATACGGGACTTTTTGGTTTTGTAAAATATATAGGCAAATAATTTCAAACTATAAAGAATGGAAAGTGAAACAATCGAATCTCCAACTACATCAAAGAGGATTCCATAATGTAAGATAATTATTTAAAAATAAATATGGTCAGATGGAGATACATACTCGTCTTACGTACATACTCTGCTGTTGGATTTATATACGAATTATTTATCGGAAAGTGGACAATTTAAAAAATTCAAATTCTGTTGGGGAGAAAAAATCCGCGGTGGAAAACAATAGTATGTCTGGCTCAAAAAGAAAAATTATAAAATGTGAAGAAGAGTTGAGTAAAATTTGTAAACTTTGAAAAGATGAAAGTTGTAGAAAAAACGCAAAGCATTTAGCAAACAATTTTACAAGAAAAAAAATTTGATGTAAAGTATCAAGCCGATTGTAAAAAACAAAATTTAAGGTGTATCTATAAACAGCAATTTTTTTTAGTAAACACAGATCACCAACAAATACCAGCCTCAATTGTTCCAACCGTTTTCATTATAAATTAATCTTAATACTTTTTAATGATTTTTATTTATTAAAACTTACTATTTCCAAAAATGATGTACAACTGAATACTTAAGTTGTTGAATTAAATAAATGATTTTTAATTTCATTTCTTTTGATTTGGCCTAATTGTGTAAGCAAATTATCTCTTGCATCTTCATCGAAAGGCTGGTTATTAAATTCATATTCGTTGTTAGATAGTTCTTCATCATAAAAGTCGTCTTTATTAATGCAAATATTGTGAAGCACACAGCATGCAATAATAAATTTGGCCATGGTATCAACATTATGGAAATCTAATCGCATTAACTGGCGAAAACGACCCTTTAAAACATCAAATGCGTTTTCTATTTTTACGCGTGTTCGACAAAACTTCAACTTTTGTTTTTTTCGGATTCACTTAAATTCCCATAATCTCGAAAGGGAGTCATTAAAAATTCTGTTATGAGATAAGCCGAATCTCCCAGTAAATGGTATTTAGGGGAGCACAGACTCGGTAAATCTTTCCCTATAAATGATAGCTTTAGTATTCGCGAATCGTGGATTTTGCTAGGAATACCAGTAAATACATCCAGGAATCGTAGCTTTGCATCACAAATACCTCGAAGAGTTATTGATACTCCATCGTGACTATTGGCATATGTCGAACGAATTTTATATTTTGGAGTTCTAATAGAAATATAACTTCCGTCAATGCACAGTAATATATTTGGAAAACCTGCAATATAAAAAAACATTAAACCTTTCACAACATAGCGAGTATGGATTAGCAAATACCTTTTCGAATTTCTTCGACACAATTTCCTTCTCTTCTATTGTTTGGGGAAACTTTAAAACTTCGGGTGCTAAATCTGTTATGATAAAATCCAATACATTGTTAAAGGAATTGTGGATAGTTGATAGTGACATGTCAAAGAGATTGCCCACTTCTCGAAAGGTAGATTAGTTACCACAAAATCTAAACAGTTAGGATACATAAATAAGTGGCGGTTTTCACTCTTTGTTGTATATTTAATACTCTATTATATTTACTCATACTTTTGACAACAAAGCGGGAGCACCTTTTTTTCATCTATTGTAAACTTACATGGTATAAGAAATATACCATGGTAAACTTATTTAAGCAGCTGGTTATTGTTATCCCGCCAAAATGAAAATAAATGAATTTAAATTAAAAAATGCCTAAACTATCAGAAAAAAAGTAAAATTATAGATTTTTTAGTGAAAAATGCTAACGATGAAATGGATATTGCAGATAAATCGACTACGAAGAAGGTATGTATGTATTTCTTGTGTATAAAGCGATTAAGATTTAATTTTTATGACAGACCATATTTTGGATGAACTTATCGAAAACGTAATTTTGTGCACATTCTACCGCCGTGGAGTTCTAAATGTGGTTCCAAAATCAATGAAATGGTCCCTGGATATTTTAACTCAACTCGACGACAATAGATTTTTGAAAATATTACGGGTCAGCCGAATTGACTCTTTGAAATGTTTTTTGAAGATCCAGAATTTAATCAACCACATTCTTGCGAACAGTTTCCAGTTGAGTACCAGTTAGCGATCGTCTTGTACAGGCTCGGGTCATCTGGTGAAGGGGCGAGTGTAAGAAAAATGGCAGCATTTTTTGGTGTAGGTGATGGCTGTACGATAGATAAAATTACCCGACGTATTTTTAAAGCATTTTTAAACCTACAGTCAAGGTACATATCCTGGCCAAATGCGGAGGAAAGAGCAGCAATTGTATCTAAGACCTACAACAATCTTCCTTTTTGCATTGGATATGTGGATGGATCAGAAATTCCTCTGGTAGAAGCCCCTGTAATAAATGGAGTATCGTTTTTTCCCGAACACACAAATACTCTATAAAAGTACAGTGTACTTGTGACTACTAACTGCGCATTCGTCATGTCATTGTAGGGAATCCTGGTAGTGTCCACGATGCTAAAATTTTTAAAAATTGTGATGTTTTCAAGGAACCAGAAAAATATTTTACATTGCATCAATGGATAGCTGGAGACTCAGCTTATTCTTTATCATCTACGTTAATGACGCCCTACAGAATGAATTCAAATCAAATGGATGTTCAAAAACGGAAACAATTCAATATACGGCACAGTAAATATAGAGTAAGAATAGAGCATTGCTTTGGAATGTTAAAAGAAAAATTCAATAGTTTAAAAGGCTTAAAAATGCGAACTAATTCTTCTCAAAGCCATTTGTTTTCTTGTCAATGGATTGTTGTATGCTGTATTTTACACAATATTCTACTAGATGGACCAGGAGTCCAAGAATTCAATCAATTGCATGAAATCGATGAGGCCAACGAGCAACAAGATGAAGAGGAGCAAGACACAAATTCAACAAATGCGAAATTTAAATTCAAAAGACAAGCAATTTATTCTTTATTATTTGAATAATTAAAAACAAAAACATAAATATATTTATATTAAATAAAATAAATTATTCCCGGTTTTGGGAAGCATATTTATACTGCATTTCTATTTCAAATTTTTCCACTCTTCTTGTTTTTCCAGTTCCAAAATACGCAATCGTTCGTCCTTTTCTATTTCAATTTTTTTTAATTCTAATTTTGTTTTTTTTTTCTTTAATTTCTCCTTCCATTTCTATTTCTTTCTGTTTTAGTTTTTCCTTCCGCTCACTTACTTCCTCTTCAAACTGCTTTTCCTTCAGTTCAAATTCTTTATTAAATTTTTCTTTTTCAAATTCAAATTTTAATTTGAGAAAGGAATTTCTTTCACTTTGGATCAACGAAAGTTGATCCATGGCGTTTTTTGGTGCAGCTCTTTTTAATTTTGCTGCAAATTCTTGCACAGCTTTATTTTTATTATGAAAACCAGTTCTGTTAGGTTCTGTGGGTGAAGATGGTGTCTGTGGACATGAAGTTGAAGGTTGCATGTCGGCGAATTCCCACAAAACTCTATTTGGTTATCCAATGTATTGTCAATAGTAGTAGTAGTAAGCTCAATGTTTGTAGTAACAGCAGTGTCGTATATTTCGAAGGGGAAGTAGGGTATTTTATTTCCAAAAATGTTGTGCAGTTCATCGTAAAATCTACACTTCTTCCTTAATTTACCTGAAAAGGAAAATATTTCAATTAGCGATGAACATACATTACTTAGCAAAACGATTACTTACCTTGTAGTGATGAGACACCTTCATCGGCTTCAAGCAAACCAGCTCCGGTGGACTTTCTCCAAACCTCAGCTTTGTTGTAATTTGCTTTGAGATTTTTGACCTTCCATCGGACAATGTCCCAAGATGCATCTAAATCTGCTATTTCCAAAAACTTTCGGTAAAATATTTGGGCTGTGGGCTTCTAAAACATTTACAGATGCAATTAAAATCTCAATAAAAGCACTTTTAAACTTACTTCAAAATCTTGTCGTTCCTGTAGATATTCTAATATTTTTTTATTTCGGCATCAGTCCATCTTTTGTTGTTTAGCTTTTCGCGTTTTCTTTTTATTTTTAAATCTGTATTTCCACTCATTTCTGTTTTTTATATTTTGCGCACAATTTATAAAAAAAAATCAAAACTAAATTATTTTGGCGGATAGACAATCAGCTGTTTAGTTTTATATTTACCAAGCTTATATACTAGACCTTTTTTCATGGTAAATTTAACAGAGCGTTGTATATTTGAAATGAATGCATTTTGTTGTTGCGTTGATGTAAATGTAGTATTTATACTATACCTACCATACTTACCAAGCCTACAAGGGTACTTTACTACCAGGAGTGAAAACCGCTAGTATATTCAGGTTATATCTAAACACTTACCACAAAAATGACAGAATCTGTGTCTCAATTGGTAAATGGCATCTTCCGCCTTGGTACGATCTTTTCGAAAAAAATGAGGAGTATCTCTCAATAAGATACATTGAACTTCCACGGCTAATGCGAAGGTTTTTTAACCTGTAAAATACATTTGTATTACAAATCATTATGCTATAAATTAAAAAAAAAATACTTACATCACTCTCTGAATATAAATTAATAACATTCTTCACAAAGCATTTAACACGCGGTATATAATTTCGTTGTCCCAATAAAGCATAAATTCCATCCTCTTCATCAAATAAACTTTATTTTGTTTAGTAAGCAGACAATTTCGGGTGCTTTATAAAAGATGCAGACTGCCATGAATAAGATAAATTCGTTTGTCACTAACTAGAAAAAACGGACGTTCTAAAGTTACCCCAACGAATTTTGAAAAGTTGACAAAATCGCCACCTTGGTCGCAAACGAACTGGCTAGGTTTTAAGCCTATTGCTTATAATTTTTTTTTTGAAGTCGCCGTGGTGTAGTAGGTAGTGTGTTGGCTTACTATTCGTAAAGCCCGGGTTCGTATCCCAGGTCAGACATCAAAAATGAAATATGAAAAAAAAAATATTTCTTCGGCGACTTCCTCTCAGCAGATTTCTGGCAAAAACTCTGAGAGTAAAATAAACCTGCCATGAAAAAGTTTCTCAAAATTCTGTCGTTCGGAGTCGACGTTAAACTGTAGGTCCCGCCACTCACGTATAAAATTAACGCACACAACATGAGTGGTGTGAGAAGCTAGGCCGTAATCCTGACTAAAGGGTTGTAATGGCCAATTATGTATGTATGTATGCTTATAATTTTTAAATTGCCTCGAAAATATAATTTTTCATTAACAAAGCAGTAACAAATAGCTTGCGCTTGTCGCTAAGTTACGAGAACGATTTTCATCTCCAAAGTCCTCTAAGCCTATAATTTTGTCTTTGAATCTGTCATAGTCAAAAAAAGCTTTTCCAGCGCTTTCACCTTTAGTGCCTCAAAAGTTCCGTTTGAATTTCCCGGAGCTCTTGGCCAGTCCTTTACGAAGCGTTGTAAAGTTCTAATTTCTGGCCAATTTACCATTGGACGTAAATATATATATACTAAGGAGAAAGGAAAAATACGGCTAAAGAAATCAGTTTCAGTCCGACACAGTAACGTCGGTGTTTCGGTTCACGGGTTTACTAGTTTTTGAAGAAAAATCATTTTTCTTTAACTCCAATTCCAAGTTTTCAGACTTAGTTTCGTATTTTTTTACTTCTCTAGATAACCTGATATTAACAAGCTTTAACTTGCTTTTTAACCTTTTTCTAACAAATATTTCCTACGATAATGGTCCAAGGTTGCTCTTAATGTCCTAACGTTCGAGTTTGTTTTTTGGTACAAAATTTTTTGATAAAAAATGGGAGGGGGTGTCTCTAAAACTACAGGTTATTTCACTGTCCATGGTTACGTCCTCTAAAATCATGTCGCTCTGATTCCCTATCTCGATTTCTCTAACTTTGTCTACTTCAAATTTCTGATCTAAGTTATTAAAACTTGGTATTGCTTTCTCTCTAGACAATTCATTTAGTAGAACACATTTTGGAAACACTATTTCCAAATATGTACTCCGGGGCAAAATGCAGACTACACGTGTGCAAGCGCTTCACTGATAACTTCACATTTAAAACAGTGTTTACCAAAAATTTTTTGGTTATGTATTAGTGAGTAAGAGAGAGAAAATAAGTTAAGAGAATTTATTTATTTACAGCCATAGAAAAGTGTTAGTAATATGTATATGCTATGTTGATTTTCATTTCATCAACATACAAAAAGCTATCTGTCTTTGGTTTAATAATTTTAGATAAATAAAATAAAAAACCCATTTTTTATTAATAGAAAAAAAGCGAGCATTCCCAAACATTTAAAAAAAATTATATTATGCGACAAAACAAATACGCCCAGCTAATGACATACTGTATGTTGTGAGTTTTATTATTATTATTATTTATTATTATTATTATTATTATTATCTATAAAAAAAATCCTCTACATTTATACTCTTATGACAGTTTCGTATTAGTAGTGTTTTTAAATATGATGAACTTAATTTGTTGCGTTGTTTTGAACAAATGAATTTTAAATCAGAAAATACTTGCTCGCATAAATAAGTGGAAGGAAATAAAGACATAACCTTAAATGAATTTTTTTTAAGTTCAGGATAAAACTCACGATCCAAATATTTCCAGAAGTCTACTATTATTAAGGAACTTTTACTTGGCTTCGAAGTATAGTTAGTTCTGATTGAATTTTAAATTCGTACTTGTTTAGATCACAAGAAAAATGGTATTCGAAAAGTTCTAACAGTGGTTGTACAAGGACTAAATCTTGAAACCTATCCTGAAAATTATTTAAAAGTGTTTCAAATATTTCCGCGTATTCATATTTTTTGACGTTCTCTTGCTTTCTGCAAACAAAAAAGTTTTTGGAAAATTTGAAAAATCTGCCGATTGAATTTGGGAAAGAAACAAAAACAGTTTGGTTTTAAAATTAAAAATTATTTTCGACAAATGGCATATACTCCGTTCTTTTCCTTGTAATTCTAAATTCAGCTCATTTAACATACTTGTTGTATCTGCCAAAAAAGCTAAGTCTAAAATAATTCACTAAATTTTTTTTCTATATTTTCAATTTCTAAGAACTCAAGCACTTCTTCTCGCAAATCGTACAATATATTGAGACAATCACCGTGACTTAACCACCGAACTTCTGGTGAACATTTTTAAGTCGTAATTCATAGCATTTTTGTTTTTCAAAATGGTTACAAATTTGCGGTGGGTAAGCGAGTGATGTCCGCCTCGAATTTTATTTATTATTTGCTCTGCTGTTTTCATAGCTTGGAAATCGCTTATAAATTTCAATGCAAGAGTAGTGAAAGGTATGAACTGCATATTCATGCTTTTCTATTTGGCCTATTAGACATTCATGACAGAAGAAGGGACTCTATAAATTTTGTATTATAATTAAATCTTTGCCAAGCTTTATTTTAATAATTGTTTAATAAAAACGCCATCACTAAATCGTCTGCCCTTTCTAACAATTTCCAAACTTATTAAACTGGAAATTTCCATTTTTAATTAAGGAACTAATTTTTGTTCGGAAATTTCCTCTCTTTCCAACCAACTTTTTAATTTATCTAAAAAAAAATTTTTTTCTATTAAAAACTCTTTCCTTATCATTTAAATTATTAATGTGAATATGATAACATACAAAATGTCTTTTAAGAACATATTCCCTACCTTCTTCAAATGTTTTATAAAATATAAGGCATTGAATAGCATTGAAAAGCATCTTTCAACATAAAATATTTTTTGAGTGTCATTCTGAAATAAAATGGTAAAGCATCCGCCGCACACAAGAATGCGTGTGAGTTCTCTTTGCACAACTGTGCTATGAAATGGTAAACTATGATTTAAAATACGAAGCCATTCTGCACTTCTAAAAAGGAACAAAAAATAAAGAGAAAAGCTGCTATAATCAGTGTTGCCACCTTGTGTGTAATTACACATATTGTGTGTAATTTTTCATTGTGTGTGTAGCGTGTGTGTAATTAGCTTCGTGTGTAATTTGTGTGTAACTTTATTTTTTGGTCACATTTTTCTTTAATCGCTAATTTTTAACAGTATATTTGTTAACACTGATTTGTTTTGAAAATTTATTGTAATTTCTAACACTGGTTTGCAAAAATGAACACCTACATCTATAGCCGAAAGTCCATACCATCCTTTTCATGCGCCTTGCGAATCTTGCTTTCTATGCCGATTTTATTGCAAGTTACACACAATGCGTTTATGCGACTGGTTTTTTGTTTTGATCAGCTGTTGTGGTAAACAACAAACAAGCGAACAAGAACATTTTTGGAAAAAATAGTAAATCAAATTGTAATTTTTAAAGAATTTATGGCATTAATTACAAATTTATGAGTTTACATATGTGATATTTGGACATTTGAAAAACGCTCATAACATAAAAGGACAGGCCAATTTAGAGGGAGAAAAAATGTTAAGTTTTGCGAGGCAAATGTGTTAGAAACAACAGAGTGAAAACTGGCAGATAAAGTAGAAAAATTAAATGTAAACAAACATTTATTTTGTGTTAAAAAGGGGAAATTTGGAATATTTTTTAATTTCTTCAATGAAAAGTTTAAAGATTCTTAAATATTTAAATATTAATCGAAATGTTGGTGAATTTCGGTCACAATGAGTACAGTTTCTTGAGCAAGAGTTAATTAAGAAGCTAAATATAATAAGATCAAAATAAGACGTACTGCTCATAAAAAATTTTTCCTGCTGAAAGTTGCCAAAATTTTTTAATTTCTTGGAAGGAAAAATTAAAAATTGTTATTAGTTGTTTTTATTATTTATTAATAGTTTTACACAAAAATTACATTGTATTGTGCTGTTAAGGCCTACGAAAATCCTCAAAATAACACAAGACGAGTGTTTTCATTTAATTTATCCTCCATTTTTCTTGTTTACAAATTAATAAATTCAAAATAGATGACACTCAGTACATAAAAACAATCATATACATAAATATGTATAAACAATCATCATATACATATTTTGTTCATGAAAGATATTTGTTAAAAAATGTATTTTAATGTATTTTCTTTCCTCTTAAATTAGTAATAAACTTTATTATGAAATATGTGTTTATTAATATTTTTATAATACAAATAAAGAAAAATGCGAAAATAGTAATGCACTATTTAAACATATTTGTAGAAACCATTCACAATAGTATATAATTTGGCATGCCAAGTTTAAAAAACTGCTGACATTTTCCAACACTGCATTAGTAGCATAGAAAAGTAGAAAGTAATCCTACTTTCTATGCGTCTATGCAATCTATGCTTTTTCTTCTGTAACTTGTCACAATCAACTACACTGATTCTACTTTTTCGGTATACGCATGTAATGCAAAACGCATGGTATGGACTTTCGGCTTATCTCTTACTTATCTTTAAATACATGTAAGGATAGTGTTTGATATATGCTGTTGAACTGTGTTCAACATATTTTTCTTAATGTAGTACAAACATATTGTGAATTATTTTTTTTGTTTAATCGAATTTTGAATGTTTACGAATATTACGTACTTGTTTTTTATTATATATTTTATGAATTATACATAACATATATAATTAGCCATTTCAACCAACCCTTCAGTCAGGATTACGACCTAGTTACTCACAGCACTTATGTTGTGTGTGTTAATTTTATACATGAGTGGCGGGACCTACAGTTTAACGTCGACTCCGAACGATAGATTTTTGAGAAAATTTTCATTGCAATTTTATTTGCTCTCAGAGTTTTTGCCAGAAATCTGCTGAAATGAAGTCGCTGAAGAAATATTTTTTCATATTTTCGTTTTGATGTCTAACCAGGAGTTTGAACCTTGGCCTTACGTCTGATAAGCCAACACACTGCCTACTACACTACGGCGACTTTATGAATTATATATTGGTAAATTCAAAATTTTTATTGTTTACGTAAAACCTGTTGAAAATAATTACCATCAGTTATTAATAAACCTCCACTAAGGCAATAAACGCCTTCTTATTTTATTGGGGGATTTCCAGAAGAACATACGTATCCCATTCTTCAACTGATTTTTATAGACCCTAGGAGTTTAGTAGACTCATAGAGCCCACATATGCATTTACATGTCTTTTGTTAGAAAAAGAGCAAAATACTTTTAGTTGAGTTTTACGTTACATTTTTATTTATAAATACATGCATATACTTATGCATGCATAAATCTGCTGCTGCACTTTATTTAATACTGTGCATTTACCAATTTTTCGGAATTCGATATACAATTAAATAGAAGCAAATCTTTAAAAGCTGGAAAGGTTATAGGTATATTATTTTAAGTATGTATATGAATATGTAACTTTATTGTTTACATAATATATGTATGCAATATCTGTGAAAAAAGAATTTTGTGTGTAATTTTTTTTCATATGTGTAATTTCGATGCCAGTTGTGTGTAATTCATAAAGCTGTTGGTGGCAACACTGGCTATAATACAAAACGAATAAAAAACCATAGTGGAAATAAGATCAACTTCTAAGCAAAAAAAGTCAAAAAAAAATTTGACCCAATTTTACAAAAAATTTCATTTTCATCACTTATCTTATTAATTTAACCTATTCATATACCATACAAACAGCATCTAACCAAAACCTGCAACATCACACAAACATAGTTCTTTAAGTAAAGCCAACACAAGCAAAATACAGGAAACAAATATGTTTTCACCCATATCTCAGTAATGCCTTTACCAATCTTCCTAGAGTAAACGACCATCGATAGGCCGGGAGAACTCTTACAACTCCTGGAAAGGTCCAACATTCTATATAAACTATGTAAGTTATGTACTTTCTGCTACAAAAAGACATTTACTGGGCCATAACTTCCAAACGCCTTCACCGATTTTCATTAAATAAGCGATACATTTCTGGAGATCCAAAACTCATGGAAAAGTTTTCCATAAAACATAAAAATTGACAAAATGTAGCTAAACATGAAAACCAAAATTATTATTATTATATTATGCTTTATTTGTAATTGGTTTCTACCAAAGCTTTCACCAGAAGCATTACACTTCTTCCTCTTAGTTTTATTATTATTATATAAATATACATATATCATTGTATTATAATATATTACTTATATGTATATAGTTGTTGTTAACCCATTTCGCTCCGATGTTCGATTTTTCGAACAGTAAAAATCTTCTTTTTTCAAAAAAATATTTATGTATGAAAAATATAAAATTTTAAAAAAATTTGGGTTTTGGTATTAAGTCTCAACTTTAGAAAAATAAAAAATCCCCCTCCCCCGATGGCAGGGGTAAATTTCTTTAACCCATATTTTTGGAAACTTTAAATTAATTCTTAAAAATAATAAACAAAATAAAATTAAAAAAATAATTCTGAGGAATTACTGCTAATATATGTAACCGTTTTATAAAATACAAAAAATATGATTTACATGCACATGCGTGCCTTCACATATGTGTAAACTTGTCTGTTTGAAATTTCAAACGCTGGCGCTTATACTACTGACTGACGATCAAAATTCTTTGTATTAAATGTAACACGCATTATTTGTGGAAATACTATTAGTTATTATATTTGTCTTTCATCGTGTGGTTAAACATTTAATAATAAATTTTTTAAAGAAAATGTGAATATTTCATATGTTATGTACAATTTACCAGTGAATTTCGTGTTATTTGTTTTGTGATATTGATTTGTGTTTTGGTAAAAAACTACCAAGGGGTGACATTTGATGACAACCAAAAAATATTGCTATGTAGATGGCAGGACAACAAAGAGGTCACCATGGCAACAAATTTTGATCATGTCTTGCCTTTGTACAAAGTACAACGGTGGAAAAAAGCATCGACATCCAAAAAGAACCCGGAAGCTGGTAAATAAGTCACGTATGGCCAGCTATGTTACACAATTATAACAAGAGCATGGGGGGTGTGGATTTATGCGACAGTGATATCCAGAACTACCGAATTAATATTCTTGGAAAAAATGGTATTGGCATTTGTGGTGTACTACTTTGAATTTGGCAGTTGTAAATGCTTGGAAATTGCATTGCTTGATTGCAAAAAAGAATTCAAAATCTCGGTGACAGAAGCTCTTCTTTTGACTGAAAGGAAAGAAACTACCGATGATGATGGCGAGGATAGGGAATATCGACCTCCAAATCGTCCAAAAATGCAGGGAAAACACGTTGTAATCAGAAATCCCGAGGGAAAACATCATCGTCAATTGAAGGGTTGCGGTAAGCCCACAATATATATGTTCGAGAAATGTAATATTCATCTGCATACAAAATGTTTCGAACTAAAACATGAATACAAGCATTTATTTCATAGCTTCTATTTCGGCTATTTCGTACTTTTTTCAAATTTTTTTTATCAAATTATTAAAAATTTAGCTAAGTATAATTTTTCTCTAAATTTAATAATTTTTGTTTTTGTGCCTTTTGATTCAAAAATAATAAAATAAATCAATAAAACAGCAAGTAAATTCAAATGTTTTACTTGCATATAAAGCAAAACAAAAACTTAAAATTAGGTTTCATTTTTAATAAGCTCGTGTAACGGAGTAATAAATATTTGGCCCATTTAATCCAAGTTGATACCTGTAAAATAATATATAATATAATTAAGAAGAAATGTAACGGCTTAGGAAGGAAAACAGCCTTAAAAATCGGAGGCCTGTTTTGATAGAAAACACAAGTTTTAATATTACAAATTAAAAAGATAAATTAAACGATATACAACCCCTTGTGAGGGAAACCAGCCTTAAGAACCTGAGGTCTGTTTTGTATTTTAGGTCTCCATCACAAAAAAAAGCAAACGCAGTTTTAGTATATGTAAATAACAATAAAACTTAAAAATTTTTTCCTCACACAAAACATTTTAAATAATTTTAGTTTATAATATATAATATGCACTTACCTCTCAGCATTCTACGGAAACCGATGTAGGTTTGCGCCTGGTAGATAGCATTTTCGGCTCCTATAAAAATGTATTAAATCATTTTATAAAATAAATATAAATACTGACATTTTTCTTGTGTGCTCCTTGTTAGAATGGTTGATATGGAACTGCCCAACACAAATACTTCTTTGGTGTTTTTTGATAATAATTGTACACAATTTCTATCAAAATAAAAAGATATTTTTATTCTCTCACAAATTTTTACTTTAATTATTAATAACTCACTTATATTTAATGGTTTAAATTGTTTATAAGAAAGAAAAACCTTGCAATTTTACCACCACCGACAAATTTGCTACCGGTATCACTTGTAAGTAAAAGGCACTTGTATTTCTTTTAAAATAGTGTAGGCTTATATTTGGCGCCAATTTTATTATTCCTTCTTCATAACTTTGTAATAATTTTTCACATTTTTTTTATCAAAACGCGCCAATAATAAAAACATACATACATACATAATTGGCCATTACAACCCTTTAGTCAGGATTACGGCCTAGCTTCTCACACCACTCATGTTGTGTGCGTTAATTTTATACGTGAGTGGCGGGACCTACAGTTTAACGTCGACTCCGAACGACAGAATTTTGAGAAACTTTTTCATGGCAGGTTTATTTTACTCTCAGAGTTTTTGCCAGAAATCTGCTGAGAGGAAGTCGCCGAAGAAATATTTTTTTTTTTCATATTTCATTTTTGATGTCTGACCTGGGATACGAACCCGGGCTTTACGAATAGTAAGCCAACACACTACCTACTACACCACAGCGACAATAATAAAAACCCAGCCCGAAAACTAACAAAACAAACAGACAATCAGAGAGCGACAAATATTTTTTTGGTAATATTTGCTGTCCTTTCACATTAAATTGGCAATTGTCAAATTCCGTGTCGGCTCTGTGTACTTTGTGGTCTGAAGACTTTCATCCCAACACCTACGTTTGGCAGCCTGTTCTGATTCGCTAGAATTATTATTTTTATTTTGTGAAGATAACAAAACTTCTTCTGCAATTTCTTTATTTCCTGAAACATCTTTATTTTCACTACTAGTGCAAAGCATTTTGATGTTGGTAGCCCGTTGACAACTTTTATACTTCGTATAAAAAATACTCCAATACATTGTTTTTTCCAAGCAGCTGCATCCCTTATAGGAGGTCCGTTGGAATTAAACTCCTTCGACAGTTTTGCCCACAAAGTGTTGGCTCGTTGTATGGCTTTTCCGTACTGCAACTGACTTTTGACCAAATCACTCTATTACACCATGAAATCTACTAAGATTTAGAACTGGCGTCATTGCTGTATTTGTAACATCTTCGGCTGTTCCCTAAAAAATAACAATGAATATATAAAAATAAAAACCTATTTTTGCTTACCTACATGATTCAAATTTCGTTAAGCGCAAATATCTTGCGCTATGGAGACATATGCTTTGCATATTACAGAGTGTGGTGATGCCAGATATGCGAAAAGGGCAAAGTTAGATGCGAAAAGAAAGAAAGAAAACGCAATACAGAGTACCATTTGTTCGATTATGTGCCATGTTTTACGCATCGCTATAGAGAGTAACCCCCCTGAAAAATTTGTAAGTACGAAGATTTATAGGTATTCAGAACATTTTTATATAAAGTACTTTTTAAATTAACAGTTAAAGTCTCAATGGATTACTATAATAATGAATGCTAGAAAGATTTTGCAGAATATAGAGCGCAAACAAAACAAACTGGATGAGAAAAACCACCACCCAAAATGCCAATATCACCGAATGATATTTAGCTGCCCGATGAGTTCGCAGTAGATACAAATGAGTACCTGTTTTTACGGGTTAGTATGTGGGGAAGAGCGGGTCTGGTGTATAAATAGAAGAAAGCACACAAACCTTTTCTATATTCGACTTGTATACGTAAATGTTGGTTAATATTTTACTGGTGTATTCAAACGTTGTAACAATTTTTTATAACAATATTAGTTCCAATTTACAATATTTGTTTCTTTCAATTTTTATATGTTTGTTAACAATTTTAGTTTTATTATTATGATTAATTGAAAATTCAAATGTTTTACATTACTTAGATATAAATTAGTTCACACGCGTAGGACTTGTTGGGCTTTTGTTTTTCGGAGATAGATAATCCACTGGTCGATTTAACAAACGATGTTTTAAACATTAAGTTGTATTGGGGGTGTTATTGTTATTATTCGTTAGAGATGTTTGTGTTGTTAGATTGGATGCCAGGGTTAGGAATATGTGAGTTTTTCACTTGTGTGAACAGTACCACTGCGACTCAATTAATTGTAACAAAGGGGAATATAATTGTATGTATTTACCTTACATTTTAATTGAAAAATAAATAAATTCTCATTTCTAGAACGACGTAAAATAATAGTAAATACTGTCGAGCCTTCAACAACTGAAGCGAGGGAAGTTGAGCTTAATGAAAAAATTACCCCACACAAGAAAAAGGTTTATATAAAATTCAGTGTGATCTTTAATTCTTAACATGTTTCTTGTATTACCTTATCTATAATTAGAGATTGAATCTCAGAAAAACAAAAACCCAGAAGTGAATATGTTAAAAATAACGGAATGTGAAATAGAATGTCGGCGGGACCTCCATCGTTTGCAAATTAAGGTGAGAAATAAAATAATTAGAAACCTCCATTTGGAATATAAAATTCAAGAAGCAAAATTGCTCTTGTACCCAAAGAAATCAACATTTCGTTAATTTTTATGTTTATAATAATATGCACGTAGAAATTGCTTTCAGGGTATGGAATTAATTAATTTTTAAGTTATTGAAAAATGTATGAGATTTAGATCTCGAAATGCTGTTAGGTGTCCTTTATGTGAATGTAAATGTTTGATTTTTAGTACCAAATTTGAGCAATAAAATTCTTGGTCTCTCTAAACCCTTTTATAGGCCGCTTATTGCTTTTAAATTGGTTAAGCCAGTAAGGTATTATGCCTCCGTCAACTTTTCAAATTTAATATTTATGTGCTGTATGCAGCCAATGGTGGTAGATTAGAAGAACAAACATTTTTTTAAATTACTTGAATGTAGTTTACGGATATAAATGAAGATGGTTCAAGTCGTTTATATTATTAACTAATTTTGATTTTTGCTTTTGATTAGAATTTAATCATTCTTTCATTGTGGCTTTTTATCAGTTTGGTATTACAGAAGCTTTTCTCTCATTAGTCTTTCTTGTTTCTCTCATTAGACCTGATGAATGGCTTCTGTACTACATTACACTTTACATGGAGCGGCACATCACATTTCAAGCAGCGTGTAATGGTTTTATTGTGGCAATGATTACAAGGTAGCTGTTTACATTTTCCATCGGCTTGACGTGTGTTCTCAGTAATTAAATGATCTTTACGATTAAATCTGATATCGCATGATGATCCTGACGGAAGCTTTGTTGATGGTTTCCAATAGGTAGCTATTAGCAATGTGGCAATGCACCAACGAAAAAATAAATGGTTCATTTTACCTCCCATATGTCTATGCAGCTGCCCCGCATTGTGCAGTGCAAGATCAATGAGGTGTGTGTATATTTGGAAGTAGCATTTTTAACTAAGAATACATACACGGTACAAGCTGATATCTTCATCTGCTCTATCAACGCCACCCATGTAGTGATTATTTTCATGAATAAGCCGTGGTTGTTGAATATATACACGCTTTTTCTCTTTTCGAGACCAACGTGAAATATTTTTCCCTAGTTCAACTTGATGGAAATATTACGATAGTCATGCCACCCTTTCTCCCTTTTCTTCAGATCTTTTTTCCTAAATTAAATTTCTTATAAAAAATACTGAAATACCCGCTTGAAAAACTTCGGGGGTTTACTTACAGCATTACCTGAGACTTTACGAATTTGTCCAAAAAAGTGTTCTAAATGGTACTGGTTGAACCTCCGAGTCTTAACTCCCTACTTGATTAAGAAATACTCAAAGATTGTTAAGATGGAAATGTTCGTCAACCATCCTGTAATAAATTTCAACATTTTCGTTATGTCATTCCATTTCAAATCTGTAGATTTTATTGTCCGTAAACATTTTAAGACACCTCTTAAGTAGCGTAATTGTTCTTGGAAACCGTGCTTTCTGCGTGGATATTAAAAATATCGAACAAGTTATTAAAAAACTAGATATTCCGCTGTATTAAGGAAAGTTAGTGCTTTTTGAACTATCTAATTTCAATAACTTGTACAAAGTTATCATAAACTCAGGTCGCAGTCCGAGTTTTAGCTTAAACTGCTGTATTTGAATCTACATTATAAAATCTGCCCAGGACACAAGTTTATTGTTGAAATAAACCTTATTTTCTTCAGCAAGCAGACAATTTCGGGCGCTTTTTAAAGATCCAGACTGTTATGCATAAAATAAATTCGTTTGTCGCTAACTAGAAAATAGGAATATTCTAAAGTTAACTCAACATTTTTTGTAAAGACACTAACGAATTTGTCTGCGCTTTCACCTTTAGTGCCTCAAAAGTTCCGTTCACATTTCCCGGAGATCTTGGCCAGTCCTTTACGAAGCGTTGTAAAGTTCTAATTTAACATTGAACATAAATATCTATACACTAAGGGAGAAAGGCAAAATTCGGCTAAAGGAAATCAGTTTCAGTTCGACACAGTAACGTCGTTGTTTCGGTTCACGGGCATAATTATTCAAATCATTTTCTAAACACACTGAGAGCGGTTTACAAATTTTTCTTCTTTAACTCTAATTCCAAGTTTTGAACTTACTTTTTAATCTTTTTTCTAACAAATATTTCCAACGAAGGCTGCTTTTAATGTCCAAACGTCAGAGTTTGTTTTTTGATGCAAAATTGACTCTAATTGGGAGGGGGTCTATATAAAACTACAGGATATTTCACTGTCCATGGTACTTCCTCTAAAAACTTTTCACCCTGATTCCTTATCTTGATTTCACTACTTTTGTCTACTTCAAATTTCTGAACTAAGTTGTTACAACTTGGAATTGTTTACTCTCTAGACAATTCTTTTAGAATTGAATTTTAGACACGGTTTCTAAAAATGTACTCCTGAGCTAAATGCAGACT
The DNA here is from genome assembly GCA_958299815.1 of Sarcophaga carnaria. Classification (NCBI taxonomy): domain Eukaryota; kingdom Metazoa; phylum Arthropoda; class Insecta; order Diptera; family Sarcophagidae; genus Sarcophaga; species Sarcophaga carnaria. Next base: position 86,211,956 of record OY283152.1, on the reverse strand, counting down.
ACACGCATACAGCGCTTCACTGATGACTTCACGTTTAAAATACGAAGCCATTCAGCCCGTCTAAAAAAGGAACAAAAAATAAAGAGCGAAAAGCTGCTGTAATACAAACCACATAAAAAGCCATAGTGAAAATAAGATCATTCTAAGCAAAAAATTTCCAAAATTGAAATACCAAAGTGGGTTAATAATATGAACTACTTGCACCACTCGCATTTTCTTTCTTATTGAATCAAAATTAAATTTCAAATTTTTGATGAGCTTTGCGACCCACAATGCTTGTAATCTTCATGAATCATTTGGAATATTAATTTGGAAATGCGATGGTTGTATGGAATAGAAGTTGATGTTTTGAATCATATTCCAACAAAGAAGCTTCGAGCCGACCACCCGTATTAATCCATTCTCATCCAAAAAGGGTGTTAGATTCTGAATAGTGCTTGTTCCTTATACTTGTTTGTATTTTCCCAGTTGTGTTATTTCTTCCTTAAGTTCTGAGAGTTGAATTTGTGAAATAATAGGAATCAGTGCTTGGCTGAGTTCCGTCGTTGTAGTTGTAAATAATTTTGATGGTTTTCGCATCTGCTTTTGACATCTAGTGTGGGCAATGAAGCGTAGAACATATCCAACAATTCGTTGCAGACGATGGAATGAGTTTTTATGGTTGATTTGGTAAATAAAAGTGGGTTCCGTTGTTGTCATCGTGATTCAAGCAGCCTTGCCTTTCGTTGAAGATTTGTTGGTATGTTGGAACTTGAATTGAACTGAGGTGGCCACAACTTCTCTACCCCATGGAGAAACATTAGCCCATAAAACCAGAGAGTACATTCTTAAAGAGCCGCTGGAGACATCCCACGAGATAATATATCTGCGGGGTTGCACTTTGAACTAACGTGACGTCATTGTTCTGGTAGGGTTTCTTCTTGAATTGCTGAGATTCGATTTGCTTCAAACGTGTTGAATGAAGCTGATGATGAATTTATCCACGAGAGCACAATTTCTGAATCAGTCCATAACCATACTGGACATGTAAGTCGAAGGTCAGACCTGACTCTTGTGGCTAGTTGGGCTCCAAGCGTGGCTGCACATAGTTCCAATCGTGGTATTGTTTGCCGTTTGAGTGGAGCTATGCGGGATGTAGCACAGAGTAAGTGTACCATGATGGTGCCGTCTTTGAAAACTGATCGGATGTAAGCTGTAGTTCAATAAGCCTTTTCGGATGCGTCTGTAAAAATATGGAGTTGTAGGGATTCTGGAATTCTTCCTTTAAAAATATGTCTTGATATTTGAAGATTTTTCAAGAAATTTAGGTCTGTGCGAAACGTGATCTATTTAGTATGCAGGGATTCAGGCAAAGAAGTATCCCAATACAGTTTTAACTCCCACAATTCTTGAATAAACATTTTTGCCATTACTATAATGGGAGATAGAATCCCCAATGGGTCGAATAATCTTGCAAGGTCCGATGTGACTGTTTGCTTAGTTACTCTCATAATGTTGCCAGTGTTGACCTTAATACCTAGTTTATCAGTTTTCGGCAGCCAAACCAGTCCTAATGTTTTGATGGTGTCGACTTCTGTGGTCTCAAAATCTAAGTTTACCTCCAAGTTGTCTTATGGAATATTGTGCAGTAATTGTGGATGGTTCGCACACCATTTGCGTAACACGAAGCCGCCCTTTTTCATAATCTGCACAAGTTGCTATTGCAATTGCATCGCTGTTGATAAGCTATTTGACCCGCCCAAGCCATCGTCTACATAGAAATTTTCTTTAATAAATTGTGAAGCAAGTGGAAAGCGTATATTATTTTCTTCAGCCAGTTGATCAAGACATTTTGTTGCTAAATATGGAGCAGCTCTTGTGCCATAAGTGACCGTGTTGAGTTGATAGTATGAAATGGGCATTGTGGAATCCTTTCTCCAAATTATTAGCTGAAATTGACGATCTTCAGAAGCAACCAATATCGGTCTATACATCTTTTCAACGTCAGTGGTGAAAACGAACCTTGGCATTCGAAACCTTAACTGTATGGAGAATAGTTCGCTCTGTAGTGTTGGTCCCGTGAACATCAGATCGTTTAACGCTTTCATGCCCGAATTTTTTGGGCCAGAGCTAATTTTTTTTAAGGACATGTGTTTGTTAGTCATGGCCTAAATATGAAGTGATATTACGTATTCTGGTTTTACACGTTTTTAACCAAGCTTGTTTGCAAAAAAAATCTTTTAAAAAAAATTAAAAATTACGGAATTTATGAACAAAAATGTACAATGTTGCCTATAGGCAACATCGGGCATGAAAGGGTTAAAGAGTAGCCTGAGGAGGTTTTGGCTGCGGCATCGAATACCACCCTGAGCTTAGTGGTTAAACTTTCTGGCCTTAGTACTCAATGATGTGGGATGTAGTAATTTGGAGACATGATGGAGTCTGTTTCCTATTTTGTCATGTGTCCCATTGATTCATACTCATCCATAAATTCAGTGTATTTAGCTTTCAATCCCGTGTTCTTTTGCAAACGCCGATCGAGAGCAAGAAATCGGTTGAGAGTCATTGCGTGTGCGTCGCCTACGGTATTAGGGGTTTGGTGAAATGGTATTCTGACAATGAAGCGGTCTTCATCGTTTTTAGTTGTATTTTGTACAAAATGCTCTTCACATTGTCTGTCGGCTATTGATAGTGGTTTTTTGGTTGCTTTAACTTCATCCATTTCCCAAAGTCGAGCGATGGAAGCTTCCAGCCTCTCATCTTCAGTACATATTCCACAGGATGGGTCTGTAGGGTATTCACTATTTATTTTTCCTGGTACAACCCAGCCAAGTTTATGGTGTTACAAATTTTACAAAATATTTCCTGTAGGTTCTCGTCCTGGGTGTACTGGATTTCATTGATCCTAAGCTCCGACAAAACTGGGTGATTCTCTTGTTGCTTTAATTTTGTTTTGAGGTCACTAATTTCCTCGCGCATCTTGACTACTTCAACAGCTTTGTCCTCGAGAATGGTAATTCTTTCAGTGATATTCGATAATTTATTTTAAGTAATACTATATTTCTCGCGCAAATCACTAATTAACTCCTCCTTGAATTCTTTAAATTTTTGATCAATGGTCCGCAGAATTTGTTCCGTGAATTTTTCAAACCTGCTGTCCATGCAATTTAAAAGTTGAAAGGTGAGTCAAGCAGTGAAGACCGAGAAGAGCTTGTCCCATGCATTTGATGAATGTCAGTTAGGCGTTTATCGGCAGGGGTGTTGGGCAATTCAGCTCTATTCGATGGACGGTTTTCAGTAATATCAACTGCTTGCATTTTTGTTTTGTTATTGTTATTTTTGGCTTTTGACTTGTTACTATTGTTTTTGCCAATTTTTTTTATCTTTTCTCAGGTTGTACATCGGAAAGATTGGTTTGTGTTTGAAATTAAGTTTAAAATTAACTGCCAATACTCAATAAATAAACACAAAAACTTGACAGCACTTTCACAAGCAGTGAGTGAAATCAACACAGCTGATATGTCTTAATTTGTTTACTCTGGTTTTTATTTTGTTGTCTATTGTTTTGTGTGGTGTAATGTTATTGTGTATTTATAAGATAAGCAAGGTCACCGAAAGGTAGATTTTTTTATTAATTTTAGTGTATTTTATCTCGCAAGAAAGTTTTGTTACTAGGTTGGATATTGTTGTTTGTTTAGTTTTTAATTTTCTTTTATTTGAAATATACTTTTGCAATAATAATTACTTGTTGGATGTAAAAACTTGTTGGTATATTTTAACTGTTCAACCTTAGGTAAATTTTTTGCGACATTTAAAATTTAAGGATTATAAATTGTTGTTGTACACTGTAAGTTGCTTGGAACTTTTATTTTTTTGAAATTGTTTTTTGTTATTTTTGAGATTGTTTTTTTTCTATTGTTTTTTGATTTTGTTTGTTAGATTTTAATTAAAATCAATTGTTTAACGTTGAAACTAATTAGATTTTATTAGAATTCACAACATCAATTCGAAAAAAAAACAAGGTAAACAAAACAAGTATTAAGGGTATTACGAAAGGCCCATTAAATTCACAAATAGCACTATATTGAACACGTCCGTTCAGCACAAGAATTTAATTTAGTCATATTTAATAACAGACCCATATTTAATAACAGACCCATGTAGGCCGATATATCATATGTATAAATTTCTAATACAGAAGTTAAGAGACATGAATATATGTTTACCCGCTAGCTCTACACTAAGTTTCGTTGGTTCTCAACTCGATTTGATGCATTAACATATAACACACTCTACATGTCACCAGCAAGCAAAAAAAATGTATAAAAGAAAGTATTTTAAACAAATGAAACGATGGCAAGATGAAGATGCCAACGGAGGGTAAACTTTTCCCATCCCTTTATTATATGAATATGACAGATAGAATACCCCTAGTTTTAGATCCATAAAAAAAATACAAAGGCTACTTATATGCTCACATCCCGATCAAGGTTATCCTTCCCCATTTAATAATTTAATGATTCATATTTACGGAATACAAATAAACAAATTTATTATAATAAAATAAAAAAAGATTAAATTAACATAAATTATATAATATCTTTACTCGGCAAGTATAAGGAGCAAACTAAAGTTATTAATTTTTAAATGCATTATGATTGAGGAATATAGAATATAAGAAGACAATAAATTCGGACAGGGGAACAAAACTGAATCGGACCGATTATATATATTATTAATGAATAGTAAAGTAGTAAAAGTTAAAGAGTGAAATATGAATGAAATTTTACAATCATCACTTACAGATCATGGTTATCCACAGCAATTGAGATGATGGGCCCAGCAGTCAATGTGTGTTGTTTCTGTTATCTAAATTTTGTTTCAAGGATGATTAGTAAAGATTATTCATATATCTTACAAATGTAAAGATACAACATAATATACAAAAAAAATACGCTTAAAGAAAAGTATAAAAAAATTAATAACATTCAATTGTAATGCAAATAATTATAAAATTAGTTTAGCAAATTTAAAGAATTCAAAAATGAAATTTAATTCATTTCAGACATTTAGATATTACATATTTTATTAATATTTTAGGTTATAATGAGAAAAATCTTTTTAGAATATAAATACAAATAATTAAACAAAATTAAAATTATACAGCAATAGTTCTAATTCGACCATTTTAAAGTTGTAATTTTTAAATAGGTTATAGTTGGCTTATATATTGAACATTTTTGTTTTAGGTTAAGTTTGTAACAAATGATAATGATTTTGATAGAGTTTAAATAGAATTTACATTCTCTATAATAATTCAAGATTTATACCAATTTTAGATTTATATAAATTTTTGTATTCAAGATATTGCGATTATTCAGAAATCCATGTGCTTCCAGAAATTCTTTGGACGGTAAAGCTGCGTCCAGTTATTTTTTTTTTGCTCATGGCTTGTGGAAGACTTAAACCATAAATTTTTCCAATATAGATCATTCGATGAAAGATGATTTAATAATATTTCAGCACGATAATTAAATTATCCACAATTTGGATTTCATTGTTTCACTATCTTACTTTTCCACTTTTTTTTTTTTTTAAGAAAATTTAATATATTTAAAAGTTTTCTTTTAGAAGAACTTCTAGACTTCTGCACTTTATGAGTTCTATTTCACAACACAATGTAACCAGTGATGACAATTCTGACGTTTAAAAAACGCTAAAATCAGCTGCCTTAACCGTTTTCTTGGAGGGAGAAAGAAAATGTTAAAAGTTTTGCGAAGCAAATGTGTTAAGCCGAAAGTCCATACCATCCTTTTCATGCGCCTTGCGAATCTTGCTTTCTATGCCGATTTTATTGCAAGTTACACACAATGCGTTTATGCGACTGGTTTTTTGTTTTGATCAGCTGTTGTGGTAAACAACAAACAAGCGAACAAGAACATTTTTGGAAAAAATAGAAAATCAAATTGTAATTTTAAAAGAATTTATGACATTAATTTCAAATTTATGAGTTTATTTAAATTTATGAGTTTACATTTGAAAAACGCTCATAACATAAAAGGACAGGTCAATTTAGAGGGAGAAAAAAATGTTATAAGTTTTGCGAGGCAAATGTGTTAGAAGCAACAGATATACAGAGTGAAAACTGGCAGATAAAGCAGAAAAATTAAATGTAAACAAACATTTATTTTGTGTTAAAAAGGGGAAAATTTGGAATATTTTTTAATTTCGTCAATGAAAAGTTTAAAGATTCTTAAATATTTAAATATTAATCGAAATGTTGGTGAATTTCGGTCACAATGAGTATAGTTTCTTGAGCAAGAGTTAATTAAGAAGCTAAATATAATAAGATCAAAATAAGACGTACTGCTCTTAAAAAATTTTTCCTGCTGAAAGTTGCCAAAATTTTTTAATTTCTTGGAAGGAAAAATTAAAAATTGTTATTATTTGTTTTTATTATTAATAGTTTTACACAAAAATTACATTGTATTGTGCTGTTAAGGCCTACGAAAATCCTCAAAAGAACACAAGACGAGTGTTTTCAGTAAATTTATCCTCCATTTTTCTTGTTTACAAATTAATAAATTCATAATAGATGACACTCAGTACATAAAAACAATCATATACATAAATATGTATAAACAATCATCATATACATATTTTGTTCATGAAAGAAATTTGTTAAAAAATGTATTTTAATGTATTTTCTTTCCTCTTAAATTAGTAATAAACTTTATTATGAAATATGTGTTTATTAATATTTTTATAATACAAATAAAGAAAAATGCGAAAATAGTAATGCACTATTTAAACATATTTGTAGAAACCATTCACAATAGTATATAATTTGGCATGCCAAGTTTAAAAAACTGCTGACATTTTCCAACACTGCATTAGTAACATAGAAAAGTAGAAAGTAATCCTACTTTCTATGCGTCTATGCAATCTATGCTTTTTCTTCTGTAACTTGTCACAATCAACTACACTGATTCTACTTTTTCGGTATACGCATGTAATGCAAAACGCATGGTATGGACTTTCGGCTTTAGAAGCAACAGATATACAGAGTGAAAACTTGCGGATAAAGTAGAAAAATTAAATGTAAACAAACATTTATTTTGTGTTAAAAAAGGGAAAATTTAGAATATTTTTTAATTTCTTCAATGAAAAGTTTAAAGATTCTTAAATATTTAAATATTAATCGAAATGTGGGTGATTTTCGGTCACAATGAATATAGTTTCTTGTGCAAGAGATAATTAAGAAGCTAAATATTACAAGATCAAAATAAGACGTACTGCTCATAAAAAATTTTTCTTGCTGAAAGTTGCCAATATTTTTTAATTTCTTGAAAGAAAAAGTTAAAAATTGTTATTGTTATTAGTTGTTTTTATTATTTATTAATAGTTTTACACAAAAATTAAATTTTTTATTAACTCTCGCCAATATAAAAAACCCACCCCAAAACCTAAAAAAACATAAATAAACAAAACAGACAGACAATCAGAAAGGGACAGAAATACTTTTTGGTAATATTTGCTGTCCCTTTCTTAGTATACGGTTAAATGTCAAAATCCCGAGTCGCCACTGTGTACATTGTGTTTCACAATTCATTTTTCTGCCAGAAATCATAATCTAATAAACCTACTCCAATTCCAATGTAAAATATCATTTCAATGGAATATGCAAAGCCTACTCCAATTCCAATGTAAAATATTATTTCAATGGAATATGCAAAGCCTACTCCAACTCCAATGTAAAATATCATTTCTATGAAATATGTATTTAGACATTTAAGATAGAGAGGGATGAATATATATCTATTGGTAATATTCAGGTATGTGATGGAAAACGATCGTTTTAAAAAAGCAAATCAATAATGAAAACGACTTAGATGTGATGAATATTGATTGGTTTCATATTCCAATTATTGTTTCATCCCATATTATTTCTCTGAAAAATGAAACGCGATATCAACAATAAATACAATTCTGCATTAGTTTACCACAAATTTATAAAAATATAAAAATTACATTTTCAAATTATTTTTTTTAATGTGCTTGAACTAAAAATAAAAGTTATAATGGCGTTTGTTGTAGCAGCAGCTTTAGTGTTGATGGATGAAGAACACAGGATGGAAAACATACAAAGAAAGCAATTGCGAGATAAATCGAATCCATTGGACTTACCTGAAGACGTGTAAGTAAATAGTTTTTTTTTTATTTGAAATATATATTTCCTATATTATTTTTATACAGATTCGTTCAATGCTACCGTCTAAATAAAGATGGTTTCATGATCGTTTTGAATTTAATTGGGCAGAACGATATAAAAACTTCAATACGACTTCCGTTACAATTGGCAGCTGCGCTAAGATTTTTCGCTGAAGGTTGCTTCCAGCGTTCTGTTGGAAATGATGCACATATTTCAATGCATCAAACAACGGTTTCAAAATTATTAACAACTCTCTTACCGTGCTTAGAAAGAAAACTTGTTAAAAAATGATAAAATTAAAATCAACTGATGAAGACTTAAAAATATCAAAAAAGTTTTTTTTTATGAAAAGCATGGTATACCAGGTATTGTTGGATGCATAGACGGAACACATGTTCCAATAAAAAGGCCTTCCAATGAGGAATATCTTTATTTCAATAGAAAGGGCTACTACAGCATAAATGCCATGATTGTAAGTATTTAATTTAATAAATGTATACAAAATCATTTAAATTACGTTTTTTCTATTTAGATATGTGATTACAAAACAAATATCAAGAGTGTTGATGCCACTAGGCCAGGATCTAGCCACGATTCATTTGTATGGAACATGAGCAAAGCTTACAGCTTTTTTGAATCCAAATACGAAAATGGAGAACATGGATCGTGGTTATTAGCGGATTCTGGATATGCCCTACAGCCATTTGTTATGACCCCTTATAGGTCCCCCAGTACACTTAACCAACAAACTTTCAACAAAAAACATGCCTCAGCAAGAAATGTTGTGGAAAGGACCATTGGAATATTAAAGAGTAGATTTAGATGCTTGTCTCGCACTCTTTGGTATTCACCACTGAAGGTTGTTCAAATTATTAATATCTGTTGTGCCTTACATAATCTGTGAGGTAATAAATAATAAGTAAATAATAATAATATGTAAGAAATAATATTGCGGACCGTTTATCTATATAATAAAAATATGAAACAACTATTTTAAACACAAAAAATTCATTTATATTAACGTAAAAATAACAACAACAAAAAATTCATTCAATGTAAAAATAATAGTAACTTAAAAAAATAAAGCTTAAATTTATATATAATTATTTTGGAAGCTTATCGTTTAATTGTTCTAATTCTAATTGTTTTTGTTTAATTTCTACATCTATTTTTTTCAGTTGGTTTTTTTCTATTGCTGCTTTTTCCATTTGTTTATGGTGACGCTTAAGCTCGCTAGTAAGGCCTTCTATGGATTTATAGACACGTCTGTTATGGCTTGCTATTAAATTTGTATTATTATTAGTTTTCTCTAATATTTCCGAAAACTTTTTTAATGATTCGGTCAACACTTCTCCTCTCTTCGTATCGCTTTTAATATACTGCTTTAGGTGGTCCTTTATATTATCAGACGATTTTGTAACTCTCGTTTTGCACCTTTTTGACGTACCAGGAGTTACATCTAAAACTTCAGGTGCTTCCCTAATTCTTTTTCCACTTAAACTCGTATCATCATCGGAAGATGACGAAATATTCTCAACTCCCGCTGATTTTGCATTTGCAATGCCCTCAACAAATGCATACAAACCACATATTTGGCCTACTGTTTCCTCCTTTTTTGAAATATAAATTTGGTTATACGGACCACCACCTGTTGCCACAACTTCCTTCTTGTTAATTGAAATTTTTCTTTTAACAGCAGCTTTCCAGCATGTCCATATCTTTAAAGCATAAAATTTAGATATATATTTAAATAAAATTATTTTAATTTACCTTTTTCCATCCAGTTAGGTCATGCATTGGGGGACCTAAACTATTTAGCTCTTTAACTAGATCCTTCCACAAGTTTTCCACATCGATTTTATCACCTCGTGTGAATCCTCTAGCCAAATCCGTGTGATTTTGCATAAACTCTATTAATGCGTCCTCTTGTCTTGCATTTTTGTGCATTCCCCTAGAATATATATACAAATTTTTATTTTTTTGAACACTTATTAGGCAAAAAATATTCTACTTACATTTTTTTTAAAGTAAAAAAGTTTTTAATGAAAATTTGAAAATGAAAAATTACGAAAAAACTATGGAATTTGAAAATGAAAAATTACGAAAAAACTTTTGGTATGATCCTGTTTTAAAAGCAATTTCAAACAGATTAAATCGTTTTTCATCACATAGCAAAACTATTGGTTTTTACTTGAAACAAAATGGAATTTGAAATCAATTAGACAAATCGATGTTGCCAGATGCATCACATCTTTTATTGGTTTCAAATCGTTTTTCTTCACATACCTGATTATATATATACCGGAATTATATAAGTAACGGAACTAGACGTAAGTCTATCATGATATAAAAAAGTAGGTAATGATACAGTGTAAAGATTACAGTATGTAGCAAAAGTTGTGTAATAAACAGAACACAACTAGAAGTTAATTTGTACAGAGAAAAAATATTGTTTGCGTAAAATCGTAACAATATCGATTTTATTAGATCGATTGAATGTTGGGTCAGGCAACATAATATTTTTCTGTAGTGGCCACTCATCAATGTTGATAAATTGTGATGGTTGAGGCACTATAATTCGAGGCAGGACAAGTGCCTCTAAGCGTGTTGAGAATCCCTTAATTCGAGAATGCAAAGCTACATTGACTCGGTGTTGTGTTTTTGTGTTAGAGTCCGCGATTCCATTGATGTTTACTAATGGCATCTGTTTTGCAATACTAAGTCGTCTTACCAAACGATCCATAATCAAATTGACTTGTGAGCCAGAGTCAAGTAAAGCGCGACATTAAATCTCCATTGTATCAGTTTTGATTTTTATTAGAACTGCGCTTCATTGAAATCGACTTCAATTATTTTAGGTTGATAGGTAGTGCATGATGATGTCTTCTTGGATACCTTTTCAATTGCTGACCTTTGTTTTGATGACTGAGTATTGCTCTTCAGATGAAGTAGCGAGTTGTGTTTTTTCTTGCATGTCATGCATGATCCTGATTTGCAAGTTTTGGTTTTTAGATAGTTCACACACAGGTTTCGCTTCTGAATGCAAATGAGACGGTCTGCTGGCGACAGTTGTTGAAATTTCTGACAACGATACAGTTGCTGAAAGCTATTTTTGGAGAGTGAGCACGTGATTTCTGTTTGTTTAGCTGAAGTAGTGGAAACATAGACCTTTGATGATTTTTCTTTCTGGTTTATGGATTCAAGGGATTATAAACGATTTTCAAGAAAAGTTAATAAGACGTTCATTTTTTGTACCTCTTTTGGATTGCTAATGGTCCTCTCATATAGAACAAGAGTTCCTCGATCCAATTTTTTCACAAGTATGTGAAACAGTATGGGATCCCATGAGGTGGTATCGATCCCAATGTTGTTTAGCGCATGTAGGCATTCTTGCGTTGTATCATGAAACTGATTGACAGCAGCAGCTGATGGTCCGGCGCTTCGTTGATCCAAAAGTTGTTGCATTAATGTTGTTACAATAACGCGTTGATTATTGTATCGTTCTTGCAATAAACTCCATGCAGTTGCATAGTTTTCGGCTGTGGCTGAAAAATGACATTAGTTTTTCAGCTTCGCCCCAAGTTTGATTTTAGGTACAACATCTTTTGTACCGCAGGAATATGCTGGTTGTCCACTAGTTGTGTAAATAAATCGTGAAAGGATCTTCATTTCAAATAATCTCCATTAAATTTTTGGATTGTGACTTTTGGCAACGGTAGCACGTTGTTTTGCATTGGTTCGAAACCTTGCTCTGGTGTGCGGGGGCCTAGCTTGAAATTTTCAATGACTCGCTTCTCCAGGTTTTCGTAGGACTTCATGTCGTATCCTTCCTCCAGTGGGTCATCGCTTGATTCCCATATTTTAAAATGTAGCTCTTGTATCTCTCCCAACAGTTTTTTCAGCTTCATATTGGTTGCCGTAGAGGCCGTGTCGAGTAGCCGATTCAATGATGACATCATGACATTGTGCCTTCTTATAGTAGTCATAATGTGGCCTGTTCGAGGAATTTCTTCCTGGGAAGAGGAGCTGATGATTCCTTGAAGTTATGTAATCACTTTAAACTAATGGTAATTTAGTTTATGGGTATTTAAGAGTAGTTCGAATTAACTACTTAACAAACGTATAAATTAAAAATCTTCCAAGTAGATTTTCTCTTAAAACGATTTTTTGACGCCAATCACGTCGGGGTCACCAGAATGTATTGACTCAGCTGATTTGCTGGTCAGTTTTGATTTGTCCGGGCGGAATTACCGGGACAATTATACATACAACACAAACACTTGATCTTGGTTGTAGTGGATTTGAATAACACAAGCACTTAAACTTGGTTATTGCGGAGGGTTTGAGAATAAAAACAACCATTGTCTTTTGTTAATCAACTGTTTCTATCAATTTATTTTTCTTAGCCTTAAATACTATTTTATTGCCAAATTGGAATAAATATTTATGTTTAATTTATTTTATTTAAATTCTATTTTGTTGCTGAATTGCAACAAATTATTCTTAAAGTATTTATTAATAATATAATTTTGCTTTGAACTTATGCATTTTCCCACACGTGTAAAACATTTCAGGAAACATGAAACCCCAGACAAATGCAATACAAAAGCAAAGCTTGAAACTTATTCAGAAATTCAAGGTTTTCCTTTTACCATAATTTGAATTAGCTGTTATCATCAAAAATAAGGGAAAATGCATAAATCCAACAAAAAAATTATACGAAGTCAGCAAAATAAGGTTGTTCACCTAATTTCGTCCAAGCATATGCACGCAAGTATATTTGTCCATTTATACAAACGTACATGCGGACATATGAAAGAAATTCATTGTGAAGGTCTGAACAGAGTACATTGATGTATTTTTTGCTAAAATATAAAAATAATTAAATAATAATTTACCGTATTCGAAAAAACTTGATTTTTACAAATATATTCCTTAGTAAATTTTAAATTTAATAATGAAATGATAAATGAGATTGTAATTGAATTCAGTTAAAGTGAATGTTAATGGTAGTAATTGATTAGTAATGTTGTATACATGTAGGTGTAACTGTAAAATAAAATATAAATACAAATCCATAATTCATAATTCATGTAAATTTTGGTGTTACTAGTATTACGTTGTTAGAACTACAATAAATGAAAAATATGTACAAAAGTTACGCATCGGGTTAATGTTTTATAATTAAAAATTTTCGAAAACCTACCAATAATCTACACATAGAAATCTCTGCTTAAAATTAGTTCCTTTAGTCCTGCCATTGAAATATTTTATAATGAAATAAATTCTATTGTAAAGGTATAAAATATCCTTTTATTTAACTCTTGAACAACAAAGAAAGTATCATTCTTGCACAAGTTCGTCGAAAAGCTTTTGACGAAGAGCATGTGGATGGCAATTTTTGTTGAACAAATCCATAATTTTACTCTCCAATATTTCATAATAACTTACTAAGCTCTGAAGACGTTTAAATAGGTGATCATTGCCGTTTTTTTGCTATACGAGTATGTGAAGCATTAATCGTTTGGGACAGGGTCATTATCATTAAAATGGGTCAGAAGAACTTCACATGAATCCGTTTTGGGTAATTTATTATAAAAAGATACTGAAATGCTTTTCTCGTAACTCATTACCAGTTATAGAGCGGCAAGGGTTTGGTGGAGAATGAAACTCTATCCATTGCGTATGGCCTTTGTCGTAAGTATACGCTAGGTCTACAATTGAAAAATCTAAGATACTGAGAAAACAATTTTGCAGTTTCCATTTACAACATTTTCATAGTGTACCTGAACCTTTACGTATTTGGCCAAAAGTGTTCTAAATGGTTCTGGGTTAACCTGCGAGCCTTAAGCCCTAAAAACATCCTTGATGAAGATATGTACAAAGACTTTTTAAGGCGGAAATGTTCGTCAACCATCCTGTAATAAATTTGAACATTTTCGTTGTCATTCCCTTTCACGTCTGTAATTTTATTGTCCGTATAAGTTTCGAGGCTTCTATTAAGAAGTATAATTGTTCTTGGGAACATATTGATATTGAATATATTGATATTGAAAATATCGAATAAGTTATTAAAAAACTAAGTATTCAGCTGCAGTCCGACTTAGCTTAGAACCACATTTAAGGGTATTAGAAGCTCAGGATTTAGGCTCTGGATTTTATTGTTGAAATAAACTTTTTTTCTTTAGCAAGCAGATAATTTCGTGCGCTTTTTAAAACATGCAGACTGTCATGAATAAAATAATTTCGTTTGTCACTAACTAGAAAAAACGGACGTTCTAAAGTTACCCCAACGATTTTTGAAAAGTTGACAAAATCGCCACCTTGGTCGCAAACGAAATGGCTAGGTTTTAAGCCTATTGCTTGTAATTTTGAAAATGCCTCGAAAATATAGGTTTTAATTTTCATAAACAAAGCAGTAAGAAATAGCTTGTGCTTGTCGCTTAGTTACGAGAACGATTTTCATCCCCAAGTCCTCTAAGCCTATAATTTTGTCTTTGAAGCTATCATAGTCAAAAAAGTTTTTCCAGCGCTTTTACCTTTAGTGCCACAAAAGTTTTGTTTAAATTTCACGGAGCTCTTGGCCAGTCCTTTGCGAAGAGTTGTAAAGATCTAATTTCGGGCCAATTTACCATTGGACGTAAATATCTATACATTAAGGGAGAAAGGAAAAATACAGCCAGAGAAATCAGTTTCAGTCAGACACAGTAACGTCGGAACAAAATTTTTGTTCCGAAACAATTTTTTTATACGTAGTTTGACATTTCTCTTTTTGAGAGCGAAAGAGAGTAAGCTTGCTTCGGAACAATTTCAGCTCGAATTGGTTTAATTTTAATTTTTGTTCCGAAACTATCGAACTGTGCTGCCAGCTACTTTAATTTTTTAAATAAAGTTGAACTGAGCTGCCACATCATATTTATATATTTTAATATGATATATTAAGAATTTCGTCGAATGTGTGGTATCCATACGATGGAAATTTATAAATGATTCCGTATTATTTAACCGCATCTCTGGAGCCAAAGTACCCCATTAAAAATAAAAAAGATGATCACACTCAAGCCAAGAAAACAAACGAATTGCAATCATCTGCTACTGTGCTGCCTAATTGTAAAACTAATAGTGTTTTCACACCAAAATTTAAAACCTGATTTCAGCATTAAATCCATAATCAGCTGATTTTCGTTCACACTGCAAGTTTTATTAAAATTGGTTTTAAATTCATGACATTTATGACTGCGAGAGAAAAATTTATGAGCAATATGCCTTATTTCATCTTGATATATTTAGCTTCTGACTTACCTATTGCACAAGAAACTATATTCGATTAATAATTAAATATTTACAAACTTTTAAATTTTCATTGAAGAAATTAAAAATATTCCAAATTTTCCCTTTTTTAATATAAAATAAATGATTATTTACATTTATTTATTTATTTACAGTTGTTTTTGTTTTTATCAGCTGTTTTTAAGATTTCAGAGCTGGTAGCTCTGATTTAGTACATTTAGTACATCAAAACAATGTTGTATTTCATAAAACCTACTTAAAACCAATTCAAAAAAGGTTTTATTTTGATTTTATCACAATAATTTTGTATGGTAAAATCAGGTTTTATTTTTGGTTTTAACGTTAAAGCCAACTTTTGCATTAAAACCACTCGGTGTGAAAACACTATAAGACACATCGTTTATAAAAATATTTCATATGGTAACCTTGTTTTTACAGAACAATTGTTCGAAGTGGGTGAATCGTTTCGGAACAAACTCTCAAAAAACTGAAGTTGTTTCGTAACAAAATGCTAGCTCCGAAACAATGGGTGAATGCAGCTTTATTGAATCAACCTATTCATATACAAAACAAACAGCATCTAACCAAAACCTAGAACATCACACAAACACAGTTCTTTAAGTAAAGCCAACATAACCAAAATACAGGAAACAAATATGTTTTCATCCGTACCGTATACCACATACTTATACTGCCATTTCTCCGGAATGCCTTTACCAATCTTCCTAGGGTAAACGACCATAGATGGGACGGGAGAACTCTTATAACTCCTGGAGAAGTCCAACATTCTCTATAAACTATGTAAGTTATGTACTTTCTGCTACAAAAAGACTCTTTTATCCACATTTTGTGTACAAAAACTAGAAATCAAATATTTACTGGACCATAACTTCCAAACGCCTTCACCGATTTTCATTAAGTAAGCGACACATTTCTGGAGATCTAAAACTCATGGAAAAAGTTTTCCATAAAACATAAAAATTAACGAAATGTAGCTAAACATGAAGACCAAAATTATTATTATTATTATAGTATGCTTTATTTGCAATTGGTTTCTACCAAAGCTTTCACCAGAAGCATTACACCTCTTCCTCTTAGTTTTATTATTATATAGATATACATATATATCATGATATTATAATATATTACTCATATGCATATAGTTGTTGTTAATGACATTAAATTTAATTGGAATTGGCCATAGTACAAATGAGTTCGAAAAGAACTCACTTATGTTCAATTCCAAACTCCATAAAAGCAAAACAAAAACTTAAAATTAGCTTTCAAATTTTTAATAAGCTCATATAAACGAGAAATAAATATTTGGCTCATTTAATCCAAGTTGACACTTGTAAAATATATAATATAATTCAAAAGAAATGTAACTGCTTGTGAGGGAAACCAGCCTTAAAAATCGGATGCCTGTTTTGATAGAAAACACAAGTTTGCTCTCACAAATAAAACAAACAAAATATTACAAATTAAAAAGATAATTTAAACGACCTACAACTGTTTGTGAGGGAAACCAGCCTTAAGAGGTATTTGAGGTCTCCCTCACAAATAAAAATAAACGCACTTTTAATATATGTAAATAATAATACAATTCAAAAATGTTTTCTCCCACATACAAAATTTTAAATAATAATAATTTATAATATATAATATGTACTTACCTCGCAGCATTCTCCGGAAACCGCTGTAGGTTTGGGCCTGGTAGGCAGCCTATGATGCATTTTCGGCTCCTGTAAAAAATTTATTAAATTATTTTATAAAATAAATATAAATATGTACTGACATTTTTCTTGTGTGCTTCTAGTTACAATGGTTGATAGGGAACTGCCCGACACAAATACTTCTTTGGTGTTTTTGATAACAATTGTACACAATTTCTAATAAAATAAAAAAGATGTTTTTATTGTTTCACAAATTTTGGTTTAAATTGTTTATAAAAAAACTTACCTTCCAATTGTATCACCACCGAAAAATATGCCACTTGTAAGTAAAAGGCACTTGTATTTCTTTTATTGGCGCCAGATATAAGCCTACACTGCGTGGTGCCAATTTTATTATTCTTTCTTCATAATTTTTCACACTTTTTATTGAAACGCGCCAATAATAAAAACCCAGCCCGAAAACTAACAAAACTTAAATAAACAAAAGAAACAGACAATCAGAGAGGGACAGCAAATGTTACCAAAAAATGTATCAGCACAGGCTGCCAAACGTAGGTGTTGGGATGAAAGTCTTCAGCCTACAAAGAAATATTTTTTGGTAATATTTGCTATCCCTTTCACATTAAATTGGCAATTGTCAAACTCCGTGTCATTTCTGTGCACTTTGTAGTCTGAAGACTTTCATCCCAACACCTACGATTGGCAGCCTGTGCTGATTCGCTAGAATTATTATTTTTATTTTGTGAAGATAACAAAACTTCTGCAATTTCTTTATTTCCTGAAACATCTTTATTTTCACTACTTGTGTAAAGCATTTTGATGTTGGCAGCCCGTTGGCAATTTTTATATTAGACCCATACTTTGCATGAAAAATATCGCAATACATTATTTTTTCCAAGCAGCTGCGTCCCTTATAGGAGGTCCATTGGAACTGAGCTCCTTCGCCAGTTTTGCCCACAAATCGTTGGCTCGTTGTTTGGCATTTCCGCATTGCAACTGACCTTTGACAAAATCGCTGCATTGCACAATGAAATCTACTAAGCTTTAGAACTGGCGTCCTTGCTGTATTTGTAACATCTTCGGCTGTTCCCTAAAAAATAACAATGAATATATAAAAATAAAAACCTAATTTTGCTTACTTATGTACATGATTCAAATTTCGTTAAGCGCAAATATTTTGCGCCACATTGTGTTTTGCGCTATGAAGACACATGCTTTGCATATTGCAGGGTGTGGTGATGCCAGATTTGCGAAAAGGAAAAATTAGATGCGAAAAGGAAGAAAGAAAAAGCAATACAGTTCGATTATGTGCCATTTTTTACGCATCGCTATAGAGAGTAACCCCCCTGAAAAATTGGTAAGTACGATAGGTATTATATTATTATATAAAGTACTTTTTAAATAAACAGTTAAAGTCTCAATGGATTACTATAATAATGAATGCTAAAAAGATTTTGCAGAATATAGAGCGTAAACAAAACAAACTGGTGGAGAAAAACCACCACCCAAAGTGCCAATATCAGCGAGTGATATTTGTATTTAGCTGGCCGATGAGTTCGCAGTTGATACAAATGAGTACCTGTTTTTACGGGTTAGTATGTGGATAAAAGGGGGTCGGGCATATAAATAGAAGAAAGTACACAAACCTTTTTTATATTCAACTTGTATATGTAAATGATAAGTGTTAGCTAATATTTTATTGGCGTATTTAAACGTTGTAAATGTATATTTATGTATATTTTATAACAATATTAGTTCCAATTTACAATATTCGTTTTCTCATAATTTTTTTATATTAGTTCACAATTTTAGTTTTATTATTATGATTAATTGTTGGATTTTTGTTTTGTGTTGTTCGGAGATAGACAATCAACTGATGGATTTAAACGAACGATGTTTTAAAAATTATGTTGGTGATGTTGATGAATGTTGTGGATGCTGAAGTGTATATTGAATGTTGATTTGTGTTATGGGTGTTATTGTTATTATTCGTTAGAGATGTTTGTATTGTTAGATTGAAAGTCAGGCTTGGGAATATGTGAGTTTTTTCACTCGTGTGAACAGTACCACTGCGACTCAATTGTAACAAAGGGGAATATAATTGTATGTCTTTACCTTATATTTTAATTGAAAAAGAAATAATTTTTTATTTCTAGAACGATGTAAATTAATAGTAAATACTGTTGAGTCTTCAACAAGTAAAGCGAAGAACATTTAACATTTTTCTTGTATTAAATTATCTATAATTAAAAATTGAATCTCAGAAAAACAAAAACCCAGAAGAGAATAAGTTAAAAATAACGGAAAATGGAATAGAATGTCGGACCTCCATCGTTTTCAAATTGAGGTGAGAAATAAAATAATTAGAAACCTCCATTTGGAATATGAAATTCTAGTAGATTAGAAGAACAAACATTTTTTTAAATTACTTGAATGTAGTTTACGGGTATAAATGAAGATGGTTCAAGAAGTTTATATTATTAACTAATTTTGACTTTTACTTAGAATTTAAAAATTTTTTCATTGTGGCTTTTTATCAGTTTGGTATCACAGAAGCTTTTCTCTCATTAGTTTTTGTTTCATTTATAGACATGATTCGTATATTAAATGTGAATTCATCAGTGAAGCGCTTGTACGCGAGTAGTCTCCATTTTACACCGGAGTACATTTTGGAAATCGTGTTTCCTAATTTGCGGTTCTGAAATGTGATCAACTAAATGAATTGTCCAGAGAGAATACAATTCAAAGCTTTAACAAGACACGACATTTAAGGACATAACCATGGACAGTAAAATATGCTGTAGTTTTAAGGAGCCCCCTCTCATTCTTATATAAAGAAGTAGAAAAATACAAAACAAAGGTTGAAACTGTCTGCTTGCTAAAAAAAATAGTTCGTTTCAACAATAAACTTATGTCCTTCAAACGTAGCTTAGAACCACATTTATCCCAATAATGTTCAAAGAATAAGAGTTAACTTAGCAGTTCAAGTTAGGTATGCGACCTTTGCATAAGTCAGGGAAATAAGATAGTTCAAAAGCAATAACATTCTTTAATACAGCGGAATACCTAGTGGTTTTTAATAACTTATTCGAAATCACGCTTCTCGAAGCTTCCCAAGGACAATTACGCTTCTGAAGCGAAGCATTAAAACTTTTGAGCACAATAAAAGTTACAGTTTTTAAATGGAATAACGCAACGAAAATGTTTAAATTTATTACAGGGTGGTTGATGAACATTTGTGCCTTAAAAAGTTTTTGAAAAAATTCGTAAAGATGTAGGTAGTGCTGTATACACTATGTAAATGGGGGTTACGTTGTAAATGGAAATTGCGAAATTGTGTCCTCAGTTTATAAGATCTTAGATTTTTCAATTGTAGATCTAGCGTATACTAACAATAAAGACAATATGCAATGGGAACTACGAAAAACATTCCAGCAGCCAAGAAATGTTGGTCCTCCAAAACAACGCATTTGTTTATATTTCAGGATGTTTTTATAACAAGTTATCCAGAGTGCACATGAAGCAAACAATTCCACAATAGTCGGTTAGTTAAAACTTCACAGGGCTTGGTAGATAATTATAAAGCATTGGAAAGTAAATTTATAGATTTATTCAACAAAAATTACCTTCGATATGGTCTCTGTCAAATACTTTGCGACGTACTTCTCAAAGAACGGCCTTTTTGTTGTTTCAGAATAAGACATGCGAATGTTTCAAATCTATACATTAGAATTAATTTAATTATAAAATATTTCAATGGTAGAATTAAAGAACCCAATTTAAAGAAAAATTTCTTTTTTGAATTGTTCATCAGTAAGTTTTTGACAGTTTTTCAACCATTTACCCGAAGCGTAATTTAACTCTACCCATTTTAGGTTTGGCACATTTCGAATTTTGTATATATTTTTTATTTCTGGTACTTTTAAGAACATAGTACATACTACTAACACCGAAATATACATGAATTATGAAATTGAAATTAAATTTTATTTTGCACTTACACTGGCATACAATCTACTAATTAATTACTAACATTAGTACTTAAGAAACGAATTTCTGTATGTTATCAACATTTACGAAATAAAATCTTTTTGGGTTTGGAGACAACGCATTCTGCTGATTGTTGGTTCAAAATACAAAAATGCGGATGTGCAAGTTCCATTAGCTGTATCTGGGTATCAAAATATGAATTCACATACCAATGAATATAAAGTTTCAATGAAGACACATACCTATATACAGCACTGTTGAATAATTATTTTTCTGAATTAAAACAGATGAACTCCATTATATTTATTTCTGGTTTAAATATATTGAAACCAAATTGATTTAAATAAAAGAATGCAAAGGCAGCATATTTTCAAATTGCTGGAAATTAGAAGAGTAATTAGAATTAAAAAATGGAATCTATTGTTTATTTTTATTATGTGATATTTATTTATATTTGATATATTTTAAATTAAACATATTAATGAATGTGGCTTAATGCCTATTAAAATCAAGAGTTTGTTTCATAAACCTTAACAACCTTGCATAAAAATTTTGATTAAATTTTTAATTTCGAACAAAAAATTATGAAATAAATGTTAAAAACTAATAACTCAACAAAATTTTGTTTGAAATTACATGAGTTTTTTGTTATATTATTTTATTATTAATTTTTTTATTTTTTTATTTAAAAACCATTCAAGAAATAATAATATGGAGAATTTTTCATCCACGATTTCTCAAATTCCAGAACCATTTATTAACTAGGTATGACAACAATTACCGTCAAGGAAATCTAGTGTAATTGTTTAAACACTTAAATTTGTATGCATTCTTATTTTTTATTCTATTGACTCCCCGGTTAGCACCCGATTACTCGCATTCTAAAATCGTTTGGAATATATCACTTAGGGCCATTATTACAACTTGGCGTTAACTAAAGGGTGGATTTTAACGGGCAGACAAATAGTTTTTCGTTATTATGAGTACCCAATAAGATAGAAGTGATCGTTAACCTAAAGGGAGGATCATCTTACCTTTAACATTTAAAGGTCACTTTATGTTTGAACTTGCCATATTATATATTGTTTTCATTATGGCAACTTCAAATTTAAACAAAATGAGTATATACAACAAAAAAACAAAGCCCGCGGTTGCCACTGCGTTAAAAAAAACTTGTATAATTGAGCAGTTTTATCGACATTGCTCCGGTACTGTCATATTTTTGAAAAATTTTATCTGTAAGTTGTAATAACGAAAATAAGTTAAAGGTAACTTTACAGTTCCCTTTAGCTAAAGGTACGTTTAACTAACACCAAGTTTAACGGCAAGTTGTAATAATGGCCCTTAGTGTTATTTATTAGGTACACCTTGCACTACAACTCCCATAAGAGTGATGTTTTCACCATGAACCCATTTTACCATAGTATCTATAATTCTCTCCAGGTGTTTAATTTTTTAAAAAGATAATTTTTATCAATTAAATTAAAGCTATTTGAATAGTATTACTGAACCTTTGGAACTTAGGAACGTATAGGCTATAAATTGCTCCAATTTTTTTATATTTGATGATATTTTCCATTAAAATATCCTTTTAAACGGCTAAACGTGCTGTGTTAAAATTTTTGGTGTCTGTGTTTCCGAATTTATTTGACACACGTATAAAAAATATTTTTAATTGTGTCAGCTGTTGTTGTTGTTGTAACAGTTCTGCTGTTGTCTCCTGTAGATATAAGGTAGTTAGTTTATGTGTTTGATTGTATGCCTGTATTATTCTGATGGAGATGGAATGGGTTATTGATGTAATTATGTATTATTACTTGTGTATGTATGTAGTCATCGTTGTGGTTGGTAGTCCTAAGAAGCCTGCTGCTGTCGTTGGGTTCAGCCACAAGTTTATGGGTCGCAGGGTTGTCGGTTTTGCGGGACAATTAAAGAGGTGCACCGTATCATGTGATGCTTGATTTGCATGAGAGGAAGCAATCCAAGGTCCCCGAGATGATCCTTGCCCTAAGCTGTTCAGGATATTATCCTGATCTTAGCTGGGCCAGGATGGTTCTGGCAACCCTTGGTAGCTGCCTTTCATTATCGGAGATTGGTGGTGGATGCCGATTTATAACCCTGTTGTGGCTGAGTTCGTCCATGGCTGTCGTGACTGTCGTTTGATGTAGGAAACGCTGTGCTTCCCTTATTGTCTGTAGGTCCACTATTGTATGTATGATGTGGGTGATATCCGTGTTGTAGGATGTTGAGTCATGTCTAATAAGGCGAGGAGTAGCATCGTCCATGGCAAATAGCAAGCTATGAGGTATTGTTTTGTCAGTAGCTCATTGTGTTTCCTCACTGACAGCATTCGGAACGTTTCATGAAGGTGGTCTGTACTTGTCATCTTTACACATCCTGTGGCTAGATGTAAGGCGTTATTCTGCATCGTCTACTGTACACGCCATTGTGTATCACTCAAGAATGAGGTCCAAATTGGAACAGCATAATTGAGGAGGGATCTTCCAATAGCCTTATAGGTGGTGATGATAGTTTCTTTGTCCATTCCCCATGTAGTACCTGCTAATGCCTTTAGAACCTTCTGTCCTCACTTTGGCGTTGATGTTGGTCGCATGTGCGGCGAAGTGTAGTAAGTTATTGAAAGTAACCCCTAGGATCTTAGGGTTACGAACCGTGGGAATGAGGTTACCTTCCACTGCAACGTTTAGTGTTCTTCTTACTTCTTTTGTCCACGTCGTGAAGAGAGAAACATATGATTTAGGAGCAGATAGATGTAATATCCTATTCCGGAAGAATTCCAACAAGGCCGTGAGATAGTCTGTTATGTTTGCTTTTGCTTTTGCCACCTATTACTATTCTGATCTTTGTTTTTACTGCCTACTACTATTTTCCTTATTTCGTTTTTTGCTACTTCGTACAATTTCAATATCATGTGTTTAAGCAAAATTTGGCCGGAATATTTTTAATCGTATTTGTACTTTGTTTATTTGGTTGAAGTTATTTAGTTTCTGTCACAGAAGCCTACTGGGTTCGCATCAAGGATTCCAAAATAGTTGCCGTTACGATTGGGTAATGTTTGGGATCAGAGATATAGCCTACAAAGCTTAATTTGAACAAAAGAAGTAAGTTATATTAAACGGACCAAATTCCATTAAATTTAAAATGATGAGAACTAGGTCGGTACTTTTGACTAAAGGATTGTTATAGCCATTAAGTAAGTCTTTTAATACACCACTTCTGAGCTACTATTTTTTATTATTTTTATTTTTTATTTATTGTAATTAACATAACACAACACGATTTTTATCTTATAAGTTATAGTGCTATGCTTAGGATCAATAAGATATAAAACATAAAAAAATAATAAAAATTGTGAATTGTGAAGAAATTAAGTATAAATAACAAATTAATATAAAAAAAAATTAATTAAAATATTAAATTTCAATAGAAATATAATTTAAATCAATTCAGAAAAACTAAAAATACTACAGAAATAAAATTAAAATAAAAAAGTTAAAAAAAATAAAGAATACTAGAAAATAAAAAAGAAATATTTACAAAAATCGGTATAAGAAAGTAAGGATAAATATTTAACCGATATAAAAACCATGCTAAGAACGTAACAAACTTTTCATTAAGAGAACAATTTAAATAACTCCTTTTTGAACGCATTTGCATTGCCTAACTTCTGGATGTAATTTGGTAGGGAATTCCAGAGACTAGCGGTGTGTATAAAAAACTATCGCTGTGACAGAAGAGTCCTGTAACGTTGTTGAATAACCTTCATGCCCCGGCATGACCTAGCAAATTTTATTCGGCCCAAAAATTTTCCGGCTTAATTTTATAGAATAGAATGAGGCATTTAATTTTCAGAAGATTATCAAATTTCACGCTAAATATCTGGTACGCTAAATGTGGAATATGATCCCGGCTACCTTTAAGAAAGACGTATCTTGCTATATTGTTGTATGCCAAGTTCAGTTTCCGGTTGTCATTACTGCCGCAGTTTGCGAAGATTTCACACCCATACAAAAGCACAGGAATTAAATATATTTTAGCAAGTTGCATTCGAATGGCAAAAGGCGTTGAATCTATGATAGCCCATAAATTTCGAAGCATGCTGTAAATTCT
Organism: Sarcophaga carnaria; assembly: GCA_958299815.1. NCBI lineage: Eukaryota > Metazoa > Arthropoda > Insecta > Diptera > Sarcophagidae > Sarcophaga > Sarcophaga carnaria. The sequence goes on along the minus strand of OY283152.1, from coordinate 86,186,681 downwards.
GCCGACAACAACATTTACATGGCTAGACCACGATAATCTGTCATTAAAGACAATGTCCAGAGTAGTTGCAGACTTGACAAAGTCATTTCGATTTCCCCTGATAGTCAATTCAGGTATGAAAACGAGACAGGTTTTTGAGAGCATAATACTTTTAAAACTGTTCATAGCTGAAAACCATTTTTCAACGACATATTTTAGATTGGTTTTCATAATTATTAGTAATTGTACTTTTGGTTTTAACAAGTTAACTGTAAAACTTACATAGTTGTAAATTATAGTTTAATATCAGGGACCGAAAATAACTGTTATTTTTGAATTTTTGATTAAAAAAAGCAACCGCAAGGAAATGACGGGGAGCAAAACCAAGTATACCACTTTGATTGTCCTGGACCAATTTTTTATAAAATGCGATGGTTTTTTATATATTAAAAAAAAATAATAGCTATGTTTTGACCTTTCGTTTTACGAGCAGAAATTAAAGTTATTGGTAACTTTATTTTTTAGAGCAGAAATAAAAGTTAAGTTATGACTTTTATTTTATCGAGCAGAAATTAAAGTTATTTTTGTTTTCCAACCCCTATGACACAAAGATTAGTGTTTAATATTCACAAGCCAATTTTACGTGGGGAGGGAACATATGTATGTAGAATATCAAATGCTATCCAAACTTCACGTTAAATAATTTGTAAAATGTGGAAAGAATGGAAAAATTACAAAATATAAAATAGATCAAAAACAAGTGAACTTTACAAACTGATTTTAAGTCGTTAAATAATCTAAACATTGCTTGGTGTAGCCCTTAAACTGCTGGATAAGTAGATGGTGAAGGTCTAGGTTCAAAACTCATTAGATACTGAAATTTTGTTTATTTGTTCTAAAATTAAAAATAATTTATTTCAATTGATAAAATTTATTTTATTTTTGTATTTTGTTTTGATGTCTGGTCTGGGGTTCGAACTCTGGGTTTACGTCTAATAATCCAAGACACTACCTACTAGACTACGGCAACTACAAGAATAAGCTGAATTTAATAATGCCTTCTATCAATTTTATTGAATTAACTTTTTCTGTCAGTTGATAACCATGAAGAAAAACGTGCAATTTATGAATATAATTTTAAATAAAGTTGGTTAAAAATAAGAAATTGCAAAAACAAATTTTATTAAAAAAAATACTTTTTAGATCATAAATTGTTTAAGTATTCCGTCTACAATTCTTGAACTACAACTTTTGAAGCTTTCTTTTACTTTTGCATGAAAAATAGCATAATTCGTAGTAGCTCACTCTAAGATGGGTCGTAAACGTAATTATTATTATATACGCGAATATTTTGTAGAAGTTAATGGTGAAGCGGTATGTAAATCGTGTGACAAAAAAGTTAGTAACTTTTCCACAAATTTGAAAAGACATATGGAAAAGTATCATAATGAAATTTTTTAAGATATTGTTAAAAAAATTAAAAAAGTAGTGACGACAGCGCTGTCGAAAGAAAAACAAAATTTTCATTAGAAGTGAACAAAAACGAGGTGACAAATGCCTGCATAGAAATGGTCATTAAAGAATCTTTTCCGCTTTTATTTTTGACTCCAATTCATTTAAAGTGTTATTGAATCATATATTACATGGCAGAAATAAATTCAAGAAATATAATTGAATTGGTAGGGGTAAAGCCAGATGAAATAAAAATCAAAATTAAAAATGTATTAAAAAATAAATAATTGACACCGCAACTCGAAGTGATCGAGCAATTTTAGGAATAAATGCTCAAATTATTTTAAAAAACGAAATTACCATTTTTTCTCTTGCGATGTTAGAACTTAAAAAAAGGCTCACCGCATAAAATATAAAAATTGAAATTGAAAAGGTGTTAACGAATTATGATATAAACAAAAAACAAATATATTCTTAACAACCGACAACGGTCGCAATTTAAAAAAACCGATTGACCTTTTGTCACCAGAAGAAAGGCAAATCGAAATTGAAGATGAAGATGGCGATGGAGATCACAATCAAAACGATGATTTTTTTGAAAACATAATTAGTTCCATAAGATTTGAAAATGCTATATCGATAAAATGCGTCATGTCATGTATTAACCGAGCACGCAATACTGTTAAAGTCCTGAGAGCTCCATCGTTTCGGTAAGCTAACCCAAATTATTTGTTTCCATAATTTCGGTCCCCTCGTTACTTCGTAATAGTTTTTCCAAACAAAATTTATTATTATTACCTCTTACAAATCAGTTACAAGGGGTTCTACAAATTATGGTTTTTCAATAACCATTTCAACAGCAATTTTAAGATTCTGATAACGTTTTTAACTTCAGATATAATATAAAAAACTGTGATATGCCAAAACCACAATTGGACGTTGTAACCGTATGAGATCCACCTTAATATGTTAAAACGCCTTTTAGGGCTGAAAGAGTTTTGCATAAATAATCTTTCAGCTTCTGAAAATCTAAAAAATAGTTAGTGGGCAACAATTGAAAACCTGGTGTCAGTTTTCGAACCGGTACATGAACTCACTATAAAACTTCAAAGATCTCACCTAATCTTAGGCGATTTTGATAAGTTTTGAATGGAACTGATTTTCAAGCTAAAAAAATATTAACACAGAGGATGCTAAAAAAACTTGTAAGTAACAGAGCCACGCCAGTCAACCCTGTTGGAGAATGACACAATGTATGCAGTATTATTTGTGGATCCAAGATTTAGGCGTTTAATATCGGCCACAAAGAAGGAAGCTGCAAAGAAGTATTTGAAATAACTTTTTCAGCAAATGCAATGTATTGAAAAGGTAAGCACGATTAATAAATAAGTTGGATTTAGCAGAATATTCCTTAAGTTATGCTTCCTACTATTAACATAAATTTTATAGGATAGCACTAAAACAAGTTTTTGTCGATGAATCCAGCATGCAAACCTCTTCATCATGGAAATTTTGGAAATTTTAATGATAATGACATCGATTATGAACTTTCCGAAAATATCCGCAAAGCCTTTTACGAAATTGATAATTATAAAGAAAAAAGATTAGATGACGATGACCTCAATTACTACTCAATTACTGAAGGAATAAAAAATTTGTTCTCCCAAGTGTAGTGGCAGATTTTAAATAAAATATTGAACATCAATTTCAAATAATAACGGTCGACGTGATGATGTGTTTAGTTAGCATAATTATAATGTCATAGTCAGTAGTATGTAAACGCATCCTGACGAGTCTACTGAGCCGAACATTTTCCAGTCACTACTAAGACAAATAGACCATGCGAAGCGTATTAGGTCGAACTTATAAGATTAATATTTCTTTTCAATTTGAGCTGTTCGACTGAAAGCAAGTAAAAGGCAAATACCTTATAACTAAATATAACTTTTAAATAAATTCTCAAAAAGTTAAAGTGGAGATAATTTTTAAGTGATTTAGTGGCTATTGAAATTTTATAGTGCATTTTCTCTTTTGTTCTAAAGGAAAAGGTAAGATTTGACATCATTTATTTGAAAACTTAGTGGCGTGAGGAATTTTTTTTTCAATTTTTTAGTAAAAGTGTGAAGCTTTAATAAGAAAGTGACGTCAATACCTAGTGGTACTAACGGTACTATCCCGTTAGCCCATCATCTTAAATTTACCTCATGTTCTTTTTGACTTTTGAAGTCAGAAGTTCCATAAATTTTTTCTTTGTAAAAGTCCCTAAAGAAAAAAGGTAACGGTGTATTCATTTCTTTTTACGATCAGAAAATATTTCATTTTATTTTTCTTTAGAATTCAAAAATAGTGGTGTTGAAAATTTTGTTGCACCGTGTACAATACACTGTTCCGGCAGTGATATTCGAAACAAAAGAAGGTAGCTAAGAAGGGGAAAATTGGATTTATCCAGTTGCCAGTCTGCTGGACTAACAGCACCCCAATTATCACTGGAAGATCAATTCCCCAAAAACTACTGAAGAATTCCAGGAAAAAAACTAGCAAGAGACTCCAAAAATGTCGTAATTCATTTATTATATTTTCATATTTCATTTAATTAGTTTAGTTATAAAATTTGAATATTTGTTCTTTTTTTATCATAGTATAAAATAATAAGTTAATAAGTTAAATATGCATGGAAATGCCCATATGTCTACTAGACATATTTTAATCAAGACACTTAAAACTCTCAGCAACAACATCACCTACAGCTATTGAAGAGTCCTCATCAACATGCTGCAGAAACATTAAAATCGGTGAGTGTTTGTTTTCTTTAAATTTTCCTTATTTTGTTTTCAATATTATTTCATGTTATTTGGCCTATATACATGCATATTTAATTAAACCAATCTGTAAATAGATTGATCCCTAGCAACATGTTTAACAACGTGTTGATTTATTAGAAAAAGCTTTTCGTTATTCTTTTCGCACTCCACCTAAATTACTAGGTCATTTTTGTTTAAAGGTTTTTTTATATGCTTATATGTAACTTTATTTCTTAAATTTTTTAAATTTATCTTATTTTTTTTTATTGAATTTGTAATGTAAATTAAAATTTCAAATTTAAATTTATTAATTCTGTTATAGCAGTTTACCGATTATAGTTTTAATTTAATTTTTTTTTATTCTGAATGTCAATTATTATGAATTATGAATTATTACTTACTAATGAATGCAAACAATGTGAATAAAGAATGAGGAAATAGTATATTTAAGACAAGTTTCTTACTGATGTGAGGAGATTGGGTAGGTTATGCATTTGGGATCTTAACAAAGAACTGGCGCGAGTTAAGATCATAGGAAGGGTGGGTGAAGATGCACGTTACTCTCTAATACCATCGTGGAGAGAAGACTTTTGCGTCGATTGGTTTAGTTGACCCATTTTTTTCCGTTTAGTTAATCCTTAAATAGGGTCTTATATTTCCATCTTCTAGAATGAAGGATTAACATCCGGTCCATTATATTATAGTTTCCAGGGAGTCTATAATAATTATTTATGATAATGACGAATATTATTGGAAAATTGGAAAAAATTCTTGAGGACAAGAATCCCCCCACCGACTGCTTGCTAGCTTTGATTCAATGGCTCCCGTTCGTTCTCTCCCTCTCACCAGAGCACCTAAATACCAATAAGTCAGCAGCTTCCCAGTGTAGGCTGTGGCCGTATCATAGTTTGTTCATTACACAAGTGTGCGGAAACTCGCCTTAATTATGCATTCGGTACCAGCAGCGCAAGTTAGTGTAGAACAGTCGTTTTCGGCGTTAAGGCTGATTTTGGGAAATTTAAGATATAATATATCGGAAGAAAATTTGGGGCAATTATGATTGCAAAAATTAATTCTAATAATTTTTAACATAATTACTTTAATTGTTTTAAAGAATTTTTTAATAAATATTGTGAATTCATCATGAATTAAAACAAAAATATCTTTCATTTCTGCGCGAAAATACATACATACATAATTGGTCATTATAACCCTTCAGTCAGGATTACGACCTTACTCACACCACTTATGTTGTGTGTGTTAATTTTATACATGAGTGACGGGACCTACAGTTTAAAGTCGACTCTGAACGAGGGATTTTTTGAGAAACTTTTCATGGCAATTTTATTTAATTTCAGAGATTTTGCCAGAAATCTGCTGAGAGGAAGTCAGCGAAGAAATACTTTTATATTTTATTTTGATGTCTGGCCTGGGGCTCGAACCCTGGCTTTTCGTCTAATAAGCCAACACACTACCTATTAGACCACGGCGACTTGTCTGCGCGAAAATATAAAAGTCAAAACATAACTTTTATTTCTGCTCGTAAAAAGAAAGGTCAAAACATAATTTTCATTTTCTGACTTTTACAATAAAAGTTTTAACAGTTACGGTCCCTGTTTAATATTAATAAAAAGGCTGTAAAATAATGAGTTGAGCCAAACGACGACCGCAGAAATATCAGTTAGTGACCACAGAACTTCCAGTCGCTCCATTAACCGCTCGTTCTCAACCAGGAGCTTCATGACCAGTACCTCTCTCATTTTCTGTCTCCACAGGACCAGAAATAGTAGCAGCAACAGGACGGGACTGCTCCCCCTCCTCCTAGGCTACTGCCCAATGGAAGAGACTCCAAGCGTTTTTCCTTCGAATATCTGTCTCTTAGACATGACCACTTTGTAATGCAAATATTTTCTAAAAATGACCGCAAAAATATACGTTTTAATTACTTATCGCCTGGTATAATTTTTAAGGACCATAACTTGCCTGGTGAATACATTTGTTGAGCGATCTCCTTCCAAACTCTTCTTTTCTGCAAGCTTGAATTCTGGATTATTTTCGTGGTACATCCAGTTGTTAGTTTGTACCAGCAAAATAAGCTGTTTGCAGTTCATTTGAATTTTTCCAACATTTTGATTTTAATTTAATTTTTTATGTTTTTAAACTTTGTTTTCTCACTTTTTTGTTTATTTTACTTCTGTTAATATGGCGCCTTTTCATTTGCTTTAATTCAACTGCTCTTTTAACAGTGTTATCACTACATCATTTTTAGATCCATATAAACGGTTTTATGTTTATTTAAAATTATTTCTTGAAACTTTGATGTGCTATTTCTGTAAGGCAAACAAATTCTTTTGTTGTCTGTTTGCATGGAAAACACAAACAAAAAAACTAAATTTTGTTTGTCTGTCCCATATAAAGAGACAAGTAAATAAAATCGTTTGTCTTATGTATAAAGTCATAACAATATCTATTAGCTCTTTCCTATCGTTGCAGTTACATTCCGTTGCAGTTGGTTTACTTAGTTATTATTTTTTTATATATGAAGAATATTTTCTAGGTGTGTTTTCGCCGAAAGCCAACAATCTGATGACTAAGTTTCTGTAAAAGCTAAAATTTTATTAATTTTTTTCCGTGGGTGGCTTGACCTACAGCTTTAACATATTTTTTGACTATTTGATTTGCTCACTGAGCTTATGCCATAAGGCAGCCGAGAGAAAATGTAAAGAAAAACTAAATAAATCTAGGAGAATAAGTTTTAAAAAGGCACCTAATCGATATCTATAGAAGTTATCTCATAAAGGTAAGATTCACTATAGTCAGCCTTGGAACGTACTCAATAATTTTGTGTGAAAATATAAAAAAACAATTTTTGTCAAATAAAACAAGTTTGGACGGTTCGAGGAATATAAAAAAAATATTTTTGAGTTTTATTCAACAAAACATACAACTTGCACAATACAGTTACTCGGGTATAGTTTCACTGCCGCTCAGAAGTTTCACTCGCAATAAATCATCTTTTTTAGGACGTGCAAGTCCTATATCAGTGGCTTTCACTGTACTTACTCTTGTTATATTGTATTGCTCTCTGAGAAATAATTTGCGCATAGAACTATGAGAGACATTTTAACATGTTGACGTTTAAAAGGCATTAATACTTGAAATATAAATATGTATCATTTTTTTTTTAACTCAAAATTCCTGCTGTTTTCTTCATTTAGTGGTGAAAATATTGTGAAATAGGAACAGGACCGTGAGAAATAAGAAAATATAAATACCGGCACTAAAATCATAACAAGCGTAATCCTTTCCTATTACAAAATCATATATATATAACATTTTAATATAATAAAATACGTACATATAGATTATATGAATTATTTTTTATATAAATAATATATACATATAACCTTGCGTATTATATATAAAGTACAATCCTCCGGTATATCTAATATAAATAAGCTCCAGCATATAAATAAGCGCTCCATAATATTAATATCGAATGCGCCAACACGTGCTTGAAATGAAATTCATTACACTTATTTTAAAATATTGCTTTTGTTGTGATTTAAAGTTATTATCATTAAATTAAAAATTAATGTAAGACTTACCTTATTGCCATTATAAATACAAAACATAATAAAAAAATTAATGTATTACATCTAAAAAATATTTTTTAGCCGGCTAATCACAGCACACAACATTTGATGACATATGTACATACTTAAGAAATTACAGCACGCTCTAATTGAAATTTTGTCAAAAGACTTTTCTTGTGGGTTTTTTACATAAGCCCTGCTGTAAAGGCTACATACGACTTGTAGCTGTTTACTTACGTAAAAGTTGATATTTTCGGTGTAAAAAACATGTCGTGTAAGGGTGGCTTAAGTAAATAAAAGGAATCGTTTCAAACCCAACATATAAATTGTAGGAGGATGGAAATTAATCATCAAAAAACATTCTTAAATCTTTGAAGCCCTAATGTTTCCCAGGAGAAGACAACTGAGATAATATCAGGTACTGGACAGAGAATTGTTCTCTTGAAGTCTGTCAGCGCAACAGTGTTGAAGAATATGTTGTAAAACTTATGAGGGGATAACAATAGATCCTATTATTACGACAATAATAATAATAATTAGACAAAGTGTATTTCTCTTAAAAATAATTGAAGTGTTCTGTGTCAGTTAGTATTTGTATTTACTAGACACATAGGCAATTATATACACGTATAAATAAATATGTATGTACATACTTAGGATTTCATTAAATTTTAGTTTTACAATCATGGATTGTTTTCATATGTAACAGATTTCTTATCTAATGTATTAAAAAAGCATACTAAATTCAAAATAAATTCAAGTTTTTGTTACACCTAATGTAAGTACATACGTTTAAAAACATTACTTAGTTACGAATTAGCTAGAAAACAGATTTCGATGGCATACATTTTATATAGAAAATGTTGCACAAGACATGATAAAATGATACAATTGATAAAAGAACTAATCAAACGAGTAAAAATTTCATAGAGTCGTAAAATGCAAAAAATTATGACAAACCTTTCCTTAACCAGAGTCCCTACATTATCGAAACCTAAAAAATGTCTCACTCTCATAGCTTTGCGATAGTAGTAGTTTATGTATATCGTAGTTCATGATTATGATATAATTTTCCTCAAGATGAAATGATTTGTGTCTAGTCGATCTCTCCCTAATAAATCTTTATGGCTATTCACCAGTTTTGGTTCAGGTAATCAAAATTAAATTTAATTTAAAATAATGGACAACGAAATTGAAATAAATTAAATTCAAATTCATTGTGCTGCTGTCAAGTTCTATAACTTAAACACACTAACCCTGCGTATGAGTGATATTTGATACATTATATTGCTTATGCGTTTCAGTGCTGAATATTTGCATTTTTCTGCATTGAAAACTCTACTTATAAAGAAATTGTTTCAAACATACACATACTTGAAGAAGAACTTAATACTCTAAGCGCAGCTCTCTTACTATGAAAAAAAAAACGAGAACGTTTTTAAATTTCGTTACAAAACTCGGTTATGTTGCCCTTTCCCTATGAATTGAAGGCAAATTTTAAAGTAATTGAAATTAATTGCACTGACATAGGATTAATTTTGTCCGATGATACAGACTAACTTTTGTATCAGTGCGTTCAAGATAAATTAGATTTAGATGCGGAAGTTAGTTGCGACACTTTTGGCTTTTGAGCAGTGTTGTCAGTTTTGTAAGTAAAGATGTTACTAATGGCTTTTGGACCTACACTATTAGCATTCGTACTCACTGTTCTTGACAAGGATGTTCGCGATGAGAAGGGTTCATCAATATTTTGTAATACCCGCAAAAAGGCTTTTCGGGAGATTTTTTTTCCACACAAATTTGGCGCACTTTCAATTGAAATTTATAGGTGGTATCGCTATTAAATGATTCTACAAAAACTTAGTTAACTAATACAACACGAATACTAAACAAGCTTTACTCATCGGTATATAACGGTTTTCCACTAGCTTCGCATAATTACATTTCTTATTTAATTAATGTCTTGCGAGTTAAATTTCAATCACATTAACATTAGCAGTTAAACGATTTATACTTCGCTTACTTTGAACCTCCACTGCCAATTAAGTTGATTGCAAAACTTATGGTATGAAATAAAAATTATATTTTCTCTTATTTAAATGTTGTCCATTTCTAGATCAATAAGGGCGTTTTATTGACTTATTTAAAAAAGAAACTTTTCAATCATCGATCATACATAATTGGGCATTACAAACCTTCAGTCAGGACTACGACCTAGCTTCTCACACCATTATGTTGTGGGCGTTAATTTTATTCATAAGTAGCGGGACCTACAGTTTAAAGTCGACTCCGAACGACTGATTTTTATGAAATTTTTTATGACAACAATTTTATTTGACTCTCAGAGTTTTTGCCAGAAATCTGCTGAGAGGAAGTCGCCGAAGAAATATTTTTCAAATTTCGATTTGATCTGACCTGGGCTTTGAACCGTGGCCTCACTTCTAATAAGCCAACACACTACCTATAAAACTATTGCGACTTGGTCTAATTAATTTGCTTCAAAAGACACAGTTTTATTGGCGTCGAATCTACAAGTCAATCAATGGCCAATAATTTAAATACAATGTGTTTTACCTTTCAATTAAATATAAGTGTTTTATTTATACAATTGTTTTGTATTGGTATATATTTAGATATTTAAATTATACCTATATATGTCTAAACTGTAACTAAACCATGACTGTGAGTGAACTCTAAATCTTAGATATTCTTAATGAACTATTACGATAGAGATGATGAACTCTTTTGGGAACAACATTTTTCCTGTATAAATATTTTATATCCTCTTTAAGCCGACAACTTCTAAGGTGCATCAATTTAATTTATTCGAAAATTTATGCTAAATTAGACAAACATCATCCGCGTATACTAAATCCTCGACGTGAGAGTCTCCATGTAATTACTCTAGTACATAAATCTCTGTACATAAATCGCCCATATTGCAAAGCATTCAGGGCTCTGCATCCTCGTAGATCTGATGATCCTTAATGTAGTTTTTCAAATGCTAAGGCATATAAAATTAACACACAATATAAGCGGTTTGAGAAGCTAGGTCATAATCCTGACTGAAGGGTTGTATCGACCAATTATGTATGTGAAAGGTATTTAAAATCTATTAAACCCATCCTTTTTAGATATTGTAACGCCCACGAACTCAAATTTACTTTCTTGAAAAAGCCTCCACTTCAATATCATAATTGTATTTATTTCTTTCAAGGTAGTTTCTTTTTAGGGTAGTTTGTCGGAAACTCACAACGCAATAATTACCATTTAAAATTGCCGTTCGCACCAAAAATGAAAATTGACGACAAAAGAGAACAAGTTTCATTATAGAAAAGAAAATGATTAAGTAGTAAATATGAAAAATGCAAAGAAAACTGGTTAAGTACTTTTTTCTGTTCCTTTGTATTCTATTTTTCTCTATGTTATGAGATAAGAAAAACTAAATAAATAAATAAAAAGTGTACAATAATATATACATACATGTACATATACATAATATGTACATTGACGTAATTTTATGCAATGTGAAAATATTTTTTCTAATCGTTGTAAATGGAAACTAATTTAAATCAACAACATTTTGAAATATACAACTTTGTCTTCACTACCACTGCATGAAAAAATGTGTGACAAATTTCCAATAAATGTTGATTTCACTTAAGAATTGGCCATCATTATGTGGAATTTTTGAAGGGGCCTTCTAACCAGATTGATCCTTGGCACAGGTCGCATTACACCGCAATTCAGCTTTCTATATCGTTGTTTATTTGGGACAAAAGCTAATGCAGATCCTGAGAACAGATCAAATTCCCATATTGTATAACTCCGGTCATGGGATGATGAGAGTGATTCTAAAGAACCGCACTCTAGCACGTTACCGGCGGCCGCCGCTCGGAGGCAGTTAGTCTTCTTATACGGTTGTCCACAAGGATCTGAAACTTTGCTTTATGGGTCCACAGTTGAACAATATTATATAAATTATTCATTCCTATTATTGTATTTTAGGATCTGTTTTTAAATAATTATACTGTAGTCAATATTTATTCTGTATAATAATAAATCTTATTCAAAATTTTGGTATACTTGTCTAAAAAAATATGCAGTAGTTAACATATACATAGAGAACATATCCCACTTCATTTGCCAGCCATTGGTTTTCCCGGCTAGTTTTCAGCTTGACTGTATGAGAGAATTAACTTAGTACGAAGATCTGATCCTGAATGTTAGATATATTAAACAGGATTTGTCAGTTTGCTCTGGAACATTGCTTAATGTGGTATTATAACGATGTGTGTTCATGTCAAGTTCGATTTCAACAAAGTTCCCATTATTTCTTATCCCATCGTTATATTAGTTTATAAATGGACTTGAAAGAATTTCTTAGAGTTCTAAAGAACTAAAACACAACTTTAAAAACTCATAATGTGTATAGTATGTCTTTTCAAGAAGACAGCATTTATATAAGTATTAGAAACAAGTAATCGAAAATTCATTATATTTATATTTATTCAGTATATTTATGGGGATACTTTAAAAAAAAGTATTTAATAAATGATAACAAAAAAAAATAATGTTTTACTTCTGACATATTGATTAAATGTTACTAAGAGAATACGTCATTCCTTTTTAATTTATTTTATTTATTTAATTTTTAAGAGCAAAATATTAGGTCTTTTAGAATCCAACATCCCTTTGGTATCAGTCATACATTTTAAAACAAGAAATAAACCCTCAAGCAATTATTAAATTCAATGACATCCGTTTTGATTTTTTTTAGTAAAGCCGAGGCATTGTGTCGGAACACAAAGTAAGAACTACCCCCTGTCTATAAGCATCTATTTCCCTAGTTGAGGCACAGAAAACCATCCAAAAGGGCCTCCACCATCAGTCTTTCCGACATAAACAAATATAACGATTAGGAGGTAAATCTGCCGATACACGGAGTTCACGGAGGAAGAAAAAACTTGCTCCAGTGGTGTAAAACTATGGTACCTCTTCCGCAATGATTATAAAATTGTTTATACAATTGAAAGACATATTGATGCCACTATGTGTGGAACATAACATCGTCCAAATGCCCTCCACGTCTTTTCTGAGTGGAGCGCATGTGATATGTTCAATTTTGTACGACGCTGGATAGTGAATTTGAAGATGGCATAGTTATATTGGTTTTGAAGACCGAAATGGTTTACGGCCTGTTCCCATACACCTGCAACTTTGGAACCCCTACAAAATTGTCAAATCGCTTGATCTCGGATCAACTTCATGTGGGATGACATTCCCTAAAATCGGTCGATTAGAATATCCAAGGCAGCATGGTACATAGAGCTATCGTGTTTAAAACAAACGTCGTTGGTGTCCACATTATCTAATTCAGACCAAACGAAGTTGGTAATCATCTTATAATCAAAAATTAGCGAAAGAACGATTCGCAGAAGGACGGTAGAGGCCGGATTATTCAGTCGATGACCAGCAAAAAACCTTTCGTATCGTGAAACATTTCATATTGTCTGCGTACACGTCTAATGCCATCTGAATCCTTTAAATTAAACTTAGATTCGTCAGAAAACAGCACAATCCTCCATATTTAGACACTCCAGTTGAGATGGGCCTTGGCGATTTCAGGTTTCGCTTTTTTATTTTTAGACGATATAAAAGTTTTTTTTTGCTGGTTGTCGACTGAATAATCCGGCCTCTACCGTCCTTCTGCGAATCGTTCCTTCGCTAATTTTTTAACCTAAGCGGTTTCGTATGTGGTTAGAAGATGCTGTGGGATCATTTTGGATTATCCTTTTAATTCAGGAGTCTTCATATCGCGAAGTTTCACGTGGTCTTCCTCCAGAATGAGTAGGAGATGTGCGACCGGTATGGACAAATTTTTTAATTAGCCTAGAAATAATCGATCTGTTGATTGAATATTTTGCACTTAGTTGATCTTAACTCAATCTAGAGCTTGTGGGAGATTGTTAACTTAAAAATCAACCGAGAAAATTAGAAAACTAAAAAAGATTTATTTGAAGCCGCAAAAATAGCCTGGGAAGCAATTTCACCTGAAATAATTAATAGTTTAACTTCCTCTATGCCTAAAAGGTGTGCGTGTGTCATCCAGAATAAAAGATTCGCAAAGAAATATTGATTTCAATAGTTTTTATCTGTACCTTAAATTGGTGGTGCTTTAGTTTTGTCCGCTTAGATTTTCGACCTAAAATGTATTTTGAATCATAACTTTTTTTATTGAATTCTGAATTCCTTAAGTTTGTGTTTTTCAATAATAAGGATATAAATAAATAAAAAAATAAAAAAAAAATTATTAATAACTTTGTTTTCTTAAAAAAATAATCATTTAAAAAAAATGTACTGAGGGGGTGCTTAGGTTTTGTCCGATACTGTACGTGCACTTTATGTTTTGCATACTTCTGAATGGTACTGATACCTTGGAATGAAGATTGGTAGTTTATTTGACTTTTTCATGATATTTAGATTCAATAAATATCAGTACGCGGCATTGTTTTCATTTGCAGCCTTTATTTTGTAAAATTTATATTTCAATTATTTTTGAATAGTCCATCAGTTGGAGTTTCAAATTTGTTCATCTTCTAAACAATTTATGAGTTGGATGCAGAAGTTTTTAGTTCTCTAAAATAGATGTATTGCTTGATTGTTTCAAAAAGAAATTTCTTTTTTTTTGTGTAGAACTTTGTGATATATGGATATGTGTTCAGATTAACATCCAAAGAGACATCGCGCGGTTGTATAACGTCCGCAACCAGAAATTAAACTGAGTACTACAGGGCATCTGCTGCGATATGTACAACCAGATACAGTGTTGGATAATAGGGGTTACTTACTGTGTATAACAAGTTCAGATTTAATAGTCAATGTTCGACGAGTCCTTCGCGCTTCCTCAATGCTTGAAATGCAATTTTTAAGGCTTTTGGTTTTCATTATCACCTTTTAAAAACTCATCTACAATTTGACTGCAGATCTAGTTTATTGCAAAAGTGCTACATTTACATTTTTTAGACAATACAACTTTAATTCAGAAAAAGTTAGTTATTTTAAACCAACTAAAAAAAGAATATTTCGATATTCACTCTAGGGGCTAAACTCTTTCTTTAATTTTTATGGATACAGTGCGCTTTAAGTGGTGAGCGTTTATGTTGGTACGACGTGCTCTGTTAAAAAGTGTTAATTTCCTTTTCCGAAATGGTAATTTGTTGTAATAATGTGTAAATTAACCTCCACTGAGAGTGGATTCAAACAAAAGGGCAAAAAAAATACAATAAAATAAATACGCTACAATGGCTAATTATTCCACGATTGACTTTTCAAATAGAGTATAAAGTTGTTCCACGTTTGACTCTTCAATGAGAGTACACTGTAATGTTGTGTAAAACAGTAAGTAGTCCTATTTGGACCCTCGAATTTTTTTAAACTATCCTTGCTCGAAAGCTGCTGAATATGATCTGTTATTTTAGATATGAATACTTTCATTAAGTAACTTTTTTTTCATAAGTTAAGAATATCGAACTTGTTTAAGTTTTAAAAACTTTCTCATATTATCATACGAAAGATTATTTAATGAAAAAGCTAAAACAGAAACACAATATAAATATAGTATAAATATATACTACGGTGTTTTTTTTTTGCTAAAAATTGATTTATTCAAATCCGTGGTTCAGTGTTATTTATTAAAACGTTAAATGAATGAATGGGTTTAAAATGTAAAGTTAATATATATTAAATGAAAATTTAAAGACATGGAAACATCAACAATGAAAGCCACATTTAGATAAGTCTCGGAACAATGACCATGAATTGTTTAATGAATTATGCAACCCAACTGCATATCGTTGAATACTCTCCCCTCTTGTGAAACATTTTTATTGTCTTCTCACACTCGCATCCATAAAAGTTTATTCATTATTGTGTGCCTGCATATTTCTCAAAACTTTTACTTCCAGTTTATTATTATTTTTATATCAAACAGTAAATAATTGTGGTTGTTGCTGCTAGTAAGAAAGAGTCCAAAACAAACCATAATTTGTTTAAGGAAAAATAAAACTTGTTTCCAGCGTACTATGTACCTTCTATGATGTTGGTTTATATGGATAAGTGCATTGTTACGAACAACCCTATCGCAATCAGTGGTCATAATGGCAGCCAATTAATTCTACTTGTTGGCCTTACATACGATTATACACATAGTTCTGTAATTTCGATAAGAACCGATAGGAACTCTTTTAATTTTACTTGCTTGTATTCCTAATTTCAAAAATATGTTTTAAATTTGAATTATTTTGCTACCAATTTTCCGAAGTTGCAGTTAAATTTAAAAGTTTAAGGGACATTATTACAACTTGCCTTTAACCAAAGAATATGGATATAAAGAATACGCATCATATAGAAGTACAATTTCTTATGGCGGGTTGTAAAATTACGACCCGCTCTCACCAAAATATTTTTTAAAAATCATTTAAGATGATGGGGGAGGAAGACAGAAGGAAAATAAAGACAAACAAATAGCTTAACAATGTGTTGCTCTCATCGTACGTATGTACATGTGTATGTATTCTTGTGTTTTTGATTTAGTTGTCGATCAGACTGCGACAAGAACACATGTTTAGCGGATGCTTTATCATTTTATTTCAGAATAACACTCGAAGAATATTTTGTGTTAAAAATGTTGTCATTAGCTGGGCGTATTTCATTCTTTTATTTTGTCTCATAGTATATTTTTTTTAAATGCTTTGGAATGCTTGTTTTTCTCTTTTAATAACAAATGGTTTTTTTTATTCTTTTATTTGTCTAAAAAAAATTTTAAGCCAAAGATGGATAGCTTTATGTCCTTTTAATAATAAAATGCATTTTTTTTATTTTATTTTTATTTATCTAAAATTATTAAGCCAAAGATAGGCAGCTTTACATATGTATGTTGATGAAATGAAAATAAAAATAGAGTATATTACTAACACTTTTATATGGCTGTAAATAAATAAATTCTCTCAACTTATTTTCTCTCTCTTACTCACTAATCCATAACCAAAGGCATGTGACGACCTAGATGAAAATTGTTAGTAACAATTTCAAGTCTACTTATTAACCCAATGATATGATGTGATCGGAATGATATGATGTGATCGGAAAATCTAGAAAAATTGTACTGCACTAAATCCCTAAAGACACCGTATTTAACTTGGCAAGTATTCTTCCAAAAATCTAAATCATTTCTCATTGATATTAGTGAATTCTACTGTGATATTTCTTCGCTCTTGCTTTCTGTGTCCTTCCCTTCTATCTTTCCCCCCGCATCATGAAATATTTTTGAAAAATATTCCAAAATATGTTAAAATGCACATTCTTTATACTTTATTTTCTTTGCTTTAATTAAAGAGAGGATTTTATTGGGCAGATAAATTGTTTTTCATTGTAATAAGTTGACTATAAGATAGAAGTGAGCGTTAAGCTAAAGGGAGGATCATCCTACCTTTAACTTCTAAAGATAACTTTATGTTTGAACTTGCCATATTATTTATTATTTTCAATATGACAACTTCAAATATAAACAAAGTGAGCAATTACAACAAAAAAGAAACCCGTCGTTGCCACTGCGTTTAAATAAAACTTGTTTAATTTGAACAGTGTTATCGACATTGCTCCGCCACTGCCATATTTTTGAAAAAGTTAACTTTATTTTATCTGTAAGCTGTAATAAAGAAAATAACTTAAAGGTAACTTTAAGGTACCCTTTAGCTGAAGGTACCTTTAAGCAAACCCAAGTTTAACGGCAATTTTGTAATAATGGCCCTAATTCTGAAAAAGTGGTCAGACAGAACATTTTATTTAAAAACTTATCAAATGTAGGTAAAAAGAAGAAAAATCCAAAAAGAGTATAAAAAAGGGAATTTTATTACAATAAAATAAAACCTAAGAGCTTTGAATTTCAAAACGATTTTTTTAGATCCTCGCACAATATGAAAACGTAATTAATTCCATCGATTTTTATTTAAAACTTAATCCTTTTGTACCCTACTGAGGTATCTTTGCTGGTACATATACATTCGTCCAGAAGTCAGGAACTATCTTACCTAAGCATGGTGTATAAGGTGGGGGCTATATAAATAAATAATTCGTATAAAAGTAATACACTCAACATAAGTGGTATGAGAAACTAGGTTGTAATCCGGACTGAAGAGTTATAATAACCAACTATGTTGTGCATGTTTGCCATGAAGTAATAAAAGAAACTATGCCTTAAATTTCCTGTACAATCGTATCAATTCAAATTTATTTATTTATTTCCTCAATTTCCTCATAATCTTATTCAATATTTATAAAACAGGTAAGCAATAATCAACAATAGACCACACAATGAAGACATATTTTCTTTCAACAATTAAATTGAACTATAAATTATTTATAATACAAAATATTAACTTTATTAAAGTTGTAGAAGATTATGTTAAACTATAAATTATTATGTATAACTATTACTAATGTTGTGTTAAATACATTGCTGTGGATGTGTTAGACAATTCCAAAAGTGCGCAACACAATAAAACGAATCGCAATTTGCTAAATGTACGCAACAAACGCTTTAAACCTTGCAGTTCAGATATTGCGTAATGTGTAGTGGAGTAAAATATTGTGTCGGCCAAAGGCAACCATTCTAAAATGATTTGTCAATATATGTCTGTTATTGATGATTATTTTGAGCTTCTTACCGGCTCTTACAATATCAATTTTCGATCCATTTATTAAACTGCAGCACTGATATTAAAGTCTAATGTCCTTTTACCCATTATTATCCGGTTAGACTTAAGAGGATTTACACGTTTACCGTGGTCTAATGATAAATTTTTTTTGAAGTCGCCGTGGTCTAGTAGGTATTGTGTTGGCTTATTAGACGAAAAGCCAGGGTTCGAGCCCCAGGCCAGACATCAAAATAAAATACAAAAATATTTCTTCGGCGACTTCCTCTCAGCAGATTTCTGGCAAAAACTCTGAGAGTAAATAAAATTGCCATGAAAAGTTTCTCAAAAATTTGTCGTTCGGAGTCGACTTTAAACTGTAGGTCCCACCACTCATGTATAAAAATTAACGCACACAACATAAGTGGTGTGAGAAACTAGGTCGTAATCCTGACAGAAGGGTTGTAATGACCAATTATGTATGTATGTATGTAATGATAAATTTTATTCAATAAATCATTAATTATGTTACAATATTTACAGCTAAAGTTTGTTTTGGACTTTTTACGGTCAACTGAATATCATCTGCGCGTTCTACAGTGCAAAAGTTGTTCTGATAAATCGTTGATACAAATAAAACTGGGTTACCCAAAAAGGAGGAGGATTTACACGTTTACCGTGGTCTAATGATAAATTTTTTTTGAAGTCGCCGTGGTCTAGTAGGTAGTGTGTTGGCTTATTAGACGAAAAGCCAGGGTTCGAGCCCCAGGCCAGACATCAAAATAAAATACAAAAATATTTCTTCGGCGACTTCCTCTCAGCAGATTTCTGGCAAAAACTCTGAGAGTAAATAAAATTGCCATGAAAAGTTTCTCAAAAATTTGTCGTTCGGAGTCGACTTTAAACTGTAGGTCCCACCACTCATGTATAAAAATTAACGCACACAACATAAGTGGTGTGAGAAACTAGGTCGTAATCCTGACAGAAGGGTTGTAATGACCAATTATGTATGTATGTATGTAATGATAAATTTTATTCAATAAATCATTAATTATGTTACAATATTTACAGCTAAAGTTTGTTTTGGACTTTTTACGGTCAACTGAATATCATCTGCGCGTTCTACAGTGCAAAAGTTGTTCTGATAAATCGTTGATACAAATAAAACTGGGTTACCCAAAAAGCACGATGTTTGAATGCGATATGAATTGAAAATGAAAAATTGGAAAGACCAAATTCTCAAGTAATTTACACCAAAAAGATAAAATGTCGATCAAAATAATCCAAATAACCCCAGTATTAAAGAAATAATTTTTATTTCATTATTCCACATAAAATTAATCAGCAATTAAAAAGAATTTTTTTGTTGCGTAACAGCCACTCCCCAACACATCTGCATATTTTATAAAACTTGCACAAAATTATTTGTTGTGTCAAAACCAGATTTATACGTTTATTTTGCAATTTTCCACAAATTTTCAAATGTTGAGGCCGTTTGTGGTCTGTGCGAGGTAGCATCCATACTTTGCGATTTTTTTTATAGTAAATCTACGACTCTAGACAATTGAAATATAAAATTCTTTTTAAATTCTCGTACAATATAATATAACATACATTTTGGTCAACCTCGTGGATGAATTGTTTCTACAGTTTCACTTTTTATATCTAAGTATCCCTGCACTTAATATATGGCTCACATATGCTTTATTGCACAAAACTTTTCGCAAATATATTTCTGAACCAATCAACCTTGAAATATTTTAATTATATTACCTTTTACTTATTATTTTTATTACTTTATTATTAGCAAGAAAACGATAAGGCTATTAAAGAAATTTTGGAACATCAACCTGATCGACTTCCAACATTAAGTGGCCATATGGTTTGATATATTAGAGACAACAACAAGAAGATGTACTTTCGTTATGCTAAATAAAATTCTGAAAAATATTTCTGAAGATATTGGCCAAGGAAAAAGGGTTGATGAGATTCTGTCTCATAGTTGTTGAATAATATATTTTCTCTGATATGTCTAAGAACAGATTGAATCTATCCAAACTATGATGTAGAATAAGTTCGCCAAAAACTCGTTCAAGTGCTAGTATCTAGTTTCAACTCTACTGACTACCAAGATAAGTGTTTAGATGAAATAGATAATGCAGGTATACAACAAGTTTAGATTTTAGTAATCGAACGACGTGTTTTTCGCGCTTCGTTACTGTTTTTCAAAACTACCATACTTTTATGGGTTTTGGTTCTCATTAACTAATATTTTATTTTTTTGGTACAACGTTCTTATCCATCATTTCCAATACAAATTCAATACAAAGAATATTACTTTTATAGCACGAAATATATATAAAAAAGCAATTGGTTCAAGTTCAGATTTTAAGAGGATAAATATTATGCACAACGATTATTTAGCGATTCGATAAATTCCTTTAATTAAAAATAAATCAATTTCAATACAATGTTTCTTTTATTATTGAGAAGATCCAAGATTTTTTAAAAATTTCAACATATTCATTTCAATTCTAAATTAAAGACTTTTTCAAAAATCATTTTTTTAGTGATTATAAATTAAAATACCGTGAAAGATTCGTAAATTGTTGATGTCTTAAAAATAACTAACAATTTTACTGTCATTATCATCACCAATATTATTCAATTTGAGTAATGGTGGTAAAAATATTGTGTAACGAAATAAGTGGTGCTGATTTAATATGGTTTCCGTTTACAGCAGCGAGATAACCTTACAAAATTATATATTTTTTATTATTATTTTTATTATTATTATTATTATTACAATAAGTTGTTTTTATCGATTTTTAACCAATGTCAAATAAAAAAATGTTTAACTTTTTCTTTTTCCTATCTTTGCTATTTTCCCACACTTACTCTCCTTCATCTCGACAATGATACATTTGTATGTTTGTCGTCAACTATTTTTTGTTGCGGCCGACAACTTTAAATGGCAATTATCGCGTTGTGTTTAAAGCAAATTATCACAGAAAATGTAATAACGGCGTGCGGAAACAAAAAACGCTTCAATTGTTTGTTCATTCTGGTTGTCTGCGTTGACCTCATCGCATCTCCATTTAGTTTCACTTGGGGTTCAGCATGGAGATAAATTTATATTGAGTAAGATTGGTTTAGTGCCGTGAGGTAGCGATGTTTGTGTTCGATTGCATCTGTGATTTTAAAGAAAAAATTTACAGAAAAAGCACAAATCCTTGTTGGAATAACTTCAAATTCTCTGTGTTTGGTGAAATATATAAAAGTATTTAGCAAAGCACCTGTTTAGTGGCTTTTAGGTTGTTTATTTTTATTATCATAACATTTTTTTCACACAATACGCATACATGTGTATATATACAGTGCCTCACAGCTTATTTCATCCAGAACACTTAAAAAATAAAACTCATATACTTTCGAAAAGAAATAAGGTATTAAAAAAAATTCAATAAGAGTTTATAGAATATATTCAAGAATTAAAACAGTTTTATTCAGACTGTAGTTAAACACAGTTTGGGGGTTCTGATTACATTATTTGAATTCCCAAATGTTTTCAAATGTTTCATTACATTATCAATTTTTTCTCTATAAAACCAATTAACTGGGAAATTTCATTTACCGTCTTCCTGATTTGTCGAAAATTAAGTATAACTTTCATATCTTCTTTTGAATAATTTGGCCCTTTTCACGAACCTTAGGATTAAATTTTGTGTACATTTGAAAACAGTAAGTTGGATATTAAAAATGCATTGTTAAAGGAACAAAACTAAAAATGTTTTAATTATGCGTCCTCCTCCTGAAAAACAACTCTTTCACCAATTAACGCCTTATATTGGAAGAAAATTAAATAGAATAGAAAAGCAAAAAATTAATCAAATGTAATAGAGATCTAACTTATCTTGTATTTTAATTGTATGTCGACCACTGTGTATATAAAAATCCTTTATTTCAGGTTTCACCCATAAGATATTATGGAACACTTAAAAAAATTACAGGCAAAAATATAGAAAGTTTCAAAACAAACAAAAATTTGGTAAATTTTAATCGCACATTATGCACTTAAGGGGCATTGTTACAACTTGCCTTTAACTAAAGGGAGGATTTTAACGGGCACATAAATTGTTTTTTTTTTATTATTATAAATATATAATAAGGTAAAAGAGAGCGTTTAGCTAAAGGGAAGATTATCGTAATTGTAACTTCTAAAATTAAGTTTTATGGCAACTTCAAATTTAAACAAAATTAATAAAGAAAATCACATCGTTTTTAAAGATCTTTTTTAATTTGGCAGCAGTTATTAATACAGATCCGGCCTTGCCACAGTTTTAAAAACACTTAAGTTTATTTTATCTGTAAATTGTAATAACGGAAAAAAGTTAAAGGTGACTTTAAAGTTCTCTTGAGCTAAAGTTACATTTTACCAAACCCAACATAAACTCTCTTTGATAGTTTACTCTACTCTAAACTGTGGCATATACTGTGGTGGATAAATGCTTTTATAATAAAGATATAAATAAAAGGACTCTTGTAACCGGCAGTGTTTGTCGTTGGTTACGCTATAACAATTGCCGATCTTACCTTAGTAAGGGCAAAAAGAGATTGGATAATAAAAACCAAGGCAATGTTGTTGCCGATTTGAGTCTTCATTAGAATCTGATTTATTTGGGGACAAAGGGTTATTTTTATACAAAAATTTACATATATTCTATATTATTCTAACTTGCTTTAATTTACATTCTATCTTGCTTAATCCTATCCCATATATGTACCTGCTCTAATTGCGATAGTCGCAACTTGAAGAATTGACCAATCATATTGTCTTCAAATTGAGGAATTGAGTGACTTTATCAATGACACTCAAACATTCGTCACATTTCATTCAAGTGCAGCTTGATTGATTTTTGTTTATGTTTGTAGTATGTGTCACGTGTATATGGACGTGTGTGTGTTTAATGTTTTGTACAGTACAGTTAAAGTACAGCAGTGTGTAATGAAAGAGCACACTACAGTACATAGAGTGTCTTAAATTTCTGTCGGCCTTTTTAACATCGGGTATTTTTCCCTACTATTACACAAGCTTAAAACAAAATGAAACAAAGACATACACTTGCGGTCTCAAGCAATAACATCTTAAGTTAAAATTTTTATTTATTTCAATATTTTTTATTTATATCAATATTAATAGAGAATTGCACCCAACGGCCCTTTATCCTTTGTCTAACCTTCATTAGAAACTAAAAAATATTTTCGGTGGTACATCAGGATCAAAATATTCACAAAGTTTAGGATGAAACAGAATCTGAAGGCATTAAAAAGGAAAGGAAAGGGATAAAATGAAAAGAAATTCTAAAAGCAGACAAAAACAAATATTTGCTTAGTAGTTGGGGAAACGAAACCAAGCCTTTTAAATATTGTTTTACAACAAGTGCCAAAGCGCCATCAACCACCGTTATTACCATCACCATTAATTTCATCACAATCTTAAACTTCGCTCCACAAATTTCCTTTTCCTTTTTTTGTTGTTCATTATCTTAATAATACGAAATATTGATTGTGTTGGTTTTATAATGACAGTGGTGGCACCAACAAATGAATAAGAACGCTTTAGTATATATAGCAGATGTGGAAATTTTTTAATATTTTTATTTTTTAGTTATTTGTTTTTAAATATTTAGATATCATACATACATACATACATTTTTGACTATTGCAGACATCTACATATAATGCTTGTATATAAGATCGTATGTGACTAATATAATATCCTTCATGAGCTATACCTACTATTTATTAAACAATGTTTGTAAATATCTGTCCCAACTATAGTTAGTTTTAGTTTGAAGGATCAATATTGAGTTGTATTTACTTCTGTCAGAAAACATGAGGAATCGAAAGATGAACCAGATTCTTAATCTCCCTTAGAAAGGATTACATCTGTAATGAACTTCGAATATTATAAAACCAATCCAGTATTTATTCCGAAGATGTGGTAGCTCACTGCAATGACCAATTTTTCGCTAGTTTAGTGAAATTAGGTTAGTACAGGGGCTGCGCTTGCGTGTGGCCGCTATGCGTGCTCAATTGAGCTTTGGTAATCAAAGCTACCACTTACACCTGATGTGATATCTCATCGAACAAGATTTGAACTGTAGAATTTCAGCCACTATAATTCCGTTGTCATTTTTCGAAACGAAAGCTGTTCACAGTCAACGCAATTTCGGCATACTTCAAAAAATTAAGGAGAAATCACGAAAATCACTCGAGAAATTCTTGAGTATTCTCCTTTCACTAAACCATTTGGGGCTGCATAGAAGAAAATTCCTTTTCTTTAATTGGTTTTCATTACCCATAAAACGGACATGGACTTTTCTGGTTCTGCTGTTTGAAGCTACACAGTTAGCTGAATTTTGTATGACTAGAGTTGTTGAAAACGGTGCTGGATTGATGTACTAGAGATTTCGCCTTGTTTTCAGGTGACCGACCGGAACGCCGACGCACAGGAATTGACTTGTTTGCGCAAAAAAATGGTACCAAATTTAAAGAGTTCGCACTTACCGAGACACCCTTTATTTTTAATTTATAATCAAAACCTGAATGTCAAATTTAAAATATTTTAAAGACTTTTAATTTACTTCTACATGTTTAGACAAGCTGATATATCGATAACAAAGCAGCCAGTATTACAACAAAAATTAATTGTGATTAATTGTTTTGTACGAAGTATTATTAGTCAGACTATAAATGGCTCATACGGGTCTCCGTTTTGTGGTGAACGACTGTAAAAGAAAAAAATTTCTCAATATCTCTTTCACATTAGGAAAAGAGGGCGTTTTTTTCTATGCTGAAGCTTAAGTAACTTTTTGAGAAGCATTTTAGTTGAATAGAACGAAAGCTTCTACGAAAATCACCGTTAGTTAGAGTTGCATGCTAAATCTTCGATCAGTCAGTGGCAACATTACCAATTGACCGGCCGAATAAAAAAAAATACGTATGACATGGCATCGCTCAGTAGCATATTTGGGAATTTTGAGAAAATTTCTTTTCTTTTTTCCTTTTCCTACTAGCAAAAATTAAAATAACAACAACTTTATCAAAATTCCTCCGTTCAGCAATAGAAATTCCCTTTTCAAGAAAATAACCGTCGCAACATTATTAATAACCTGGCAATTCCCTACAAAATGCGAAACAAAATTTTCTGTCAGAAATATCCAAACTGGAATGTTCTAACTGACAGCTATCAATGACTTAACCCTTTTTCCAAATGTGAAAGAGATATTGAGAAATTTTTTTCTTTTACAGTCGTTCACCACAAACTGCATAACATGAAGCAATTGCCCATCATGTTAGGAAGAAAAAAGAACGACATCATTAAGTTTTAGTTAATTTTCATAATTCTCTAGCAATCGGGAAAGTGTAACCCTAGGAACGAATATCCTTAGCATGGTATGTACCAACTGGCTTTCCTTCTAAATCCTCTAATCCATAATAATGTCTTCCTAGTTTCTCTTTAACTCTTGCCTTCACGAAGACTGGCGCTAATTTGCTGTTAAAATGTTTCTCCATACTACTTTGCACAAAATTTCTTCTTAATACCTCTTGGCCGATGTGGAACGTTTCTGGTCTGGTTCTTAAATTATATGTTCGCTGATTTTGTTCATAAGCACGCCTTAAATGTTTCTGTATATCAGCCCTTACTAATTGTAGATTATTCTCTCGCGATAAATTAATATTTGGTTCGCCAAGCAGTTTTAAATTTTTCAGTACTCCGTAAGCAGATCCATGGGTTATCATATTAAGTCCAAATAACGCGTGATAAGGTGACATTTTTATTGATTGATGATATGCGTTTCTAAGAGAGCAACTAATTGCACTTAAGTTTTCGTCCCATTTGGAGTGGTCTTGTTTTAGATAAGCCCTTATAGCAGCTATAATAGATCGATTTACTCTTTCAGACGCATTTGACTGAGGCGAATACACAGCCGTGTAGGTGTGCTGTATCCCCAATGAGGTGAAATATGCATTGAGTTCGTTCGCTTTAAACTGGGATCCATTATCACTTACTATAACTTCCGGTACACCATAAATATGAAATATTTGTTTTTCCAAAAACTCTTTAATAGGAGAAGATGTAAATTTTTTCAAGGGATGTAGCCATGGAAATTTCGTTAAATGATCAAGCACAATTAGAATTCCGATATGTCCTGATTTACTCCGTGGATAAGGTCCGATTAGGTCAACATATAATCTTTGAAAGGGGCGGAAAGTTACAATCTGCTTACCCATTTCAGGCTTCATGATGAAGTTAGGGTGTTTTGTAGTCTTACAAGTTTCACAGCTTCGAACAAAAGTTTTAACATCTTTAACCATTCCTGGCCAAAAGAAAGTTCGTTTTATCAATTCTAACGTTTTATGCATTCCTCCATGTGAAGCAATGGTGGAATCATGAAATCGACTAATTATAGAATGTTGGAGTCCGTTAGGAACCCAAAGTTTCCACGATAAATTTTCATTGTATTCAGTGCCATCATAATGTTCGTTTCTGATATATATATATTTATCCACTATTTTGATATCCGGGTACTTTTCTTTATTATTCTCTACTTTTTCCTTCAACTTAATGTATTCGTCACTATCAAAATAGGGTGAATTTAAATCAATTTCTGGTTCTGACTTATATATAGAAGAAATTTCTTCACCTGGGATTCTAGAGAGTGCATCAGGTACAACATTTTCTTTGCCTTTTCGGTGACTGATGGAAAATTTATACGACTGTAGTTTTAATACCCATCGAGCTAATCTGCCACTTAAATTAGGCTGTCTCATTAGCCATACAAGACTCGAATGATCCGTTATTACCTCAAATTCTTGAAGCTCTAAATAACATCTAAATCTTTGTATTGCTTCAATGGCTGCTAAGCACTCACGTTCAGTCACGCTGTAATTTCTTTGTGCGGAATTCAACTTTCTGCTCATGTATGCAATTGGCTTTTCTTCATTGTTTTCGTCCAATTGGACAAGCACGGCTCCTATGCCAACATCACTTGCATCACATTGAACGTAAAATTTCTTCTCGAAGTTGGGATTACTTAGTACGGGGGCTGATGATAATACATTTTTAATGTGTTCGAAAGCTGTTTGCGCTTCTGGAGTCCAACTGAATTTCTTTTTAGATGACAAGGTTTCGGAAATCGGGAAAACAATACTGGAAAAATTCTTAATAAAACGTCGGTACCATCCGGCTAAACCTAAAAATCCACGTACTTGCTTAATATTCTTGGGTACAGGCCAATCACGAATGGCACTCACCTTCTCTGGATCAGTAATAATACCGCCGTCACCGATTATATAACCTAAATACTTGACTTTCTTCACACAAAATTTACTTTTCTCAATATTCAGGGTTAAGTTTGCTTTGCGAAACTGTTCAGATATGCGTACTAATACACTAAGATGCTCCTCAAAATTTTCAGATAAAATTATCAGGTCATCAAGGTATCCAAATACACGATTCTTTAAATCCGCTGGAATAAGATCATCCATAAGTCGGCACATAGTTTGAGGTGCATTACATAGTCCAAATGGCATCACAGTAAACTGATAAAGTGGTCTCCCCGGCACAGTAAACGCAGTCAGAGGTTTTGATTCATCATATAATGATATCTGCCAATACGCATCTTTCAGATCTAATTTGGAAATGATATTAACTTTTGGAAGACGAGCAAAAATTCCTTCGATTGATGGTAACGGATATGCATCTTTCTTGGTAACACTATTAACCTTCCTTGCATCCAGACAAAGACGAACTTTATTTGGCTTTATCACAAGTCGCATTGGAGAACTCCAAGGTGAATTGGACGGTTCAATAACACCAAGAGCCAACATTCTATCGATTTCCTTAAACATTAACTTCTCTACAGCGGGTGAAACAGGATAAAATCTTTGTTTGATTGGTTTAGGATTTCCTACGTCTATCGAATGGCTTAGCAAACTTGTCCTACCTAGTCCTTGAGTAGCAAAATTTGGAAATAAAGAAATTACTGTATCAACTTGATGTCTTTGCCTTTCAGTTAACTCACAATATTCGCTGGATAAAGTTGAATCATTTCTCTCCATGGATCCCAAAGAGTTATCAGGCCTCTGCGTGGAAAAAACAGGTGAATTTAATACAGACTTATCAATTATATCAGCCGACATAATCCTATGGGGTAATAAACCAAACGCTTTCCAGAAATCTATTCCTAATATGAGTCTCTGCGATATTGAGGGTATTATGAATAAATTTAGTGGTTTCGTAGTGTTCTTGTAAGTGACCTTTACATTTAACCAACCTATAACCTTCTGAGCGACTCCGTCTGCCGTTTTTACTACGGTCTTACATTTTGAAAAATTAGGGAATTTGGAAAAATCTTCACGGGCTAAATCTGAACCAATGCAGCTAATACTCGCTCCTGTATCTAACAACCCATATTCTGTAAATCCTAAAAACGAAATGTTCGCATAAAATCTATTATCTTTTGCGTTGCTAATAACAGCTGAAATTAAAATTTTGGAACATAATTTTCGAGATTTATAGAACTTCCTTAATCGTAGTGTTGATCTTTTTGGCTTCTTAATCAAATTTATGGTATTTATTTGGAAATCATTGAAAATTTCATTCCTTCTCTCGAGGTATCGTTCCCACTTCCTGTGGTATGGTAATCTAGGAAAAATAATTCTATCAGGGTCTTTCTCTAATTTAGAGCTTTCGATGGATAAGTCACGTTTAAGTATTTTTATATCTTTATTAGAATAGTTAAAATCAGTAGAATTTGGTAATAAACGAGAATCTGGTAATGTATTGTGGTCGCCATCTTCTACAATACGATTCTGAATAGCTAAGTGTTGGGATACATCGGTGGTTGATTGTGGTAGTTTTTTGAATACTTTCTTTCCTTGCATTTAAGACATTGTGGCTTGTAAGTATCTTTAGCACCACAGCCATAACAAAATATATTTCTTTCAAATAAACAATCTTCCCATACGTGACCAATTCTATCGCAATTCCAACATCTTAGAGAATCTGTTTTCTGAATTGCAGCTACTACTACATCCGATGAAATACATTCAGGTTCACTGGCTTCCATATCGACTTCAGCGATTTGTCTTCGTACCATCTGAGGGTTAATGTTTCGATTAAAATTTCTTTTTACATTCTCGTCATCATAGAATGTTTCTCGCATTTGAACTAATTTCCTTAGGTGTGCTACTGAATGAATAGGTATGTAAAGCAGTTCTTTCCTGATTTCTGGACGTAAGTTGCGGGTAATGATTTCAATTAGTTCCATATCAGATAAGGCGGATGGTAATCTATCCATAATTGACGAAACAGCTTCAAAGAATACATCAAACGATTCTCCAGGTTTTTGTTTGCGATTCCTTATTTCTTCTCGAATATCAAACGTAGATTTGAAATCCTTGTATTGAGAACGAATAGACTCACAAAATTCATTCCAGTTGATCTGGCCATTTTCCTGCTTATGATAGCGCCAATACCAATCACGCGCTTTGCCAGCCAAGAGAATATGTAAATTTTTGCATATAATACCAAAATCTCCGTTAAAGTTATCTCTCGTTAGAGACTTTAACCTGTATAAAAACTCTTCTACAGTTAATCCTGAAGGTGACCCATCAAATTTCAAACTCCAGTTCTGAATTATCGACGTTATTTTATCATTGTAGTAATTCGAATTCTGAGAATTTAAAGAATTTGTGTGTAAACTATTCAAATTATTCGGGGACTGTTGGTTTGAAAAAGTACGATTACTATTGTTAACACAATTCGCTTGTCTACTCTGTGACTGATTACTTTCGGGGATATGATAATTATGAAGAACATTATTCTGATCGCCAGTATACCTATTAGCCGCTTGATTATTAGAAGATATTTGCGCCTGCCTATGACTCTCATGATTAGGCAAAAGGTTGAAATTATTAACAACTCTACGCACATTAGACTCAATCAATTGGTTGACATAGTGCTCATCAAGGGATGGAGGTTGGGACAAAGTGAAATTTTGTAACGCTTTGTTCAAATTTGTCTCGATCATCTTATTAATTTGCTCATAATTAAGTCCGACATTCTGACTTAATTCGAAATTATTATTATTCTCCACCTGAGAAAGATTTTCCTCTTGTGACAATCTTTGATCAGTCGTGTCATTAGAGCTAATATCGACAATAGGAGTACTTGGTTCTTGAAAGACATTTTTACTTAAGCTTCTGGTGTGATATGGTCTAGAATGAGCACCGCGAAGTTTGCTCTTTGGTTTCTGTACATTCAGTTTAAAAGGGAAAGTTATTTTCCTCAGATCTTCTAATTCACAAGTTTGTTTACAAACAGGGCATTCTTTTGCGTTAGCAAGGCTATTCTCTATACATGTCCTATGAAAGATGTGATTACAACGATTCAAAATCATACATGGAACCTTTTCATCCATTTTATCTGTGCAGATAGGACAGGTTAGATCAGATCCACCAGCTACACTCGGGATTTGATTAGGTGAAGTGATCGTCACAGACATTGAGGAATGGGGAGGGGTTCTGGGCAACGACATGTTTAACGAAATTTCTTAATATTCAATAATAGAATTTTATATATAAGAGAATTTTTCTAGTGAATATATAAATACATTTTTTGTTTTTATTTATTTTTTTTACGTGGTATTTTGAAAAAAAAAAAAAAAAAAAAAAAAAAATTTTTTATTACTATTTTTTTTCTATTATTGAATATTAAGAAATTTCGTTAAACATGTCGTTGCCCAGAACCCCTCCCCATTCCTCAATGTCTGTGACGATCACTTCACCTAATCAAATCCCGAGTGTAGCTGGTGGATCTGATCTAACCTGTCCTATCTGCACAGATAAAATGGATGAAAAGGTTCCATGTATGATTTTGAATCGTTGTAATCACATCTTTCATAGGACATGTATAGAGAATAGCCTTGCTAACGCAAAAGAATGCCCTGTTTGTAAACAAACTTGTGAATTAGAAGATCTGAGGAAAATAACTTTCCCTTTTAAACTGAATGTACAGAAACCAAAGAGCAAACTTCGCGGTGCTCATTCTAGACCATATCACACCAGAAGCTTAAGTAAAAATGTCTTTCAAGAACCAAGTACTCCTATTGTCGATATTAGCTCTAATGACACGACTGATCAAAGATTGTCACAAGAGGAAAATCTTTCTCAGGTGGAGAATAATAATAATTTCGAATTAAGTCAGAATGTCGGACTTAATTATGAGCAAATTAATAAGATGATCGAGACAAATTTGAACAAAGCGTTACAAAATTTCACTTTGTCCCAACCTCCATCCCTTGATGAGCACTATGTCAACCAATTGATTGAGTCTAATGTGCGTAGAGTTGTTAATAATTTCAACCTTTTGCCTAATCATGAGAGTCATAGGCAGGCGCAAATATCTTCTAATAATCAAGCGGCTAATAGGTATACTGGCGATCAGAATAATGTTCTTCATAATTATCATATCCCCGAAAGTAATCAGTCACAGAGTAGACAAGCGAATTGTGTTAACAATAGTAATCGTTCTTTTTCAAACCAACAGTCCCCGAATAATTTGAATAGTTTACACACAAATTCTTTAAATTCTCAGAATTCGAATTACTACAATGATAAAATAACGTCGATAATTCAGAACTGGAGTTTGAAATTTGATGGGTCACCTTCAGGATTAACTGTAGAAGAGTTTTTATACAGGTTAAAGTCTCTAACGAGAGATAACTTTAACGGAGATTTTGGTATTATATGCAAAAATTTACATATTCTCTTGGCTGGCAAAGCGCGTGATTGGTATTGGCGCTATCATAAGCAGGAAAATGGCCAGATCAACTGGAATGAATTTTGTGAGTCTATTCGTTCTCAATACAAGGATTTCAAATCTACGTTTGATATTCGAGAAGAAATAAGGAATCGCAAACAAAAGCCTGGAGAATCGTTTGATGTATTCTTTGAAGCTGTTTCGTCAATTATGGATAGATTACCATCCGCCTTATCTGATATGGAACTAATTGAAATCATTACCCGCAACTTACGTCCAGAAATCAGGAAAGAACTGCTTTACATACCTATTCATTCAGTAGCACACCTAAGGAAATTAGTTCAAATGCGAGAAACATTCTATGATGACGAGAATGTAAAAAGAAATTTTAATCGAAACATTAACCCTCAGATGGTACGAAGACAAATCGCTGAAGTCGATATGGAAGCCAGTGAACCTGAATGTATTTCATCGGATGTAGTAGTAGCTGCAATTCAGAAAACAGATTCTCTAAGATGTTGGAATTGCGATAGAATTGGTCACGTATGGGAAGATTGTTTATTTGAAAGAAATATATTTTGTTATGGCTGTGGTGCTAAAGATACTTACAAGCCACAATGTCTTAAATGCAAGGAAAGAAAGTATTCAAAAAACTACCACAATCAACCACCGATGTATCCCAACACTTAGCTATTCAGAATCGTATTGTAGTAGATGGCGACCACAATACATTACCAGATTCTCGTTTATTACCAAATTCTACTGATTTTAACTATTCTAATAAAGATATAAAAATACTTAAACGTGACTTATCCATCGAAAGCTCTAAATTAGAGAAAGACCCTGATAGAATTATTTTTCCTAGATTACCATACCACAGGAAGTGGGAACGATACCTCGAGAGAAGGAATGAAATTTTCAATGATTTCCAAATAAATACCATAAATTTGATTAAGAAGCCAAAAAGATCAACACTACGATTAAGGAAGTTCTATAAATCTCGAAAATTATGTTCCAAAATTTTAATTTCAGCTGTTATTAGCAACGCAAAAGATAATAGATTTTATGCGAACATTTCGTTTTTAGGATTTACAGAATATGGGTTGTTAGATACAGGAGCGAGTATTAGCTGCATTGGTTCAGATTTAGCCCGTGAAGATTTTTCCAAATTCCCTAATTTTTCAAAATGTAAGTCCGTAGTAAAAACGGCAGACGGAGTCGCTCAGAAGGTTATAGGTTGGTTAAATGTAAAGGTCACTTACAAGAACACTACGAAACCACTAAATTTATTCATAATACCCTCAATATCGCAGAGACTCATATTAGGAATAGATTTCTGGAAAGCGTTTGGTTTATTACCCCATAGGATTATGTCGGCTGATATAATTGATAAGTCTGTATTAAATTCACCTGTTTTTTCCACGCAGAGGCCTGATAACTCTTTGGGATCCATGGAGAGAAATGATTCAACTTTATCCAGCGAATATTGTGAGTTAACTGAAAGGCAAAGACATCAAGTTGATACAGTAATTTCTTTATTTCCAAATTTTGCTACTCAAGGACTAGGTAGGACAAGTTTGCTAAGCCATTCGATAGACGTAGGAAATTCTAAACCAATCAAACAAAGATTTTATCCTGTTTCACCCGCTGTAGAGAAGTTAATGTTTAAGGAAATCGATAGAATGTTGGCTCTTGGTGTTATTGAACCGTCCAATTCACCTTGGAGTTCTCCAATGCGACTTGTGATAAAGCCAAATAAAGTTCGTCTTTGTCTGGATGCAAGGAAGGTTAATAGTGTTACCAAGAAAGATGCATATCCGTTACCATCAATCGAAGGAATTTTTGCTCGTCTTCCAAAAGTTAATATCATTTCCAAATTAGATCTGAAAGATGCGTATTGGCAGATACCATTAGATGATGAATCAAAACCTCTGACTGCGTTTACTGTGCCGGGGAGACCACTTTATCAGTTTACTGTGATGCCATTTGGACTATGTAATGCACCTCAAACTATGTGCCGACTTATGGATGATCTTATTCCAGCGGATTTAAAGAATCGTGTATTTGGATACCTTGATGACCTGATAATTTTATCTGAAAATTTTGAGGAGCATCTTAGTGTATTAGTACGCATATCTGAACAGTTTCGCAAAGCAAACTTAACCCTGAATATTGAGAAAAGTAAATTTTGTGTGAAGAAAGTCAAGTATTTAGGTTATATAATCGGTGACGGCGGTATTATTACTGATCCAGAGAAGGTGAGTGCCATTCGTGATTGGCCTGTACCCAAGAATATTAAGCAAGTACGTGGATTTTTAGGTTTAGCCGGATGGTACCGACGTTTTATTAAGAATTTTTCCAGTATTGTTTTCCCGATTTCCGAAACCTTGTCATCTAAAAAGAAATTCAGTTGGACTCCAGAAGCGCAAACAGCTTTCGAACACATTAAAAATGTATTATCATCAGCCCCCGTACTAAGTAATCCCAACTTCGAGAAGAAATTTTACGTTCAATGTGATGCAAGTGATGTTGGCATAGGAGCCGTGCTTGTCCAATTGGACGAAAACAATGAAGAAAAGCCAATTGCATACATGAGCAGAAAGTTGAATTCCGCACAAAGAAATTACAGCGTGACTGAACGTGAGTGCTTAGCAGCCATTGAAGCAATACAAAGATTTAGATGTTATTTAGAGCTTCAAGAATTTGAGGTAATAACGGATCATTCGAGTCTTGTATGGCTAATGAGACAGCCTAATTTAAGTGGCAGATTAGCTCGATGGGTATTAAAACTACAGTCGTATAAATTTTCCATCAGTCACCGAAAAGGCAAAGAAAATGTTGTACCTGATGCACTCTCTAGAATCCCAGGTGAAGAAATTTCTTCTATATATAAGTCAGAACCAGAAATTGATTTAAATTCACCCTATTTTGATAGTGACGAATACATTAAGTTGAAGGAAAAAGTAGAGAATAATAAAGAAAAGTACCCGGATATCAAAATAGTGGATAAATATATATATATCAGAAACGAACATTATGATGGCACTGAATACAATGAAAATTTATCGTGGAAACTTTGGGTTCCTAACGGACTCCAACATTCTATAATTAGTCGATTTCATGATTCCACCATTGCTTCACATGGAGGAATGCATAAAACGTTAGAATTGATAAAACGAACTTTCTTTTGGCCAGGAATGGTTAAAGATGTTAAAACTTTTGTTCGAAGCTGTGAAACTTGTAAGACTACAAAACACCCTAACTTCATCATGAAGCCTGAAATGGGTAAGCAGATTGTAACTTTCCGCCCCTTTCAAAGATTATATGTTGACCTAATCGGACCTTATCCACGGAGTAAATCAGGACATATCGGAATTCTAATTGTGCTTGATCATTTAACGAAATTTCCATGGCTACATCCCTTGAAAAAATTTACATCTTCTCCTATTAAAGAGTTTTTGGAAAAACAAATATTTCATATTTATGGTGTACCGGAAGTTATAGTAAGTGATAATGGATCCCAGTTTAAAGCGAACGAACTCAATGCATATTTCACCTCATTGGGGATACAGCACACCTACACGGCTGTGTATTCGCCTCAGTCAAATGCGTCTGAAAGAGTAAATCGATCTATTATAGCTGCTATAAGGGCTTATCTAAAACAAGACCACTCCAAATGGGACGAAAACTTAAGTGCAATTAGTTGCTCTCTTAGAAACGCATATCATCAATCAATAAAAATGTCACCTTATCACGCGTTATTTGGACTTAATATGATAACCCATGGATCTGCTTATGGAGTACTGAAAAATTTAAAACTGCTTGGCGAACCAAATATTAATTTATCGCGAGAGAATAATCTACAATTAGTAAGGGCTGATATACAGAAACATTTAAGGCGTGCTTATGAACAAAATCAGCGAACATATAATTTAAGAACCAGACCAGAAACGTTCCACATCGGCCAAGAGGTATTAAGAAGAAATTTTGTGCAAAGTAGTATGGAGAAACATTTTAACAGCAAATTAGCGCCAGTCTTCGTGAAGGCAAGAGTTAAAGAGAAACTAGGAAGACATTATTATGGATTAGAGGATTTAGAAGGAAAGCCAGTTGGTACATACCATGCTAAGGATATTCGTTCCTAGGGTTACACTTTCCCGATTGCTAGAGAATTATGAAAATTAACTAAAACTTAATGATGTCGTTCTTTTTTCTTCCTAACATGATGGGCAATTGCTTCATGTTATGCAGTTTGTGGTGAACGACTGTAAAAGAAAAAAATTTCTCAATATCTCTTTCACATTTGGAAAAAGGGTTAAGTCATTGATAGCTGTCAGTTAGAACATTCCAGTTTGGATATTTCTGACAGAAAATTTTGTTTCGCATTTTGTAGGGAATTGCCAGGTTATTAATAATGTTGCGACGGTTATTTTCTTGAAAAGGGAATTTCTATTGCTGAACGGAGGAATTTTGATAAAGTTGTTGTTATTTTAATTTTTGCTAGTAGGAAAAGGAAAAAAGAAAAGAAATTTTCTCAAAATTCCCAAATATGCTACTGAGCGATGCCATGTCATACGTATTTTTTTTTTATTCGGCCGGTCAATTGGTAATGTTGCCACTGACTGATCGAAGATTTAGCATGCAACTCTAACTAACGGTGATTTTCGTAGAAGCTTTCGTTCTATTCAACTAAAATGCTTCTCAAAAAGTTACTTAAGCTTCAGCATAGAAAAAAACGCCCTCTTTTCCATTTTATCTCAAGTGAGAGCTGACCGAAACAACATCCTCGGTCAAAGCAACCAGTGTTTGAAGAAATAACTAGACGACAGAGAGCAACAACAGAATAGAAAGGAACAGAAAGAATTTAACATCTTGGTAAGGTAACGGGTTAGTGGCGTCCAATGATAACGGTCCAGCATAGTACCACATGGATGCTCTCTGCGCATTTTTAACCATGTTCCATGGACATCAACTTCAGCAGTGGCATCAGTACTTAATGTACAACGTAACCTCAATAGCATCATAATCATCCACTGATAACTTAGCAACATCATCATCATCCGACAACCTAACCTCAATAGCACCCTCAGCATTCACCTACAACATAACCTCAATAGCACCATAAACCTCATCCGCAACTGTACTTAACCTAGACGCACCATATGCATCATCCTACAACCTAACCACGATAGCATCCTAATCATCCACCTACAACTGTACTTAACCTATTCGCACCTTAGGCATCCAACTACAACATAACCTCAATAGCACCATAAACCTCATCCGCACTGTACTTAACCTATACGCACCATATGCGTCCACCTACAACAAAACCGCAA
Organism: Sarcophaga carnaria; assembly: GCA_958299815.1. Classification (NCBI taxonomy): domain Eukaryota; kingdom Metazoa; phylum Arthropoda; class Insecta; order Diptera; family Sarcophagidae; genus Sarcophaga; species Sarcophaga carnaria. Next base: position 86,148,989 of record OY283152.1, on the reverse strand, counting down.
TATCATCATAATCATCCACCTACAACTTGGCATCAGTGCTTAATGAACAACGTTACCTCAATAGCCCCCTCATCATCCACCTACAACATAACCTCAATAGCACCATAAACCTCATCCGCACTGTACTTAACCTATACGCACCATATGCATCCACCTACAACACAACCGCAATGGCATCATAATCATCCACCTACAACTGTACTTAACCTAGACACATCATATGCCTCAACCCATCCGGTAATTTAAACCGGCATCATCTTCATCAGTGGCATCCGTCCTTCCTGCACAACATAACCTCACTAGCATCATAATCATCCTCCCAAAACTGTACCTACCTTATACTCATACTCATACGGTAACATCCTAAAGCACCCGATTCATCAACCTACAACACCCTTCAACCGATACGGCAACATCAAAAGAACCTCAAATTCATCAATCTACAACACACTCAACCTATACAGTAACCTCAACCGCACCAGATTCCTCAACCTACACGTAATCAACCTACACCGGAACCGCAACAGCAACCTCTCCCTCAGTGCATCCACCAAAACCAGCTTTAACGACATCAGAGTAGTTTTTGTTGTATCGTAATTATTATTCTTATGAAGTATATTTAGGATTATATATGCAAGAGATAATATTATATACTCCCCATCATTATAGAAAACAGCATCGACGCGAGGAGGCCTCATCGACATCGCTGCTGCATTCGGGGTAAGTCCAAAGTTTCCATTTTCATTTGATTTTAAGTTTGATCTTGCATATACGGATGTAGATGTTTAGAATATTTTTTTTTCTATTCTATATATATATTTATAAGTCTATCGTGTATCATATATGGGTGTGCACATATATATATATATATATCTATATATATATGTGTATGTGTATGTATGTATATATGTCTATGATATTTATATATATCCATAATATATTTATACCCCCCTTAACGTAACGATGGTCTTAGGAACCAATTTCATCAATTCATCGTCATTTATGGATTGTACATTATAGAAACCAAAAGATCGTACCAAGGAAGTTTTATTTCTTTTTTACGTTTAGATATTATGAAATAATATTATTATGGCAATTGAAGTAGAACGGAGTTAGAATGTTTATTTTTCCTTGAAAATAATCTATTACCTTATTATAATTATAATCCGTAGTGTTCCAATATTACTCTTATAGCTTAAGTTCGGTATCTATATATTTTCAATCGTGAGAGAATAAATAATAATCTGAATGAATAATCCTTATTGTTTCCGTTCCAATTTACGATTGAAGATATATAATTTCCAATTTATGTTAATATTACCGTTTTCGTAAGGTTTAATTAATTTCTATTTAGATTTGCTTATAAGATTGTTCCTAGTTAGTACTTAATATTTAGCTTTTTTCTAAGGTGTTGTTTAAATTTAACTCATTGAATTTTATATTTTCCTTGTATATTAATAAACTATGGTTTAATTAAAAATGAATGCTTAAACAGTTTTTCTGAATTCTCTTGTATGGTGTAGCTGAAATAAACTGGTAGATTTAGGGATCCTACTCCCCAATTACGCTCGTAGGATACAGGTTTAGGGAGGGTAAAGAAGCGTGGTTTCTCAAAACATCAGAGAAACACATTTAGTGAGCAAAGATAATTAATCCCTTGTTTTTTTTATCCCAAATTAGTAGTATAGAGGGGCTAGATTTTGTTTTCCTTTGTTTGGATCTATACTACTCAGGACCACATAGAGTAACAATAATAGGTGAAACCATAGGGAGTCTTTATAAAACAGTGTGTAATATGACTGAGGCGGCTAGAACTAGGTCAAGATCCCCCCCCCCCACCCGACTGCTAGCTAGCAAATTATAGGCTCCCGCCGACCTGTTTTAGTCCGACACTTTATGAACGGATACATAATTTGCTTGTGTATCTGATTAAAACTAGTTGTCATCGCATGTGTACAGTACATAATTTAATTAATATGGCGCGGTGTCTGCGTATTTCATAATATCGAATAATATGGCGAGTTGTGTACATGGTACATTCCATAATATAATAATTATGGCGCTCTTTTGTAGACTAACATTACATAATTAATAAATACAGCGCCCTGTGTACCTGGTACCTTACATATTAAATAATATGGCCCTGTCGACGTGTACATTACAGTTTATCTCAACAAATTTATATCCGCCGCCATAGTTGCCTTTCAGTAAAACATTTTCACTATTATTACGAAAATTGTAAAACAAACAAAAACTCGGATACGTGGATTGTGAACGAGTCAGCCATTAACATGTTCTGCTAGACAGTCAGTCAGTATGTTGTTGTTTGAGTCAGATTTCTCTTATGTTCACTTTGATGATGTAAAGGTTTGAAAGTCAAATCAGTTGCCAAGCAACACAGCATGGGATGAAAATATGTGTGTGTATGGTATGTAAAACAAAAAACAATAGCTATGACAACATAAAATCCATACATAAATATATGATACACATACTTTACAGTGTTTAACGGATATTTTCAATCAGTCGGTTAGAACTCTTATGCATTGAGGCACATTAGAAAAATAAATCGATTTTTCGATGCAATGAAGCATCGATGCTATATCGATTTATCACAAAATATATGGATGTTTTATCTGCGACAATTAACTTACTGTTGTGTAGTAGAGCACTACGATCTGACGAATTATCGTTCCACCCTCAGTCTATATAGGATAACCTCTCCATCCATATAGGGTGAAGTGTTTTCTTCAGAGATTTGTTAACCCGTTACAGGTTTCAAGAATGTGTTGTTATAATTCATTGTCTTCATTACGGTGTCCCTATTGGGCTTTAATCCATACCCATTCTAAAACAAGTATTCTTGGAGTCTACCATCCCCTACAGGCTTTTTCTCTATTGTCTGAATACATAATTACCCAATAAAATTTAAATTATCCTACAATGTTCTGGCTTCATCAGAACCGTGAAACTATCCTCCAAGAAATCAGCTCTCTTTGTTATTTCCCCCGAATTGCGACATAACATAAGCCAGCTTTCAATTCTAATTTCGAGTCAACATAAGAAAAGCTGAGTGTTCTGATGGCGGCACCACTGCCAATTAATATCGCCATGTCCGGTTCTCTGTACGGCTTTTCGATTTTATTGAGCGCATCTTTCGATGATGTAAATTTTGCTCAGAATTAACTCTCGAGTTTCCCGATGACCTCTGAATACTTCAATCTGGAGCCGAATATTTCCGCTTCTATACACCTAAAATAGCAACGATTACATGACGATTGTTTGAAAGAAACGCAAAATTCTTCTACAAAGTATTCGTAGATATTTCAATCACCAATTGTTATATAATTCTTTGCTTGGCATGTCACGACATAATTAAAAAGAGTATGTGAAAGGCAATGAATTTAAATAGCGATTGTGAACAAAGCAATATTTGTAGAAATTGTTGTTGAATGCATGCGTGGCAAAAGCAACGCCTGCAGTAATATTAAGGCAAAGTGAATGTTATCATTCAGTCATCTGAAGCAAGACCAGATGCTTATCACAACAGGGAACAATAATAATGGTTCTTTAAAGGCACTGGTTGAAGTAAGCTATGAGCCACTGTAGTAAAATTTTGTTTGCTTAATAGTTTGTCTGTATGTAAAAGTTTTTAAGCGTATGAGTATAGGGATCCAAATGAGAAGCTCCGTAAGGCAGCAGGTATGTTGTGTCATATGGTTTGTGTTCTTGTGGCTTTTTTTTTTGTTTTAATGATGTGAGTGTATTTGACTTGATTTTTTTTTCTTTTATGACATTCGCAGTTCATATAATCAACGGCATTTTATTAAATATCTTTTAGAAATTTGTTGTTTTACACGTTTTATTTTACATTTTTATGCTTTTATCTTGAATATATTAAAGTTTGAATTACAATTGAACATATAAAAATATATTTACTTTACTTTACTTTCAGTAATTAAATAAAATAAGCAGTAATTAACTTGTCATTATTTAAAATATTAAGTTTAAAAAATTGTTTTAATTTTGAAAATTATGTCTACAGTTTAATAGAGTACATATGACAACAGTCGTAACATTATTTCAAAAAAATTTAACATTTTGCAATTAACGTAAATAGATTAATTAGATAGGCGTTTAGAATTGCTTCTTAAACGAAACCAAAGTAAGCAGGAAACTTAAATTATTTTTTGATAAATCTAATAATGGCGAGAAAAAAACAGAATAAACGTAAAATGTGGAGGCACAACAGCTATTGTAGCAAAAAAGAAAATAGGATGTGAAATATATAAATACATACATATTAAACGGGGTTGTTATGGATTCTGTTTTCTGTCAGACATCTTTTTTTTCAAAAAATATTGCGTTCGACTGACAGCTGGCCTGGGGCTCGAACCCTGGGTTTTCGTATAATAAGCCAACCCACTACCTACTAGACACGGTGACTTCATTTGCCTTTACATCTTTTAATTAAAGACTCATCAAATGCATTTGTAAAGATGTACCCGCTTTTGAATTTTTATTTTTTACTGAAAAATGTACCTAAGTACTGCAAGGGGACATTTTCTCCAGGCAAAGACCCTATATTTTGATTTGTATTACTTGTGATTCTAAAGCGCTGTATTCGACATTTTTGACATTAAGGGAAATATTTCGGTGGTTGACGGATGCCAATAGCCAATTCACTTAACCAATTCACAAACAAGTATACAGTAAAAATATCAAGTTTAATGTAATTTTGCGAATCAAAAATTTGTATTTTGACATTCTTATCAATAAAATGTCGAAACATTCATTAGAAACTACAGATATCATAAATCAAGTATAATCGAAATATATTGAAGAGACTATCTGAAAGTAAAGTGGATAACAATTAACAATATAGTGAATCATTTGACCGACGAAGGAATGTGAGTTGTTTGGCAGAGAAAGTGAAGATGAAGATTTTATGAATATACGAAAAGGACAAAAGAAAACGATCATTATAGAGTTTAGAAAGTACAAGTGATGTGCCAAACCAATGTACTGAAATTGTGGCTGGTGGTACAATTTATTTTTAAATTTTTAAATATTTCTTTTAACATTACTTTAATCGAATTGTTTCCTTTTGGAGAGTTATTAATATCGTTTAAGGTTCTGTTAGGAAGATGCTATATATTTACATACATTTACATACCATACGTATTACTGTTTGTGTGTAATTTTCGTTTATGTGTGTAATTAAGATAAATTCGATTATTTTTTTAAAATAATCAATCAATATCACTACTCAATTATTTCACAGGACAATAAAATTTCAAAAACGAAAATTAGGATCATTTCTCTAACGGTTTCTGGTACGTCATCATCGAATGCTCCATCACTTTAAATTTTCGCAATATACTAACCTAAATGTACAATAAAAATGGTACCTACTTATATTCGAATGCGTATTTCTTCACGAATTAATTTTTAATCTTCTAAAATCTAGTTACAGGATCTAAAAGTAATTATCTTGCCCTTCATAATCTATTTTGAATTATTGCGATGTCTTTTTTGTCTCGGAGATATCGTTAGTCTTCGTAGTCTAGTAAGTAGTATGTTGGCTTATTAGACGTTATGACAGGATTCAAATCCCAGATCAGTCATCTACAACAAAAGGAAATACATATGAAAATTATTTCTGCGGCGACTTCCTCTCACCAGATTTCTGGTAATAACTCTGAGAGTAAATAAAACTGCCGTAAAAGGGTTCTCAAAAATTTGTCATTCGGATTCGATTTAAACTGTAGGTCCCGCCAATCATATGTAAAAATTTAACACACTACAAAAGTGGTGTGAGAAGCTAGATCGTAATCCTAACTGAAGTGTTCTAATGACAGATAATGTACGTAAATTATAATATTTGTTTTGACCAGATTTATTTTCTGGAAAGGGTAAATAACCAATTGTCAGAAAGTACAGAAAAATGTTAACTGTCAACTTTATTGTCAAATTGAAGTAGCAATCCTGATTTAGAACTTAAATAAAAGCACTAATTAATAAGCGGTGGACGTGTTTAGAATAGCATGCTTTTAGATCCGAAAGCTCTTCACAAAAAAGTTTTAAAATTTCAACTCGCTATATACCGTTTTTTAATTCTTCTAGGACATACCCTGGCTTATAATACGATTGATCATAAACTTCTACTAAAAAGGCTCTAAAAACTGTTTTAATTTGCAAATTCTGCATGTAGTGTTGCTTATTCTATAAGAGATTTCAAATAGTTCGTCTAAATGGCATCATTTCAAATTCGCTAAATGTTAGCATAGGTGTCCCTTAGGGATCAATATTAGGCCCTAATGATTTCCAAAAAGTTGATAGTGGACTTCAGCTGATGGACTATATATTTATATATGTATTTAACCTTCTAAGTCTGGGTACATAACTATATAATGCGTTTGAAAACTATACAACATTCGTCACATCTGGATTAAATATTAAAGGACTTTAACTTCGGCAATCTGGGTATCGTCTTTAATAAGACAGATTATCGTAGTCTAACCACATAATTGTTGTTTTTGATCAAATTTATAATATGTTGAACCAATGAATATACACTTCGATGTCTACTTGCCTTGTGTTTGAACAAAGTATAGTGCTTCATAAAGCCGCTATACAAAATATTTACAATGTAATCTATTTCAAATCGTCGTCAATGTTTATTTTTAACGCAGTCAAAAAGCAATCAGGCATCGGATTTATAGTTGATGCATTGTTTGTTAACTTTGCATATCTACATAATCTATATACCGTACTAGAACTGCATACAAACTTTGTATCAATACATTTTGAAAGTCAGTCATTCATTCTTTTCATTCTTCGATCAAATCACGAAATCAATATTGTCTTTTTTGAAGACCTTCCAGTATCATTAAGCCGATAGACTATAGAAGTTAAATATTGAAAGATTATATTTAGAAATAAATATTTTTAAACCATAAATTAAAAAATAGCACTTTAATTGAATAATCGTAGCTGACAAACAATTTCTGATAGAAAAATTAATTTTTATTGCAAATTGTATGAAGTAAAATCAAGAACTCTGTTATGTGTGTTATGGGTCAATGTAATTATCATTCTGAAATACTTTTTAAAGTACAAAAAAGTTTGATATCAAGTCTGTTCCATACAACATATCACAGCAGGTGACGTTAAAATATATACAGTTCTTTATGCGGAAGAGAGAAAACATCTAAACATAAATTTGGTATCATATGAAAGGTCTTTAATAGGCGCTGTCAATAGATTATAAGCAATTTAAAAAAAAAATTTGAAAATTCTAAAATTTTGAAAATTTCGGAAAAAATTTTTGTTTATTTTAATTTTTTCATAGAATTTACTTAACTAAATTGTCGAAATTTATTGATTATAAAGACCATGTAATTTAACCAAAATGGTTTTTTCCGTTTTTCAAAATTCAATCTAGTTAAATTTTTATTAAAATTTTTTAAACATAATTTCTTCTCTATCTGACAACCTCTGCTAACTCAATGCATATATGTAATGGGCATCAAAATAACGCAAATTTTATAAGCTTTCCATTGATGTATAATTTTTTATACTTTTATTTTGTTATACAACGAATATTTCAATTTAAACCAAAACATTTGCGATACATCCCGCTATAATGTAATTTTCTTGTTATTCCTTAAGAATGTGGTTGTTTATTTTAAGCAGCAAATGAAAAACTGTTTATTACATATATTATTTGCGTAATGATAAATATTGGTTAATAGTTGTAACTAATAAATATAAATGCATAGAAAATATTTTAATATTAACATAATTTTTTTCATATACATTTATTAACAAATGCGTTTACATGAGTTTGTTCTGTTAGCAATATGAGAAGGTCGATTTTTTCCGAAGAAATTTTTTTTTTCATATTTTCGTTTTTGATGTCTGAACCTATGTTTTGAACCGTGGCCTTACGTCTAATAAGCCAACACACTATCTACTAGACTACGGCGACTTCAGAGGTTGTTGGTTTCGCATATTCCATCCTTCGATTTGAGACCAGTCTCTTTATATTTTAAAAATTTTGGTTGTGGGGTAGGACAGTAGGGCGCACTTACAATAATACGAAACTTTAAGTGCTTTCTTCTTACCTCATACAGACGAATCAAATATCACATAAATTTGTTTAGGCTTGGCAGCTCATTTAATTTGGAAACATTTTCATAAGTTTTGAGTTTTATTTTCAAATCAGCTATATTAGGAGCATGATATAAAACAGATTTATTAAGTTTACCGTCTGTCCTTCAATGATATATTTAATGAGACTTTATTTAATCTGACGAATTAATTTCTATCAAACAATGAAATTATTCAACATATGACAAATTCTATTGCCGTATGCCTTACCCTAAGCTCTTTTATAAACGCGACCTTAAAAGATGGCCAGTTTCGAATTGTGTTTTGTCCCCGAAAATATATTCTAGCTACACCCGTAAGTAATTGTAGAACGTAGACATACGTATATATATCTGCAGTTCATTCCAGTCTGCTGTAAACTCATAGTCTTCAACCAGGTTGTAATAACTTGTTGACTTTCGTCCGAGAATTTCGACAAACTGTTCTCCACGTCTCTTAAGGCAAAAGAAACAGAAACATAGAAATTTCTAACACTACCTATTGCCTAGCAACAGAAGGCTTTTCGTCAAATTACAATTTGAAGATATTATACAAAAAAATAATTTAAAAAATGTTAATTACGGTTCTTATAAGAGTAATAATAAAGAAAATGAAAATTAGAATGAGGTTTGCATATGTATATGAATGAATATTTAAATTAAAATAGAAATATTTCAAATATATATTAATTTCAAATTGTTTGACACTTTTTCTATTCTTTTCAAATTGTTTTTAAACAAAATTTTTGTATTTAGTTATTATAAGCACAAATTGAGCTTATAAAACAATTTTACTTTATTTAAATCTGGTAATCGCCTGTTTGATGTACGGAGAATCGGAGAATAACGGAGAGAAATAATTTGAGGCGGTGTAATTTTAAGTGTAAAACTTAGTTTAATTTTGTTACTTGAATATATAATTTTTGAGAATTTTTATTTTTTTTTTGTTAATTAATATAAAAACTAAATAAAACAACGGGATTGTATAGAAAAGTTTAAAGTTTCGCTGTAAGAGAAATTTGAATATTTTCAAATACCTACCAAGTCGCTACACCATAGTTGGCAAGATATCTTTAATCAAGCCAAAATCATTCTGCTTTAAGTTTTTCTTTACCCATTTTCCATTTGCTTCTATGCTTTTCCAAAGAAAAGCAAATGATTGTTGTAGGACTTAATGGCGATCCCCGCGTTTCTGTAAGGATATGTTCTCCAGCGGATTTATTAGTCTCTCCTGACACACCATGCGTTCCTTCACCTTTTTAACAAGTTTCTGAACATATGTTTGGCCACCGAAAACTCATTAACATCTGGTAATTTGTGTCAGTAATTTGGTTATCCACTCAATATAACTTCTAAACCCATCGTAAATGTTATATCAAACAACTGTCCACCTCTTGGTGGAAAAAATCAGGCTCCACAGAATTGTAGTTGCCGTCTGATGGTTTTGCTCTTCCAGCTTCAATATACGATACAAGGCGATGTTGGTTTTGCAATTCTATATATAGTAAGATGTGTGTATTTAACCAATGGCAAAACCAAAATTAAATAACAAATAAAGAACAAAACTGAAAATATTAGACAACATTTTTTATGATAAGCCCAACCTACAGTATGAGGAATTGTCAAAAACTTATTCTACCTTACGTTCTCGTTCCACATCTGCCATAGTAACACTTATGCGTGCTCTTGTATATAATCTGTTTGTATGTATTTTTTGTTTTTTTTTCTTGTTAAGGAGACGAATCAGATATGTTCGGAAATTGAGAATTAGAAATGTGGTTAAATTGCTGCTGTTGTTATGAACGTAAATTTTGGTTGTGCCAGTTTCGTGTTTGCAATTGAAATGAAGTACAATTCTCGTTTACTAGACAGATGTTGGATTTTTTGTTGTAGAAATACGAAAACCATTTTTACGATGACGATGAATTTGAAGGAAATGTATCCGTAAGTAACAACTGGGAAAGGAAAAATGGATGAAATTGTATGTTCTTTTAAGTATAGCAAAAAAATCCAATTACACAAGAGTTTAATGATTCCGTTCGATTTGTGCTATCTGCTCATTTAATTTGCAAAAAATATTGAAAATAAAATGGTACACCAACAGGATTCCATCAAATATTTACAGAATCTTTGAAAGTTTTAAAATGTTACCTTTTTAGTAGCCACTGCACTCTCAGTGATCATCCTTAGCCCTATTCTTACTGACAGAAAAAAGTAACAAATCTTACTAACATGAGCCTCTAAGGCTCGTATATAAAAACTGGGGGTTTCATCTTACGAAAAAAAACGTTTTAGCATCCTTTTTATACATAACAAAAATTTTCACTCCGTACAAAATATATACGGAATTAATGTTTTTAACTCTTATATTCAAATATACGAATAAATTGATTTATAATTTAAATAAAAATTAATTTCCCAACGTTAAAGTAAGCTGACCAGAGAGATCATCTTTTGCACATAAAAGGATACTTTGTGCATGAGAGATAAGCATCTTTATAAATAGAAATGCCTTATAAAGATATGATGAAGGACATATTTAATCAAAAACTTTCAAATATGTGCCTCTGAGGCTCGTGGCAGTAGTTATTGTAACATTTTTGTATTTCAATCTTTAACAGACGGAAATTTTTAAAAATTCTCAATTTTTTTCAATGAATTTTTTTGTAACTTAGCTGTTAAATAAAGGTAATGAAATATGGTTGCGGTCTGTTAAATATGTCTTTCGTTATATGATTTGATCATCAAAATGAGCATTACAGGCTCGTGTTAGTAAGATAGGGTTAACTTAGTTTATAAAATGCTGCAAACAAAGAAAAATGATTATATCCCCGCATTCATAAACAGATGTTTGGGAAAAAACGAAACGTAAGAAAAAAGGTTCCTCCATCAAAATTTATCCTTTTCTGATTTTCTAATTTTATCTAATTCACGCTTATATGGAACACAAACGCTTTAATTTTGGAAACAAAAATTATGTGTATGTGGAGTGGCAAAGTGTAAGTTTTGTTTTTTAATTTCCGTTAGTGAGGAAAACACAGCAGACGTAACATATTTATGTTTTTTCTAAATTCACACATCTCGCACAGTGGGCAATATAAAAGCAGTCAGCTGAGGTTGTGAAATGTGCTTAATTTACTGTCATCCGGTTGCCAGTAAATGCTAGACAGATTCTTCTTTAATTGGAAAAAAGTATGAAATTTAAAATTGGAATAGTAAAAGGCATAGTAGTGGAAGAAAGGGAAAATATAACCAAATAAGATGTAATACACGCTTAATATCATAGCACAGTTATAAATTCAAAAACATAATAAAAGAGTAATTATTTTAGTGAACTGATTGCAGGGTGGTAGGGCTGGTTCTGGGGTTAAAAAAGAAAATAATTTTATTACTTAAAAGTGATGAAATGTATGGAATAACTTTACGAGTGCATCAAAAAAGTTTGGAAAGTAAGTTATGATATTCCAATGTTTTACATACAATATTTTTCAAAATTGCCAAAAATTCATTGACTATTAATCCAATGTCGATTACAGACAGCAATTGGAACTCAGTTGCCATATTGGCAAGTACAAAATTATAATTGCTTTTAATATCTTAATAGAGCAAAAGACTGTAAAATAAAAATTCTATAAAATTAAATCGAGCCATATTCTCCAAAAATATGTAACAAACAAAATTAGAATTTTACAGGAGAAGGTTTTTTTTAATAAATTCAGTTTTAATAAAGCTATTCCTTTGAAATTTAGAATGTAAGTTTTGTTTTGTGTGATATATTTAATTTTAATAATTTTGATTAGATATTTGCAATGTAACGGTTGTTTTTGTGGGTTACATTTTTTTTCTGTTCTGTTGGCAACCTACCAGTAAAAATATGTGTGGGTTAACACAAAAATGTATTTTAAGGAAGTGGCTTTCTGTTCTTGTTTTATTAAATTTGACTTAAGCTGTGGTCACACTGAAAAAATATTTGCTTCAAATATGTTTACTCGTATTTGCATTAAATTTTTCTGTATTTTATTTGCTGATCACATTGACGGTAAATATTTGGCAAATTTTCTTTTCCCAAATAACAATGAAACAGCATCAAATACAGTTTGGAGCAAACGTGTTTTCCCTGCGGTCAGACCGAAGTAAATATTTTTTATTTTCTCATAAACAAAATTTGTTTCACCAGAAAAAGAGAAACAAACGAAAAGGTACACATGATTAAAAAACCAAAAACAGAAACTTCACAAAAAGAAAATAAACAAATTTGTTTAATCAGAACAACAGAAATAAAGGGCAAAAATATAACATAAATAAATAAATTAATAAAAATAAATAAAAATTCGAAATGAAAAATGAGTAAACATTATTTGTGTTAAGTTGCGGTGCAGTCGCCATATTCTTTGTCCAAAAATAAATTAAATTCGCACAGCTGTTTAATTGTTTTGTTTTCTACATCAGTGTTGACAACTGAATTGAGTTTAAACGATAAAATATATAACTTAATACCATAATGTATATATACAAAAAAATGGATATCAAATAAAAGTTTTTTAAAAGAGGTTTCGATTGACGTATTAAAAATTTGAACCCATTCGTCTATTAAACAAATATTATGAACTTTACCTGATTTTTTTTACAGTATTGCAATTTTCTTGGAAATTAGTAGGTTAATCAATTTTTTGTTTCATATAAGTTTCTGAAGTAAATTACATGTAAGTTTTTTTATTTGGTACAAACTTGCATTTAAAAAATTTGATAAAAAATAATATATTTTTGTTCCTGGTTCATAATGAACTAATGGATTAAAACTTTTAATAAACCTGTCGGAAGGTCTTTACACTATTTTTTTTTAATTTGTACTTTTCATTAGTTTATTATTAAAAGCTTTCCGTTTTGGTGATTTTATGAAAAAAATTGTAATTTATTATTAAAAGTGGACAACACTGCTTGCAACAGCTGTTATTTGCCAAAATTTTTGCACGATCAAATATTTATTTGCTCGAAAAAAAGGAGAAAATATTTGACACGGATGGTCACACTATGGTCACATTAGAGACATTTTGTTTTCTCAAAATCTTGTTTGCACCCCTAAAATATTTTATGGTCACACTAGAGCAAAGAAATAAATGATGTTTTACTTCAAATATTTACTCAGTCTGACCATAGCTTTAGTCTTGTAACTTAGTGTATACTGAACAGCCTCAAATTGTTCATGTTTGTTTCATGTCATCATACCTTTGAAATGCCGTTCCTTTTGAATTCCGCTGTTCCCTGTCAAAATGTTAACACTGGCATATTGGCTTGTTGTGCCAGTGAATTTAGTCGTTACATTGAGAACGATGATTGTTAATCGGTATGTTTTCATTTGCTTATCTGCACTAATTTTGAATATGAGTGTGCTGTGTTTAGCACATTTGTTCAAATATTCAGTCAATAATAGTGTTTTTCACTACTCTAATGTACTCGATAAAAATGATAATGTGTTCGATAAAAAAAGACTTAAAATTTTTTGAAGAATCTGGTAAGCAAACGGAAAACATAAAAAAATCGTTTAGATGCCTTGTTAACTATAAAGCGAGAGATTTTTCTCTCTCGCAGGTCAATATGTTACCAAAATAATAAACCGACTTTCATACGAATCAATAAACGCATTGACGGTTTTAGAAACTCATTTTAAAAGCATTCAATAAATATGTTAATAGATATATAGTTTTTTATGTTTTATGTATATATTTTTAACTAGTTTTTTAAATACATGGCCTTATTTATTTTTTTTAAAGAACTGTACCTTTTATATCTTTCTATTCAATAGAATCTCTTGTTATTTTGCTTTATGTTTTTGATATCATTAATATGAATTTAAAATAAAAAATACATACTCAACAAAGTAAATATATTATTTTATGTTCTAGGTTTCCCGGGAAATGAGTATGTCCGGGAAATGAAAAACACTGGTCAATAGTCATTGCCATAACCAAATAGATTTACTTTAATCTAAAAATTTTACCTTTTTATTCCAAAAAAGATAAAATTAAAAGCATAAAGTTTATGTTTTTTCTTCCATAATATTATCAAAAACAAACAATAGAAACAAAAATAAATAAGAAATATGTGTACAAAATAAATCTTCACAAAAAATTTACAAGCTAATATGCCATCTAATAATACAATTTATCCCCCTTTTGGGGCTACGTGCCATACTTGTGTCGTACTCCTTTGCATGTAACTTCAAATGTGCTGCAAATTAAAGTTTTATTAACAACAATTATAATGTTTATTACGAAAGCAAAACAATGTTTAAAAAATGAAAGAATTTTAACAGCCATGTTAAACTACTTACGGAACCATAGCATTGCTGATTCATCACTGTAGATATATAATATAGAATATTTATACGTACGTAAGCAAAGATATAAAGAGGTAAATGGTGTGAAGATTTAAAAATATTACAGCGATGTAGCCGTATTCATATTATACTTACAACATGTGTGATGTAATTTATTAACACAAATGTCGGATACAATACTCATCTTAAATTTTATTCAAGAGAAGGGGCACTAATTTTATAAACTTCAATAATTGTAACATTTTAAAATTATTGTATTTTTTTTAATTCTATACTTTATTTTATTACATTTTAAAAATGAGGCTGAACTATTTTTCTTGCCTTTCGTAAAAATATAAAAGATAATTTCTTTTTCTTTTCTTATATTTTTAGCGATTAACATTTAAAAGTTGATTTGATTATTTTTAAAAATGAAACTAAACTAATTTTTTAATAAAACATAATGTTTTAGATTATTCTATGATTAACAAATACGAGTACAACATATTTTCTTACATAAATATGTATCAAATTTTTTACAGATCGACAGACTCTTTGTTTGCTCTCAGTTATAAACTAAAAACAAAAAACAAGTACTTGATGTGATATTTACGATATCTACTGGACTATACATACATAAGTAGGTAGTTCACGAAACCAAAATTAATCGGCTGAACTAGATGAACTACATTGATTACTGGGGTAAGTTGAACTAAAATTCCAATCTCTACCCACCACTGATATCGTGTGTGCTAATTTTATCCTTGAGTGGTGGGACCTACGGTTTAATGTCAACTTATTTACCCCAGGTTGAGCCACAGACTCTCGTCCAAAAAGGCAACAAAATATTTACTAGACTACGACGAATTTTGAACTAACTAACAAGTATATATGCATGTACATGTTTTAAAGTCGATGAACCTAACTAAATTGCTTTCGTAAGCAGTAGCAAAAACTTTAGTATTTAAATATTAACGTAGAACAGCCTAAGAACTAGATTTTTTGTTAGAGAAGATATCTACCGAAGATGCAAGTGGCTGTATGTGGTTAAATTTAATATTTAAATAATAATCGAGAGCTTTATAATTTTGTTATTGCCGTGTTGGTCGAATCTTAAAATTCATAAACAATTATTTGAGACGTAAAGAGTTTGAGTTCTAAGTTCTCGTAATAGCTTCACCGCCAAGGTCTTAGTCAATACTACAATAACTCCTAAAGTTATGAAAGCGTTGAGGTACCTGAACAATAAAAAAAAATTCATCGCTATCATGTAATAGGAAAACCCAACAAGTTCATCAAATCAACGATTTAAAAATAATAATTTCTACAACGAAATGTATTTTATTAACGATAGTCGAGTAGGAGCTGGTTATTTTTTCCCTGATATCCAGAAGAAGGAACAATTAGAATATGACGTAATGATCTTATTCGTCACTGCGTAATTTGGAGCTACCAGTTTTGTTATCGTGGATGCGCAAATGAGTGCAGGTAATTTCTAGAACATAGTTTGTAGACGTTATAGACATTTACTCATACTCACTTTCTTTTATTCAAACGACTTCAAAGGAGATAGTTTTAAAAGCAGGGACTTGAAATAAACTCGTGGCCATCATATTCTCCAATCTAAATTTTATTGTTTAATTATAAATATTTAATTTAAAATTTGGAAATAGTGATGGTCAGCATTCATTACACATTCCTATAATAAATATTGTTTTAGAGATCATTTACAGACCCGTTAAACAGTACCCGACTCCTTTAAACTCAAAATATTCCTTCAGTAAAATACTTCATATATTAATTTGTCACTGTTTACTGCTAACTATGTGCAGTTTGTCAAGGAAATGTTTTGACGTAGTAAAAATCGCTTTGGTTTTGATTTTGGCACCAAACTGTTTTATTTTCATCTTATTACCGTTAATAAAATATTTGATTTTTGTCTTCACATTTTAACAAACAAAAATAAAAAAGTACAGGCGAAATATATATATATATTGCATGTTTTGCTTATCCATGGTATATAAAAGGTCTTCCCACTTTGGCAGTTAGTAGTGCTCATGTCAAATTTCCATTAATATCCATAGATAACAATGTGTGTTAGATGAATCGGCTATGGAACAGTTAACAACTGACCACAAATTCCATCAAAAAATTATCTTCATCCTTTTGGATAAAGAGGTACGTGAAGAAACAAAATTGTTTAATTTGGAAAGACACCAATCCACATGAGACCTAAGACTGTCCAATGCGTTTCGAAAATGTCACTGCTTGGCGTGGATTTCGGGGTGGCGGCATAATAACTACTTCTTTGAGAGTGCCAGACAATCACTGTCTATGACGAGAACTACACGCTGATGATTGCAAGCTGCTTTTAGCCTCCCTGTGACGACAGGACTTAACTATGTTTTACATTTTGAATATTCTGCACGAGCGATTTCTAATGCGCTCCATAGAGAGAAATCGTAGTATAGCGTAACGTCATCAGTAGGCCGTTCAAACGAAAAAAAAATGCTGAATATAAACACGTACGTTGTTTAATTTAAATTTAAAGATAGGAAGCCTTTAAAAAATACTCTTTTGATATTTTAATTTTTAACTTGTTTGATTTTTCGGATATCTTCTGATAGTGTTATTTGTCATACACGCCGATAAAGTTATTAACTTTCTATGTGGTGAAAAAGCAAATTTTTTACCGAAAGTGTTTATGTTTATGGTCTTTTGCTATGTTCGCACGGGAGCAATTTTTCGTAATTCGCTCTCTCATTCGTAAATCAACATTCAATTATGTCCTGAATTACGTAATTCAACATAAAAAAATTTGTGAGCGAATTACCCAAATTGTATGTAATTCAATTTCTATTACTCTGTGAATTACTTAAAAATCAAAGTAATCTCTAAATTGTATCGTAGTTTTGCCATCACTAGCTGTCAAAGCACAAAAAATATAAGCAAATAAATATTGTAAACAATAAACAAAAATGGAATTCATAAATAACATTTTGAGAAAAGTATTATTTAGAAGAAGGATGTTCGCGAAATTATTGGAGGAACCCACTATGTGTGTAGAAAACCTATTGAATCTACAGGAAAAGTATTTGCAGCTTTTGAAGAAGCTGTATGAAGTTTATAATTTAAAAATATTAATAAGCCCGTAAAAAATGCTTATTTTTTTTCCATTATTATCACAATTTTACAGCAAATAATTTAGCAATAAAAAGAAGAAGAAAAGAAGATCTGTCAAAAAGAATTACAAAGTTACGGTAACATGGTAATTCAAATATGTAATTCAAAGCAGAGAGCGAAGAAATTCGAAGGTTCGTGTGAACATGGCATTTGTCTTGGTAGAATATGAAATTTGAATTACACAAATACAAAATAAACCCCCATACATTGAGGTTTTTTTTCACATTCATTCATATGGTTTCAATAAAACAGATTTGTTTAACTATTGTATGGAACGAAACTGTATAGCACCTGGCAATTATGAATTGTGATTTTTTAATGCTTTGAAAGATTTTCGTCATGATTTGTTAGTACAGTAAAGTATCATTTCGGCGCCTTCAAAGAAAATCACATTATTCCCTTAGTTTTCAAACTTTGAAATATAGGTTAGCGCCAAAGATAATCGCTTTCGCACTTCTTTAAGAATAGTCGTTTCTTTTTCAGGCTTTATGTATGTAGTACTTTATGCCAAAACATTCTCTTAACCGACAATTTGAACTTCCTTGCAGCAGTTCACATGTATACAAATTAGTTTTTGTGTAAAAACATTTTCGTGACAATACATTTCTGAATATTCTGCAGTTTTTATTTTCCAAATGATTTACAACAACTATTTATAAAAATGTCAAAAAAAAATATAAATAAATAATAAGATAATAATTATCATAAAAGTCAAATTAAGCGATTCTTGCTATGTCAAAACATTCTTTTTTCTTTGGTTTGTTGGGTAATAAGGATGAATGGCCACTTGAATGCTCTACAGTGTGTCAAATACTAACAATCGGTCTGCTGGTAGTTTTCTCATTAATTATGCGGAACATGTGATGAAATTACTTTCTGATATACAATCACTGTTACAATTCATGTTAAGCACTCAATATCAAGCCATATATAGGTGTTATGAAGAAAGAAAAATAAATAAATAAAGGACGGATGACCGAATTATGCCGGATATTGCTCATTTGCGTGATGTGACTTACACAATAACATTAAAACAAAACAACCATTGTTTGTCACATGGATGAAAAGATTGAGCTTAACGTATTTGTCCTCATTTACTCTCCTTTAACATTTGAAAATCTTTGCCTAATAATACAAAACAACTACATTTTATGTAAATTAACTCAAATGAAAAAAAAAATTATTATTTAATATTTATTTAATTATTATTATTATTAAAATTATTTTTATTGCAATGCAATTATAAATTATATTTCAATTATCGTAAGCGGAGTGACTAAAATATTTTATTCATTATTTTTAATTTCTATTATTTATTTCACTTTAATGATGCAAGAATTTGCTTCGGCTTAAAATGAAGTGCTTGCTCGACTATCAACTTGATAAAATGTCTCCTTATATATGGCAAATAAAATTTCTTCATAAACAAAAATCGAAAAAAATTACGACAATTATTTTATGTTCCTATGTTAAACTAATTTCTTTATTAGAATTGATTTACAGATTATTGAAGCGGGTTTTTAGAACCTTGCGTGATATCGAAGTTGCCGTGGCTGATTCCACAGAAGGATTTTAATTTTAAGAACGCCTAACATTTTTCACCAACAAACGTTAAGTATGCCAGCAAATTGTTGATTTCGCTCTCCTACATGTATGTGGTGAGTTTTAAATGGGCGAATCAGATATTAAAGCATATTCCAAAATTTTCTCCCACTATGTGCCTGTGAGAAAGTAAAAAGATTGAAATTTCCGAGAGCAATCATATTCATTGTCATTATTATTTTATATACAATATACATACAAATAATATTTGTATTGGCACAGAAAGTATTTTAAAATTTTGCAGCTTTGTTATGATCACGTTAAGCAAACAACCAAGAAGTAAAAAAAGATTTTAACGTAAATATTTGTTAATATAGTTTTTTTAATTTTCTTTTTTATTTCAAACTAAAAAAAGTACGCTCAAATGTTAAAAGCAAAATACTTATACGTATTGTAGAAATGTATTTTTGAAATAGAAGTTAAAGAATGTTAAATACCGATACTACAAATGAACTTTTAAAACTATTTTATAAAAAGGGACCACATTAAGACTTCGATTTATGTTGTGAAACTTTTTAATTTTTGTAAGTTTCCTGTAATGTTGTGCAGCATCTACACAAGTTATACTAATTAATCAAGTTTTACAGTTGAATGAAAATAAAGAAAAAATTGATTTTCGTTTGGCAACATTTCAAACAAATAAATTATTAAAGTGAAAAATACTGGAAGTGTGCACACAAAAAAAAATACTGTAATGCCAAGAAAATTTGATTTTGATTCAAATAGAATTTACATTCGGATTGTGCCCAACAACATTTTGCATTTGTACCAACAAGTATGTTTCTGTTGTCCCAAAGTGTAAATTCATTGTAGAGGCAAAGTTAAAAATGTTGCCTTAAATGTCATATTTGTTGGCACAACGGTTCAGTTGCTGTTGTCGCAAATGCAAAAATTGTTGCCTCAACAGTTTAATATACTTTTGTCGCAAATGCAAATATTGGTAAGATATATAATATAAATGAAAACATTATTTTTAGTTTCAGAATATTTATTTTAAATTTTAAATAAAAATACCCATACATATTTGCTTTTTTTGGAATATTCTAAATCCATGACGAAACATATTTTAATTATCAAATCTACAGCCCGAAGTATGGTTTCGACCTTATATCGTACGCCACTAAAAAGTACGTAAAATTCGCTTAACTTATCCAACGATTCACCAACCACTAGTATTTTAGGCTGCAATTTAAGCTTTTCTTTCACAGCAAGGAATCTGGCATCATCTTCCCACTGGATCAAATTGTTTATATTTATTATATGGCCAATCATATCCTTTTGTGCATCAGATATAGATGGCTTCGCTCCCTTGTTGATGCGTGGAGGAGTTATAACCTCATGTAGTAAATAAAAGAAATAAAAAAAGAATAAAAAGTTTTTAAAGATTTTAAATATACATAGTTTATATATAGTAACTTTCATAAGAATGTACAAGTAAATAAACAAATTAACCTTACGTACCTTATTTTGATTCCGCCACTTTTGCAATTCATGGCGAAAAATGAGTTTTTCTCCGATAAACCCCCTTCCTAATTTTGAAAATTCTTCGTCGATGTCTTTTGAATGCATTATTTTCAAAATATCGACTTGGTTGATGCTGCATTCTATGAATGTAAAAATTGTTTCTATTGCAAGATTCATTGTTGAAAGCAATGCAACCACTTCATTGGATAAATTCACCGTAAAAACTGTTTCCTGAAAAATGTCTTCCGACATTGTTGTTTATTTATTTGAAACACTTTAATTTTTATTTTAATTACTTTAAAACTAAAAAGCTCACTTTTCACTTGTTTCACATCGACAAACTACTCAATACTGATCGCAATGATAATAAAGTACCAATCATAAGAGTTGCCAAACACACATTTTTACGACAACAGTAATATTATTTGATTAAAAAAATAAATATTTTATGTCAACAAAAATTGTTATTTCCTGCAAATGTAAATCATTTACGTCAACAGCAATTTTAATGTACCGCTATTTCAGGAGAAAACCTTTAACGACAAAATTTATTCCATTTACAACAAATAATTTTGCTGTTAAAAAACTTCAAATACTTTCATGTTGTTGCGGTAAAAAAAATATTGTTGGAAAATTTCTTGCGACAAAAGGTTTTCATTTTTTCAAACAAGTTTTTATTCACCCCAATAGCAAAATCATCAAATGCTAAAATTATTTGCCGTCACAATATTTATTTTTTTGTGTGTGGAATATTAAAAGCAATCCTCATAAAAATAACACTCAAAAACTTTGAGTGTTGATGCCACAAGAATAATTTATAAATACATATGTACACACGTAATTGGTCATTACAACCCTTCAGTCAGAATTACGATCTATCTTCTTAGACCACCTATGTTGTTATAATTTTATACATAAGTGACGGAACCTACAGTGTAATGTCGGCTCCGAACGACAGATTTTCGTTAGAAATCTAGGGAGAGGAAATCGCCTAAGAAATATTTTTTCATACTTCGTTTTGTTCGAGATGTCTGACCTGGAGTACAAACCGTGGCCTCACGTCTAATAAACCTACAAACTACTTAATAGACTACGGCTGTTGGAAAAATCGTAGAGTAGGAAGAAATGTTAATTTTATAAATTTATAAAAAATTTATATAAATTTTATTTACTCTGAGTTTTTGCCAGAACACTGCTGAGAGGAAATAGCCTCAAAAATATTTTTTTTATTTGTTGGATGTGTCAGACCTGGGGTTTGAACCGTGGCCTCGCGTCTAATAGACTGTTAATTTTACTGTTTTTAATTAAATTACTTGTTAGTTGAAATAATTAGTAATTGAGTATTTAAACAACAAAAAAGGGGGTAGAGCTTGCTGTTAATGACTATTTGAAGAAGCTAGATAAATCTTCTCAAATAAGGGTATCGAAGGTATTCAAAATTTGAAGATAATTTTTTGTTCAAATTTGTTATGATTTCCTGACTTTTAAGAGACAAAAAAATCTAAGAGAGTCACATAAAATCCAGATGTTGTTAGCCAGATACACACTACACAAAAAGTATTAAAATACAGAAAATATTTCTTATTGTTACTAGAATTATGCTTTATTTAAATTTTTTCAAACACTATATGGGAAAAAATTATCTGAGAGCATAATCATATGTACATTATGAATGTGTATTTGGGACTAAAGTTACAATGAGCACAAAGGTTCCATTTTGGATTGTGTGGAATGGAGAATGGAGAATGGAATGTGATAGAAACTTTTGCAATAAGAAAAATGTCAACGGCTAACAACAGCTACTGTAACTGAAAATTAATTTTACGGCCTTAAGAATATGACTCAATCTCCCACAATAAAAGGGAATTCGAAATATTTACGGAAGAGACAACAAAAAGGAAAAAATAATATACATATAAATAAATATATGTACACACATATATATATTAATTATATGTATGGATACATACACATATGTAGGCTACTTAATGCAGCTTTTTGATGAAAAGATATAAAAATGAAAATGTTGAAAATACAAAACATATTCCCTGCTGGTAGGATAAATAAAAATAAGCCGATAAAAGGGTTAAAAAATAAAATTTAATACAAGTTTTTCTGAAGAAAACAATGAAAGTCCTTCTGATCGCCATTTCTGTCACACTGTTTTGAACATGTGGAAATATTTTTAATTGCAGATGCATACTTTTTTAAATTAATTTGAATAGCCGTCAGTTATTGTAAGATGAAGAAAATTTTTAAGTTTGTTCCACGATATTATTTTAGTGTCACCATCAATTTCCTTCAATATCAAAACGACGAACTTGACTCCTTATGCCAACATCTCAGACACTTATATCTAAATACTACAATATATATAAATGTGTAGTTCGTTTACTATTTTTGCAAAATATAATTTTGATTATAAATTAGGAATGTTTTTAATTTGTGAAAATAACTCAGATTCCGAACAAAAAAAAATGTACTAGAACGAAAAATTCGGAGACTGAAATTCAACATAGTAAACTTATCGGACAGCAGCTCAGTAAGCCTTTAAATAAATTTCTTTAATGATTGTGTAATTCGTAATGGAAAGGTTTTAAAGCGGCTTTATATTAAATAAGATTGCTTCGAATATATCTTTGAAAGAATAAAATCTGGTTTGAAAATTTTTGAAAATACTGTTGCGAATACAGAATAAACGCTAAATATTGATTTTAGAAAAAAGAATAACAAATATAACATGGAAATTATGATTACCCAGATTGAAAATAGCTAAACTACAAGAAAATTACGAGAATGGAGTACCGGGATCAATAACAAAAACCGAGATTAGAATAACAAACAACATAGAAAATCCAAGAAAGATATAAAAAAGAAGAATAACAAATCAGACGTTTTAGGGGGTTGCCGGTCCAATAACAGGTGAAACAGAAGAAAAACGAAAGCTAACATTGCCAGCGCTTAGTAGTAAAATTCACGTCTTACATATACACTCTCGCAAACATTTATACCTAGGAAACCGTTACACAATATTTCAAAAAATACATACAAACTCTTAAAGCCCGATCATGAAGCCTTTGTTTTTAGACACTTTGTATATATTTTATATCTTTTAGTATAGACTATAAATAAAGCAATCCTGTTGCTATTTATGGAAACCAAATATCATGGAGAATACAAAAAGCTCATATTATTGACTCCATGGTGACAGTACTCGATATAAATGTACGTAAATATCTGTACCTGGAGTTTAGGAGGATAAAATAAAATATTTTGAAGTTTAATTTGTGCACATAATAATTGAACACAAAACATTATTTTAAAAAATTTAGTATATTTGTTGTGCCAACTCAAACAATTGTCCGTACAGCAATGACAGGTTTGATAACGTTTGGCGACAAAAACTTCTGCACTATTTTACATAGAAAAACCCAATATTCCACACTTCAATAATTATGGTTATTAGTGATTGTGTACTGCCAAATTGTTGCCTTTTAAAATGTTTCACAAATGATTTATTGCATTTAAATCTGCGATCTAGGTTGGTTAGATATTACTTCTTCAATATTGTATACAAACTATTCCTCTAGATACTTGATTGAGTGATTCGGATCATTATCGCGAAGGTATATAAAATGATACTGTATGGTCAAATTCATTACTCTCATTTTAATATTTTCTGTTCAAATATTTCAATAAACATTAGATTTGAAGCCCTTACAGTGGCCATTGCAACTAACGCCCCCACCAAACTATCCCCATATTCTACGGTTGTTTTAATGTTTTCAAATGCAACCCAGTGTTTTCTACACAAATCGTCTACCAACTGACGAAAAAAGTTTTATTTATACTTGTGTGTAAATATAACAATTAGAAGTCATATGACTTATTAACATACATATTTTGAGAAATAATTTAAACGTGGTTTTAAACAATTTTCCGATATAAAAGGTTTCTTACATAGAAGACATGCCTTACATTCGCACATAACCAGAAAATTCCATAAAATTTGTGCGTTTAATATAACGTTTTCATGAATTCGAATATTTTTTTCTATTTGTGCGGCATCCATTCGATTTTGTAGCCAAAATATCATCATTCATTTTTGCTCGACCACATATCGAGTTGATCATAAATTTCTAATATTTTTCGATAATTTTCCCGCAAACTTTTGCAATCATATGCAGTTCAACAATCTGCTCTGACATCAATACGAATTTTTTTTGTCAGTTTTGTTATTTGCGCTCATTTTGATATAATTTTTATGTTCCATCAAATCGAATAATTTCATAATTTTATTGTTTATTTATTGTATCTTTAAAGAACTGAACAAACAATAAGTGTTCAAATTTTCGAGTCGAGAATAGAAAAAAATATTAGTCCCGGTCAACACCAGGCATAAGTTCTGCTTCCGAAGTTCGACGTCATGTTGAGATCTCTTTTTGAAACGATTGTGATCCCGGTACTCTATGATGTTGCGAGCTAAGGGATTTGGGTAAAATATACTTCTCGGAATATTTGCCAATTTAATGGAATTTCCATGTTAGATAATTGTCAGAAAGAATTCGAGATATTTTTCATGCAAGTTTCGAGGCACTATTTGATTATATATTCGAACGTATAACGTGCATGTTTCTCTTTGTAATGTTGCCAGAACACGTATTTGTCCATTAACTCACATTTTCCGTAGGTTTAACCATTTTTTAATTGAAAAATTTGTTCATGTAGGTATCGAGAAGTTTCGTGTGGATTCTCGTGTGTGCTTGTAAAAACATTGTCAGCAGCAGCTGTAGAAAAGTGCGTATGACGGCTAATCGGCATATGTTCCCAAAAATTTAGGCGAAATATTGTTGGGATAATTTAGCTTAAACTTATTTATTTATTTATTAAGCCCCAACACTAAAAGGTTACACATATAGACTTTTATATAATCCAAAAATTTATATTCTGTCTTAATTATAATTTGTCACAAAGATTTAAATCAAGTTATATAAGTTAATTTCATTTAAAAACCCCTTGACTTTCTCAAAATCATGTTCACTTTCCACGATTTCGATTTCGTTTATTTTGCTCTTAATTCGATGTTGATGAAATAATCTACATTCATTAAATATGTTAGAAGCATTCAGGTTTTGACCGCAATCACAAAGTGGTGGTGTATTCTTTTCAATAATATGTATATGAGGGAATAAGCAGTGACCGACCAGTCTCTCTCTCAGTCTTTAATCCAATCTTTTCTAGGTAAAATATGTGTAGGGAATTTAGGTAAGATATTAGAACTTAAACTTATATGTATGTATATCGGTCCTTCGTGTTAAATTCTGACGGAAGCCAGCGTAACGTCGATAAAAATAAAGTAGCTAAAGGGTTGTAATGACCAATAATGTATGGTCATGTTATGTGTACTACATGGTTGAGTTAAAAGTATTGTGGAGTTGAAGTTCTTATACACCTAAATGCATTACATATGCCAGGTATTCAATCTAATTTTATTGTTTTATATTTTCACCCAAACTCATGGCAATTTGAAAATTTCTAAAAAAAATTTTAATTTTTGTTGAAACTTTAAATGAAATCTAAATCAAATACCCAATCAAATATTTAGCCATACATATGCATTCAATTTTGTTTTTACAATGATGTGAATCTATTTTCGCAAATTTATTTAATTAATTTCTTGCTCCTGAGTCAAAACCATGAATTGATTAAAAAAAGATTGAATTAAAATGAGAAAAATTACTTGGTGTTTGTATGTTTGCATTGGTGTAGAGATAGGTATTTCAGCAATTAAAAATATTTTACATTTTTCTAGTTCTCTTTCATACACAAAGATTTTATAACAGAAAAAACCAACCCCATTGGGCAATTAAAATAAGAAAACGATGTTAATTAGAAATCGAAAAGTGATTTGCAATATTCAATCCTTTCACGCAAAAGCTTGTAAAATATAATGCGTAGTTGTTATTTGTAGTGTTGTAATTTAATTAATACAACATTTTAAGACAACTTGTGAAACTTGAATACACAACCCAGAACCATTTATTGTTGTAAGAAAACAGTAGGCCTGAATTGAGGTGTTAGCTCTAAAAATGTGTACGGCTATACAACTACTTATATAACCAAATTAACTAACTTTTGAGAAAAGGAATCTTCAAACTCGGCTTGAGCGTATTATCCTCCAAGCCACTGTTTAATGACCTGGCTACCACCAGACATGTTAGCCGTACAAGTGGCTGCGAGCGTTACAGTGATACTGAGCGCATTAAGATTATAGAAGTACAGGAGCTATTGTCAAAGTCGTGGGTATATTTGGTTTTACACTTTTACACTTGCAAGACAACGTCGTTTAAGTTTTTACTTATGATCCAGATCACTCAATAAAGTCGAAGGAGGAATCTTTTAAGAACACAGAAATAAACAAATAACCTCACAAAAACTTCATACATTGGCAAAGGTAAGATAGGATAATGAGCCCACTTATACAGACACCAGACAGATATAACCCAACATGGATATATATAGAACAGAATTTGATTCCATATGCGAACCTCATAGCAGTGATAACGTGACATCAGTATCTGATTGTTCACGCCAGAAGACTGGCAATAACTCATAAGGACTTCTGTAGAAGCTGCAACGACAAGGAAGAAGAGTAGACTAGAGAACATCTTCCCTGGTATTGTCCGTCGCTTAGGAAGAATTTTTTGATACTCAGAAATTTTTGACAAAGCCAAAGACGGTTTGTAGGGAGATGCCAACCAGAAGTTACAATTATATGACGAAATCAGTGTTACAAAAGGACTATTGGAATGAATTGAGCTGTGCTCATTGACGCCGCTGCCAGTTTAATCTAACTTTTACTTAATCTTAAGACTACTACTACTGTCGGTAAGAATAGTCTTCAGACAATTTAAAATTCTGATTTATAAACTTATATATATACATGCATTATATTGGCCAATTCTTTAGTAAGGATAACGTGCGATTATTATTTGTGAGTGGCCATACCTATTGTCTAACGATGAATTGAGTCTACAAATTTGAGATGATCTAGGCTACGGCGCTTTCGAAAAACAAGTATGAATATTTAGATTTGGGATAACCGATAGAAATTATGCAGTTAGTTAGTTAATCCATGAATAGAGCACAAATTTTCAAATATACGAAGCAATTTCAAGCTAAAATTTTAAAAATTGCCTTTACTGATTTATAAAATTGTTTCATATTGTATGTCAAACTGTGACAAACCCGACTGCTAACCCGAGCAGTATATGTTTGAATACGGTTTAATACAAAATTTTTAGTATAGCCATCGACTTTTAAATACAGTGAGAGTTCAATTTCTTATAAGCAATCCATTTAGGAATTCCCCTGATCTTCAGAAAGATCGACTCCAACAAACATCATTTATATTATTAGGCAAATAATAATAATAAGAAGACGGAGGACGGATTCTTCATGAAAACCTTCATAAAAGCTTTCAAGCCTTGTCTGTACTAATTCTGAATATCGCGTGCTGTATATAATTGATACATATTTTAATTGAAAACTTTTAACTTACTGTTCCCAAAAAAGTCGCCGTAGTCTAATTGATAGAGTATTGGCTTATTAGACATGAGGCCACGGTTCAAACTCCAGGTCAGACATCACCAACAAAACCAATGTGAAAAAATATTTTTTCGGCGACTTCATCTCAGAAGATTTTCGGCAAAAACTCTAAGAGTAAACAAAATTGTCATGAAAAGTTTCTCAAAAATCTTTCGTTTGGATTCGACTTTAAACTGTAGTTCTTGCCACTCATATAAAAAATTAACACACACAACATAAGTGGTTTCAGAAACTAGGTCGTAATCCTGACTGAAGGGTTGTAATGACCAATTATGTAAGTATATATATTCCCAAAAAAGCTTAAACATAAAATTTTTAATCCTATACTCAATTTTTATAATTTAAAGAAAAATTTAAGTTTTTTCTTCAATAATATTATCAACAACAAAGAATAGAAACAAAAATAAATAAGAAATATGTGTAAAAAATAAATCTTCATAAACAATTTACAAGCTATTATACCATCTAATATTACAATTAATACCCCTTTTGGGACTACGTGCCATACCTGTGTCGTACTCCTTTGCATACATGTATGCATGTAACTTAAAATGTGCAGCATATTAAAGTTTTATTAACTACAATTATATTGTTTATCATGAAAGCAAAACAATGGTTAAAGAAAATGAAAGAATTTTAACAGCCGTGTTAAATTCCTTACGTAACCATAGCATTGCTGATTCATCACAGTAGATATATAATACAGAAGATATGTACATAAGTAGGCAAAGATATAGAGGTAAATGGTGTAAAGATGTAAAAATATTACAGCGATGTAGCCGTATTCATATTGTACTTACAACATGTTTGATGTAATTTATTAACACGAATATCCGATACAATACTCATCTTAAATTTTATTCAAGAGAAGGGGCACTAAATTTATAAACTTCAACAAATGTAACATTTTAAAATTATTTTATTTTTTTTTTTATAATTCTATACTTTATTTTATTACCTTTTAAAAATGAAGCTGAACTAGTTTCCTTGTCTTTCATAAAAATATAAAACAAAATTTGTTTTTCTTTTCTTATATTTTCAACGATTAACTTTTAAAGTTGGCTTTATTAATTTAAAAAATAAAGCTAAACTATTTTATTCTTAATAAAACATAGTTCTTTAGATTATTCTATGATTAATAAATACGAGTACTACGTATTTTATTAAATAAATATGTATCAAACTTGTTACAAATCGACAGACTCTTTGTTTGCTCTCAGTTTATATCCAAAATACAAAAAACAAGTAACTGATGTGCCATGGAAGCTCATCTATACATACATAAGTAGTTCGTTCACAAAACCAAAATAGATAGATTAAACTAGATGAACTACCTAGATTACTGAAGTAAATGAAACTAAATTTGCTATCTACACTGATTTTGTGTATGTACTAATTTTATCCTTGAGGGGTGGGACCTACGGTTTAATGCCGACTTATTTACCTCAGAGTAGAGGTTGAACCACGGGTTCTCGTCCAAAAAGGCAACACAATATTTACTAAACTGCGACAAATTTTTAACTAACTATCGAGTATATGTATGTATGTACATTAGGGTGGCCCCAAAATATAAGTTGCGAATGTTCCCGACTAAAATGAAAGTTTGAATCATTCTAAGACTACGTTTCTCAAAATTTTTGTTCTGGGGACAATATTTGGTGAGCTGGATCAAAGTATAAAAAGGTCCTTTTTTGAGGTTTTTTGAATTCTTCATATTTTTTCCGAAGGAACTATATATAAATTTGGTATCATATGAAAGGTCTTTAAGAGTCGCTTTCAATAGGTTATCAGAAAATAATTTTGAAAAATCAAAAATTTTGAAAATTTCGTACAAAATTTTTGTTTTTTAAATTTTTTCATAGAATTTACTTAACTAAATTGTCGAAATTTCTTGATTATAAAGACCATGTAATTTAACCAAAATGGTTTTTTCGTTTTTCAAAATTCAATTTAGTTCAATTTTTATTAAAATTTATTTAAACATAATTTCTTCTCTATCTGATAACCTCTGTTAACTCAATTCATATTTTTTTTTAAATTTTTTAAACATAATTTCTTCTCTATCTGATAACCTCTGTTAACTCAATTCATATATGTAACGCTGAATTCAACAACCCCAAACTTCGTTGTTTTTGAAGAGCTTTTAGATTCATCTAGTTCTGATAATATAATATTGGACAGGAATAATGCAGAATTGTGAAACAAAAAGTTGCGGTTGATTTTATGATTTTATCTTTTGTTAAGCTATTATGTATAAAATCATCATATTTAAATAAAATATTACTAATTTCAGATTTCCTATGTCATTCACAAAGTACAGAACGATTTGTACATTTTGTCAGTCAATCCATGCTTTCAGTAATCGGAAAAAATCGTCCTTCTCATATTGCTAACAGAATAAACTCATGTAAACGCATTTGTTAATAAATGTATATGAAAAAAATTATGTTAATATTAAAATATTTTCTATGAATTTATATTTTTTATTTACAACTATTAACCAATATTTATCATTAAGCAAATAATATACTAATACAATGTAAAAATATATGTAATAAATCGTTTTTCATTTGCTGCTTAAAATAAACAACCACATTCTTAAGGAATAACAAGAAAATTACATTATAGCGGGATGTATCGCAAATATTTTGGTTTAAAATGAAATATTCGTTGTATAACAAAATAAAAGTATAAGAAATTATACATCAATGGAAAGCTTATTTTGCGTTATTTTGATGCCCATTACATATATGAATTAAGTTAACAGTGGTTGTTATAGTGTTTTCACACCGAGTGGTTTTAACGCAAAAGTTGGTTTTAACGTTAAAACCAAAAATAAAACCTGATTTTACCATACAAAATTATTGTGTTAAAACCAAAATAAAACCTTTTTTGAATTGGTTTTAAGTTGGTTTTATGAAATACAACCTTGTTTTGATGTACTAAATGTACTAAATCCGAGCTACCAGCTCTGAAAACCTGAAAACAGCTGATAAAAACAAAAACAAATGTAAATAAATAAATAAATGTAAATAATCATTTATTTTGTATTAAAAAAGGAAAAATTTGGAATAATTTTAATTTCTTCAATGAAAATTTTAAAAATTTGTAAATATTTAATTATTAATCGAAATGTGTGTTGTTTCTGGTCACAATGAATATAGTTTCTTTTGCGAAAGGTAAGTCAGAAGCTAAATATATCAAGATGAAATAAGGCATATTGCTCATAAATTTTTTTTTCTCGCAGTCATAAATGTCATGAATTTAAAACCAATTTTAATAAAACTTGCAGTGTGAACGCAAAATCAGCTGTTTATGGTTTTAATGCTAAAATCAGGTTTTAAATTTTGGTGTGAAAACACTATTAGATAGAGAAGAAATTAGGTTTAAAAATATTTTAATACAAATTTAACTATATTGAATTTTGAAAAACGGAAAAAACTATTTTGGTTAAATTACATGGTCTTTAGAATCAAGAAATTTCAACAATTTAGTTAAGTAAATTCTATGAAAAAATTTCTGATAACCTTTTGAAAGCGCCTCTTAAAGACCTATCATACGATATGATATGATATAGTTCCTTCGGAAGAAATATGAAAAAAATTCCAAAAACCTCAAAAAAGGACCTTTTTATTCTTTGATCCAGCTCACCAAATATTGACTCCAGGACAAAATTAAGAAACGTAGTCTTAGAATGAATTAAATTTTCATTTTAGTTGGGAACATCTATTCCTTATTTTTCTCCATACAAACGGGGCCACCCTAATGTACATACATATATTAAAGTCGATGGCCATAGTTAAATTGCTTTCGTAAGCAGCAGCGAAAACTTGAATATTAATATATTAACTTAGATTAATCTAGGAACTGAATTTGTAGTTTGAGAAGATATCTATCGAAGGTGCAATTAAATTTAATAATTAAATAATGATCGAGAGCTTTATAATTTTGCTTTTGCCGTATTGGTCGAGTCTTAAAATATGTAAATAATTATTTGAGACATAAAGAACATCGATTTTGAGCTCTAAGTTCTCGTAATGGCTTCACCGCCAATATCTTAGTTAATACTACAATAATTCATAAAGTTATGAAAGCGTTGAGGTACCTGAAGAGTCAAAAACTACAAAAAAAAAGAATATTCATCACTATCATATAATTGGGAAACCCAACAAGTTCATCAAATCAATTATTTAAAAATAATAATTTCTACGACGAAATGTGTTTTAATAACGATAGTCGAGTAGGGCCTGGTTATTTTTTCCCCGATATCCAGAAGAAGGAACAATTAGAAAATGACGTAATGATCTTATTCGTGTTGCTTATTATGGAGCTACCAGTTTAGTTATTATGTATGAGCAAATTACTGCGGGCAATTTCAAGGACTTACTCCAAAAATAGTTTATAGATGTTGTAGTCATTTACTCATACTCACTTTATTTTATACCAAAGACTTCAACGGAGAAGATTTTAGAAGTAAGGACTTGAAATAAACTGGTAGCCATCATATTCTCCAATCTAAATTATTATTATTTTATCATAACTATTGCATTAAGTATTTTAAAATTTGGAAATACTGATCGTCGGCATTCATTGCCTATAATAAATACTGTGTAAGAGATTATTAACAAATAGAAAACTCAAATAGTTCCCGCTAAGATCCCTATGAAATAAAGAAACAACAAGAGAGAGACTTCTTTTGAACTCAAAACATTCCTTCAGCAAAATACTTCAGATATTAATTTGCCATAGTTTACTGCTATCTATGTACAGTTTGTCAAGAAAATGTTTTGACGTAGTAAAAATCCGTTCGGTTTTGATTTTGACACCAAACTGTTTTATTTTTATCTTATTACCGTTAACAAGATATTTGACTTTCTATTCACATTTTAACAAACAAAATGTCATAAAGTAATAGGGAAATATAGAAAAAGTATTTCAATTTAATGCATATAGAAGGGGTCCTCCCCACTTTGACAGTTGATAATGGCTATTCTGTTGAAGTTACATCTGTCAAACAAATTGGCGTTTATTCAGTCTGTCAAATCATCCTTAATACCATAGACAACGACGTGTATTAGCTGAAAGTGCTGAATAGGTACGAGAACAAACAAAATTTTTGAATTTTGAATGATACCAAGATCGTCCAACGCATTCATAAAAGGTCACAGTTTGAAGTGGGTTTTAGTGGCTACATAATCGGTCCATATTTCTTTCGGAGTTCCAGGTAATCACTGTCAACGACGGGAATTAAAAGCTGATGATGTCAGCGCAGCGCTTCACACTGCTCTTGATATTTTGAATATTTTGCACGAGCAATTTGAGTTCAGGATTATCTCACATTGAGGTGATGTGAACTAGCGACACAATACCTCCTTTTTGCCACCGGTAAAATTCAGTCTGATACATACACTAAAGCTATGCAAAATTTAACATTTCTTAGAAGTCGCCGTAGTCTAATAGGTAGTGTGTTGGCTTATTAGACGTAAAGCCAGGGTTCGAGCCCCAGGCCAGACATCAAGACAAAATACAAAAAGTATTTTTTCGGGGACTTCCTCTCAGCAG
The DNA here is from genome assembly GCA_958299815.1 of Sarcophaga carnaria. NCBI lineage: Eukaryota > Metazoa > Arthropoda > Insecta > Diptera > Sarcophagidae > Sarcophaga > Sarcophaga carnaria. The sequence continues at coordinate 86,115,101 of OY283152.1, read as the reverse complement.
ATTTCTGGCAAAAACTCTGAGAGTAAATAAAATTGCCATGAAAAAAAGTTTCTCAAAAATCTGTTGTTCGAAATCGACTTTAAACTGTAGGTCCTACAACTCATGTAAAGAAAAAAATTAACACACACAAAATAAGTGGTGTGAGAAACTAGGACGTTGTACAATGGGTCAATTCGACCTCCGGGTACTGTACTTCTTTTAATTGACAAGTACACGTCCTCTAATCTAACCTAATATTTAATATGCGCTCCACCGAGAGAAATCCTAGAGTAGCGTAGGCTCTTCAAACGAATGAAAAGTGCGAATAAATACACTTTCGTTGTTTAATTTAAATTTAAAGATAGGAAGCGCTTAAAAATTACACCATTGAAATTTTACTTCAATTTACCCGTATCTCTGTTTTTAACTTGTTTGATTTTTTTGATGTTTTTGACAGTGTTATTTGTCATACACACCGATAAAGTTATGAACTTTGCATATGGTAAGAAAGCAGGATAACAATCAAAATACACCCAACTAATAACATATTGTAGGTTATAAGATTTATTGAGTAGAACTCAAAAATATATTTCTCGAATCCTCCAAACTTGTTTTATTTGACAAAAATGGTTTTTTGGATCTTTTTACACAAAATTATTGATTACCCAAATATTTTTGACCTATTTTCAAAATCAGAAGTTTTTTGAAAAGGAGAGAGATGAGTCTTTAAAGCGTAAATACGTTAACATATTGTTTAAACTTACATGTTATGAGTTTTGATCGGGTAAACTTATCAGGAGAATGTGATATTTTTCTTATATTTTCATGCTTAGCCATTCTCAATTGCAAAATTTATTTAAAATATGAAATAAGTGATGATATTCTAAAAGTGAATTATTTTGTCAACAGATCGACACTTCGTTTGATGAAATCGGGCAAAAATTACGTATTTATTATTTAAATAGTGTAAATCGTGATTGTTTACCGTAAAAAGGTCCATTTCACGTTTGTGCGACTACCAGAAGTCTGCTAATATTTGTGTTTGTTGCAAATATTATTATTTCGCCTTGCGCATACATTGGCCAACTTCTGGCGGCCGCTCAAATGTGAAATTGTCACATTTTGTGGTAATCAAGATCCATCAAAATTTTTTGAACTGAAAGTTCATTTAAAAAATATATATTTGAAATATATAACTCTATACATACTCTTATGTATATACTCTTTAAATAATAACTACGGTAATTTTTGTTTGATTTTATCAAACAAAGTGTCAAACTCTTCGCAATGTACTTTAAGAACGTCGCCTCTTATTTTATATTTTTTAATTAAAGTTTGCTACCATGAATGAACAAACTTGATAAAATATGGAAAAAATCCGAGTTTTCCAAGTTTACCTCATCTAACCTCATAGAATATTAAGGTGAATAATATCTATATGTAAAGCGTTTTAAAAGCCCACCCCTCCCCTTTCTAAAAAGTTTAAATTTTGGACATCGCACTATGTGGCATTTTGCCTGAAAACCTGGCCAAAATTAATAGAAGTGTTCTATAAGTTAATGGCTGGAATTTTTTGATAATGTTAGTGATAATTAGGCCCAAGGATGAACCCAACTAATTTTGTTTCAAATCGGTCCGTGATCAGTTATGTGTACTAAGAAATCATGGTGTAAAGTTTGGTGAAAATCGGATCACATTTGACCCTGGTGCCCATATAAAGTCCCCTTTAGAAATTTTAGAAACGTTTGCGCTTATAAATGGCTTAAAACATCGGTATCGTGATGAAATTCGGTATGAACGTGTATTTTGTAAATCTAAATCATATTACCAATTTTGTTATTGTCGGTCCATAATTGGCCCTTGGTCCAAAATGGGGCCCCTTAAGAAAATATGTTTAGCAATTATAATTGGCTTAAAAATTGTATTACCTCTATGAAATTCGACATGAACATGTTTAACATGAATGTGAATCATTTTACCTGATTTTATTATGATCGGATCATAAGTACCCCTAGGTACCAAAGAAAATCAAACATACATCTCATATTGTTATAATAGTCGATATATGTAATTAAGTTTTTAAACTTCTATGATAATTTATATTTATTCATAATATTTATTTTACATTATTTAATACTTAACTTAAAAAATACTTAAAAAGTGAAAATAACTACAATCGTTAAAATCGTTATCATTTTCATCATCAATGCCAGGAAGGAGTAATTTAATAGTATCTGATAAAAATGCTTTTCTATTCCTTCGCGATTTTTGTGTACTGCAGCTTATAAAAGGGTCACTGAATAAAAGTAACCTATTCAGGACATCTCGATTGGTATCGCTTCTACTGAATCCATATAGTTTTATTTCTCTTTCTATTGAGAAATAAGGCCATATGGCTTTATTGCCTATGGCTTTATTTCACTGCGTCTAATTTTTTTAATTTTTCAAAAAAAAGTAAAATTTTCAAAAAATCGCCAAAAATAATGGCGCAAATTTGCGCAAACTTTTTTTTTTTGTTCCTGAATGTAGAGAATTCATATTTCCTTGTGGTATATAACATTAAACTACTAAAAACTACTTTCACCTTTAAATTCCTTGTCTTTTTTTGGTTTCTTTTGTTGGGTTGGGTAAAAAAATGTGAAATTTTTATTATTTTTAAATTTTGAACGAATAATTTTAACATTAATATGTGGGGTATATATAAAAAAACTGAAAGTAGCCGTTGCTCATACCTTTCAAATAAAAAAATCAATATAAAACCTCTATTCGTTTAGCCACAAAAAAATATCATATAAACCTATTAAAATTTCAAAAAAACACCAAAAACGCATTTAATTTTATTCACTTTCCTGACTTTGACATCGTTTCAAATCTACAAATCTCAACTTAAAGTCGTGAAAATTCACTATGTAATGCAATTTTGTTGTCTATCGAACTGCATATTCAGTTTCTTAAATTTCTTTAAATTCATTTTTGCCTTTTTGGCCAGCTTTTCAGTGTAAATGCCACATAGTGCATCGGTTCAGAAATGGTTGCGTAATCAATAAATTTGTGCGTAATGTCCAAAGAAATTGTTTTTGTCAAATAAAACAAGTTTGGAGGGTCCGAGAAATATAAAAAAAATATGTTTGAGTTCTACTCAACCATACTTACAACCTACACTATGTTATTAGCTGGGTGTATTTAATTCTTTTTATTTCGGCGCATAGTGTAATTAACATGAATGTCAAAATCGAACGATTTTTGGTATGTACGTCAAAACATTTTCTTAACAAACTGTAAATGAAATTCCTTTTCTTTGTATTGTTGGCTAATAAGAATGAATGGCCACTTGAATGGCCTATAGTGCGTCAAATACTGGCAATCGGTGTGCTGGTAGTTTTCTAATTAATTATGCGGAACATGTGATGAAATGCCGTTGTGATATACAATCACTGTTACAATTCATGTTAAACACTCAATATCAAGACATATTTAGGTGTTATGAAAAAAGAAAGAAAAGAAAGATTGACCGAATTGATGTCAGTTAGACAATAACATAAAAACAAAACAACCATCGTTTGTCACATGGATGAAAAGGTTGAGCTTATCGTTTTTGTCATCATTTACTTTCTTTTAATATTTGAAAATCTCTGTCTAATAATACAAAAGAACTACACTTTATGTAGATTAACTCCAATAAACCTCTCTGTTATTAGTAATTAAAAACTATTTTTACTGCAATGGAATTATAAATTATATTTCAATTATTGTAAGCAGAGTGACTAAAATATTTTATTCATTATTTTTAATTTCTTTTATTTATTTCACTTTAATGATGCAAGGAATAATTTGCTTCGGCTTAAGATGAAACTCCTGGTTCTTCTCTCAATTTGATGAAAATGTTTCCATGTATATACATGGTAAATAAAATATCAACACAAAAAAAAAATGCGAAGAAAAATACGTCAATTACTTTATATTCCTCTGTTTCAATAATTTCTTTATTAGAATTGATTTACAGATTACTGAAGCGCTTTTTAGAACCTTGCGTGATGTCGAAGCTGCCATGACTGATGCCACAGAAGGATTTTAATTTTAAGAACGCCTAACATGCGTGTGGTGAGTTTTAAATGGGCGAATCAGATATAGCATATTCCAAAATTTTCTCCCACTATGTGCCTGTGAGAAAGTAAAAACTTGACATTTCCAAGAGAAGTCATATTCATCGTCATTATTGTTTTATATACAATGTACATACAAATAATATTTGTGTTGGCGCCGATTAACAGAAATTATTTCAATAGTCAGCGACTTTGCAACTAAGATCACGTTAAGTAAGACAGCCAAGAAGTGAAAAAAAATTAAACGTATGTAAATATTTGTTAAGAATATTTTTACTTAAAATTTTCGTTTTTATTTCAAGTTAAGAAAGTATGTTCATTGATTGTAGAAATGACTGGAAGTTAAATAAAGTTAAACACAGATACTACAATTAAACTTTTATTATTTTACAAAAAATAGATTACTTTAATCCTTCGATTTATGTCGTCAAACTCTTTGATTCTTCTAAGTTTTCTGTAATATTGTGCAGCATCTACACAAGTTGACAACATTTCAAACAAAAAATTAATAAAAGTATAAAAAAATACCGGAATTATGGAATATTAATAACAACGTTGATGAAACAACTTTGAATGTTGATGGCACTAGAATAATTTATAAATGCTTACATACACACATGCATACATACATACATACAAGCATACATAATTCGTCATTACAACCCTTTAGTAAGAATTACAACCTAGCTTCTCACACCACTTATGTTGTGTCTGTTAATTTTATACATGACTGGCGGGCAGAAAAGAGAGTAGAGTCTGCTGTTAATGACTAGTTGATGAAACTGAATAAATCTTCCCAAGTAAGGGTGTCGAAGCTTTGAAAGTACATATGAAGAAGAAGAAAAAAGAAAAGAAAATTTTTCCAAATTTGTTATAATTACTTGACTCTTTGTGGAGACAAGTCTAAGAGACTCAGTTAAAATCCAGACTTTGTTAAACAGATGCACGTTACATTTGTTTTTCTTTTTTAACAAATTTTAAAATACAGAAAATATTTTGTTTTATTTCTTACTTTTCTTATTTAAAAATTTAAAATTTTTTTGAGAAAAAAAAAACTATCTGAGTGCATATTCATACATGTAGAACATATTCATGAATGTGTATTTGGGGACTATCGGCACTATTGTGCGCAAAAGTTCCACGTTGGGTTGAGTGGAATGTGGTAGAATCTTTTGCAATACAGAAAAGGCTAACAACAGAAAGTGTAACTGAAATTTATTTTTACGGCCAGAAAAATATGATTCAGGCTTCCATCAATCTCCCGCAATAAAAGAGAACTCGAAATATTTACGGAAGATACGACAAAAAGGAAAAATAATGTACTATACATATACATAAATATATATGTATATGCACACAGCCATATATAGTTATTATAACTTTATATGTATACATACACATATGTAAAGAAATCCTGTTACTGTTTATGGAAACCAAATATTATGGACTCCATGGTGACAGTACTCGATATAAATGAACGTAAATATTCGTACCTGGAGTTTAGGAGGATAAAATAAAATATATTTAAGTTTAGTTTGTGCACATAATAATTGAACACAAAACTTTGTTTTAAAAAATTTAGTATATTTGTTGTGGCAACTCAAACAATTGTCCGTACAGTAATGATGGGTTTAATTACCTTTGGCGACAAAAACTTCTGCACTATTTTACATAGAAAAACCCAATATTCCACACTTCAATAATTATGGTTATTAGTGATTGTGTACTGCCAAATTGTTGCCTTTTAAAATGTTTCACAAATGATTTATTGCATTTAAATCTGCGATCTAGGTTGGTTAGATATTACTTCTTCAATATTGTATACAAACTATTCATCTAGATACTTGATTGAGTGATTCGGATCATTATCGCGACGGTATATAAAATGATACTGTATGGTCAAATTCATATCTATCATTTTAATATTTTCTGTTCAAATATTTCAATAAACATTAGATTTGAAGCCCTTACAGTGGCCATTGCAACTCACGCCCCCACCAAACTATCCCCATATTCTACGGTTGTTTGGATGTTTTCAAACGCAACCCAGTGTTTTCTACACAAATCGTCTACCAACTGATCAAAAAATGTTAAATTTACACTTGTATGTAAATATAACAATTATAAGTCATTTGACTTATTAACATACATATTTTGAGAAATAACTTAAACGTGGTTTTATACAATTTTCCGATATAAAAGGATGTTTACATGGAAAATATGACTTACATTCGCACATAAGCAGAAAATTCCATATGATTTCTGCATTTAATAAAACGATTTCATGAATTCGAATATTTTTTTCTTTTTCTGCGACATCTATTATATTTCGTAGCCAAAAAATCATCATTCATTTTTGCTCGACCACACATCGAGTTGATCATAATTGTCTAATATTTTTAGATAACTTTCCCGCAAACTTTTGCAATCATATGCAGTTCAACAATCAGCTCTGACATCAATATGAATTTTTTTGTCAGTTTTGTTATTTGCAATCACTTTTATTATAATTTTTATGTGCCATCAAATCGAATAATTTCATAATTTCATTATCTTTAAAGAACTGAACAAACAATAAGTGTTCAAATTTTAAGTCGAGAATAAAAAAAATATTAGTCCCGGTCAACACCAGGCATAAGTTCTGCTTCCGAAGTTCGGCGTCATGTTGAGATCTCTTTTTGAAACGATTGTGATCCCGGCACTCTAGGATGTTGCGAGCTAAGGGATTTGGTTAAAATTTGACCTTTTTCGGATACTTCTCGGAATATTTGTCAATTTAATGGAATTTCCATGTTAGATAATTGTCAGAAAGAATCCATGATATTTTTCATGCGAGTTTTGAGGCACTAATTGATTATATATTCGAACGGAGGTGCATGTTTCTCTTCGTAATGTTGCCAGAACAAGTATTTGTCAATTAACCCTTATTTTCCTCTTCACAATTTTTTAGTTGAAAAATTTGTTCATGCTTGTAAAAACAGTGTCAGCAGCAGCGGTAGCAAAGTGCGTACGACTACTCATCGGCATATGCACCCAAAAATTTGGGCAAATAGGGTAATTTAGCTTAAACTTATTTATTTATTAAGCACCAACACTAAAAGGTTATATAGACTTTTATATAATCCAAAAACTTATATTCTATCTTAATTATAATTTGTCACAAAGATTTAAGTCAAGTTATATAAGTTGATTTTAAAAACCCCTTGACTTTCTCAAAATCATGTTCACTTTCCAGGATTTCGATTCCGTTTATTTTGCACTTAATTCGATGTTGATGAAATAATCTTCATTCATTAAATATGTGAAAAACATTCAGATTTTGACCGCAATCACAAAGTGGTGGTGTATTCTTTTCAATAACATGTCTACGAGAGAATAAGCAGTGACCGACTCTCAGTCTTGTAAATTTAATCCAATCTTTTCTAGGTAAAATAGGTTTAGGGAACTTAGGTAAGATATTAGAGCTTAAACTTATATATCAGTCCTTCGTGTTAAATTCTGACTCAAGCCAGCGAAACGTCGATAAAAATGAAGCAGCTGAAGAGTTGTAATGACCAATTATGTATGGTCATGTTAGGTGCACTACATGGTTGAGTTAAAAGTATTGTGGAGTTGAAGTTCTTATACACCTAAATACATTACATACATATGCATGGCATTTATTCTAATTTTATTGTTTTATATTTTCACCCAAATATAATCCGTAGTTGTTATTTGTAGTATTAATCTTTAACATGCGATTTGTTGTACAAATTAATACAACATTTTAAGACTACTTGTGGAACTTGAATACACAACCCAGAACCAATAAAGGCTACTGCAGTAGGCCTGAATTGAGCTGTTAGCTCTAAAAATGTGTACGGGCTATAGAACTATAGTATATAATCAAATTAATTAACTTTAGAGAAAAGGAATTTTCAAATTCGGTTTGAGCGTATATGAGAATGGTGGCTACCATGGTAGCAGGTGCCATTAGGACTACATCATCCAAGGCACTGTTTAATAATCTGGCTACCACCAGGCATATTGTCGAAACAATTGGGGCGATTAAGCGCATTAAGAGTATGGAAGTACAGAATGTATGGTTATGTCAAGTCGGGTGTATGGCTGATCTGAATGTAGCTATCGACTACATGATATTTGAATATGCTTTCAAAATTTCACAACTGCCAGGCAACGTCATTTAAGTTTTCACTAATGGATCCAGATTGAAGAGGGAATCTTTTCAGAACAACTGCAGTAAACAAATAACCAACATGATCTAACCCAACATGGATATATGTAGAACAGGCTTTGATTCTATCTGAGGAACCTCACAGCAGTGATATCGTGACACTAGTAGCTGTTTGTTCACGCCAGAAGATTGGCAATACATCATAACGACTTAGAAGCAGCACTACGAGGGAGAACATCTTCCCGCGCATAGGAAGAATTCTCTGATAGTCAGAACTTTGTGACAAAGCATGTCTATCCAAAGACGGTAGGGGATGTCAACCAGAAGCTAAAATTATATGACGGAAACGGTGTTACAAAAGGACTATAGGAACGAATTGAACTGTGCTCATTGAAGCTGCTGTCAGTTTAACCTAAATTTAACTTAATCTTAAGACTACTACTGTCGGTAAGAGTGGTCTTCAGACATTCTAAAATTCTGATTTATAAACTTACATATATGTATACATGCACTATTGGCGATTTCAACTCTTTAGTAAGGATTACGTGTGATTATTCTTTGTGAGTGGCCAGACCTATTATCTGACGACGAATTGAGTCCACAAATTTGAGATGATTTTTCATGATAATTAGTTACTCTCAGAAAATTTGAGAGAGAGAATTATTTTATTTTTGAGCTCTCGTGCGGTAATCTAACACTACATATACGAAGCAATTTTAAGCTAAAATTTTAAAAATTGTCTATACTGATTTATAAAGTTGTTTCATATTATATGTCAAATTGTAACAAACCCGACTGCTAACCCGAGCAGTCTATGTTCGAATCCAGTTTAATATAAACATTTTCATTATGGCTATCTACTTTTAAATATTGTGAGAGTTGAATTTCCTACAAATAATCTATTTAGGAATTCCCCTGATCTTCAGAGAGATCGACTCCAACAAACATTATTTAATTCTAAAACAAGAAAAACAATAATAAGAAGACGGAGTAGATTCTTCATGACAGTCTTCATCTGCAAACACAACCTAACAAGAGGGAGTGTTTTTCTATAACATTATCAAGCAAAAAAAAAAAAATATCATATTCATCTGGTCAAGTTTGCAAAACCGAATTTTGCACTAATAAACGAGATGAAAAGTCGGCCATAAGGTAGTGTTTGCAGGAGAAGTTCGATCGTGTAATAGACGCTTAAGAGTACAGATATTGGTGAAGAAAAAAAGGAGAATTTGCATTAAAAATTTTTAAAAAAAGTGAGTAAACTGAATTGAAAATATTTTTCTAAAAAGTTTAATAAAAAAACCTAGCATCATCATCTTAGCATGCTGTATAACAAGACATATTGTAAGGCTGACGTAAATTACTTATCAGGTCTGAACTATTATATGAGTCATAAATTAGAAGCCGTCAGAACGTATAAAAAGAAACTCAATAAATATCATAAAAAATATATTTTTGGTTAAGGGCTACAAAGCAAAGAAGAATTGAAAAACAACTTGAGAAAATTTACACGATAAATGTATAGTCAACCTTAACCTAATTAAGGTTGATGGTTTTTTCAATAGTTTCAAAAAATACGAAGAATCTTACGACTGCCAAATTTTCACCCATATTTACCCTTAATGCCATTCCCTCTCTTGCAAAAAAATTTGACATGTCGTACGTAGAGTACGTCTTAACTGACCTTTACTAAGTACAAAAGGATTGCCTACAAGATTTCGACTCGTCAGAACTAGCATAGCATTCACTTTTGTTTATAAACACTAGCACATGGATGCATAAAGTAGTAATAATTATGATATACGAGTACATACAAACATATTTTTGTAATGCTCGTACTATTTTTATATGCTTTAACAAAGTTGTTTGGGCGAAGTACAAACCTATGTATCTCGAATGAAATATGTAGAGAACATAAAACTTAAAAAAATGCATTCAAATGATTCTTTTCCAATCTATGTAAGCACCAATCAGACATAGCAGGTCTGTTTATCAGAAACTGAAAAGGGTGGTATGAATTGTATTTCTTAAAGAAACATCAAGTTTCGATGTTTTTTTCTTAATTTTTTTTTAAGTAGGAAGCAATGAAATTCTCCAGATATTGAAGAATTTACTGAGAACATCTACCCGCTCTCAGATAATAATCAAGTATCGATCTCGGACTACGAAAATAGGTTTGTATAGTTAATGAATTTTGAAATCTACACCGCAAACGGCCTTTTATACCGATGCAAATGTGTTCCTTATGTAAAAATAAAATAAACTGTAATAAAAACAAAGGCTAAAAATTTTATTTTGTAATCAAATTAACTATTCATGATCAATTCCAATGAATGCTCACTTTATTATTAATATCACTTGCTAAGGAAAGCTTTGCTATTATAATTTTCGATCCATTTAAACTTTTCGTAATAAAATAATTACATAATTGTATTACAGCTCTTAAGTTTCTACCACTTTTAGTGTATCGGTTGGTGTATAAAACAATTAATTTTAATTTTATTGTTATTTCACCATTGAGAGTTAATTAAAGCAAAAAGGAGAAAAAAATTATAAAACAACAAGAGGAGACTCTCCAGAGTCTAGTTTTTGTTAATCAACTTGAAAGAAAGTTTTTGCCATTCTGTTAAGGTGTTCACACTTCTAGTCTTTATTTGTGTGTGTGTTAACAGTGCTTTAAAATTTTGTTTTCAACTGTTGTTTGTTATCCATTCAGTAATCCATTCTAATCCCTCTTTACTCTGTAATTACCCTTTAGCCTTTTTTGATATGATGCTCTGGCATAAGTTGTTTATTATTGCCTGCCATTTTACTTTGTTAAGTTGAAGTATCATTGCTGCTGCTTTTATATGAAAACTAAAGACAATAACAACGTAGGTACAAGTCTATATATTCACGTGTACATTGTAATTGTATAATATTGTTAAACGAGGAATCTTTAAAACATACATAACGTAATTGGTCATTACAACCCTTCAGTCAGGATTACGACCTAGCTTCTCACACCACTTATGTTGTGTGTGTTAATTTTATACATGAGTGACGGAACATACTGTTAAAAGTCGTCTCCAAACGACAGATTTTTGAGAAGCTTTTCATAGCAATTTTATTTACTCTCAGAGTTTTTGCCAGAAATCTACTGAGAGGAAGTCGCCGAAGAAATATTATTTTCATATTTTCGTTTTGATGTCTGAGCTGGGATTTGAACCGTGGCCTTACATCTAAAAATCCGACACACTACCTACTAGACTACGGCGACTACAGACCTTTGAAACATTTATTTTAATTCATTTGTGATAATATCAAGTGACACACGAGTCTAGTGTCAATCAATACTAGTCTTCAAATATTTTAAGTATTGAACACCTTTGGTTTTCCGATAAAAAAGACATAAAAAGTTCAATTTTTTAATTTTTATTTTATTTTAAAAACTTTCATGTGCTGTCACAAATATGTTTCTATATTTTACGCGCATATGTAGTAGTTTTTTAACGCGTTTACAATTGACAAAGAATATCAACAGCAATTGTTATTAACATACATATGTATGTACAATATATTGTGTTATTTGCTATACTCAATTTTTCGAAACATTGTCGGACAGTGTGATAATATTAAATATTTTTGGTCCAAATTTGTGTTTAATATTTTTAATTTTTCATTCCTTTTAAGTTTTTCCTATTCCATTTACATACAAACATAGCATATATAAAAATTAATTCATAAGAATAAAATCAATTGCATAGTCTTCGAAGACCAAGACACAAGAAACATTAAAAGTGTTACTCAAAACTTAAGCTATACTATCTGGAAACTAATTTTATCCTTATATGACAATAACAAGTCAGATTTATTATTTTAGTGACTCACTTGACTCGGTATCGAATAACGAGTACAAAATACAGAATTTTTTATAAATCTCTAATATCTCGAGTCGGTAACCAAGTTATTGCGTTAAAATGGAAAACTCTAACAATTCCTAACTTTCAAGTGCTCAGAAAATTGTGCAGGACTGGTTTCTATCAAAAATTTCGTCGTGTCCTACTGGCAACTAGAAATTTAGAGGCGCAAATGTTATCATAAAGTTATTTCCTTTAACTTGGTTTAAGAAATATTGAAATATAGAACGTTAAGGTATAATCTACTCCAAAGTCGAATTGTTTATTGCAGTGTACGTATATAAAACTTAGAAAATTGGTTATATTTAAGCCACATTTGTGAAACTACAAATAATGAATGAAAAGTGATTCTGAGAAGACTACCTTGTTTATTAAACATCTAGGAACTGTGCAGTAACAGGAACGATTTGCCGCTTGCAACATCCCCATTACAACAAAGTTTTCAAAGAATTCCACACACACTTCTCTGCCTTAATTTAAAGATAATGTTAGCAAAGATATGAGACGTGAGAATTTGTATTTTTTATAACTTGAATATTTCCCTAAAGGGGGCAGTTATTTTACTTGAAATTATAATTAAACCTAGCAAAGATGATACCAAACAGTCCTATAAGTATGACACCGTCAAAACTATTTAGAGAACTTCGGATGCCTAAAATGTTCCACCTATTTGGCTTCAGTCATCACTATTAAACAAACCATCTTCAACTCATCTTACTCCTTTTCATATTCAAACATTCGACAGAGCGTGCCATAAATAAGTAAATTGAAATGAAATTTTGTTCCTTGAAAGTCATTTTTATCATCCGAAAGTTTATATTTTATGGAAGCTTCCTACACACCTACAGGAAGAAATTTTCCTGATAGAGATGTGGATAATTTTATGAAGAATAAGTGTTAATAATTCAAAATATGTTCAAATTCGCGTTTGTCGAACATTTTTTTGGTATGTTGGAAAAATTCACAGACGTCGAAACCAGATCGTACGAATAGAACCAGAATTAAAAATAGAAATTCGGAAACATTTAGATGAATACTTAAAAAAGCTGCTATTTCAACCAAATCAAGTGTTTCGTAACATTATAGAACTATCGTGGCCAGATTTGACCAAACTGATATACACAATTGTAATGTTGAATATATTCGGGATTTTTAGCCAGGATATACTTTACAAATTTTATTATTTAATTATTGAATCATTTTAGATGAGTATATAAATAACTAACTGAATATGTATAATATATAAAGTACTGAAATATTCGTCGTTAGCTTTTAAGTTATTTGTTAAATTTTTCGGATTTTGAGTCAACGTGATGCGAAACTTAAACCATTCATTTTGATGACGCAGGAAAGACTGATGACTCAAATACAAGTTATTGTCATAGTTACTTGATTTTTGTCCAATTCAATTCAATTGAAGATTACTATGTGCGGTGTGGTGAATTTTTAGTGGTGTATATAGCCTTATAGTATTCCTTTTGTTCGCCTCCTTGCGCATGCTGCAAAATCAGAAGATTAATAATATAAAAAGATATAATATTAGTCTTTTATAAAAAAAAATATAAATATACGCGGACGCAAATAAAATTTCTGGTTTTTTTTTGAAATAAAATAAACAAAAAGTCATTGTTTTTAATAAATTATATACAAAGAATGTCTAAAATATCATCAATAAATTTTCATTTGAAAGACTTATTGACATTAAGTGTGAAATATAACTTCATTCAAATGTCCGCCGCGTTTGTCTGGGTGGAGCATCGGAAATGTCCAATTTTCCATCTTTGTGTTGTATATATCTAAATTAGACAGATGACATGAATTATGTTGGCTTTAATCTAAGCGGATCAAATCGCTCACGAAAAATATTCAAGAGCCCATTCAGCCAACACACGTTATTGTCTCGGGTTAGATTACGAGCCCAGGCGCAAAGTTGTGGCCTGCACAAGACTAAATTACCAAAAGCGAAGCGAAATTGACTGCCTCGAATTCTCCTGCACACTATCACGGACAAAAAGATTAAGTTCATTGATTTTTATGTCCTTAGCAATGTTATTTCTTTTAAGTAAATGAGTTCAAAAATAGAAATTTTTAGCCAAAAAAAAAAGCTTAAGCAACATACATACATACATACATACTTGGCCATTACAACCCTTAAGTCAGAATTACGCCCTAGCTTCTCACACTACTCATGTTGTGTGTGTTAATTATATACATGAGTGGCGGGACATATACATGAGTGATCGACTCCGAACAACACATTTTTGAGAAACTTTTCATGGCAATTTTTATTTACTTTCAGCGTTTTTGTTAGATTCCTGCTGAAAGGATGTTGCCGAAGAAATATTTTTTCATATTTCGTTTTAATGTCTGACATTGGGTTTGAACCGAGGCCTTACGTCTAATAAGCCAACACACCAACTGCTAGACTACGGCGACTTCTGAAAAAAACTCTGAGAGTAAATAAAATCGTCATGAAAAGTGGCAACAAAGTTAGTATGAGAAGCTATTTGTAATCCTGTCTACTGTTTTTTTGAACTTTTTTAAATTAGTACTGGGTAATAAACATCACATTTCTACTACTTATTTAATATATTTCAATTAGAACTTTTCATAGAAATCATCGGTGAGTGAAATCCCAAACTTCCGGGAATTTCAAAAGCAGTCCCGACATTCAGAAAACCAAATTATTGTGGAGAAAGAAAAATTTGTATTAATTTTTAATAAGTAAAGAATACTATCTTTTAAGGATTATTTATGTTTTTTTTGCAATATTCCAACCCTTTATTTTCAAATATACATATTAGCTCTTAAAACCACTCGTCAGACAGCGAATAAAAAATTTAATTTAATTATACACAGTTTAGGTTACATACGAGCCACTCGCGACAACGTGAATATCCAGAAACGTGAAATATGAGCACTTTTTTATGTTACATTGACTATCGTGAACGTGAACAAAAGTTGAAAACTTTCAAACTTTAACTTAAATTTTCAAGTAATTGTTCTATTTACATTCACCACTATCATGTTATTTTCGATATGGATGATTAAATTTAAAAATTTTGGGAATTCCCGCATAAAAATTAATAAAAACAATAATTGTGCGGATTTAATGCCAGTGATGGCTGAATGCGGAAATGTAGGCAAAGGTTTGTCATTAGA
Organism: Sarcophaga carnaria; assembly: GCA_958299815.1. Lineage (NCBI taxonomy): Eukaryota > Metazoa > Arthropoda > Insecta > Diptera > Sarcophagidae > Sarcophaga > Sarcophaga carnaria. Next base: position 86,099,784 of record OY283152.1, on the reverse strand, counting down.
AAATTTATGGAAAAAACTATCTGCGCAGTCGCAATTAGTGGATCAATTTAAATTTAAATTGAGAAAAAAAATGAAAGAGCAAGGACCAGCTTTACCACGCTTATGAGTCTAAGTTGTGCTGAGTAAACATGTGTTTACCCTGCAGAAAGTCTTCTCCATGTGCGAAAATCAGAAGCAACGCCTTAGCTTTGTGCCACTCCATTTCTAAAGTAGTAGGCCATTTACACTACACCGAAATCTAGTAGATTAGATTTCAAATCTTGCGCAAAATCTAGATCGTTTACACTGGATTTATTTGACAGTAGCAAGATTTCATTTTAATAACAAAAACAGCTGACTGAAATTTAAAAGAAAATAATAATATTTCCAAATTTAGTTTAATACCAAACAAAAATGAAAAATATAGGACATTTAGTGTCGTAAACATATATATAGGTAATAATATATAAACCGCACTTTAATACAGGTTCGTCATGGGTCATTCTGGGAGCAAGATATTCCTAATATTTCATATGATATGTTCATCGAAAAGCCGCCAAACTTTTCATTTGTTACGCTTAACCTCTTCAGGGACGATTTTTTTATGGTGACAAAAAAATGATTAAATTTTGTTTTCTTTTTAAATTATTTAATTTTATTTAAATAGGAATTCAGAAAACAAAAAACAATGAAAATTCACAAAAAGGGATAACGTCCACATTTGTGGCCACTGAGCGTTAATGGTAATTTATGTGTGATATGATTTCATACATTCCGGGCATATCAGGCGTATATATTCTTAACATTTCTCACAAATGTAGAGAGTTCGTCTTACACAATTTTTGTCGTGACATCTGGGGAGATTTTTCAGTTCCTTGTATTTAGGATAATGATCCATACCGTCCAGTCTAATTCCAGGATTCACTTTAGTCCAGCTTTTAGATTTTTTAGGTGGTGATGGTAAAACTTATTATATTAAATATAACTGATATTATTTTTTTTCAAATATTATTCTTGATATAATCCACTAAAACAGATTGCCGAAGCATTATTTCACATTTTTTTTTATTTATCTAACTATGCGTCGGAAATAATATCATCACTGCAGACAAACGGTCTGAGGATTTGGTAGTCAATAACTTACTATAAAATTTTTGTTTTTTTTTTATTATTATTATAATTATGATTATAAAAAATTAAACGTACACATATGTGGCCAAGGGCGTGAAGAGGTTAAAGTTTTGTTTTTAAATTAAAATGTCATTTTTTCCTGCTCAGCGTTGTATTTTTAAGTACTATTTGGCAAAACACATAGTTGCATTTCTATTTTTTACTAGATTTTGAGTAGATTTTGTCGAAATCTACTAAATAAGTAGATTTTGTTTTGTATGGGAAATCTAGTTAAAATCAACTAGATTTGGCTCGAAATCTCATAAGTACTAGATTTCGCGGTAGTGTAAATGGCCTATAGTATCAACAAATTGATGAAACGTAATTAAAAGAAAAGAGCAAATATTAAAAAAAAGCAAACGGAAACTCAGAAAGGCGATAGCATGAACACTCTTTGTTCGCGTTTCTGCGAGTTCATTGTATTTTTATTTAATTTTTTTATTTTATACACACATCCTATGTATCGCTGTTTATGCATACTCAATAATATGCTATGAAGAATATTAACAAGTACGACGAAAGTAAAGTAAAAATAAAGAAAATTTCGTAACAAAATTTAATAACCTTCCGTTGTCAAAGTGAACCGCTAGTGCAACGAAACAACCATATGTATATACCCTGTCGTACACTCAGTTGACTTTAAATTAACTTAAAACCAACTATTTCTCAAGCAGTGGTGGTTGACACTTGGATTACTTTTATATGGAAATGACTAACTATTTTAACATTGCGATGTCTTAGGAAGTAGTCAATTGTCCGACTCTGCATTACTTTTAAATTAATTTAAAGTTAGTTACTTAGCAGTTAAGTTAAAGTAAACCTATTTGTAGCTAGCTATAAACTTACTACTTTTAATTAGCTTTAAGCTAGTTTTTTTAAACTGACTATAAGTTAGCTAAATTTCAGTGAATGAAAAGTCAGTTCTTTACACGTTGGCTTTAAACTCACAATAATAAGCTATCATATTAATTATTCGAAATGAAACAGTTTTTTAAAATTTATATTTTAATAGAAAACCAAAATTTATTCATTTGAAAAGAAAATAAATAAATTAATGAAATAAATAAATAAAAAAAAATAAATTAATAAATAAAATAAATTCATTTCAATACATCACAAGTAATATTTTGCACATTTGTTGCTAAAAAAAAAGATAAAAAGAGTTTCTAAATATAACATTTTCAAATATTTTAATTTTTTTGATTTGCGTTCTTAATTTTAATGCATTTAGCATGAATACAACGTTTTTTTTATTATTTTTAAGGCGTTACGCAGCTCAGTTTCCACATCCTGAGAGCCGAGTGATCGACAGGCATCTGTTTAAAAAATATGTATATAAATTTTTACATGTTTTAAGACTTAGTTAAAACTTATATTTTCAAATTAGCACTTACCTGTTAAGGCGTCATAAAAAGCAGCAAAGTCTTTTAAACGCTTCTTGCCATGAACACCATCCAAGTTTATGTCCATGCACAAATTTGGTGACATAATTTCCGTAAGCTTTTTTGGCAAGCGGCCCTTTAATATTGTTTCACTTCACTTCAACTAAAAACACTTCAAACCTTTCGAATTTATGTATTTTTCAATTTAGTGTATTTTTTTAAAATTATTTTACGCAAAAATAAATTTTTAACCAAAAAAATAAAGCGAAAAGATGACACGCGGTTTTGTTTACTAATCAAATGTCTAAGACGTTAGTTATCTATATCCAACGGCATTAAGAGTTGGAGTGTTTGTATACACTTTGGTTAATGTAAATTTTTTTTGTAGTTAGCTACTCATTTGACGGCAAGGTATTTACACATGTGCATACGTATGTAGTATTCCTGTACATAGCTTCCTTCGCCAATTTATTAACCGTAAAAACCTTAATAAAAAATATTGTGTTTGTTTTTATCTTATTGGTTACAAAAGTTTACGTATGTATATGTTCCATATGTATTTTTTTTTTAAATGCGTGTGTGCTTACATGGAGAACGAAAAATACTCGTACTTGGTGAAATGATGTTCAAAAAAGAACACAGCCCCAAGGCGACAGTTGAAAAAAATTACGTAAATGGCTTACAGTTCCACAGTTCCATTTATTTTGATCATTGTTTTTTAAGCCATTCCGGAGTACATGCTTTCCATAATTAAAAACAAAGTAAAATGTATTATGGAAACAACATTGTCATAATAAAAAGGAGCCAAATATTTATACATACATACACTAAATATATGTACAAAAATATCTAAAAATTTATGAATTTTTTTGTAATGTATGGTGTATAAAATAATATGTATGTGTTGTTTCATAAGAAAATTGTTTGTCGTATTTTAAAAGTGTAAGAAAAATCTGAGACCTTCTGATAAATTCCTGTCGCCCTGTTCTAGAAGAAATACAAAATTGCATCGAACATCAACCACAGGAATTTTCTGCTTGTACTGAAAGTTAAGATCTGTTGTAGAGAGATAACTACAAAAAATAGTGCATCTTTTGTGTGTTTATTTTATACCTTAGCATTGTTTCTTACCTTAATACAGAAGTTATGATTGACAATGTCAAGATGAGTGAAAATTTTTTTCAAGAATTTCGGTTTCATAGGCAATATGTATTTCTAAGAAGCGAGTAATAAGTATGTATTGTTTCCGATTGAAATATTTATTTTAAATTTACGAACGTAATTATTTTTTTGAGGTTATTTCTTTGTTTAACAAACCATAAGTTTATGTATATGCTACAGGTGTTATGGTTACACGAAAGCACTTCCTTATTGCGGACCAGACGGAACATCCTATAGTATAATAGACGGATTTACTAAAGCGCTTCCTGAGTACATGCAACAAATGTCTTTACTTTTTTTTTCTTTTCTGTCGTCACCTTTTTATCTTCTTCTTTTGTATCGTTAGAGCGTTCAGAATGATCTCCAGATGGAATTTCAATTTGAGTATTCTTTTTGTCAAACATACCTGCCTCGTGTAAATTAAATTAACATAACAGGATTTTTTCTGCACTTTTCGAAGGAGCTTTCTAAAACTTAAAAATTTTTAAGGTTTGCTAATAAAGTCATTTGATCAATATCTTCGCGCATTCTTTTAATACAGAAAAATTGTTGGGAATTTTTTTTACATAATTTATATATATATATATATATATATAAATTTATGTACCTATATTGTTACGCAAATCGAAACGACCTAATATCGTTTAACAACAAAAACGATAAACAAAAGCAAGACGATACAAATACACACTAACACTGTACGAAGAACCTGGTTGCGCCTGGTACCAACAACAACATGTCTGTGACAAAAAGGGATAGACAACATAAGCAAAGTACAACAATGTATTAGCAATAGAGGTCTCGAGAAGGCGAGATCCCTAACCTTCCACTTCAAGAATGTTCGTTAGACTGGTTGTGTCGGACTATAAAATAAACGTTTTTAAAAAGGTAAAAACGTAACAATATATTAATTTAATAATTAATAAATAATTTTTATAATTAATAATTAATTCTATGTGTGACATAATAGTTATTTTTAATAATATATAACCATTTCTGTTGAATAGTTAGATTAATTATTATTTATTAGTAATTTACTAATGAATATATACTTAATTGAATTTGAATTTTTTTTTTTGTCTAAATTAATAGATATCTATTAATTAATTAAATATTTATATATTAATACGTACGTTATGTTAAAGTTTGCGTACATGTTCACAAACATTAAAATAGAAACGAAGAGTTTTGCTCTCGTTGTAGTGAATGTGTTTGTGTTCTTTACCTACGACATTCACTACAGTATATAAACGTTGCGTACTTTAGGGTATTTTTTCGAACACTGGTTAATTGTATCCATGAGTGGTGAAAATCTGCTGAGAGGAAGCCATCGCTCAAATATTTTTACATATTTCCTTTTGTTGGAGATATCTGAATGTTTGCTGGCCCCAAGAATAACTCAACTTAATTCTATTTTTCACCTTATTCTTATATTGTTAGTTAAGAAAAAAATTAGTATACGACATTACACCAGTCTGTGTCATATTACCTTCACTTACCCTACAGATTCAATGACTACAATAAGAGAACACCTTACAATTTCTTGACGAAAGGCAATAGCCACATGTATGAAAGTTAAACACACAAATTTTTTACGCAATTCTAGTCGAAGCCATGTCTGATTATGGACCCATAATTTAAATATCAACACGTTTATTCTGTCTATCTTTTGAACACCATGTAGTAAAACATGTTGAGTTCATCAAAACAGATGTTTTTGTAACACGATTTCATCGTTCGAGTCAATTCTCTTTCCACCGAAGCATTTTTTCAGAACGCTTCTAATGAGGTGGCTGAGATTTAATTCAAGGATTTCCGCTATTTTAATGTTTGGGTAGAATTGAAACCACAATCCCCAAACGCATTGACAGATTACAACATTACCCACTATGTTTCAAAACTAACAGACTTCATTCTCCTTTTTCTGATTTTCTAATTTAGTTTCTGGTTCACAATCCAATCTCTTTATAAAATACATACATTCACTTTAACTCCACATATGTTTATTCAAATTTACTTTTACGTTGTCTACGTTGTAATCGACACACCTTTTCAATATGTTAATGAAATAAATTTTTTTTTTCTTCAGACGTCCAATTGGAAATGCTTCTTGAGAATGTTGTTTGTGGAACTCGTCTCCTGGTGTTTGGCAAAACCCCAATCGAAAAATAATACATATTCAAATTGTGATTGCTTATTCAAAAATTCTTTTATCTTAATACTAAAACGTACCTGTATTTGAATTCAAACTTATATATGTACGTTATGTATGAAGGAATATATGTATGTACATATGTATAAATTATAAAAAAGCTCATATATACATGTAAAAATACATAAGGAAAATTAGAGCCAACATACATATGTACATACAAATGTTATTTTCAAGAACAACATTTTCATTTGTTTCATGTCCATGTTTAACGGGATACGTGTGATACTTTCAAGAATATTTCTTTTTAAATTTTTTTTTTTAAAGTTTATGTAGTCGATGGACACTTTTGAAATTAAAATTCTCACTTAAAGTAGAACAAATTATTTGAAATTTGAGTCGAATGTATAAAAAAAATTAAAAAAATTATGGGAAACAAAAACAAAAAGATTTTAAATTTCTTTTACTGCACTATGTTTACATTATCTGTCGACTAGGACATGTATGTATGTGTTAAGTATACAGGTAGACTAAAGGTGAGTAGACCAACCAACGTTGGTGGTCTCGTCCCTATCAAGTCCCTCGCCATCAAGTGCATTAGTAGTGCGTTCATCATTAGGGTACCAACCAAACTGGGTATAGAAAGTCTGAATTTTTTATAAACTTCTATAGTTCGTAGTTTCATAATGTGCCTATTCTTTTCACCTGTGTGTAGAGCTGTAACCACCAAATTCAGTTTTAATATATTCGTCTTAAATTCTCTTCGCACATCTGCCACTCATGTACCTCTGGCTAAAGAGACCGTATCTGGGAACATAGTTTAGTTACTGTTTCTTCTGTACGGAGAACCGGTTTCGTCTTGTGTCCGCGTTTCGAACCATCCGTGTAGCAACAAGTTCCTACGGGCATCTGAATCCGATTTTCTAAGAATGTTGATTTGGTATGCAATTATTCGCGAATGCTACGCGTGATAGGCATCCATGTTAAGCGAAGGAATGAAGGATTAAAGCATTATCCGCATAGTTGACTTGTAAAAGACCAACTTAACTAACGAATCATAGCATGCATTGTGGAGATCCACATGAGAGGTGAAAGCATGAACCCTGAGGTATTCATCTTCCCTATGTTGTATGCATTGCTATTTATGTATCTGGAAAAAATTTGGTTGACTTAAAACGAGATGATATTTTTTGTAATACAATGTAAAATACTTTCAATAGCATGGTGTATGGACAATTTTTTAAATCAGTGTGCCTATGTATAAATAAATTTAAATATACAAATATAATACAAAAAACAAATGTCATTTAACTCGCTGTGTTTTATTTCCGATTTGTTACTTTGCAAAAACTCATAAGACTTTGATAAAATACGCAAAATTACTATCTATGATACTGTCTACTCACAAGGCGCGCTGTTGAACTGAATCAGGCCTGCATTCCACTGTTGACGTCAAATAACTGACAAATACATACGTTTGGAATGAATTTATTATGGAATTGTGTTAGATATTGAAATGACAGGATGCAATATACATACATACATACATTCATGCATTCATACATATGTATGAATATTGCTTATGTGTACTCTATCAACACGCAAAAAGCATAGCAAAAATAAGAGTGTACACTTCGAACAATATAATTATTTTTATACTGACTTTATTGCATCAAAACGGCTTAATTCAAATTCAAAATTCTACTTCAAGAGAGATTTTGAAGAAGTTTCTGATCGGAACTTTGGCGATAACTTAAGAAAATTTTTACGTCATCAGCGTACATTAGGATATTGGAATAGTGAATCGTTTCAGGTAAGTCGTTAATAAACAATGAAAACAGAAGCGGTCCAAGATGGCTACCCTGAGGTACCCCAGAAAGGACATCAATACTTCTGGAGCAGCAGTTTTTAAAAAGTACGGTTTGTTTTCTGTTAGTTAAATACGAGTAAATCCATTTTAGACTAAGATCGGAAAATCCCAATAAATAAAGTTTCTTCCTCAAAAGTACATGATTGACTTTATCGAAGGCCTTGCTGAAATCCGTATAGATAACGTCTGTTTGTTGCTGATGAAAAAATCCTTGATACACAACTGTTGAGAGATGAAGCAGGTTTGTTGTAGTAGAACACTTTTTCCTAAAACCGTGCTGATAAGGAGATATCAAGTTAGAAACTTGATAACATAAATCATCTGTAACCATTTTTTCAAACAGTTTTGGAATTATGCTCAGTTTTGCAATACCACGATAATTTGTAACATCGGATCTATTTCCTGATTTGAACAAAGGAATAATGAATGAATCCTTCCAAACATTAGGAAAATAACCACATATAATCGATTTATTAAATAAGTATGATAGTGGAACAGCTATAGAGTCGGCACAATTAATTAAGATGCTACTAGGAATGTTATCAGGTCCAAAGTTATAGGAGAATTTTAGTTTTCTGAATTCCATAGAAATAGTAGGAACGTTGATATAATAATTATATAAAAAATAAATAAAATAAAATAATAATATACTTGCCCAATTTTCAACTCTATTGTTGTACTAGAGTGGTTTATGGGCAATTTTGTGTCAAGTGACCAAATTTTTAAAATCGATGTCTCCCGATTTGGATGACATTTGCACCAAGGTTAGTACTATTGGATAGTAGGCCAGACACAAATTTTCATCTCTATCAGTCAAGAACTGCCGGAGTTAGAGGGGGTCAAAGTTGGACATTTTGGTCATACAGGGTTTTTTAAAATGTGTGTAACTTTTCACCTATTGGTCCTAGCAAAAATTTTAAACGGGATATTAGATAGCTATTCCTTCAATCTTTCCCAAATTAATTTTTTTAATTTAAAAAAAAAATTTTTTTTATTTATTTTTTTTAATTAATTTTTTTTTAATTTTTTTTCAAAATGGGCTTTATAATCGCTTAATGGGATGCGAGTGGGATATCCATCAAAAAAATTATTTTTTAACTCAAGAATAAGATTTTTCAATATTTGGCATAAAAACGTAATACCTAAATGATCTTAAAAAGTATTTGCATTCTAAGGAAATTAGTTTTTTATAAACAGTGTTAAAGTTTGGACGGCTTCCAAAAAGAAAATGTTGACTTCTTTTTGTTGTAATCCCTTAAACAAAAAGAAACACAGATCATCAGATATGCGAAATATTTCCGACAACTTATTGAAAAAATTCCCAACGCTTTCAAAACGTTTGCTAAATTGTGGATCGTGCAGGAAAATGATGGTTATTCCAGATGAGAACAAAATCAATTCTGAAAATGATGACAGTTCTGCAGGAGATGATGGTTGTTCTAACTTTTCAGTAGAACCTATAAGACCTAATAATAAGTGCCAAAATCAACATCACAAGAATGCAGTAGAAGTTTTTGAACAAATAAAAAATAAGTACAAAACGTCACAGAGTAGATCTGAAAGAATTCAACTTCTTACTCTTGCCCCATCGTCATGGAGTTGTTCAAAAATAATGACCGAGTTTGGAACGTCTCAACGAAAAGCAAGAATTGCTAAAAACTTGGTTGCTAAGCATGGGATTCACACACTTCCAAACGAGAAGAAGGGAAAAACTTTAGCGTGCGAAACTGAAGCTCTAGTAACTCAATTTTATCAGCGAGATGATATGAGTCGATTGATGCCAGGAATGAAAGACTGGGTGTCTGTTCGAATCGATGGCCAGAAAGTCCAAATGCAGAAGAGGATGGTTCTCTGTAACCTGAATGAGTTATAAGCAACATTTCAATCTGAACACGAGGACGTCAAAATTGGATATACAAAATTTACCCAACTGAGGCCAAAGCATTGCGTTTTGGCAGGAAGCAGCAGAACTCACACAGTATGCGTTTGCATTTACCATGAAAATGTTAAACTCATGTTGAAGGAAATCAACTTAAAGTATTTGACAGATGATTCCTCAGAAGATTTTCACGATTATCGTGATTGCCTTAAATTGGCTATGTGTCCTTATGTAACAACTTCATACCACTTAGACGAATGTTCAAATTGCCCGGAGACCACATTCATTAAGGAGAATTTAATGAACTCTTTTGATAGAGAATGTATTGATGAGATAAAATTTGAGTCTTGGCTTCAGACTGAAAGATGTACCTTAAAAACAGTAATTTTAAATGTGGATGATTTTGTGGAAGAAATATGCAAAAAATTTGCTAAATTTGAGAACCCATGACTTTTTAGTCAAACAGCAATGGTCATTTTTGAATGATATGAGGACAAATTTGAAGTCTGGTGAATTCGTGATTTCATATGATTTCGCAGAGAACTATAAATATGTTATTCAGGATGCCATACAAGGATTCCACTTTAATAATGACCAAGCAACTATATTCACAATTGTTATTTACTACATAGAAGATGAATAACTGGAACACAAAAGTATGGCAATCATATCCGATGATTTAAAACATGATACCGCTGCAGTTTATGAATACCAGAAGATAATTCTAAATTATCTAAAATCTAAATTTATAGTGGAGAAGATTTACTACGTTTCGGATGGAGCTCGTCAACATTTTAAAAACAAAAATAGCTTAGCAAATCTTATAGCTCACGAAAAAGATTTTGGAATTCCAGCTGAATGGCATTCTCATCCAACTGCACATGGCAATGATGGCATAGGAGCAAATCTCAAAAGAAATGCAGCAAGGTATAGCCTGCAGTGCTCTCATCAAGATCGCATCTTAGATGCGAACGCTTTATTCCGATGGACAAAGAACCATTGTAAAGAAACTGAAATAGTTTTTAGTAGCAAAGATGATCATGAGGAAACATTAAAAACATTGAAGAGTAGATTCGACGCTGCTGTAACAATTGATGGTACAGCTCAATACCATACTTTTATACCACTTATCGATGGAAGACTTCAGTTGAAAAAGTTTTCTGCATCTACTCAATGCGATTTCTTTCCAAAGCCAAAAAAGAAAGCAGTAGCGAAATCAGCAGCTGAACCTAGTAACTCCAAGAAACGATTAGCAAAAAAAGCAGAAAATGAAGGCAATAAATAAGAAGGACGAAAGATTGGCAATTTCAAAAAAATTTTTTTATTAAATTTTTTATTATTATTGTTATTTCGTATTATAAGTAATAAATAAAATATTGAAATAATATTGAAAAATCTTATTCTTGAGTTAAAAAATATTTTTTTTGATAGATATCCAACTCGCATCCCATTAAGCGATTATAAAGACCTTAATGGAAATTGTATAGGCTTTCTTTTGAGCAAAAAAAGGCCCATTTTGAAAAAAAATTTATTTAAAAAAAAATAAAAAAAAATTTTTAAAAATTAAAAAAATTTTTTTTGGAAATATTGAAGAAATAGCTATCTAATATCTAATAAAATTTTTGCTAGGACCAATAGGTGAAAAGTTACACACATTTTAAAAAACCCTGTATGACCAAAATGTCCAACTTTGACCCCCTCTAACTCCGGCAGTTCTTGACTGATAGAGCTGAAAATTTGTGTCTGGCCTACTATCCAATAGTACTAACCTTGGTGTTTTAAAAATTGGGTCACTTGACACGAAATTGCCCATGTATATTATTTTTTTCCTTTTTGTTTTATCTTCCGTAAATATTTCGAATTCTCATTTATTGTGGGAGATTGATTGAACCCAGAATCATATTTTTCAGGCCGTAAAATTGTTTTTCAATTACACTTTCTGTTGTTAGACGTTGACCTTTTTCGCATTGCAAAAATTTCTATCAAATTCCACTCATCCCAATAAGGAATCTTTGTGCTCATTGTAACAATAAGAAAAATAAGACGTAAAACGAAATATTTTTTGTATTTTAATACTTTTTATGGAGTGTGTATCTGGCTAAGAACATCTCGATTTTGTGTGACTCTCTTAGATTTGTCTCTCAAAAGTCGGGAAATCATAACAAATTTATACAAAAAAATTGTCTTCATATCTTGAATAGCTTCGATATCCTAATTTGAGAAGATTTATCAAGTTTCTTCAAATAGTCATTAACAGCAGACTCTACCCTCTTTTTCGCTGTTTAAATTTTCAATTACTAATTATTACAAGTAACAAGTAATTTAATTAAAAACAGTTAAATTAACAGTCAAGTAGGTAGTGTGTTGGCTTAATAGACGTGAGTCCACGGTTCAAAGCCCAGATCAGAAATCTCCAACAAAACAAATTTAAAAAAAGTCTTTGGCAACTTCCTCTTAGTAGTCTCTGGTAAAAACTCTGAGAGTAAATAAAATTGCCATGAAAAGCTTCTCAAAAATTGTTGTTCGGAATCGACAAACTATATATATATATATATATATATATATATATATATATATATATATATATATATGAGTGTATAAAATTAACTCACACAACATAAGTGGTGTGAGAAGCTAGGTTGTAATCCTGACTGAAAGGTTAGTTAGTTTTATAAATATTGCTTTTAATACACCATAATTCTGGTATTTTTTCTCTTTAATGTTTTTGTTTAAAATGTCAAACGAAAATCAAATTTTTCTTTATCTTTTCTTGATCAAGTTGTACAACTTGTTGAGATGCTGCACAATATTACAGGAAATTTACAAGAATTAAAAAGTTTGACGACACAAATCGAAGGGTTAATGGAATCACTTTTTTATAAAATAATTTTAAAAGTTCAGTTGTAGTATCGGTATTCGAATTTCTTTACTTCTATTTCAAAAATTCATTTCTACAATACATATACGTATTTTGCTTTTATTAAGTGAACATTCTTTTTTTAGCTTGAAATGAAAAAAAAACTTTTAAATAAAAATATTATTAACAAATATTTAAGTTTAATTCCTTGTTCCATCTTGGTTGTTTGCTTAACGTGATTTTATCAAAGCTGCTAACTATTAAAATACTTTATATTTATCGGTGCCAATACAAATATTATTTGTATGTATATTGTATATAAAATAATAATGACAATGAATATGATTGCTCTCGGAAATTTCAAGCTTTTCACTTTCTCACAGGCACATAGTGGGAGAAAATTTTGGAATATGCTATAATATCTGATTCGCCCTTTTAAAACTCACCACATCTGTCTAGAAGAGTGAACTCACCAATTTGTTGGCATACTTAACATTTGTTGGTGAAAAATGTTAGGCGTTCTTAAAATTAAAATCCTTCTATGGCATCAGTCATGGCAACTTCGACATCACACAAGGTTCTAAAAAGCGCTTCCATAATATGTAAATCAATTCTAATAAAGAAATTATTGAAACAGATGAACATAAAGTAATTGGCGTATTTTTCTTCGATTTTTATTTGTGATGCAATTTTATTTACCATATATAGAGACACATTTTATCATTTTATCTTAAGCCCAAGCAAACTCTTGCATCATTAAAGTGAAATAAATAACAGAAATTAAAAATAATGAATAAAATATTTTAGTCAATCCGCTTACAATAATTGAAATATAATTTATAATTACATTGCAATAAACATAATTTTTAATTATAAATAACAAAGTGGTTTATTGACAGAGATTATTAGACAGAGATTTTCAAATGTTAAAGGAAAGTAAATGATGACGAATACGTTAAGCTCAACCCTTTCATCCATGTAACAACCCTACCAGAACATAACTAGTAAAATGACTAGTTATTTGACCATAAAGTGTGACGTATAAACTAGTCACAACTTCCCATCAAGTTATTAAGGGCAATGTGAAAAACTTGACGTAAACATTCGTGTACATGTGATTTTGCCTCTCTTTCTAACATATGAATTCTTTCGACTGTAAAACATATATCTAACCTGCTCACTCTTGCGCTATTTGAAGTCACAAATGACTAGTTAACTGGTTACACTTGACTACAGTCAAGTATAGTTGACTAGTCACAGTTGACTAGTTAACTGGTTACACTTGACTATAGTCAAGAATAGTTGACTAGTCACAGTTGACTAGTTAACTGGTTACACTTGACTATAGTCAAGAATAGTTGACTAGTCACAGTTGACTATAGTTGACTAGTTACAGTTGACTAGTCACATTTGACTCATAAAATTGTTGAAAAATAGGAAAAATTAAAATTTTTTTTGATATATTTTTATTATAAAAAATATAATTTATTTTATAGTTGATAATTAGTAATAATACTAATAATAATAATAATAATAATAATAATAATAATAATACTAATAATAGTAATAAAACTTGCGTATGACTTTCATACGTTGATTATAATTGACACGCATAAATACAGCAAAGAAATGAAAAGAAATAATAATAATAATAATAATAATAATACATATATACAGTATCACAATTACAGGGATGTGACCAACCTTTCCTATTGATGGATCTCAACCATGGTTTTTATTTTTGTTTCCGAAGGTACCGCAACTGCTTGCACCTGTTATGGCTTTTTTCCACTGCCTTCGTCAGACTTTTTTCTAAGTCAGGATTCTGGAAAACATCTAAAAATTAAAAAATAATTAAATGTATGATTATATATGTATATTATGTAAAAAATAAATACATACCTCTGAGGAATTTGTCGAAGAGCCTTAGCTTGATGAGGGCATGCTTCTCACAACGACCATCCCAATTATAGCCCTCCATCAAGCTATCTTTAAATAATGAGCGGGTAATCGCCCCAACGTCTTCGGACACTCCCTTTAATTTAAACAAGTACGTTGTCTAGAAATTAAAAATTGTTTTATAAAACGTGTTAACAATTGAATTTAATTACTTACCATTGCTTGCGCGAATTCGGGGGTTTCCAGTTTCCTTTCAATTTCGTCGACTTCGGCAGTGGACTTCAGGGGAAAGGAAGCGGCCACTGCGTCCAACGCTTCAGTTGGTTTTTCCCCTGTGATGCGGCTGACGGATCCCTCAATTTTTTTAATTGATATTTTAGCCTCAAAAAGCGATTTGGCTTGCGCAAACATTTCGTGCTTGCCCACCATCTGGAAAATAGGCTTATTATAGTTAATATATTAGGGGAATACTACAAGATACTTACATTTTCTTCCATCGTCTCAAGCTTACTTGCTATTGCCTGTTGGTTTCCGGCAATAGCAACCTGGTTTTGGCTCCATATTTTATCTTAAAAGATACACTATGTAAACATACTATAAATGAATTGATTTATGTTTACTTACGCGTTCCTCCATTTTACTTAATTTCCCCGTCATTAGATTCATTTGCTCCTGCATATTCTTCAGGAGATCTAAAACTGAACTAAGCGTTATTACAAATTATTTTCAGGAAGAAATATAATAAAATTTACCTTCATTTGTTCTTTCCCTTGGCTGAACATTTCCAATTGCATACGTCTTCTGGGAAATCGGTAGTTGTTCTAAATGGTAAAAATTATGAAAATGTTAATAATAATGTTAGACGCTGTATATCTTTATTCTTACCGTTGTCTTCTTCTATATATTCAAATAGATTCTCCGAATTCATGTAAAGACAGAAAAATATAATGTATGATTATTTGCTTTTATTTTAATAATTATTAAAAATTATATTTTATCAATAAAATGAATAATTACGACGAAAACTCATGAAAAAGATGGTGTAAAAGGGTAAATGAAGAAACTTTCTATCGTGGGGAATACAAAAATATTTAAAATCTATATCTTCTCTCTTAATTTCTATTGTGGAATTGTCTAATTCACTTGCTACAACTATGCCTACATCACTATACGACTTAAAAGGTTTTTCAAAAAAGTTTTCAGTTTTTTTGAAAATTCTGCACTTATATTTTACACCCTCAGATGATATTTTGGTATCTATAATCTTTATGGGACCTAACTTTCTGCTGAAACAAAAGCTATCTTTGTCTTTTTTATGATTTATTATAAAATCTAATTTAGGAGAACTGGTAAAACTTGATTTAAGCTGCTGCGTTTCTTCTATCCTAAGGTATATCTGCTGCAAAATTTTGTTTGGCTTTTTAACTATCTTTTTTATATACTGCATATAATTTTCAAAATTATAAGCTGAAAATGTATCTAAAGGACCGTACTGTAAAACGCAATCAACTAGATGGAGCAGTCCATGAACATTAAAACTAACTAATTCCTCACCATATAGTCTGCCAAAGTAATTTACGAAATCTTCTAATACTTTTTGAGCAGTATCTGCCTGCCCTACATAGTTTATTTCACTAGATAGAAATCTTATATTACTATGCAATAATAAGAAATGATAATATTGGTCACTACTGACACAGTCCTTGAGCAGAAATATACCTGTATAAAGCAGAAATTGCCTAAATTCTGTCGACTTCCAAATTTTTATTTCGTCTATACTCCTAGGGACACGACAAAATTCTGAAGGGACATTATTCTTAATAAAATTCATTGTCATTAATTTTTTTGGCATTATTTTTATTAATTAAAAGTTTAAGCAATTTCTTAGTAACTCCTAAATCAACTAAATGCATAGTATCCAAGGGAAACTGAGAAACCATTCCAAATCCTGTCTCTTCTAAAATACTTCTTTTTATTTTAAATTCTTCTAAGGGTGACACCTGTCCTGAAATGTAACATCAGTTCTTAAGGGACCTATTTTCTTTGAAAAAACATACCCTTCTTTCCCTATATATACCTTCCTGACAACATTTAGAGCAACCACTTTTGCTATTATGAGACCCTACACCTGCAACAAACGGCCTAGCTGGAGAATCACAGATAAATAATCGAATGTTAAATCGTAGAAACTTTTGACAATTGCTTAATCTAATACCAGTTTGTTTCAGTACCATTACTTCGGCACAGAAATTTGCCATAAATCTATCTAAATTTTGTGGCTATTTAAAACCTGAAAAACATGCTATCATGAAAGGACTGGCGTTATTATTAAACCCTACAATTGCGCCTAAAATGGGCCACAAAACTCTATTTGAACTTTTAAAAAGTTTTAGGCCATCAATCCCAATACCTATTAAAACTTCCTCTCTATCCCCTAAATAATTAAATGGTACTGATTGAAAATATTTCTGAATGCCTAAATATATAAATTCTCTATATGGAATGGTGGAAATCTGAATCTCCTTCCTATTTGTGCTCATAAGAGTTTTCGCTGACAAAGGCAAATCCTCAACTCCTACCCTGTTTAAAGTGTGAAGTAAGTCTTCTAAAGCTGTGTGGGATATATTATTCCTAAGGACCCATGACTTAATTTCTTCACGTTTCGTTGCACTACCTATATTTGGCCTAAAATTAATATTTTCTCCTGTATGTACCCTACCAGTCTCTACGCTAGCAGATGATTAACTATCTATGCTAATAGTTGATTCGGTGTCGTCGCTAAGAATTGCCTCAGTACCTACACTAACACTTTCTAAAACATCTCTACTCTCTTCTATTACTCCTATTCCACTGGCACCTGCTCCTACATTATTTAACATTTTAATAGGTATCCTTTTTACACCACCTTCACTTTCACGATTTAAGTCGCACACTTTTTTAAAATATTCTACACTTTGTTCAAACTTCTTTTTTCCCGAGAAAGACAGTTTTGAACATTTCTTCTTTTCATTTTTATTATTTTAATTTTATAAAAAAAAGACTTAAAAATTATTTTCCTGCCGATTCTATTTTAAAATTTCAAGCAGAATGAAAATGAAGCAAATAAATTATTTTAAAAATATTTTATTGTAAACATATATATAAATACACCTAATTCTGTTTTTACACGGTAGATTGGTTCCAGAAAAAACCGTGTAAAAAAAACCGTGTAAAAGAAGACACTGATCGTATGCAAAAATAGGTGATTGGTTCCTAATCTCTAAAACCTATTAAAATTAGTGAAAAACAAGGATTTTTTTAAGAAGTTTTGTATTTGACATATTCTTTTAGGGATTCATAAAATATTTAACTAAATTAAAAATATAAATAACTTAATAAATATAAAATATTTTTTGGCTTACCTTTCATCTTAATGCGTTAAATTTAATGTAAAGATAGAAAAACAAATTTGCCAATAAAAAATTTCTTTACCAAAAACAAAATATTAACACATTTCAATTGCTCTGACTTTTGTGCTTGTATGCACAAAAGGGAATTCACCTAAATTTGTGCCATTTACATTTGCTTTGACCAGCAAATTTGCTTTGACCAGCAAATTTGCTTTGACCAGCAAATTTGCTTGTCGCGCAAAAAGGGAATTCACTTAAATTTGTGATATGAACATACTTTGCAAAAATTAAATTTGACAAAAAAATTTAAGCACAAAAAATTTTAAATCGTGCTAAATGGAATAAAATCGTGTAACAAAAATTAAAAATATTTTATTTTCAAACCGTGTTATATCAAAACCGTGTAAAAACAGAATTAGGTGTATACAATTTTAAAACTATTGTTAATCGCACTTCTTTATAATTAAAATTTTGTTACTTATCATATTCACACTTCACCTTACTTTCTCTTTTTTTTTAAATTGAAAAATTACTTTTTTGTTTGTTTTGTTTGTTTTTATTTTATTTTTTAAAAATTGTGGGTTACAAGTACTTTTTTATCAACACCAAGAACACAATTAAAATTTTCGCCTTAAGACGCTATAAACTTTTGTTTTTGAAGCCTACTATGATTAAATTTTTCAAATTAATAGATTTACCGGTCATTTGACAGCCAACAATGATGTATTAACAAATACAACTCTGAAGCATAAAAAGTCAAATAAAAACTACATGTGTAGTAGTAAGTAAGTTTTGTATGGGTTAGTTTCGGTCATTAATTTCTTGTAGGGAAACAATGGTTGTTTTTTTTTAATGTTATTGTCTAAGTGACACCACGCAAATGAGCAATATCCGGCATAATTCGGTCAATCGTCCTTTATTTATTTATTTTTTCTTTTTTCATAACACCTAAGTATGCCTTGATATTGGGAGTTTAATATGAATTCTGACAGTGGTTGTATATCACAACATAATTTTATCACATGTTCCTCATAATTAAAGAGAAAACTACCAGCACACCGATTATCAGTATTCGACACATTGTAGGCCATTTAAGTGGTCATTCATCCTTATTACGTAACGAAACAATGAAAAGTGATTTCATATATACTTTGTCAAGAAAATGTTTTGACGTAGCATGAATCGTTTGAATTTGGCTTTAATGTTAATTACACTATGCGACGAAATAAAAAAAATTAAATACACCCAGCTAATAATATATTGTAGGTTGTGAGTTTTATTGAGCAGAACTCAAACATATTTTTTTTTATATTTCTTGAACCCCTCCAAACTTGTTTTATTTGACAAAAACAATTTCTTTGGACTTTACTTTAGTCTAAAGAACTAAGTTTTATTGAAAAAAAGTAGTTTAGTTTTATTTTTAAAAATAATAAAGCCAACTTTAAAAGTTAATCGTTAAAAATATAAGAAAAGAAAAACAAATTTTGTTTTATATTTTTACGAAAGACAAGAAAATTAGTTCAGCCTCATTTTTAAAATGTAATAAAATAAAGTATAGAATTAAAAAAAATTAAATAATTTTAAAATAATACAATTGTTGAAGTTTATAAATTTAGTGCCCCTTGTTGTAAGTATAATATGAATACTGCCAAATCGTTGTAATATTTTTACATCTTTACACCATTTACATCTGTACCTCTTTGCTTACGTATGTATGTAAATGTCTTCTGTACTATATTTCTACAGTGATGAATCAACACGGCTGTTAAAATTCTTTCATTTTTATAAACATTGTTTTGCTTTCATAATAAACATTATAATTTTAGTTAATAAAACTTTAACATGCAACACATTTTAAGTTACATGCATACAAGTATATAAAGAAGTACGAAACAAGTATGGTACATAGTCTCAAAAGGGGTATTAATTGTAATATTAGATGGTATAATAGCTTGTAAATTTTTTGTTAAGATTTATTTTGTACACCCACTTTTTATGTTTTTTCTTTCTTTCAAATAATGAAATTTTGCTTTAAATTATGTGAATTGAGTATATAATTTAATATTTTATTTCACACTTTATATCAATAGAAAGTTATGGCAATGACTTTTGACTGAATATTTGGAATAACATGCTAAACATATCATATTCTAAATTAGTACACACAAGAAGTTGAATACATACCGTCGTTCATTCATTCCACGACAAAATTCAGTTACACAACAAGCCAAATACCAGTGCTAACATTTTGACAGAGAACAGTGGTATAGGTATTCGAAAGGTACTGTATTTCAAAGGTATGATCACATGAAATAAACATGAAGAATTCAAGGCGTTCGACATACACTAAATTAAAAGACTAAGCTAAAATATAACACATGATGCTATGGTATTGCCATTCAATAGACAAAATATACACTTTGGATCACTTGAATATTCATACATATAATAGGCGGGACGAATAGCAGCGATGCAGGATATGTGAAGATGACGTTAGCATGAAGAACCACTTTATAAAACAATGGCCCATTATTTTATGGATCACATTTTATCAGACATTACTCATCTAGGAGGAGTAGATTGAAAGCAATTGAGAGAATATGATGGGCACTTACTTCTCATTTGCATTTTATATGGTTAGATTCACTCATTTGTTAGAGCAAACTGATCAGCACTATGCCTTGGCCAAAACGGCAATTGTCAGTCCGTATATACGTAAATGATACACGCGATAAATATAATAGAATGTAGTAATAGACTTTGCTTTGAAAAAGAAGTATATAGGTGCTTACGAAGAAAATAGTGTTTCGTAAAAAAATATATTTTCAGAATTTTCTCAGGTCATCTCGAATGAAATCATCGAAATGAAATTTTATAAGCTTTCCATTGATGTATAATTTCTTATACTTTTATTTTTTTATACTACGAATATTTCAATTTAAACCAAAACATTTGCGAAACATCCCGCTATAATGTAATTTTCTTGTTATTACGTAATAATAATAATTTTTTTAATGTTGTTGTTTTTTGTTGGCTATTTTTAAAGCAATGAAGAAATTGTATTAAACCAATGATAACTAGTAAAATTTAAAGTCAAAAAATCTCTGTTTATTTTTGACAAAAAAATCTTATTATTTTGATGCCGATATATGAATTGAGTTAACAGAGGTTGTCAGATAGAGAAGAAATTAGGTTAAAAAAATTTTAATAAAAATTTAACTAGATTGAATTTTGAAAAACGGAAAAAACCATTTTGGTTAAATTACATGGTCTTTATAATCAAGAAATTTTAACAATTTAGTTAAGTAAATTCTATGAAAAAATTTAAAAAAAAAAATTTTTGTCCGAAATTTTCAAAATTTTTGAATTTTCAACCAATAACCTATTGAAAGCGCCTCTTAAAGACCTTTCATATGATACCAAATTTATATATAGTTCCTTTGGAAGAAATATGAATAAAATCCAAAAAACCTCAAAAAAGGACCTTTTTATCCTTTGATCCAGCTCACCAAATATTGACCCCTGGACAAAAATTTTGAGAAACGTAATCTTAGAATGAATCAAACTTTCATTTTAGTCGGGAACATTCGCAACTTTTATTTTGGGGCCACCCTAATGTACATATATATTTATTGGAATTAATTGGAACTTTCTCATTATTTTTAAAATTCGTGAAAATAAGATTTCCTGCAGGGCTAATGATATGCTCAAATTACAAAATTTCCGCTGTAGCAAGTGCTAGGCGCAACAAGGTCACTACTTGTTATGGCGCCACCTCATCTTATAAAAATTAATTTTATTGCAGGACATTTTTATTTAAAATTTTGCTTTGAAAAAGCACGTTTCTCATATTTTCTGTTATAGCTTTGATGAATGCGTCTTTGGGCCAAGGTTATATATCTTCTCGTGTTTACATTTGCGAAGGAGCGCACACCTCGATTAGGAAGTTTAGTATTTCCGTTTGCTTGAAATATTTGGTCAAAGTGCTGCCTTGTTGTAGGTTTTCCCATTTTGAAATATAGAATTCAAAATTATACAGAAATTGCTTGTAATATTTCAATATTTTCAATGTATTTTAATATATTTGAAAAATTTTGTTACATTTTAAATTTTATAGAACTTTTATTTCACCGTCTTTTGCTCTATAAAGATATTAAAATCAATTACAATTTTCTAGTTGCCAATATGGCAACTGAGGTCCAATTGCTGTCCGTAATCGAGCCATAAGTTTTCTTTGGTTGAACGTATTGAACAAACCAATGATTTTTGGAATAATTGTGAATTATTGTATGTATGCTGCATGAATTTATATTTACTTTTAAAAGGTATTTATGGTATTGTAGTGATTCCTTTCGAAATCCTCAATGTTATAAAATCAACGATTTCCACATAATTTTGTCAAATTTATGGACAACTTTCGATTGGTGACGGCGTATCCAATTGTACCACTCTAATTTCCCTAGAGTGATTTTGGAAAAAATGTATGTTCTTAATTAACTGTCATTGAATTTTTGACAACTGTCGTTGAAAAAAAGTATTGTATGTCACTTGCTGGCAACCGGATGACAGTAAATTAAGCACATCATACTGTTTCTACGGTTATGAAAAATTCCATTTCACAACCACAGTTTACAGCTTTTATATTGCCCACTGTGCGGGATGTAAATTTAGAAAAATCACAAATTTGGTACGTATACTGCGTTTCCTTACTAACGGGAATTAAAAAAGAAAACATACTCATTGCCACTCCACATACAGATAATTTTTGTTTGCAAAATTAAAGGGAATATATGTATGTATGTATATGAAGGTAAAACACTAAGCTAAACTATAGTGTTCCATATGAGAGGGAGTGAAAAACTTACAAAAATTATAAGTGGGATGGCAGAACCTTTATTTTTAGGATCTTTTTTTAACAAACATTTGTTTATGTATGCATGTATATAATCTTTTGGATCCAGACATTTTAAAATAGGATCTGTTTCATCTCTTATTATACATCATTAATTTACAATTTATGTTTGCAGCATTTGATAAACTAAGTTAACCCTATCTTACCAACACGAGGCTGTAAGGCTCATTTTGATGATCAAATCATGTAACCGCAACCATATTTCATTACTTTTATTTAACCGATATGTTACAAAAAATTCATTGAAAAAATTGAGAATTTTTAAATATTTCCGTCTGTTAGATATTGAAATACAAAAATGTTACGTTAACTACTGACACGAGCCCCAGAGGCACATAAAAAGTAGTTAATTTTTTTTAAAGTTTTTGATTAAATATGTCCTTCATCATATCTTTATAAGGCATTTCTATTTATAAAGATGCTTATCTTTCATGCACAAAGTATCCTTTCATATGCAAAAGATGATCTCTCTGGTCAGCTTACTTTAACGTTGGGAAATTCCTTTTTATTTAAATTATAAATCAATTTATTCGCATACTTGGTTAAAAATGTTGTTATGTATAAAAAGTATATTAAAAGGTTTTCTTTGTAAGAAGAAAACCGTAATTTTTATATGTGAGCCTTAGGGGCTCCTGTTAGTAAGATTTGTTACATTTTTATGTCAGTAAGAATAGGGTTAAGAATGAACACTGAGAGTGCAGTTGTCGTTACTTTGAAAAACGTGTTATTGCAGTGGCTACTAAAAAGGTAACATTTTAAAACTTTCAAAGATTCTGTAAATATCTGATGGAAGCCTGTTGGTGTACCATTTTATTTTCAATATTTTGTCAAAATTAAGTGAGTAGATAACACAAATCAAAAAGTAACATTAAACTCTTTTGCAATTGGATTTTTTTGATTTACATAAAAGAACTTACAATTTCATTAATTTTTCCTTTCCCAATTGTTACTTATGGATACATTTTTTTCAAATTCATCCTTATCGTCAAAATGTTTTTCGTATTTTTACAACAAAAAATCCAACATCTGTCTAGTAAACGAGAGTTGTACTTGATTTCAATACCAAACACGAAACTGGCATAACCAAAAATTCATAACATCAGCAGCAATTTGACCACATTTCCAATTCTCAATTTCCGAACATATTTGATTCGTCTCCTTAACATGGAGAAAAAAACAAAAAATACATACAAACAGATTATATACATACGTAAGGTGGAATAAGTTTTTTTACAATTCCTCATACTGTAAGTTGGGTTATCATAAAAAATGTTGTCTAATGTTTTCAGTTTTGTTCTTTATTTGTCATTTAATTTTGGTTTTGCCATTGTTATAATACACACATCTTACTATAGAGTTACAAAACCAACATCGCCTTGTATCGTATATTGAAGCTGGAAGAGCAAAACCATCACACGGCAACTACAATTCTGTGGAGCCTGATTTTTTACGCCAAGAGTTGGACACTTGTTTGATATAACATTTACGATGGGTTTAGAAGTTATATTGAGTGGATAACTAAATTACTGACACAAATTACCAGATGTTAATGAGTTTTCGGTGACCACACATGTGCCCAGAGACTTGTTAAAAAGATGAAGCATCACATGGTGCGTCTCGTCAACTTCAGGTCATTCCTTAAGACATTACATTACTAATAAATCCTCTGGAGAAGATATCCTTCCACAAACGCTGGGATTATCATCATTTAAAAGTGATCATCGTTTTAAAAGTGAATATATTACCAAGTTGCAGGGGAGAAAGAAATGGAAAATGGGATAAGAACAACTTTGAACGATTTTGTCCTGATTAAAGAAGATGTGTTACGAGCTATGGAGTGACGAATTTGTAGGATAATGGATGTTATTTACTAAGATAGTAAAATTATATAGATTATCCCTTTAGTCTAACACTTTCTGTACTCAAAATTCTATTAAATTATGGTTATTTAATCTAGAACGCGAGCTTAGGGAGTTAAGGCCAGATCATGTTCTAATTGTGTACATTTCCTCTGTTTTTCTCTTGACAGCTCATCATGCTTCACAAACCATCCTATAAATTTCGTCGTCGAAATTATACGCTTAAGTATTGTGTTTCAGAATATGTCCATCGCCCAGAGATGAGCACACGTTAGACAACATGACAATTGCTGAAATTGTTTCGCTATGACGTAAAAACGATACTGATGTGAAACTGGAAATAGGTATCAGAAATGCGGGGCCAAATAACACACAATGCTCTATGAGGATAGCGGAGAGCGATTTATCTCTACCCGTTCCAAAGATGCACCATCTGCAGAAACCCAACCCAATCCTCAAGAAGCACACTATTAAGATCTCTTTACTATTAATCAAACATACGTAGGTAAAAATTATGTAAATTATACAATTTTCTCAAATAATAAAGAAAATAATAAAGTTCAGTAGATACGTAGTACTTTCTTCGTTCCTACCGCAGCACTACGGCCGTTAGGTGTTAAAAAGAATATTTTTAAATTTTATCAAGATATTATTTTATTTTTTATTACTGTGTATTCAATGTTCACATAACAACATTAATCCGTTTGATATGTATACATGCGGTACATGATGATAACCTCACATAAGTTTACAAAAAAATTAAATAACAGAATATTAAATTGCAGAGCGTTTGGATGCATGTGTGTATATGTATTCAATGTCATAAAAACAAAGAATATTGATTTACTCAGATCACTAAAAAATATAGGAACTAGAAGACACCTCTCTTTTAGCACAACATAATCGCAACTTTACATACAAAGTCATTCAGATCACTATTTAACTTTATTATACCTATGCATACAAGCAGAGCTGCAAAAAATGCTCTACTCAACCAAAAATGCCGAGAAATTGAATATTTGCAAACCATTCACGATGATTAAACCTACATAAAAAGCTTAAAGAAGCCTCCGGAGCGTATAGAAGGACATCACCTGCAGTGCTAATAGATGAAAACAATCAGCCAATTTTCGAAACATCACACATAAAGAATTGGTTGAAAAACTATATTGAACAAATAATATTCACGGACGACAAACGCTCCAGATATGATCACAATTTAAGTATTGATATTGCGGGAGCCCCAATCACCAAATCCAAAATGGAATACGCTATATAAACACTAAAAGATAAAAAAGCAACAGGACCTGACGAAATTCCTTCTGAAATTTTAAAACTCATAGATGGAGACAACATCTCACTCATTGTGCGACTGTTTAATCACGTATATGATATTGGTCAATACCCCAATGATTGCTTAAAATCAACCTTCATTGCGATACCAAAAAAATCTAATGCCAAAAAGTGTTGTGAATACAGGCTTATTAGCCTTATGTGCCGCATCTTAAAAATATTTTTAAGAGTAATACACATGAGAATATACTCCAAATGTGAAAGTGCTATGGGAGAATCACAATTCGGCTTCAAGGAAGGTATGGGTACCCGAGAAGCCTTATTATCGATCCAAGTACTGGTTCAGAAATGCAAAGATGTCCAGAAAGATGTGTACATATGTTTCATAGGTTATGAGAAGGCATTCGATACCGTCCAACACGATAAATTGATTGAAATATTGACTGATATTGGAATAAAAGAAATTAGATGCATCCGAAATCTATACTGGAACCAACTGCAAGAATTCAAATAAATTGTGAACTGACCGATGAAATTCCAATATCGAAATGAGTCAGGCAAGGATGCGACAAATATATCATGACTCAATAGAAGGAGAAAGAATTGGCATAACGGTACAAGGCAAAATTGTAAATAACATACGCTATGCAGATGATACCAACATTATTGCTAGCAGTATATCGGGACTACAAAAACTTAGACAAACTCACGTACACAAGTGAATTATATGGCCTCAAAATAAATATAATAGTCTTTTCACACTGAGCGGTTTTAATACAAAAGTTGGTTTTGACGTTAAAACCATAAATACAAAATGATTGTGTTAAAACCAACTTAAAACCTTTTTTGAATTGAAGTAGGTTTTATGAAATACAACCTTGTTTTTGATGTACTAAATCAGAGCTACCAACATAGAAATGTTAAAACAGCTGAAAAACAAAATAAGAACAAAAACAGCTGTAAATAAATAAATAAATGTAAATAAACATTTATTTTGTGTTAAAAACGAGAAAATTTGGAATATTTTTTAATTTCTTCAATGAAAATTCTAAAAATTTGTTAATATTTAATTATTAATCTAAATTTGTGTGGTTTCTGGTTACAATGAATATAGTTTCTTGTGCAAAAGGTAAGTAAGAAGCTAAATATATCAAGATGAAATAACACATATTGCTCATTAAATTTTTTTCTCACAGAACTTTGTGTATAAAATCAGGTTTTAAATTTTTGTGTGAAAACACTATTAAATCTGGTTTTAAATTCATGACATTTATGACCGCCCAACAGCTGTTTTTGTTTTGTTTTTGTGTTTTTTGTTTTTTATGCTTTGTTAGTTTTCGGGATGGGTTTTTATTATTTTGTTTTGATGATATTTTGGTAGAATAATAGAATAATTTTGAAAAGAGATGAACAGACTTGATATCAAACTTTTTTGCACTTTAAAATATATTTCAGAGTGATAATTACGTTGACGGCATACCCCATAACACACAACAGAGTTATTGATCTTACTTCATACAATTTGCGATAAAAAATAATTTTTCTATCAGAAATTATTTGTCAGCTATGATTACTCAATTAAAGTGTTTTTTTTAATTTTTGGCTTAAAATATGTTTTATTTTTCAATATAATCTTCCAACATTTTTCTCCTATAGTCTATCGGCTTTATAGAGAATGTTTCTGGAAGGTCTTCAAAATAGACAACACTGACTCCGTGATTTGATTGAAGAGGATTTTCGAAAAGAATGTTTTTAGAATTTGAAAGGACCCAAATGTGGTGAGTACAGTAGATATCCAAGAAATTCAATCAATTTTGTCACAATACTGTACAGGTGTATTTCATGTATTTTTGTAAAGCGTGTTTCTAGATCACTGAAGGTTGATTAATTTAAGAAAAAAAAAATCGAATTTCATCAAAATTGCTCACGCCCACTGTCTTTATCATCGTCGATTGTGCACACTTATAAAGGTACAGCATTCAAATACGTTTTAGCAAGCTGCTTACGAAGAGCAAAAGCAGTTGCATCTATGATAGCTCACAAGTTTAGAAACATACTATAAATTCTACCAACACATTTTTGTAGTTAGACTACGATAACCTTTTAGTAAAGACAATACTCAGATTTAATGTAGATTTGACAAAGTTAAAGTCCTTTAATATTTCATTCAGGTGCGACAAATATTTTATTAGTTTTCGAAGGCATTATATATGTACTTAGGGCCATTATTACAACTTGCCGTTAAATAAAGGGAGGATTTTAACTGGAGGATAAATTGTTTTGCATTATTATGAGTACCCAATTAGAAGTGAGCATTAAGCTAAAGGCAGGATCATCCTGGCGGTAACTTTTAAAGGTTACTTTATAGTTGAACTTGCCATATTATATATTATAGTCAATATGGCAACTTCAAATTTAAACAAAATGAGCATATACAAAAAAAAGGCAGCCCGTCGTTGCCACTGCGTTTAGAAAAAACTTGCTTCACTCTTATCGGCATTGTTCCGGCACTGTTTTGCAAACAGTTAACTTTATTTTATCTGTTAGTTGTAATAACGAAAATACCTTTAACTAAACCTAAGTTTAACGACAAGTAGTAATAATGGCCCTTAGAGCCCTTAGACAGTTCCCTTTAACTTTACAGTTCCCTTTAGCTAAATGTACCTTTAACTAAACCCAAGTTAAACGGCAAGTTGTAATAATGGCCCTAAATCTAAGGGCCCTAAGTCGAAAGGCCATTATTACAACTTGTCGTTAAACTTAGGTTTTGTTATTACAACTTACTTACTTACAACTTACAGATAAAAATTTTCAAAAATATGGCAGTGCCGGGGCACTGTCGATAAAACTGCTCAATTCTACAAGTTTTTTTAACACAATGGCAACCGCGGGCTTCATTATTTTTGTTGTATATGCTCATTTTGTTTAAATTTGAACTTGCCATAATGAAAATAATATATAATATGGCAAGTTCAAACATAAAGTAACCTTTAAATGTTAAAGATAGGATGATCCTCCCTTTAGTTTAACGATCACTTCTATCTTATTGGGTACTCATAATAACGAAAAACAATTTATCTGCCCGTTAAAATCCTTTCTTTAGTTAACGGCAGGTTGTAATAATGGCCCTTAGAAGGTTAAATACATATACACTGCTTTTCACTTGAATAGCACACCGTAGTACACATTGAATTTCTCCTCCCTATATCTTTGTAAGAAATAAAAATGGCGGATTGATTTTGGATTGCATTTGTAGTGTTTTTTCATAGATTTTATTATAAAATAAAAATATTTCGATTTACTTAATTGTTTTTAAAACACAACATAAAAAAGAAAAACACTCAAAAAATGACAAGCAAATTCCGTTTTACTAGAATAGCACATATTTTAATAAATGTGGAAAAATTAATTTTTATTATTATTTTTTATTATTTATTATTATTTTATTACTTTTTTTATTTTTTTATAAAAACTAAAATTGAAATATGGGTTTCTAGTAGTGAGTTCAGAATAGCTTCGTATATCCTATTAGGCATTGACTTCTACAAATTTTTCAAATAGTCGAGAGAAATTGAAGTCTACACCCGTTGAATGGCCTCAATAAGTTCTGCTTTGGTTGAAAATTGTTTTCCAGAAATAATGGATGACTATTGTCGTCTATGCTCTATTAAACTGTAGACATAATTTTCAAAATTAAAACAATTTTTTAAAATTAATTATTTGAATAATGACAAATTCATTACTGCTTATTTTATTTAATTATTGAATGAGAAAATAACTTCAAAACATTGTGTATTAAATTGATTGTATCAAGTGGAACACAATATAAATATACATTAAAGTGAATATGTTTATATGTCCAAACTTTAAAATATTCAAGATAAAAGCATAAAAATGTAAAATACAAAGTGTAAAATTTACAATTTCTAAAAGATATTTAATAAAATGCCGTTTATGATATGAACTGCGAATGTCATAAAAGAAAACAAATCAAATCAAATACACTCACATCATTGAAAAAAAACGGAACTACAAGAACACAAGCGATATAACGCAAAATTCCCGCTGCTTTATGGCGAACCTCATTTGGATCCGTATGCTCATACGTTTAAAAACATTTACATACGAACAAACTATTAAGCAAAAAAAATTTTACTACAGTGGCGCATAGCTTGCTTCAATCAGTGCCTTTTATTACTCTTGTAATTGTTCCCTGTTGTGATACGTATTTGATCTTGCTTCAGAGAACTGAATGCCTCAATATTACCGCAATCGTTGCTTTAGCTACGCATTTATTCAACAACAATTTCTACAAATATTGCTATGTTCACAAACGCTATTTTTATTGATTGCCTTTCACATACTCTTTTTAATTATGTCGTGACATGTCAAGCAAAAAATGATCTAAGAATTGGTGGTTGAAATATCTACGAATACTTTCTAGAAGAATTTTACGTTTCTTTCAACCAATCGTCATGTAATCATTGCTATTTGAGGAGTATAGAAGCGGAAATATTCGGCTCCAGATTGAAGTATTCAGAGGTCATCGGGAAACTCGAGAGTTAATTCTGAGCAAAATGTACGTCATCGAAAGATGATTTCAATAAAATCGAAAAAGCAATACAAAGAACTGAACATGGGGATATTAATTGACAGTGATGCCGCCATCAGAACACTCAGCTTTTGTCATGTTGACTCGAAATTAGTATGGATAGCTGGCTTAGGTCATTCGGGGGAATAACAGAAAGAGCAGATTTCTTGGAGCATAGTTTCACGGTTGTGATGAAGCCAGAACATTGTAGGATAATTTAAATTTTGTTGGGTAAATAAGTGTCAGACTATCGAGGAAAAGCCTGTAGGGGATCGTAGACTCCAAGAACACTTGTTTTAGACTGAGTATTGATTCAAGCCCAAAAGAGACACCGTAATGAAGACAATGAATTACAATAAAACATTCTTGGAACCTGTAACGGGTTAACAAATCTCTGAAGAAACTACTTGGGTGTTTATGAGGGCAGAACAATAATTCGTCAGATCGTAGTGCTCTACTACACAGTAGTGAATTTATTAATCGATATATTTTGTGATAAATCGATATATTATATCATATCAAAATCGATATATTTTTCTAATGTGCCTCAATGCATAAGAGTTATAACCGACTGATTGAAAATATCCGTTAAACACTGTAAAGTATGAATACCATATATTTATGCATGTATTTTATGTTGCTTGGCAACTGATTTGACTTTCAAACCTTTACATCATCAAAGAGAACATACGAGAAATCTGACTCAAGCAACAACATACTGACTGACTGTCTAGCAGATGTGTGAATGTGAATGGCTGACTCGTTCACAATTCACGTATCCGTTTTTTTTTTTGTTTTATTATTTTCGTAATAACAGTGAAAATGTTTTACTGACAGGCAACGGAGATAAACGGAGACCCGTATGAGCCATTCATAGTCTGACTAATAATAATTCGTACAAAGCAACTAATCACAAATAATTTTTGTTGCAATACTGGCTGCTTTGTTATCGATATATCAGTTTGTCTAAACATGTAGAAGTAAATTAAAAGCCTTTAAAATATTTTAAATTTGACATTCAGGTTTTAATTATAAATTAAAAACAAAATAAAATAAAAATAAATTTGGTGCCATTTTTTTGCGCAAACAAGTCAATTTTGGTAGCTATCACACGCGTCGCGTACTGAGACTGCTCACAAATTTCGAATAATTTTCTGCAGAGAAAGTGTACATAATGCGTCAACTATTCGAAGAGTGGTCAAAAAATTTGAAGAAACTGAGTCAGTTGTGGTCAGAAAAATTCCTGTGCGTCGACGTTCCGGTCGGTCACCTGAAAACAAGGCGAAATCTCTAGTACATCAATCCAGCACCGTTTTCAACAACTCTAGTCATACAAAATTCAGCTAACTGTGTAGCTTCAAACAGCAGAACCAGAAAAGTTCAAGTCCGTTTTATGGGTAATGAAAACCAATTAAAGAAAAGGAATTTTCTTCTATGCAGCCCCAAATGGTTTAGTGAAAAGAGAATACTCAAGAATTTCTCGAGTGATTTTCGTGATTTCTCCTTAATTTTTTGAAGTATGCCGAAATTGCGTTGACTGTGAACAGCTTTCGTTTCGAAAAATGACAACGGAATTATAGTGGCTAAAATTCTTCAGTTCAAATCCTCTTCGATAAGATATCACGTCAGGTCGAAGTGGTAGCTTTGATTACCAAAGCTCACTTGAGCACGCGTGCGGCCACAGGCAAGCGCAGCCCCTGTACTAACCTAATTTCACTAAACTAGCGAAAAATTGGTCAGTGCAGTGAGCTACCACATCTTCGGAATAAATACTGGATTGGTTTTATAATATTCGAAGTTCATTACAGATGTAATCCTTTCTAAGGGAGATTAAGAATCTGGCAGTACCCTAATGGTTCATCTTTCGATTCCTCATGTTTTCTGACAGAAGTAAATACAACTCAATATTGATCCTTAAAACTAAAACTAACTATAGTTGGGACAGATACTTACAAACATAGTTTAATAAATAGTAGTTATAGCTCATGAAGGATATTATATTAGTCACATACGATCTTATATACAAGCATTATATGTAGATGTCTGCAATAGTCAAAAATGTATGTATGTATGTATGATATCTAAATATTTAAAAACAAATAACTAAAAAATAAAAATATTAAAAAATTTCCACATCTGCTATATATACTAAAGCGTTCTTATACATATGTTGGTGCCACCACTGTCATTATAAAACCAACACAATCAATATTTCGTATTATTAAGATAATGAACAACAAAAAAAAAAAAAAAAGGAAATTTGTGGAGGGAAGTTTAAGATTGTGATGGAATTAATGGTGATGTAATAATGGTGAGTGAATGATGGTGTTCTGGGACATGCTTTAAAAAAATATTTAAAAGGCTTGGTTTCGTTTCTCCTCCTACTAAGCAAATATTTGTTTTTGTCTGTTTTTTAGAATTTCTATTCATTTTATCCCTTTCCTTTCCTTTTTAATGCCTTAAGATTCTGTTTCATGCTAAACTTTGTGCATATTTTGATCCTGATGTACCATCGAATATATTTTTTAGTTTCTAATGAAGGTTAGACGAAGGAGAAAGGGCCTTTGGGTGCAATTCTCTATTAATATTGATTTTCGTGGCGGATTTGTAAATTCTTTTTGCGGCAGTTTTGTTGTGCTTGTTGCTATTTTCATTCCGTATCGAATTGCATGCGAACAAGTAAACAAGCAAGAAATTTCTTTGAAATTTTAAATATTTCAAGCAATTATATTTTTAAAGTTCATGGAAAACTATCTTGTATGAAGACAGTCTGATAATAAAATTCATGGAAATAGACATACGAACAACGGCATTGACTGCGGCTAGTAACGTATTTCTGTTGAAATTCACATATCAAATCAAATATTTTCGTAAAATAAATAATTTAAAGTCCTTAAAGTGAATCGTCTGAGCTTTGCAAACCGATATATGTATGTATGTACTTAACAGCATACTTTTAACGATGCCCGTATAAGTCGCTTTAATTGCGCAATAAAATTTTTCGGATGCACTGTCCCAATTTCTTCAGGAAGAATTCTATACATAAAATAGTAGTCTAAAATGGTAGTCTAGTGAGTAGCGTGGTAGATTATTAGCGTGAGTTTCGTGGGTAGGATTCCTATCAGAGATTCTGGTCTGATACACTACACCGAGCATATGGTACAAGTTACTCAGTTCATAATACATATGATATAATTTGTAGATGTATTGTAATTAAAAAGTAAATAAAAAATTAAACTTAAGATGTAAGTTTGAGACCGCAGATGTATGTCTTTGTTTTAAGCTTGTGTAATAGTAGGGAAAAATACTCGATGTTAAAAAGACCGACAGAAATTTAAGACACTCTATGTACTGTAGTGTGCTCTTTCACTACACACTGCTGTACTTTAACTGTACTGTACATAACATTAAACACACACACGTACATACACACGCGACACATACTACAAACATAAACAAAAATCAATCAAGCTGCACTTGAATGAAATGTGACGAATGTTTAAAGGGCTCATATTGGTAATTGAGTGTCATTGATAAAGTCACTCAATTCCTCAATTTGAAGACAATATGATTGGTCAATTCCTCAAGTTCCGACTATCGCAATTAGAGTACGTACATGTATGAAATAGGATTAAGCAGGA
Organism: Sarcophaga carnaria; assembly: GCA_958299815.1. NCBI lineage: Eukaryota > Metazoa > Arthropoda > Insecta > Diptera > Sarcophagidae > Sarcophaga > Sarcophaga carnaria. The sequence goes on along the minus strand of OY283152.1, from coordinate 86,065,750 downwards.
TAGAATGTAAATTAAAGTAAGTTAGAATAATATAGAATATATGTACATTTTTGTATAAAAAAAACCCTTTGGCCACAAATAAATCAGATTCTAATGAAGACTCAAATCGGCAACAACTTTGCCTTGGTTTTTATTATCCAATCTCTTTTTGCCTTTACTAAGATAAGATCGGCAATTATTATAGCGTAACCAACGGCAAACACTGCCGGTTACAAGAATCCTTTTATTTATATCTTTATTATAAAAGCATTTATCCACCACAGTATATGCCACAGTTTAGAGTAGAGTAAACTATCAAAGAGAGTTTATGTTGGGTTTGGTAAAATGTAACTTTAGCTCAAGAGAACTTTAAAGTCACCTTTAACTTTTTTCCGTTATTACAATTTACAGATAAAATAAAGTTAAGTGTTTTTAAAAATATAGCAAGGCCGGATCTGTATTAACAACTGCTGCCAAATTAAAAAAGATCTTTAAAAACGCAGTGTGAACGATGTGCATTCTTTTATTAATTTTGTTTAAATTTGAAGTTCCCATAAAACTTAATTTTAGAAGTTACAATTACAATAATCTTCCCTTTAGCTAAACGCTCGCTTTTACCTTATTGTGTATTTATAATAATAAAAAAAAACAATTTATCCTACCTTTAGTTAAAGGCAAGTTGTAACAATGCCCCATAAGTGCATAATGTGCGATTAAAATTTACCAAATTTTTTTGTTTTGAAACTTTCTATATTTTTGCCTGTAATTTTTTTAAGTGGTTATGGAACATCTCATGGGTGAAACCTGAAATAAAGGATTTTTATGTATACAGTGGTCGACATATAATTAAAATACAAGATAAGTTAGATCTCTATTACATTTGATTCATTCTTTGCTTTTCTATTCTATTTAATTTTCTTCCAATATAAGTCGTTAATTGGTGAAAGAGTTGTTTTTCAAGAGGACGACGCATAATTAAAACATTTTTAGTTTTGTTCCTTTAACAATGCATTTTTAATATCCAATTTATAGTTTTTTAAATGATATCGGAATAAATGTATAAAAAAATTTAATCCTAAGGTTCGTGAAAAGTGCCAAGTTATTCCAAAGAAGGTATGAAAGTTATACTCAATTTTCGACAAACCAAGAAGACGGTAAATGATTTATATAGAGAAAAAATTGATAATGTAATGAAACATTTTAATAGATTTGGGATCTCAAATAATGTAATCAAAACCCCCAAAATCCGTTTAACTACAGCCTGAATAAAGTTGTTTTAATTCTTGAATATATTCTATAAGCTCTTATTGAATTTCTTTATACCTTATTTCTTTTCGAAATTGTATGAGAAAATTTTTTAAGGGTGCTGGATGAAATAAGCTGTGAGCCACTGTACACATACATACATGTGTATATGTATTGTGTAAAAAAAATGTAACGACGATAAAAATAGACAGCGAAAAAGCCACTAAACAGGTGCTTTGCTAAATATTTTCACACAAACACAGAGAATTTAAAGTTTTTTCAATAAGGATTTGTGATTTTTCTGTAATTTTTCTCCTTAAAATCACGGATATCATCCAATACAAACATCGCTACCTTACGGCATTAGTGAATATTCTAAACCAATCCTACTCAGTATAAATTTAGCTCCCCAAGTAAAAGTAAATGCAGATGAGATGGGGTCAACGCAGACGACCAGAATGAACATACACTTGAGGCGTTTTTGGTTTCCGCACACCGTTATTACATTTTCTGTGATAATTTACTGGAAAGTCACAACGCGATAATTGCCATTTAAAGTTGTCGGCCACAATAAAAAATATTTGACAACAAACATACAAATGTATAATTGTAGAGATGAAGGAGAGTAAAAGTGTAGTAGGAATGGTAAGGCAATCGTAAAAGTTCAACATTTTTTCACAACTTTTTTATTTAACATTTAGTCTACGTTAAATTAAAAAAATTAAATAACAATAATAAAAAAATATAGAATTTTGTAAACGTATCTCGTTTGAATACCACTTATTTATTTACTTCATGAGATCGCTGTAAATGGAAACCAAATTAAATCAGCACCACTTAATTTGTTTCATTACGTTTTTACCATTTGCGAATCATTCATGGTATTTTAATTAACAATCACTAAAAATGAATTTTGAAAAAGTCTTTAATTTAGAATTGAAATGAATTTGTTGAAATTTTTAAAAAATCTTGGGTCTTCTCAATAATAAAAGAAACATTGTATTTAAATTGATTTATTTTAATTAAAGGAATATTCGATTGTTGTACATAATATTTATCCTCATAAGATCTGAACATGAACCAATTGCTGTTTTTATAATTTTCTTGCTATAAAAGTAACATTCTTTGGATTTAATTTGTATTGGAAATGATGGAAAAGAACGTTGTACCAAAAAAATTAAAAATTATATTAAAAATTTGTTAATGAGAACCAAAACCCATAAAAGATTGGTAGTTTTGAAAAACAGTAACGTAGCGCGAAAAACACGTCGTTCCATTACTAAAATCTAAACTTGTCGTATACCTGCATTATCAATATCTATTTCATCTAAATACTTATCTTGGTAGTCAGTAGAGTTTAAACTAGATACTAGCTCTTGAACGTGCTTTTGGCGAACTCATACCACATCATAGTTTGGATAGAGTATATACATCCAACAACTATGAGACAGAATTCTCATCAACCCTTTTTCCTTGACCAATATCTTCAGAAATATTGTTCAGAATTTTATTTAGAATAACGAGAGTACATCTTCTTGTTTTTGTCTCTAATAAATCAAATCATAAATAGTGAAACACCATATGCCCACTTTTAATGTTGGAAGTCGATCAGATTTTCCAAAATTTCTTTAATAGCCTTAGCGTTTCTTGCTTTTCGTTGTAAACTTGTGTTGAGTGCACCAAATGTAAATGTCTTTTATGCCAAGAGAATACCCATTTAAACTTCTCGAAAAGCCTGAATAACTCTTCTTTTATAATCTTCCACTCATTTCTTTATTTCTGTTTTCTACTTTTTTGACTATCTTACGGTATACTACAATAGCTGAGGAATAAAAATAACTGGATATACACACACATTAGTCTTTACCAATCATTTTAATCTATAACTTGAGTATTAAAGTCCCGTTTTAACTTTTAAAACAAAACTTAAGTTTAACATTCAACAAAAAAAAAATGTATCGCCCGCAAAATTTAATTTTTCTGCTGACTGAGTGACTTATAAAAATAAAACAGATCGTAATATTCTGTTACTAAGAGCAGCAAACTACAGTGAGCGCCATAAGTGAGTCAACACTTTTGTTCTTAAGTATAAAACAGTTTTGTTCTTAAGTATATAAAAGTTCCTTTATCATGAATTGTTGTTTTTATTTTAACATTTTATAGGTAATAAACAAACGTTTTTATTTTTGGAAATTTATTCGACTATTCTCATTTACTTTTCTCGCTATCCTAAAAATGAATTATTTCACTTTTGGCGCTCAGTGTATGTACATACATATATATAAAGCTTAGCAAACCATACTCGAACTTGCTCTAACGATTAATAATTTTGTACGATAACGAAAAAGAAAAATTATGATAATAAAGTAATAACCAACCCACTGTAAAATGTAATATAATTAAAATATTTAAAGGTAGAATGGTTCAGAAATACATTTCCGAAAAGTTTTGTGCAATATGTCAATATCTACGGTGAGCCATGTAATAAGTGCACACATACAGTGCACGCTCGCTAATGTGAACTAATTAAAACTGGCGTTGTTCACTTTTGCGAATTGTTCACATTTCCGAATACCGAACATTTTAAAACAGATTTATAAAATCTTTTTAACAAAAATCATTATTTATGAATTTTTTTATTTTTTTAGAACATATTTTATAATTTAATCTTCACAAATTTTTTTCACAGTATCTAAATAGCAATTTAAGAATAAATATGCAAGCAGATGTATTAACACATACATATATACAGTGCTGGACAATTCAATGGAAACTTTTTTGAGATTTACTTTTCTATTGTTAGAAGTCGGAAACCAAAAACAATTTCTGAAGAAATTGAAAAATTATTTAGGAATTTTATTTTACACATTCTGTTTGATGTATTAAGAAACAAAAAAATTATATAAAAATAAAATTCTTCTAAAATTATAAAGAAAAGTAAAAGTATTCAATTTTGAGGTATTGACAAAACAATGGAAACTTTCTTTATAATTTTAAAACAATGTTATTTTTATGCAATTCTTTTTGTTTGTTAATACATCAAACAGAATGTTTAAAATAAAACTCCTAAATAACTGTTAAATTCTTCAGAAATTGTTTTTGTTTTTCGAATTCCTACTTTTTAAGAAAAGTTTCCATTCAATTGTCCATCACTGTATATGTATACCTAAAACGGGGATTCCCGCAACTAATAAACATAGAATTTTAACGTTTCAAGTTAAAAAAAAAATTCTGTTAGAATTATAGGGCTTTTTACAATTTTTCATCTTTTAGAGTAGTCACCCAAGCAAAAATATTGTTTACATTAAGCGGTGTTCATATTATGCGGTGTTCACATTAGTGCGCGTGCACTGTATATATAAAAAGTGAAACTGTAGAAAGAATTCATCCACGAGGTTGACCAAAATGTATCTTATGTTTTATGTACGAGAATTTAAAAAGAATTTTATATTTCAATTGTCTAGAGCCGTAGATTTCCTAAAAAATCTCTAATAATGGATGCTACCTCGCACAGACCACAAACGGGCTTAACATTTCAAACTGATATGAAAATTTGTGGAAAATTGCAAAATAAAAGTATAAATCTGGTTTTGACACAACAAATAATTTTGTGCAATTTGTAAAAATGTGCAGATGTAGGAGTGGCTGTTACGCAACAAAAAATACAACATATTTTGTTGGTTTAATTTTGAAATGAATTTAATCTTTTTAATTTGTTATTAATTTTATGTGTAATAATGAAATAAAAATTATTTCTTTAATAATGGGGTGATTTGGGTTATTTTGATCGACATTTACTTGAGAATTTGGTCTTTCCAATTTTCCATTGCCAATTCATATCGCACTCAGCTTTATTTGAGTTTTATTTGTATCAACGATTTATCAAAACAACTTTTGCACTGTAGAACGTGCAGATGATATTCAGTTGACCTTAAAAAGTCCAAAACAAACTTTATCTGTAAATATTGTGACATAATGATTTATTGGATAAAATTTATTATTAGACCACGGTAAATGTGTAAACCCACTTGAGTCTAAGAGTAATAATGGGTAAAAGAACATTAGACATTATTATCAGTGCTGCAGTCTAATAAATGGATCGATAATTACAATATCAAAGTGCCGTCAAGAACCTCAAAATAATCATCAATAACAGGCTTATATTGACAAATCATTTTAAAGTATTGATAGGCTAAACTTATAGTTAGATTTGTTGGCTTTGGTTGACACAATATTTTACTCCACTACACATTACGCAATATCTGAACTAATGCAATGTTTAAAGCGTTTGTTGTGTACATTTTGCAAATTCCGAAATTGTCTACCATAATTAGGGCAATGTCTTTAGCAATAGTAATACATAATAATAGTTTTGTAAATTGTATGGCTTTAATAAAGTTAATATTTTGTAAAATAAATAATTTATAATTTAATTTAATTGTTGAATGTCCTCATTGTTATGTCCTCATACGTGTGATCTGTTGTTGAACATTGCTTTCCTGTATTGTAAATATTGACTAAAATTATGTTGTGTTGAGCAGGAAATTAATGAAATAAATATATGAATTTGAAATGTTTGTGACAAATAAAAATTTTCCCGTTCATACTATTGCAGAGCAAATTTAAGGTATAAATTCTTTTATTACTTCATGGCAATACCATAATCTAATTTTTTATAATTTGTTACTAATTAAAAAAAAATAATCAAATCATTTTAGCAGTATTGATAAAAAAATTTTATTTTGCTGTTATAGTTTAAATCTATTTACCAAAAGAAAATTATTCATATTTTATATCACAAATATATATCATAGTCATGTCACGTCATATATTTCGAATTAAATATCATCAACATTCGTATCAACTACAATTGAATCGATTTTTAAAATAAAAAATATAGTTAAAGAGTCAGAAAACAAGTTGTACGGTAGTATAAAAGTTGATACCAATTGTAAACAATTAAAATTATGTGAGTTGTCCAACGATGAAAAATTATCACCGGTCTTATATTCCATCTCACACCCAGGAATTGAACTATATTTCACGAATATTTCATGACACTTAATTGCAAAAATTCAAGACGAGGTAACTTCAGAATTTCGTATCCGAATTCTTCTATTTGATTAGATTCTGTTTGAATTTCGAAATAAAATGTTAATAAAAAACTTTTGCTTTTATTTATTTATCCAGTTACAATAAAAAGTAAGATTTTTATGCAATATTTTCTAAAACAAGCAGAAATAAGCCCAACATCAATGATAAATGTGATATTCGTTGCATAGAGCTGTAATCTATATACATATGTATATAAAAATGAATGTGTGTTTATTTGTTTGTGGGTTTGTTTGTTTGAAGTCTATAGACGGCTAAACAGCTGGACCGATTTTCTTGAAATTTTTAACAGTACCTTCCTGTATGTCTGGAAGGAGTTATAGGCTACTTATTGTTTTAAAATTTCAAGTAGGCGAGGTGCCACGCCCACATACCCAATAAGTATTTAATGTCGCATATCTCATAAACTGCAACAGCTAGATTCCTCAAATTGTGTATGGACAACTTTGACATCTATATGAGGCAGACTTGCTGTAATAGGCGTGTCACCTCCTACAAAAATATTAAAATAATATATCTAAGAAAATATAACAGTTAGAGTCCTAAAATTTTGTCGAATCTACTTTAGTATGAATATGAATACACAAAAATGGGCTGACTAGTAAAAGGATCGTGGTACTTCCCATATGAATTAAATCTAAAACTTCTTATATCTGGGAAATCATTATAGACAAATTCATCAAATTGTACACGGGCAACACTGAAATCCATATGAATAATTTGTGAAAAAATTGCCGGACTAGGAATAAGAGCGAGACCCTCCCATATAAATATGATACAAAAGCTCGAGTAGATGGAAAACTATTAGAGCTAGAATCTTGCATGAACCACTTTGACACACGTATGAACATTTCGGGTTAGGGAAATAAATGGACTCCATTTTTATATGAACCCTTAGACTATTACAGCTAAAGTCATGTGTATTGCCTGTTCATTCCAATACCCAATTCCAAAAATATTAAATATTTTCTATTGCCCAAAATTTTTTATCTTGAAAATAAAAAAATTTGACCTGTTATGGTATATTTGCCTAATAATGATTGAAAGGAATTACTTAAATAGTACTTACAATCTTGTTCGCAAATCATTTGAATCCCAGATTATAAACGAGTTAAACATTTATATTGTGAGTGATCATATTGTGATAAATTAAAAACAAAAAAATGCCACCTAAAAAATCTTCGCTTTCTAAACGCACCAAAAATGCAGTTAAAGGGCTGAGGAAACTCCCGAAGAACGTGATGTTCGTCTGAGTGTTGAAAGGTCTAGAGCCTCCACATCTAGAGCTACTGGGACTCCAGTTCAACGTGATGAACGTTTAGAAAGGGAAAGAATACGATCACAAAGAGCAGTAGCTGCAGTAACACCAGTTCAACGAGATGTACGTGTAGAAAGAGAGAGACTACGATCCTCAACATCTAGAGCTGCTGAGACACCTGATCAACGTGATGCACGTCTTAAACGAAAACGATCCCAATCATCAAGGTCAAGAGCTGATGAGACAATGGATCAACGCGATGTACGCCTAGAAGGAGAAAGACTACGAGCATCAACATCTAGAGCTGCTTAGACACCAGTTCAACGAGATGTACGTGTAGAAAGAGATAGACTACGATCATCAACATCTAGAGCTGCTGAGACACCTGATCAACGTGATGCACGTCTTAAACGAAAACGATCCCAATCATCAAGGTCAAGAACTGATGAGACAGTGGATCAACGCGATGTACGCCTAGAAGGAGAAAGACTACAAGCATCAACATCTAGAGCTGCGGAGACACCAGATCAACGTGATGCACGCGTAGAAGGAGAGAGGATACGAGCATCAACATCTAGAGCTGCTGAGACACCTGATCAACGTCATGCACGTCTTAGAAGAAAACTATCCCAATCATCAAGATCAAGAACTGATGAGACGCCGGACCAATTATTATGAAACATTGCAAATATCGGTAACAAAATAAATATTTTAAAATCCACACTTCTTATTTTATTACGTTGAGGTTATTGACTAAAAATAATACAAATATACATAAGAAAAAATGTATATCAATATATTTTGACTATTTATATTTCATATCGATAGGATGTGCTTCGCGGGTTTTAGCTAGTTCATTATAAAATATGGTATTTTTAAACAATTTTTATTTGACGACTCTCACCGCAATAGTTTTTGTTTTTAGACCCATAATTTCTTGGAATTTTTTGTAAATCTTTCGTAAATTACATATTTGCTATACGCTTTTTAATCAACAGAATTTACTCATCGTAATACGCATAGGGTCTTTCATTAAGCGCTTTTTATTTTTAAATCTAAATTTTTTATTCCTTTAAAAGTCTTATAGATTAAAGAGTGGAATAAGCTTTGTGGCCGTCCTGTTGAAACTACATTTCGTTTTTGGTCCGGTAATCCAATTTAGGCCAAAAGACTTATGTTCTCGCCGTTGTCTATAATGGCCTGGCCAATGGCGTTCTCGAAGAAATCTGGATGACGGCGGTTCTGATAATTTATTTGCCGCACAGATAACAAAGTATCAAAAAGATCAACTATCAAGCAAAAAATTACTGTGAATAGCGTCTAAAGAAGGAGAAGACAGTTCCATCTGCATATAATGACAAGGCTATCATTTTTTGTATGCAGATGGGTTACGACTTTGATCATCTTCTACAAGGGAACCAGTCCAAATACATATACCACTTGAATATGTGTGCAACAGATATTTCTTTAATTATAAAACTGAAATCATCTTTTAAACATTTAAAAACCGTACAAAAAAACGGCTGATTTAGGGAATATTTATCATTGTTATTAATGAAGCAATAAAGGATTTATTTAAATAAACAAACAAATACAATTACAAGTAAACAATAATTAAAACATTTTTAGTTTAGCAGATTTAACAATATATTTAAATTTTTTGAATTTTTATGTTTTTGTACATTTATTAGTGATATTAAATTAAAGCAAGAAAAAAGTGTACAAAAATTAACCATAAGGTGTGGGAAAAGAGCCAAGTTTTCCTAAGAATAAACGAACGTAATGCTCAACTACAGAGGAGCCGAGAAGACGGTTAATGAAATCTCCCAACTATTTGGTCGCTCTAGAAGAAAATTTTATAATGAAATGAAATATTTTAATACATTTGGAGTCTCAAATAACGTATCCACAGAACACAAAATCCATCTAAAGCTGGCCAATTTTAAAGAGCTCTAAAGTTGAAGAGCGCTAAAGGTTGAATTTGCGGCAACATATTATGTTAATATATTATTTTGGACTATTAAACGACGTTTTAATAAAGCTCCTTTACGTGAATGCATTGCACACCAAAAAACATTTCGTATCCAAAGAAAAAAATTAAATCCAGGATTTTGTCAACTAAAACTTGAATATACAAATGTGTTTTTGGAAAAATATTTTATCGGGTGAGGAATCCAATTTTTGACAATGGCAATCGAATGGTAAACGGTAAGTATGGCGTCCAGGTAACCAACATCTTACTTCCAGATATGCCATCTAAATAATTCAAAATGTTGACGGGGACATTATGGCGTGGGGGGGGCTGTACGTTTACAAAACCTTAAGCAATTTACAATGCTACTACGCCATAAAACTATGCACACATCATCTCCTGATCGCAATCCAATTGAAGACTTGTGTACTGATATTGGAAGGAGGATGAAAGGCAATGTACCAAAATTGCTATTCTTCTATATCACAGAGTTTGTCAAATCGATGTAGAAATTTTATTAAATTATATAATAATAATATATAAAAATATATATGGGATTGGCAACTCTGCTTTTAAGCTGTCAAAACGTGAATTACTTAAGCTGTGCTATTATTTCGTTTATTTTACAAGTTAAATTAATAGATACACGTTCTAAACCACTGAAATATAAACTATCTGTGAATTCTGCATACCAGTTTGTTGGAGTACAGTACAAATACAGTCAGTATTCAACATTTTTGATGGATTTTTTCAACTGGATTTGGTATAAATATTTGATGATATTGTTGTAACTTGCGCCTTTTTTTTGTTTGTAATTATCAGCTGTTTTTGATATTACTTAAAGATTGCCTCGTATTATATTTATATCACTGTATGCCTAAAAGTATGCCCTTACTTTTTTTTTTTTTAAATAATAACCAGTGTTTAAAAAGGCTAAAATAATAACCTGGGTTTAAAAAGCTACTTTCATAGTAAATCAAAGCTACGAAAAGACTGTAGTTTTAGTAAAAAATAAAAACAAAAAACTAATGAGTTTTAAGCGCCACAGAAATTTGTCATCACCGGAACAATTAACCAATAATAATAACAAGAAGCAATTAACGACTAATATTATGGATAATCAAACTACTCCTGATGTATTTTCTTGGGATAAGCTCTGCAACCTTTTAGATGCAAAATTGAAAGATGTCACCAGAAAGGAAGACCTTGTATCAATCAAAACAGAAATTGAGGAACTTAGAGAAGAAAACGTTAAACTAAGAAATGACATCAACAAACTTTCAACCCGCCTTGAATATATTGATCGAAGGACTCGTTCAGCAAATATTGTTGTTAGTGGTTTAAATAGCAATAGTAACAATGAAGCTAAAAATGAATTTACTAAATTATGTACCAACGTACTTAAGGTTAACATACATGTTGTAAATGCGCGTAAATTGCCATCGAAAAATACATTTTTATTTACACTGGAAACAAATATGCAAGCTATCAATGTAATAGCTGCCAAGGGTAACTTGAATGATGGTTCGATTTTCATTCAAAAGGATTATACCAATGAAGAACAAAATGTGAGATATAATTTAAGGCAAATAAATAAAGCTGTTGCAAATCCTCAAAATAATTTGAAGGTCAGGTTGGGTGAATTCTGTATTTTTATTAATAACAAGAGATACACTTGGTCCATGGGAAAAGCAGTTGCTAATTGTAATGATGATGCTGTGTTTTTAAGAAATTTATTGTCTGAAGCCAATTCCTCTATAGATGTCACAGTTCGAAATATGAACAATAATGTTGAAGATGTTGCTGCAACCTCAACAAATGTCCCTGCACAATAGCAATACAACACATGCCGTTTAGTCTCATATAATGTAGCAAACCTTGCAAGTTCTCTTAGTTTAGGAAATTTTGTAACTTTTATAAATAAATTCGATATTTTCTTCCTTTTTGAAACTCATGTCATAGCTGAAAAACGACAACTTTTTACTACATACTTTCAAAATTACAAATTATATTGGATTGATGCAAAGAAACCCCATAATGCTGGTCGTGCTAGCGGTGGATGCTTGTATGGCTTCAAAAAGGAATTACAAAAAGCTTTTAAATTAAAATTTTCGATTCATGCAAATAATAACGTTTTACTAACAGCTAATCTTGATGGTAATTTGTTTTATTTTATAACCCGCTATTTAAACTGCACTAATTGGAACGTGGATTTTGAATCGTTTGAAAATTTTTTACTAGAACTTTCTCCCACAAATTTTTGCATAGTTGGTGATTTGAATGCACGTGTAGGTGATGAGCAAATTTTAGATCCTAACCTTCTACACAACCTTCCACATATTAATAAGATCAGACACTCGAAAGACACAACATGTAATACAAAAGGAAGCAGGCTTATAGATCTAGTTGAAAACTTGGGAGGCATAGTACTTAATGGTAGGACAGTTGGTGACGAACAGGGTGAATATAGTTTTTGTGGCGGAAGTGGTAGCTCTGTTATAGACTACTGTATTGGTTCTCAGAGTTTTTTGAACTTCGTTGATGATTTTAGTATTGCTTGTAAACCTTACTCTGACCATATGCCGCTTGTACTTAAACTAATTGTTCCAATGTCTTACAATAGAGCTGCAGCCGATTCAGTACCTCAAAGAATACGATGGAACGATAAATTTGCGTTAAAGTACTCAGAAAATTTAACGATTCTTACTAGAAATACAAATTTTACACCAAATATCTCTGTTGATGAAATGGTACTATCTGTTAAAAACAAAATCTTAAAAGCTAATGTTACTACCATCAATAAGTTTTGCTTTGAACCAAAACAAAAATGGTTCAATTGGAAATGTGCACGTTCTCGAAAAAATATGATGAAACTTCTTAACAAGTATAGAAAAAAGCATACAAATGCAAACAAGGCAAAGTATCTTTCTGCCAAAGCCAAATATCTAAGAATATGCAAAAATAGTAAACTTGAATTGTATGAAAAAAATCTAGAACAACTTAACTTTGTTAACTGCAGTAAAGCCTGGTGGAAACTGTCAAATGGTATGAAAACACGAACGTGCATTACGAGGGGTGACTTAACATCAGAAGACTTTCATACACATTTTAGTACTATGCTCGAAAACACAGAACAAGCAAATTTATTACAATGGTGTATGCCTTGTTTTACTGATGCTTTTCTTGATTCACCAATTGAACTCTATGAGCTCTCTTCAGTGCTACGTTCATTAAAACATAACAAAGCTCCAGGTTCTGATGGCATCAGTTATGAATTTTATAGATATGCTCCCGTTTGTTTCGTAAACGAAATTCTTTGTCTGCTTAACCGAATTTTTTTAAAGGAAACCATACCAAGCAGCTTTAAAACGTCAATTCTGATTCCGCTTTTGAAGAAAGGAGATCCAAATAGTCCAACAAATTATCGAGGATTATCGTTAATTGACACATTGTGTAAAATTTTTAATAATATTCTCTTAAACCGTATAACTAATTGGATTGATGTCAACAACATATTAAACGAGTATCAGGCAGGCTTTAGAAAAAACTACTCTACAATTGATAACATTTTTAATCTCGCAAATATTGTTCATCTAAATAAGCTTAACGGCAAAAACACATACGCTTTCTTTGTGGATTTTTCCTGCGCATTTGATATGATACCAAGGAATTCTCTTTTTTACAAATTATCATGTATGGGGTTATCGTCAAAGATAATTCGCATCTTACAACTTTACTATGAAAATAACACAAGTCAAGTACTTTATGGTAACACATTTTCTGATCCGTTCAGTGTAGACAACGGTGTGAAGCAGGGATGTATACTTAGTCCTATTTTGTTTGCTTTATACCTTAACGACCTGGCTGAAGCATTACCTGGTGGTGTAAATGTAGTAGATGAACCTATAAAAATTCTTCTATACGCTGATGACATTGTCATCTTATCTGATTCGCCAAATATTTTACAGAATATGATTGATAAACTTTATACGTACTGCAACATTTGGTCCCTAAAGGTAAATCTTGCTAAGTCTAAAATATTAATATTTCGCAGTGGAACAAGAATATCGAATAATCTAAAATGGAATTATGGTGAAGATGACATAGAAATCGTTAATAACTATAGATATTTGGGCATGGACCTTAATTTCAACTTGTCTTTCAAAAAACATATAGAAAATAAATTAACTACTTCTAAAATGGCGATTTCTTCAACATGGGCAAGGTACATAAACCACCCCAAAATTTCAAACAGCAACAAACTAAAAATATTTAATGCAGCATCAAAATCTATTATGTTCTACGGAGCCCAAATCTGGGGTTTTAAAAAATATGACGAAGTTGAAAAATTGTTTAGGTTTTATATAAAAAAGATGCTTCATTTACCAAGCAACACACCAAATTACATGCTTTATATTGAAACTGGCTTAAACTCTTTATACGTTAATACTTTAAAGCTCCACTTTGATTACATTAATAAAGCACTGCACATGCCTAGTTGCAGATTGCCACGTATTTTAGCTGAAAAGGTAATAGCAAAAAAGACGTATTGGGCAGAGGAATGGATCACTTTACGTGGAAATATTAAATTTGTACCCGACAATGCTGAAAATCCTATATGTTTATACTCAAAACAAATTCTAGACCTTTTATCAACTAAGGAAAGAGAAGATTTATTGGCTAACGCAAGAAACTCTCAATTTCACGATTTATATTCGCAGGTTGATTATTGCATGAAACCCCTTTCTGCTTTAGATTTGTCTTCTCGAGCTGCAAGTTTAATAATAAGAGCAAGAGGTGGATTATTAGATATTAATGCCAGGGCCTTCAAAAGTTCATCAGTTGGCCTGTGCTCACTTTGTAACCTAGACGCTACAGAAAACACTCTACACCTAATTGGAATTTGTCCAATATACTACGAGTTCAGATTAAAATATTTTGGAAAAACTACTTTAGATTTGAATGAAGTTCTGAATATATTAAATGGTGCTGAATATGATTACTTTACATTATATAAATATTTGGAAATTTGTCTTAAATACAGGAAACTATTATTAAATGAATTTGAATAAACTCTGTATATTATTGAATTTAATAACCTCTTTATTACAAATTGTATGAAAAAAAAAAAAAAAAAAAAAAAAATCTAAGAAATTTAGAAACAACGTAAATAAATGAAATAACTCATAGCTTTATATATGCCAATCTGGCTCACAACTATCATGTTATGCCAAATATAGATAATATAGTAATATTTAATCTCTAAGATTGTAAATATGTAATATAAATATCTATTAAATAAATAAATAAAAATAATAAAATATAAAAATATATAATATATAAAAATTGAAACTGACATACGTTTAAATTAAAGCCAGCCCAAAAAACTATTCTTTTAATATTTTTTCTTTATACATTTGTAATTTGTTCATTTGACAACTGTATTTAAAACTGTTTAAGGTTTGGATTTAAGAACTGAAAAATAAATCTTTTATCTTTTTAATTTTCATAATAAAATGAATAATTTTCTACTATTACGAATTTTTTTAAATAAATGTTTCTACCTTGCTTAGTAAAGATAGTTTGGATTGTTCTCTCTTTTGTCTTCATTTGAATAGTTTTTAAATAAAGTATTAAGTCATAGCAATTTTTCAGAATTAAACGTGTAAATATAACTGCAAGTATAAACTGTGTCTCTGTTAATTAGGTGGACGAAACTACTGAAAACATATTTTTCAAATTAAAAATAAAAACAACAAAAATTGAAATATTTTTTATCGGTCAAATCTAAGTCCGAAATTAAAGAATTATGTGCGTAATCGTATGCTAAGGCCAACAAGTAGAATTAATTGGCTGTCGTTATGACCCCTGATTCCAGTAGGGTTGTGCTTAACAAAGCATTTACCCATCTAAACTAAAATCATGGAAGGTATACAGTACGCTGGAAAAAGTTTTATTTCCCCTTAAACGAATTATGGTTTGTGTTCGACTTTTTTCACCAGCAGTAACAACGACTATTATTTACTATTGTTAAACAGAAACACAAAAAAAGATAAGATGCGAGTGGAAGAGGACAATAAAAAATTTTCAAAAGAGGGGAGCATATTCAACGATACGCAGTTGGGTTGCATGGTTTATTAAACAATTCGTGGTCATGGCTCCGAGACTTAAATGTGGCTTTCATTGTTGAAGTTACCATAATTTAAAATTCTCATTTTAAACCCAAATATTTAAGGTCTTAATAAATAACACTGAACTATGGATTCGAATTAAACAAATTCAACAATAAAAATCTCGTAATATTTTATAATTATATTCTGTTTTAGTGTTTTCATAAACGAATCTTTCGTATGGAAATATGAGAAAGTTTTAAAACCTAAATAAGTTCAATATTCTTTGGCTAACTGCCACTGGAAGTACTTAATAAAAGTATTCATTTCTAAACTAGCGTCTTAATTGCAAAATTTTAGTTAAATTAAATTTATAAAGTATACTATTGAAATATGTCTTCTGATGAACATATTCCCCTCTATGTTCCGCAATTCTCGAGCTAGGATAGTTATAAAAAATTCATACATTTTTTCCATGGCGGTGAGTTCGTTAAGGTCTTATTGAACCTGAATCATTTCCACAATATACTACGATGTTTTTACGCATGATCATTGACTGTTTTCTCTGTAGTATATTTATAATGGTTACGCATGCATTTCACCAATGCCAACTGCCAAATATCCAAATTGGATTGCTAACTGTTCACCCTAATTGAAGAGTCAATCGTGGAATAATTAGCCTTTGTAGCGTATATGTTTAATTTTACTTCCTTTTTTTTAGCGCGTTTTGCCTTTAAATAGTGCGACCTAGTTATACAGAATTCCAAGTTTATGATTCCTCGTATAGGGGATTATATGTCCCATCGGAATTTAAAAGTGGCATGCAAGCATTTGCTCATATTTCTATTATAATAGCCATATCTATACGTCACTGTTATGTGATTGTAGTTGTTATGATGTAATATTGAGATCTTAATGGATGTTAACAAAAGTTTCTGGGACCATGTGTATAGAATACTAGTTGATTCGATATCATATGAAGTTTAATAATACAAGTCTCTAGTTACTTAAAGGTGTATATTTTATGATTTCGGTATTTTCTGATTTTAAATGTTTTATTTATTAAAATTGCTTCAGCCTCCTATAGAACTTTCAACTCTATCCTTTCTTACAAAATTTTTATTTTCAAAACAAAATGTATGTCTTGAGTTTAAGTTTGTTTCAGTCAACAAAACTACATCAGGATTGTTAAGATTAAGAAAATTAGTTCGTAACGTCTACTCAATTTCATTAATGAATTGAACTTTATTGCAATGTTTAATTTTTTCGATATAATATTACTTGTGATTGCATTCAAAGTCACAATACATCAAGAAAAGAAAACAGCGTATCAATTTGTTCGTGGACAGTTTATAAGTTTTCAATATAGTTTTGACAACTTGTATAAAAGAATTTGTTATAGAATTTCTGTTATTATTATTCCATTATCGAAGCCATTCATTCGTAACATGTTAGCACGACTTATGTTTGGATTAATATTCGAAAAATTACAAAATCATTAATCATAGAAGCGAGAAGAAAACGTCGAACGTTCACAATTAAATCTAAACTTTCTATATACGTATTCCAGTTAGTGATTCGCATTATCCAGCAGATGGCCTGTAGTATTGAGTTCTACTTCTGGTTGTGGACATGATACAACCGCAAGATGCCTGTTTGCAATTTCACCTGAACACTAATATATCATAAAGTTCTACTCCAAAACAGGATATTGCTTTGTGAATCTATTTTAGAGAACTAAAGTGCTTGTGTAATGAACTGATGGTTTGTTTAGAATACAAACAAATTTAAGACACCAATTCATTGGCTATTGAAAAAAAACAATTCAAATATAAAATCTTATTATAAAATAAAAGCAGCAAATGAAAACAATGCCATCTATTGATGTTTATTGAAGCGATATTTAGCTTGGCGAAGTCAAATAGAGTGCACATATTTAGCTCAAGGTATCAGTACATTTTAGAAGTATGAATAACATAAAGAGCACGTTTCTGAGTTAAGGTACAATTCAGGCATAAGAGCAAAATATTACACGGTAATGCTTCGTCGAATATTCCCTTGTAAAGATTAATTGTCTACTTTTTACTAATTCAACGGAGCACTAAATTCTAATGCCTAGTAGGTATATTGGTATTCAATTTTTATTGTGTTTTCCCTCTTTCTTTTCCTACTTTTTAAAACAATACATACATAATTGGTCATTACAACCCTTTAGTCAGGATTAATTTTAATTGTATACATGAGTGGCAGGACCTACAGTTTAAAGTCGATTCCGAACGACAGATTTTTGAGAAACTTTTAATGGCAATTATATTTACTTCCAGAGTTTTTACCAGAAATCTGCTGAGAGGAAGTTACCGAAGAAATATTTTTTATATTTTCGTTTTGATGTCTGACCTGGGGTTTGAACCGAGGTCTCAAGTCTAATAAACCAATACACTACCTACTAGGGATGCCAATCGGGAAATCCCGAATCACAAAATCCCGGGATTTTCGGGATTCCTAAATCCCGAATCCCGGGATTTGTTAAAACTTTCCCGGGATTTTTCGGGATTATAAATTCATACATATGTATATACTTTATAAAGTAAAAAAAAAAAGAAATGAGTGTGCGGCATTGTTTTTTATTTAATATTACATTATATAACACCCATGTAGTTCTTCAACTGTATCATGCAACATTAAGTGAATGTGCTATAGCACTCAACATCGATTTGAATAAGTACCCAACTTCCATTTTAAAAAGTTAAATGTTGCCCTCGAAGTCCAATAAAATCTGTTAATACAGCTGATGGTTTAGACAATGAACTTTCGAAAGAAATATATTTGATTGAATCACGAGGTGTTAGAGGTGAATAGTTATATCCTGCATATACCTATCTTGAAACCATTTTCCCACAAGTGTAGATTGCGAAAAATGTTTTTCAGCGAAAGATGTTTTTGTTCACATCAAAATTAATTAGTCTTGGATCTTTTTAAAAAATTACTTAAAACAATGAATATTATTAATATATATATTTTTAGACACTAAATAGTGCTCTTAAAAGGGTAGGTATTTGTTTCTTCACTAATGTGTTTATACATATATGTATGTATATATGTTTGTAGCCACAGATGAATTATTTTTTATTTTTGTTAATATACGCTTTTATGTTACTTTTTGTTCTGTTTTTTTTTTTATTTTATAACATGTGTTTTGTGATAAAGATCAAAAATTAATGAAATTTTTAATAAAACAATTGTTTTTACTACCTACTAAACCACGGCGACTTGACAAAAACAAAAAATTTAGAACAATATCATTTTTATTTCCTTCCCATGAGGTTTAGTATATTTAAAATTTTTAAAAACAGTTTCGTTTAGTAGTATGTTTTTGTATGTTCGGGGTCACTTATTCCATACAAAATTTGGTGCATGCATAGCTGTAAAAGAGTAAGAACATTGCAGCATTGTGAAATGAATTGTGTGCGATCGGTCTTTAGGTTTGTAACATGTATTATGAAAAGGTATTGCTTTTTAATGTGTATATGTGTGTTTGTGTATGTTAAAATTTGGGAGAATGCATATCTGGAAAAGAATTAAATCATTATAATTTTTAATTTTTCCCTACAAATTTGGGATCATACCTGCTTTTTCTTGTTCATTTTATTTGTATTGCTTTTCAAACGAATGGTTGGACGGACAGAATGAGTGCGTGCACGTTTCCTCATCTACATCCCAGAGTACAAGTAGACTCTAATGTGAAAATGTATATACGTATGTACGAATGTTTGGACGGACAGAATGAGTGTGTGCGTAACATGTAATGTGGATCTACACCTATATAGTTGTTGTGTGTTTTTTATTTTTTTTTTTGTATATTTAATTAGAAGGATCTTTAATTTTAAATGTGATAAGAAAGAGTAGGTTGGTTGTGCGGTTGTTTTTATTTTTTGTGTGATTTAATTTGAAGGATCTGTAATTTTAAGATGATAACAAATTCTTGGCACGTATTGTTCATGATCACAGGTAGAAGAAATAGAAATATAAACTATTAAGAAAGGGTAGGTTGGTTGTGCGGTTGTTTTTAATTTGATGAGAAAGAAATGTATAGTTGTGCCTGTGGGTTTTTTTTCACGCATAAGTATAAGTAATATCTGTTTTCACATAATTGAATTTACTGATTGATCTACAACACCCCAGAGTATAAAGAGACTTGTTTTAAGGATTTAGAATTTTTTAGTTTTACTGTTTTAAATAAATGAAATTATAGAATAAAGGGATTAATTAAAACAAATTAGTTTTTTATTTTTTGAAAATTTTATTACACATTTCTTTTTTCAGATTTTTACAGATTCGAATTTAAAAATACGTTTATACAGATTAAATAACTTAAGTGTTAACAAATATAGTGTATAGAATGTTTGACATCGACAAATGTTGAAGGATTGTGAATAAGTATTTTCACAATAATACAAACGTATGACATATTAATAAATAAAAATGGATTACTTATTTTACTAATGTTACATATTCTTAGTTCATTTATAAGTTTCATAAATAAATCTATATGCTCTTTATCAATCTGATTACTATGTTTTATTAATAGTTCTTCCAATTCAGCTGATGTTACCATTTTTGTTCCCCTTCTTTAAAAATTTAATAGTAGGTTGTGTTAGTGCGGGACGATGTACTCTGAATTATTTCATTTTAATTTATATTTATTGAATACAAATTTTAAACACAAGTGCCCACAATTAAATGTATTAAATTTTTGTTTTCGTTCATAATTATATTCAATAGGAAATTTTAAGTAGTTGACAATCTCAAGTGGTGGTTGTAACTTTCCAAAGCTATCAAAGTATTCCTTATAGTTGTGGTTTTTATAATATGCTACCCAATGTGTTCCCATACCATTTGAATCATCTAAATTAACAATGCCGCATTCTTGTTTGAATGGTTTTTCAGGTAAAGAATCACGCATGAAAACACCCCTAAAATGTTTCAGATGTCTTCCATATTTATTCAAATCCAAATCTGTTAATGGGCGATTGGGAAGGTTATCTAATAGTTTTTTGGAGCTGGACTATAATAGAGACCATATCCAGTTTTATATGGTTTGAGGTACAACCCTTTACCCATTGCAATTGATTCCATATATCTATTATGACGGTTAGCTTCAGCCAATTGTTCTTTTCCATTTTTGATAGCATTTACTGCTTTGACAATAGCGGATCCTCCACTTGCCAAACCACCAAGCGCTGACAATGCTGTTAGTACGGGAATAAGTGGAAGAAATCCTCCAATTTTCGGTACAGGTATAACTCTCGGTATTATAATGTCTGCTCGCTTTTTCCCTTTAAAATTTGAATGAATAGCCTTTTGAGCTATTTTAACAGCATCATTTATATCAAGGGGTTTCTGTTCTTTCAATTGTTTTAAAGTTTTTCTCACAGTAGCTGTGAATAATTTCTTATTACACTTATTCATTTTTCCTTTTCTTTTCTTATGTCTCTGCTCCTTCAAACCTAATCCAAATTTCACTTTAGTTTTCATAGCGTTTGTCACAAACAACGCGTTAGCACGTTCTTTAATATCACTATCTTTAGATTTAACTCGTTGCCAGGCTTTTTCAGCTAATATTTGATCTGCTTGATGTCTTGTGTCTATATCTTTTGATTGTGAATATGCAATATCGTGCTCTCTACAAGCTGCGTCTAATAAATTTATACCCTTATCTTTTGTACCAGGTCCACAAAACTGATAACCAGGTAGATGTAATTCAACAGGTACTTTATTTATTAAGTTGTTTACAAATCCTCTTCTCATCTTACACTGGCTGGGGTTTTGTTTTGACTGTAGATTATAACAAATTTTTTCGTTACTTTTATACCTCTTCGCAAAAATAGCTGAAATCAAGACGATCTCCTATATATACAGCAATTTATATGATTTCAGTATGTTAATTTTTTGATATTGATTTTGATCTGCTTTGTATCTGATCACGATCTACTTTACATCTGATCACGATCTGCTTTGTATCTGCTCACGATCTACTTTATATCTGATAACGATCTACTTTTTTGGTTTTGTCTATTTTATTTTAATTTTTTTTATTTTTTTTTTTTGACATTACCATGTTTTAGGTATACATGTTCTACCTCAATGTTTAAATTGTTTATTTGATCAGCTAGATCATCATGTATTTGTGTTATATGTTTTTCGATTACGATATTTTTTGTTTTTATGGTTACATTTATTAAAACCTTCTCCAAATTTATTAATATAAGACATTTCTTTCACTCTTCTAATAAATTATGTTAGCTTCTTTAAGTTCTTCGATAATAGAGATTATTTCGTTTTGATGATTGTTGTGACCAGAACCTTCCGATGAAAGAAGTAAACGTAGTCTGTCAACTAGTTCATTAGGATCATCCCAATGTATGTAATTTGATCTCAGATTATTTTGTAATTTTAGCATTAAACCACTGCCTTTTGTTAAAATGTTTGTTGTTGTTTCGAATAAATGTTTAATTATTCGTATATATTTGAAGGCTCGTGTTCCTTTCACTTGTTCATTAGGTTCATAGCGACGTTTATGTGCATTGGTATTAATTAAAATCTCTTTATATTTTTTCAAATCATTTTTAGAATAATGGAGAGGTTTTTTATGAAATACTAGTTCAAATAATCCAGGCGTCATTTTCAATTTCATATTCCCTATCTGCATAGTATTATCTCTATTAAATATTAATTTTTCCTTGCCATATCTCCAACTACCGTCTACATCTTGATTAAAACCATAAATTTTATCCAATTGCTTATTATTAATAAGTGTTTGTATATTTTCAAATAATGGAGAGCTTTTCGTCAGCTTTAAATATTGTTTTCTTTCCAAGTTCTTGATACATGTACTTGATACAGGTCTATTATGGTCATAGTTTTTTTCACCATCATTATCATCAGTTGAAATATTTTCATACTGAAAATCGTTATTATCACCGTTTACATCATCGTAATCATCGTCATCATCAATAGTGTTGTCTATATCTTTATGCTTATCTTCAAGTTTTCCGATGATTTCATTATCACCATTTACGTCATAGTAATCTTCCTCATCGTCAATAGTGTTGTCTGTATCCGTATGCTTATCTTCGAGTTTTCCAATGATTTCATTATCACCATTTACGTCATAATAATCTTCGTCATCACCTATAGTGTTGTCTACATCCTTATGCTTATATTCAAGTTTTGGGATGTTTTCATTATCATCATTTACATCATCATGATCATCGTCATCATTAATAGTGTTGTCTATATCCTTATATTTATCTTTAAGTTTTCCAATGATTTTTTTAAGTGGTTTTGTTATTGGTTGAAAGGTATCTTCTAATAAATTAACTCTATCTATTTGATTCAGTTTAATATTTTTTAACTTTTTCTTTAGAACAGCCCTTGTCTTTACAAGATCTTCCAACACTTTATTATGGTAATTTTTAGACATTATAATAATTTTTTTATTGAATTTGATCTGGTTATGATCTGCTCGCTATCTGATTATGATCTGCTTTGTATCTGATTACGATCTGCTTTATATCTGATCACGAACTGCTTGCTATCTGGTCACGATCTGATTTATACCTGATCACGATCTGCTTGATGGCTTGTGTCTATATCCATTGATTTTGAGTACGCTATATCGTGCTTTCTACAATCTACATCCAATAAATTATTCCTTTATTTCCTTTATTCTTGCTATTCGTTTTGAAGTTTTGTATCAGGTCCACAAAACTGATAAACAGGTGGATGTAATTCAACATATAATTTGTTTATTAAGTTGTCTACAAATCTTCTTCCAATCTTACACTGATTAGGTGTTTTTCTTTTGACTGTAGTTTATAACCATTTTTTTTTCATTACTTTCATACCTCTTCGCATGAAACACTACACCAGCTATACCTGCTATACCAGCTATATCAGCTATACCAGCTATACTAGCAAGCTGTACAATCTATACTAGCTATACTAGCAAGCTGTACAATCTGTACTAGCTATACTAGCAAGCTGTACAATCTGTACTAGCTATACTAGCAAGCTGTACTAGCTATACTAGCAAGCTATACAATCTGTACTAGCTATACTAGCAAGCTGTACTAGCTATACTAACAAGCTATACAATCTGTACTAGCTATACTAGCAAGCTGTACAATATGTACTAGCTATACTAGCAAGCTATACTAGCAAGCTGTACAATCTGTACTAGCTATACTAGCAAGCTGTACTAGCTATACTAGCAAGCTATACAATCTGTACTAGTTATACTAGCAAGCTGTACTAGCTATACTAGCAAGCTATACAATCTGTACTAGCTATACTAGCAAGCTGTAGTAGCTATGTCAGCTATACCTGCTATACCTGCTATACTAGCAAGCTGTAGTAGCTATGTCAGCTATACCTGCTATACCTGCTATACTAGCAAGCTGTAGTAGCTATATCAGCTATACCTGCTATACCTGCTATACCAGCTATACCTGCTATACCAGCTATACCAGCTATACCAGCTATACCAGCTATACCTGCTATACCTGCTATACTAGCAAGCTGTAGTAGCTATATCAGCTATACCTGCTATACCTGCTATACCAGCTATACCTGCTATACCAGCTATACCAGCTATATCAGCTATACCTGCTATACCTGCTATACCAGCTATACCTGCTATACCAGCTATACCAGCTATACCAGCTATACCAGCTATACCTGCTATACCAGCTATACCAGCTATACCTGCTATATCAGCTATACCAGCTATATCAGCTATACCAGCTATACCAGCTATACCAGCTATACCTGCTATACCTGCTATACCAGCTATATACCAGCTATAGCTGCTATACCAGCTATACCTGCTATACCAGCTATACCAGCTATATCAGCTATACCTGCTATACCTGCTATACCAGCTATACCAGCTATACCAGCTATACCAGCTATACCTGCTATATATGCTAGCTGGTATAGCAGGTATAGCTGGTATAGCTGGTATAGCTGGTATAGTAGGTATAGCTGGTATAGCAGGTATAGCTGGTATAGCTGGTATAGCTGGTATAGTAGGTATAGCTGGTATAGCTGGTATAGCAGGTATAGCTGGTATAGCAGGTATAGCTGGTATAGCTGGTATAGCTGGTATAGCAGGTATAGCTGGTATAGCAGGTATAGCAGGTATAGCTGGTATAGCTGGTATAGCAGGTATAGCTGGTATAGCTGGTATAGCTGGTATAGTAGGTATAGCTGGTATAGCTGGTATAGCTGGTATAGCAGGTATAGCTGGTATAGTAGGTATAGCTGGTATAGCTGGTATAGCAGGTATAGCTGGTATAGCTGGTATAGCATATATAGCAGGTATAGCTGGTATAGCTGGTATAGTAGGTATAGCTGGTATAGCAGGTATAGCTGGTATAGCTGGTATAGCTGGTATAGTAGGTATAGCAGGTATAGCTGGTATAGCTGGTATAGCTGGTATAGCTGGTATAGCAGGTATAGCTGGTATAGTAGGTATAGCTGGTATAGCTGGTATAGCAGGTATAGCTGGTATAGCTGGTATAGCATATATAGCAGGTATAGCTGGTATAGCTGATATAGCTGGTATAGCTGATATAGCAGGTATAGCTGGTATAGCTGGTATAGCTGGTATAGCAGGTATAGCTGGTATAGCTGGTATAGCTGGTATAGCTGGTATAGCAGGTATAGCAGGTATAGCTGATATAGCTGGTATAGCTGGTATAGCAGGTATAGCTGGTATAGCAGGTATAGCAGGTATAGCTGATACAGCTACTACAGCTTGCTAGTATAGCAGGTATAGCAGGTATAGCAGGTATAGCTGGTATAGCTGGTATAGCTGGTATAGCAGGTATAGCTGGTATAGCAGGTATAGCAGGTATAGCTGATATAGCTACTACAGCTTGCTAGTATAGCAGGTATAGCAGGTATAGCTGACATAGCTACTACAGCTTGCTAGTATAGCAGGTATAGCAGGTATAGCTGACATAGCTACTACAGCTTGCTAGTATAGCTAGTACAGATTGTATACCTTGCTAGTATAGCTAGTACAGCTTGCTAGTATAACTAGTACAGATTGTATAGCTTGCTAGTATAGCTAGTACAGCTTGCTAGTATAGCTA
The DNA here is from genome assembly GCA_958299815.1 of Sarcophaga carnaria. Lineage (NCBI taxonomy): Eukaryota > Metazoa > Arthropoda > Insecta > Diptera > Sarcophagidae > Sarcophaga > Sarcophaga carnaria. The sequence goes on along the minus strand of OY283152.1, from coordinate 86,039,914 downwards.
GTACAGCTTGCTAGTATAGCTAGTACAGATTGTACAGCTTGCTAGTATAGCTTGCTAGTATAGCTAGTACAGATTGTACAGCTTGCTGGTATAGCTAGTACAGATTGTATAGCTTGCTAGTATAGCTAGTACAGCTTGCTAGTATAGCTAGTACAGATTGTACAGCTTGCTAGTATAGCTAGTACAGATTGTACAGCTTGCTAGTATAGCTAGTATAGATTGTACAGCTTGCTAGTATAGCTGGTATAGCTGATATAGCTGGTATAGCTGGTATAGCAGGTATAGCTGGTGTAGTGTTTCATGCGAAGAGGTATGAAAGTAATGAAAAAAAAAATGGTTATAAACTACAGTCAAAAGAAAAACACCTAATCAGTGTAAGATTGGAAGAAGATTTGTAGACAACTTAATAAACAAATTATATGTTGAATTACATCCACCTGTTTATCAGTTTTGTGGACCTGATACAAAACTTCAAAACGAATAGCAAGAATAAAGGAAATAAAGGAATAATTTATTGGATGTAGATTGTAGAAAGCACGATATAGCGTACTCAAAATCAATGGATATAGACACAAGCCATCAAGCAGATCGTGATCAGGTATAAATCAGATCGTGACCAGATAGCAAGCAGTTCGTGATCAGATATAAAGCAGATCGTAATCAGATACAAAGCAGATCATAATCAGATAGCGAGCAGATCATAACCAGATCAAATTCAATAAAAAAATTATTATAATGTCTAAAAATTACCATAATAAAGTGTTGGAAGATCTTGTAAAGACAAGGGCTGTTCTAAAGAAAAAGTTAAAAAATATTAAACTGAATCAAATAGATAGAGTTAATTTATTAGAAGATACCTTTCAACCAATAACAAAACCACTTAAAAAAATCATTGGAAAACTTAAAGATAAATATAAGGATATAGACAACACTATTAATGATGACGATGATCATGATGATGTAAATGATGATAATGAAAACATCCCAAAACTTGAATATAAGCATAAGGATGTAGACAACACTATAGGTGATGACGAAGATTATTATGACGTAAATGGTGATAATGAAATCATTGGAAAACTCGAAGATAAGCATACGGATACAGACAACACTATTGACGATGAGGAAGATTACTATGACGTAAATGGTGATAATGAAATCATCGGAAAACTTGAAGATAAGCATAAAGATATAGACAACACTATTGATGATGACGATGATTACGATGATGTAAACGGTGATAATAACGATTTTCAGTATGAAAATATTTCAACTGATGATAATGATGGTGAAAAAAACTATGACCATAATAGACCTGTATCAAGTACATGTATCAAGAACTTGGAAAGAAAACAATATTTAAAGCTGACGAAAAGCTCTCCATTATTTGAAAATATACAAACACTTATTAATAATAAGCAATTGGATAAAATTTATGGTTTTAATCAAGATGTAGACGGTAGTTGGAGATATGGCAAGGAAAAATTAATATTTAATAGAGATAATACTATGCAGATAGGGAATATGAAATTGAAAATGACGCCTGGATTATTTGAACTAGTATTTCATAAAAAACCTCTCCATTATTCTAAAAATGATTTGAAAAAATATAAAGAGATTTTAATTAATACCAATGCACATAAACGTCGCTATGAACCTAATGAACAAGTGAAAGGAACACGAGCCTTCAAATATATACGAATAATTAAACATTTATTCGAAACAACAACAAACATTTTAACAAAAGGCAGTGGTTTAATGCTAAAATTACAAAATAATCTGAGATCAAATTACATACATTGGGATGATCCTAATGAACTAGTTGACAGACTACGTTTACTTCTTTCATCGGAAGGTTCTGGTCACAACAATCATCAAAACGAAATAATCTCTATTATCGAAGAACTTAAAGAAGCTAACATAATTTATTAGAAGAGTGAAAGAAATGTCTTATATTAATAAATTTGGAGAAGGTTTTAATAAATATAACCATAAAAACAAAAAATATCGTAATCGAAAAACATATAACACAAATACATGATGATCTAGCTGATCAAATAAACAATTTAAACATTGAGGTAGAACATGTATACCTAAAACATGGTAATGTCAAAAAAAAAAATAAAAAAAATTAAAATAAAATAGACAAAACCAAAAAAGTAGATCGTTATCAGATATAAAGTAGATCGTGAGCAGATACAAAGCAGATCGTGATCAGATGTAAAGTAGATCGTGATCAGATACAAAGCAGATCAAAATCAATATCAAAAAATTAACATACTGAAATCATATAAATTGCTGTATATATAGGAGATCGTCTTGATTTCAGCTATTTTTGCGAAGAGGTATAAAAGTAACGAAAAAATTTGTTATAATCTACAGTCAAAACAAAACCCCAGCCAGTGTAAGATGAGAAGAGGATTTGTAAACAACTTAATAAATAAAGTACCTGTTGAATTACATCTACCTGGTTATCAGTTTTGTGGACCTGGTACAAAACTTGAAAAACGTTTAGCAAGAGGAGATAAGGGTATAAATTTATTAGACGCAGCTTGTAGAGAGCACGATATTGCATATTCACAATCAAAAGATATAGACACAAGACATCAAGCAGATCAAATATTAGCTGAAAAAGCCTGGCAACGAGTTAAATCTAAAGATAGTGATATTAAAGAACGTGCTAACGCGTTGTTTGTGACAAACGCTATGAAAACTAAAGTGAAATTTGGATTAGGTTTGAAGGAGCAGAGACATAAGAAAAGAAAAGGAAAAATGAATAAGTGTAATAAGAAATTATTCACAGCTACTGTGAGAAAAACTTTAAAACAATTGAAAGAACAGAAACCCCTTGATATAAATGATGCTGTTAAAATAGCTCAAAAGGCTATTCATTCAAATTTTAAAGGGAAAAAGCGAGCAGACATTATAATACCGAGAGTTATACCTGTACCGAAAATTGGAGGATTTCTTCCACTTATTCCCGTACTAACAGCATTGTCAGCGCTTGGTGGTTTGGCAAGTGGAGGATCCGCTATTGTCAAAGCAGTAAATGCTATCAAAAATGGAAAAGAACAATTGGCTGAAGCTAACCGTCAATTGCAATGGGTAAAGGGTTGTACCTCAAACCATATAAAACTGGATATGGTCTCTATTATAGTCCAGCTCCAAAAAACTATTAGATAACCTTCCCAATCGCCCATTAACAGATTTGGATTTGAATAAATATGGAAGACATCTGAAACATTTTAGGGGTGTTTTCATGCGTGATTCTTTACCTGAAAAACCATTCAAACAAGAATGCGGCATTGTTAATTTAGATGATTCAAATGGTATGGGAACACATTGGGTAGCATATTATAAAAACCACAACTATAAGGAATACTTTGATAGCTTTGGAAAGTTACAACCACCACTTGAGATTGTCAACTACTTAAAATTTCCTATTGAATATAATTATGAACGAAAACAAAAATTTAATACATTTAATTGTGGGCACTTGTGTTTAAAATTTTTATTCAATAAATATAAATTAAAATGAAATAATTCAGAGTACATCGTCCCGCACTAACACAACCTACTATTAAATTTTTAAAGAAGGGGAACAAAAATGGTAACATCAGCTGAATTGGAAGAACTATTAATAAAACATAGTAATCAGATTGATAAAGAGCATATAGATTTATTTATGAAACTTATAAATGAACTAAGAATATGTAACATTAGTAAAATAAGTAATCCATTTGTATGTATTAATATGTCATACGTTTGTATTATTGTGAAAATACTTATTCACAATCTTTCAACATTTGTCGATGTCAAACATTCTATACACAATATTTGTTAACACTTAAGTTATTTAATCTGTATAAACGTATTTTTAAATTCGAATCTGTAAAAATCTGAAAAAAAGAAATATGTAATAAAATTTCAAAAAATAAAAAACTAATTTGTTTTATAATCCCTTTATTCTATAATTTCATTTATTTAAAACAGTAAGACTAAAAAATTCTAAATCCTTAAAAGCAAGTCTATTTATACTCTGGGGTGTTGTAGATCAATCAGTAAATTCAATTATGTGAAAACAGATATTACTTATACTTATGCGTGAAAAAAAAAAAAACCCACAGGCACAACTATACATTTCTTTCTCATCAAATTAAAAACAACCGCACAACCAACCTACCCTTTCTTAATAGTTTATATTTCTATTTCTTCTACCTGTGATCATGAGCAGTGCGTGTCAAGAATTTGTTATCATCTTAAAATTACAGATCCTTCTAATTAAATCACACAAAAAATAAAAACAACCGCACAACCAACCTACTCTTTCTTATCACATTTAAAATTAAAGATCCTTCTAATTAAATATACAAAAAAAATAAAAAACACACAACAACTATATAGGTGTAGATCCCTTTTCTATTTTTTCAGCATTGAGTATGATAATACGTGCCAAGAATTTACTATTAAAAAACGATCATACGCATTACATGTTACGCACACACTCATTCTGTCCGTCCAATCATTCGTTTAAAAAGCAATACAAATAAAATGAACAAGAAAAAGCAGGTATGATTCCAAATTTGTATGGAAAAATTAAAAATAAAAATGATTTAATTCTTTTCCAGATATGCATTCTCACAAATTTTAACACACACACACACACATACACATTAAAAAGCAATACCTTTTCATAATACATGTTACAAACCTAAAGACCGATCGCACACAATTCATTTCACAATGCTGCAATGTTCTTACTCTTTTACAGCTATGCATGCACCAAATTTTGTATGAAATAAGTGACCCCGAAGGTACATAAACATACTACTGACACCATGTTTTGTTGAATGTTTAACCACAATTCCTCTACAACATCCACTAAGAGAGCAACGCAGCTGTGTTTGGATTTAAAACCAGATCGTTTATTGGTCAGTAATGAGTTGTCATACAAGTGTTCACTGATTTGCTCACGAACGTTTGGTCGAGTATGGGAGTATCGCAATTGGTAGCTACTTTTATCGGTTTTGAGTATGTAAATCTCACGTCGTTCGAATTGTGTTAAAAAATGCAATATATATGACATATATACATATATGTGTATATAATATAGTAATCTTTAGAAATTTGTTGTTGGGTTTTACTCGAAAATTGAAGCCATGTAATTTAGATCAGAAGTCCATTTCCTTTCCGATGATAAGGCGGTTGAAAATTTGTCCTCATTAATTTTGCACTTGGCGGCTCTTATTTCATAATTAACTTTACATCTGCAATTTTTAAAAATCTCTTTAAGTTCCGAAGTTCTGTACCTTTTCCAACGTTCGTATGTTTCGTTTCTATCATTAACCAAATTTTTAATTTCTCTTGAGAACAATGTTTTTACGTTACTAACTGTTTAAGTATTTATTACAACATATTTGTTATATTAATTTTGAATACTATCTTGTAAAAGATGTATCTGCTCATCAACGGTTGGCGTAATAAGAAACAGGTTCGAAGGTATACCAATTAGTTCATTCTCAAAAGATAGAAAGGCAATGTTTTTCAAAAAAGTTATTTTCTTCTCATTCGAAGACGTTTTAAAGTCGTAAGATCAAAAAATTTGATTACGCCTGGACAAAACTGATCGGGAACGATTATCAATGAAGAAAAGGTCATGTAGCCTAACGGAAGAATTTGTAAAATGTGTTTATAAGTCCCAACCCTATAGCAGTCATGTCCAACATTCAAGTATCTCATTATTTACGTAACATTTACGAACAGGGTTTACATTTTATATAACATCCAACTTTATCGCTAGATCTGTACCGTTCAGTGCATCCTTGTATGATATAGTACGTTGTTCAGTTCAGTTATCGCATAATGGATATGTATATTCGTAGCAAATATATCCAACAGTTTTGCAAACTCACAGTTTCTAGACTTTTCGCGTTTGCAGCCGTTTGTTTCGCAACATGTCTGGTTGTAGCCAATTAAGGATAGTAAGCAGTACTTTAATGCTTAAATCGGGTTTAATGATTTTTTTCTATATATATTATACGAATTTTCAATAACATAAATGAAAAAATTCAGAGAACGTAGCAGTTAGCCCGTATACTCAAGTACCCAGAAAACAAGCAAAATAGAACTTTTAATACCAGTGTCAAGTCCATTTAATATGCATACATACATAATTGGTCATTGCAACCGTTCAGTCAGGATTACGACCTTGTTTCTCACACCACTTATGTTGTGTGTGTTAAATTTATACATGAGTGGTAGGACCTACAGTTTAAAGTCGACTCCGAACGACAGATTTTTGAGAAACTTTTTCATGGCAATATTATTTACTCTCAGAGTTTTTGCCAGAAATCTGCTGAGAGAAAGTCGCCGAAGAAATACTTTTTGTATTTTGTTTTTATGTCTGGCCTGGGGCTCGAACCCTGGCTTTACGTCTAATAAGCCAACACGACTTCTTATATGCATATATTTGCTAATTGATCAGATAATATTTCCGCATAAAATTATTTCGCAGAATGCTTTAAATATTAATTGATTGGCAAAAAAAAAAAATTGGAATTTGTTTAGTAAAATTTCTTTATTTAATATGATATATTTGTAACATTATTTAAATTCAATTCCTGGAGTTTAAGTTTGAATTTAAATTAAAAAAACTTTATTTTCATTACAATAACATCTACAAAATTCAAAGGATATAAAAGAATCCTGTTATACATGATCATGAAACAAATGGAAATCATGGAAATGTTATGTGTTTGGATTCGAAGTCTCTCATGTGTTTTTATGTGCAAGTTGTTTTTTGTTTTGTTTTGTAATTCACAAATATGTGTACATAAATATGAATGTATACATTAATTTACATGTTGGTATGTGCGTGATGTATGCTGGAACCTAACCTCCTTTACATAATCACTTGCAAATGTGAAATTTTGAATAAAACTTAGGCAATGGCTCCATTTCCTTTGGGACTTTTTCCAATACAACATCATTTAGTCGAATAGTAAAGGAAAACTTCCCAAAAGAATATTAACAGAGTTATTTACCATTGGATATCAGAAGCACTACAACCGACTATTCTTTTATTGGCATTGATAAAACGAGTTTGTTAAAAGTATGCTAAAAGAAAAGAGATGAGAATTGTATTTAAATAAAAATATAATTTACATATTGACAACCGACAGACAGCTTTTGTATTTGAATTTCGAAAAACTAATACGAAAATTGAGGCTAAAAATAATTAACTTTGTTCCACTTATTGTTTATTTGTTCCTGAAATTTGAAAAAAAAAACAAGAGAAAAGTCAGTGAAATATTTTTAACAATAAATGAATACCTTGCATATTACTTTTATATTATTTCATGAAAACGTAGCTCTCCTCTAAGTCGCCGTGGTCTAGTGGTAGTGTGTTGGCTTATTAGACGAAAAACCAGGGTTCGAGCCCCAGGCCAGACATCAAAATAAAATACAAAAAAAGTATTTCTTCGGCGACTTCCTCTCAGCAGCTTTCCGGCAAAAACTCTGAGAGTAAAATAAAACTGCCATGAAAAATTTCCCAAAAATCTATCGTTCAGAGTCGACTTTAAACTGTAGGTCCCACCACTAACGTATAAAAAATTAACACACACAACATATGTGGTGTGAGAAACAAGATCGTAATTCTGACTGAAGGGTTGTAATGACCAATTATGTATGTATGTAGCTCTCCTCTCCGTCGTAAGTATCCCATCCGGTTATTACAATCCATTAGTCATGATTACCAGCTGGATTCCCACACCACTCATGTTATGGGTGTTAATTTTATACATTTGAGATTATTTTGATTTGAGAAATTTTGTATTTCAATTTTATTTAACTCTCAAACTTTCTGCCAATAGACTGCTGAAAGTTAGTCACCGAAAGAAATATTATTTCATAATTCAACCCGTTTTCTAATAAGATAATACATTAATGAGTTCTTAATATTTTTCACCACAGTCTTGTTGAAACCTAAGTTCCATCGAGTTCAAATCCTCCTTTCGAGGCAAATGAAATCAGTAATCATTAGGACGAAGTACAATATTCTTCATTGTGCAGTGACTTCTGGCTGATCTGCGTCGATGAATACAATTTTTAGTTCGAAACATATTCGTCCACGAAACATTTTTAAGAGGAATGTACGTATTTGTTACTCCAAATTATATATTCTGGATTATAAGCAAACAAAACTCATCTCAAAATATGCTTATACTTCTTATCATCTGCATATTTAAACAAACATGTGACATGAAAGCGAAAAAAAATTGTCAGGAGCAAACATTATAAACCTTTACATAATTGTAATAATTAATTCTTCTCAAGATTCTTCAATGGGATCTTATTACAACTGTTGACGACATTAACGCTTTATGTTTACCGGTGCCAGCACAAATATTATTATGTATGTATATGTATACTTATGTTTTATTTAAAAAATTTTTATGGCAGCTCTGATGGCACTTCCTAAATTTTTACTTATCAAAAGCATACAAATGAAGAAAATTTAAAAGTATGCTATAACGTCTTATTTTACCATTAAAATTTCACCATATCACATATAGAAAAAGAAATTCACCTGTTCTTTACTGACATGCTGTTATAGCTCTCTCAATCCACGAACGGCAAAAGCTTTAGCATTATTTGACTTTATTGAAATGAAAATGATTTTTGTGTCCTTAGTCACAAGTATTTTATCATTACGGGCGGTTTTAAATATGCTTCACAAATAGTTACATAACAAAATAACAAAAAAGTAGTATTAACGAAGTAAAAACTTTATTCATTCTCTTTCACACCTCTCGCTCTCTAAACATTGCAGTCCATGTGTGGAAGAAGAGTTTGCCAAAATCAAATAAAATCTATGAAATTCTAGAATTTATAAGAAAAAAGGGAATAAAATTGATTGGATTTTAGCACGATTAATTGATTGAGCAACGAATTTGTGGGATGCCTGTTGTATAAACCTAAATCAAGAAAGTGTGGGAAATTTTATTTTGCGTAAAATAAACAAATTGGATGACTCCCACAATTTTTCAAAGAAAAAATGATTCTGATTTGGCAAAAGTTAACATAGATGTCTGAGAAAACAAAACGATTCGTCCATAAATATTGTGCATAATAAAATTTTTATACGAATTATGGCAACGAAATTATTTAAAATATCAATGTCTTGCATTTAAAAATAGTAGATATGTAATGTAATTAATTTTAAAAGATGTTTATTGTAAATTACAAAAAAAAAATGTCAAAATTACTAAATAAATAAAAAAAGAAATGAAATACCTAATAACAAATAAATAGTATTTTATTCATTTCTGTTTCATCTGTCGTACAATGTTATCACGCAAATGAACAGCAACCCCCTTTTATCCAGGAATGGTATGAGTTTCTGACGAAATTCGGTCAATTGGTCGTTGACGATTATATATGTATATAATCATAAGGAAATATATTTGTATGTAGTACAAATGTAATCGAATAAATGAGTGTGTATAAAAGTGTGCATTTTCTTCTTCTTCTTATATACATGTAAAAATTAATGTGTGTTTATTTGCTTGTGGGTTTGTTTGTTTGTTTCAAGTCTATAGACGGCTAAACGGCTGGACCGATTTTCTTGAAATTTTAACAGTACCTTCCTGTATGTCTGGAACAGGGTTCGTCAAAAAATTGTTGGTTATGTGTTAGTGAGTAAGAGAGAGAAAATAAGTTGAGAGAATTTATTTATTTACAGCCATAGAAAAGTGTTAGTAGTATACGCTATTTTTATTTTCATTTCATCAGCATACATATGTAAAGCTATATAACTATATAACTATATAAACTATAGAGCTATATTTTTGATAAATAAAAATTAAATAAAAAATCCATTTTTTATTAAAAGAACATTAAACTATCCATCTTTGGCTTAAAAATTATGCCATGTTTTTTTAGGTAAATAAAAAGAATAAAAAAACCAATTTTTTATTAAAAGAAAAAAAGCGAGCATTCCAAAGCATTTAAAAAAAATTATACTATGGGACAAAATAAAAAAAAATAAAAACGCCCAGCTAATGTCATAGCCCATTTTTTACATAAAATATTTTTTGAGTGTCATTCTGAAATAAAATGATAAAGCATCCGCCGCACATGTGTTCTTGCCGCAGTCTGATCGACAACTAAATGAAAAAACACAAGTATGCGTGTGAGTTCTCTCATACCCAATAAGTACTTAATGTCGCATATCTCATAAACTGCAACAGTGGGCGACTATGACGTATATATGAACAAAATGGGCGGATTGGCTATAGTCGACGTATCACCTCCCATAGTCTACATATATAAAAATTAATGTTTGTTTGTATGTACCTTATAGAATCGTAAACTGTGCATTTGATCATGTTATGATCTTTAGCAAAGTTGTTGCGCATGAGCCGACGAAGGTTTCTAAGTTGGTCTGACCTTTCCGACAGGAGGTGCCACCGAAAATTACTCAAAATGAATTAAATCGTAAACTGCGCATTCTTTAACAAAGTTGTTGAGCATGAGTCGGCGGAGGTAGGTGCAATTAATTTCCGACGGATGGCGTCACTGAAAATTATTCAAAATAAATGATAAGCAATTGGTCGACCTACACCTCAAGCACGAAAGAAAAGAGTATTACGAGCCTCAGAATCAGACGAGCATTGAGACTGGAAAATCTTCGAGTACATGCCGCTGAGACCTGAACAACGAGAAGTGCGATTAGAAACTGATCGAATGCGTACTACTCAGGCCCATTCATTCAATCACCAGGATAACGGGAAACAAAATCAATAAAATGATTCAAAATTAATTGGACATTTGTGTAATATCTTCCCTTGAAATTTATTTTAGTTGGTGGCACAGCAACACACGCAGGGTACAGCTAGTTATATGTAGTATAAAGCACCATAATTTTGTCACATGTTACGCATAATTAATTATTACAATAGCAAATGTTATAAGGCCGACAATAAGTATACGACTCCTGTGCTATTAAACTGACCATGTATTTATGGATACTTACCGACAAACTTAAACAAACAAACGCCCATTAATAATCGTTTATGTGATAATGTACATACCATAGAACTGAATGAAAGCATTCGTGTTTTCGCAACATTCATATATTCGTTGCTTTTGCAATGCATTCATTCAAAATCAATTTCTATTGATATTCCTATATTCCCAGTTGTGTAATCATATATTGAGATACGTGTGATACAATTTGACTACATTTTTATTCGTGTCTTTAAGATGTTCCTTTCAAAAATCTTCTTCTGCGAAGCCATAGAATTTTTTGCAGTCAGGTCCCTTAATATCTACAGGCGAGAGTAAGATTTGCCAGATCTCTTGGAGGAAGGAAAATTGTAATCCCATGTTATCGTAATCTGGAATCAGATATTCTAGACATACCATCAACCATAATGACGTTACCTAGAGAGCAGCATTCACTAATGAAATGAGGGAAAATTTAAATTCATTTTCTTATAACTAACGGTGATGTCCAATTTTAATAGCAAAAAAATTAAGAAGCAGGTAGCAAATCATGTTCATGTAACAATATGATAAATAAAACAAATAATAAAATAAATTTACCACAACAATCGGTCCTTTCCAGGACCATGAAAGAAATTTCTAGAGAGATTTTTTATGTTCAACCATATTTTAATAATATTTTAATTTTTAATGTAAGAGAAACATAAAATTATTGTAATTCATTAAACCAACAGAACAAAAACAAACCAATAAACTAAACAAATCCATAAAAATTATTTACAAATTAATAAATGCTCTACTTCTACAGAAATCAAAACAAAAAAAAAATTTTTATATTAATTTCTGCAACCTAAGATTTGGTTTTTTATACCCTAATTTGAATCTCGAACATGAGTTCTACCCCTAATGGTAGGCCAAATGATTTACCAAAGGCTGTAAACGTGTTTTCTCTTTATAAAAACCTCAAGCGGCGAATTGAATTTTTCAATGTTGTTTTTATTTCCTTTTGCACAACTTTGGTTTCATTTTCCGGCTTAATGACTTGATTTTAAATTTCTTACATTTGTCTTATTGAAAAATTTAAAAACTAATAATTTTCATAGCAGAATAAATGTGTCAGACTATTTGGACGTATTCGCCTCACATGAATATCGTTATCTTTGAACCGTAGAAACCATCTTCTGTTTCTCTTTTAAAAGAAAATGAAAACTTAATGCTTTCCTCAAATCATCATTTCCTGGAACAAAATTTGCCATCTACAATGAAAAAATATGATTTGATGTATACTGAAAATGTTTGACAGATGTCGTCGCGAACAGGAAAAAAAGTTTCTGCTCGTTTACAATAAATGTTCCCACTACCGGTACACGTGGTATATATTTTTATTGTAAACAAAATCGTATAACATTGAATTTACTGAACTTTTCTCTCAGTACAATTATTGTACATTCATTCATATGTGTTAATTTTATACATGAATGGCGGAAGTTTAAAGTCGACTCCGAACTACAAATTTTTAAGAAACTTTCATGGCAGGTTTTATTTACTCTGAGTTTTTGCCAGAAATCTGCTGAGAGGAAATCGCCGAAGAAATATTCTTGTTTTCATATTTCGTTTTTGATGCCTGACCTAGGATACGAACCCGGGCTTTACGTCTAATAAGTCAATACACAACCTATTAGACTACGGCGAATTCAGCGACTGAAGTACATAAGTATGTATATAAATTTGCTTTAAATAAAGGAAATTCTCAATACTTTGTGACTATTATAATATTATAATAAAAAATGAGTAAGAATAACTTTCCAAATTATTTTAACGAATACTAACAAATTAAATTATTACAAAATATACAGACACATAATTAAAATATATTTATATATGACATCTCATTTACTCCTGATTTCTTCTTTATTTTTCTAGTCAATTTTCTTACACAATAAATCATTATTTAGTTATTACTTTTGGATTACATTTGATTCCTTTTGATTATAAGACTAATGGCCAGTAATCCTGATTATTTTTTGATTATTTTGTAATCGTAATATTTTATTAGCTATTTTAACCGAAAATAATCGTAATTGTAATCATTATTTCACATTCAAAAAAAAGTAATCAAATTACTTATCATTACTATTACTAATCATTACTTAACAGGTATGGAAAAACCCAAATAAGAGATGAATATGAATCACTTGCTTCCTACTGTCACAAATTCTGAAGGGCACTTTATGGTATCGGGTATTTGTTCAACTGATGGTGTTGGTCAAATACCTTTTGTTGAAAGAAATATGAACAAACTGTAGTATTCAAAAATGTTAAAAGAATACCGGACATAAAATACCAAAATGCCACACATAAAACATACATTTGATTTGTACTAGAGTAATGACACCATGCATACGGTTAAAGTTCTTAAGATATTGCTGTTGAACAATTGTTATCGAGTTATTAAAACTCAACCCCAATTAGAAGATTTGATGACCATCGAAAAATTGTGGCAAAAACTTTATATTAAAATAAGAAAACATTCAAACGAAACACAACTGAAAAAGGCCCCTTTTGAACGACCGGAATAAATTAAACCTCTAATATGGAAAACGGTTTCATTTTTCTCTGTGAATTATTTCACGTAGACAAGTTTAAATGGATCATTTTCATTATGGCTTGAGTTTATAACTATTTTTATAAAAATAGTAGCTTTTTCCAAATACTGAACTGCATTTACATTTTTTTGGTTACTTATAGCCTAAATAACTGACTGAGCTCAAAATTTTTAAATTTGGTACAGCATTCATAGGTTTGTTTCTTGTACATTTTTAGTCCTTAATGGCACAAATTTCACTGTGATTCACTATAAATGCAAAAGTGAAGGAATTTTATTTTATGTCTTCTTCCTTACTCATTCCAAAGCCTTTTCTAAATTCTGTAATTGGAACATAAAATGAAATCCTGCCTTAATTTATAAAGACGGATATGACAACAGCAATCGTCATCCCATTTTTTCTCGAAACTTTGTGGTTGCAGTTTGGACGAACTTGTATTTCGTCAATTTATCAAATGAAACAATGGAACAATTTATTAAATGAAATGTATCCAGTCACTTTGACAATAAAAACAGTCTGGTCATTTGTAGCACTGCATGTTGACCATTCCGTTCTCCATCACATATTTATTCACTTTTTTGTTACCATTTATTTCAGATGAATCCTTTTGTTTTGATTTCATTTGATGTCTTCTTAATACTGGTTGTGTCTCCTACTTAATTTTTTTTTTCTTATTTTACTTTTCCACTTTAATTTTTTATTTCAAAAGGTTTCTCCGTAGATATGTTAAATTTGTTGGACAAATTTCGGTTTCTCTCTTTTTATTGTTTATTGATTGCAACTTTGTCAGCAAATAATAATTGAAAATTAAATTTAAACTAAAATATTAAAACTATAATTAAATTTTTAATCTGTATTTAATAAATATGACGGCTTTTTTATTTTTGTCTATGTAACGTACTAATTAAAATAGATTTCTATGCTTAATTATAATTTAAACTTCAAACTGTGGGCGTCGTAGATACTTAAGCATATTTAATAAAATGTTGACATTAGAAGGAATTTTATAAAAATAAAAAAATTTTTTTCACTTAAGTCACTAATAAAATGACGACACAAAGGCAACCACATGCAGATTCCTATTAAATTTTATTCCATAAAAACGGACTAAAATACAGAGATATACAGACAGACTTTTAAAGCATGAAAAATTATACTCCAAAATTCAAATATATGTACATACATACATTGTATGCTATTTGGCTGTTGCTTTAACTTTCTGTTTTACATATTTCACTAAACATATACGTATTTATGTACACAAGACTTCATTAACAAAAATGTCGCATGGAAAACACAGTAATGCCTTGGTTACTCAAGCGTAAGAAACGTAAAATCGTAACGTACGTAGCATTAAAAACGTTTGTGTAGTTATAGAAACGTTCAAAACGGGACATATGTCAACGAATAATGTAAATAAAAACGAAACAGAACAGAAAGCAACACACAAACGAACACAACACAATGAAAAGAAATTGGTATACAGACTCATCATCAGTGTTGCCGTTTTTTGTTCAATGTGTAGATTATTCCGGATTTGGTTATTATTTATCTTATAAAAATAGCTTTTGTTTTGTTTGTTAAAATTAATTAATTATGAGACTATAATTTTGTTTTCTTATTTTCTGTTTCTTTTTTCTCAATTATAATTTAAATTTGAAAAAAAATAAAGTAAAAAAACTGCAAATTTAATTTTGATCATATTTTTCCTTATTTGGTGATTTTTTCACAAATGTTGGTTACAATATTTTTTTTTTCGTGGCAACACTGCTCTCTCTCTTATGTTCAAATGTCACGTAAAAACGTGGGAGAATTCTGTTTTATACAGATCGTTTCGTTTTGCATTGTGTTGTGTTTGTTTGTGTGTTGCTTTGTGTTCTGTTTCGTTTTTATTTACATTCTTCGTTGACATATGTCCCGTTTTAAACGTTTCTATAACTACACAAACGTTTTTAAGGCTACGTACGTTAGGATTTTACGTTTCTAACGCTTGGGTAACCAAGCCATAACTCCAGCATAACATTCCATGCTGGGATATAAGTATAAAAAATATAGGTATAAAAAATTTGGCTGAATGACAGTATGATACTATGTTCGAATGGCTGACTCCCACACTATTCACTACTTTTTCTTTTTACTGTCATAATAATAATAATCTAGAAACGAAAATCTATATGAAGATTTTTATAGTCTGATTAAGATTACTTCACACAGCTTTCAACAATAATTTTTCACACTCTTCTTCCTCTTATCATCCAATAAAATAATTAAATATATTCCCTGCCGTAATAATCATGCAGTCTTGGATCTTGAACATAAAAAATTTCTATATATAAAACCTATTCTGACAAAAGATTCAATATTATTGGAATTCAACTTGCATAGTTTGTAGTGAATAGTTTGTAACATAAAAACTGTGCGTAATCTTTGTGAATTATTTTGCTTTCGTAAATTATAATCTGCCACATAATACCAGTAAAAATACCTTATTAAAGTTACCAACTCTGCGAACAGCATGAGGCTGGGTGCCCTGATAGTCTAGTGGGTAGTATGGTAAATTAGAAGAGTGGCTTCGCTTCCCAACAGACACTCTGGTCTGTTGCACTACACAGCAACAAACAACATTATGTTTACGTTACTCAGATAATAAATTTATAATATAATTGGAATTTTGTTAGATAAATAACTTGAGTTCTAGTAGTTGTACACGATGTTACGAAACGTATTGATTAGGAATAAAATAATGAGTAGAATATATGATGTTGTCTAAAAAAGACATGTGAACCCAATTGAAATAGTCGTTGGTGAATTTGTGATAAATTTGTCATTATTTTTAAAGTCTTGCTTTCAAATATAAAAATCGTGTTTTTGCCACTCCAAAATGCATTGGTAGCTGAAAATTTAAAATGGGTGTAAAAGTACGACAAATATCAGTTAATTGAAACTTTCAAATTATCAGATGGCGAAAAATAGCCCGAAAGTGTTTTTATAGATTTTATTGAAATGAATACACATTTCAAAAAATTAATTCTATTGACAAGTATTATTATATTCTTCGTCGTCATCATTGAAGTCACAAAGTAAAATTTGTTAAATTAGCTTTGGTCGAAGGAAAGAGTGACGATGTCGTGCTAATTCACTCATTTTAAACTTAAACACTGTTTATTTCACTTTTCTATACAAACTAATGAAACAAGTGCATTTCAAATAGAGACTGTCAAAAAACATACATAAGTATGTATTACATATGTTATAACTATTTATATACAATTTGGGGATTTTTATTTTTATAATTGGGGATTCCCTTTTTCAATTCAATATGTGAATGCAAAATAATAAACACAGGTTCGCTTAAAAACACGCTCAAATTTAATTACAATTTAGAGGTTTTAATTCTAGAGTTTTTTTAGGAATGATAATTTTCGCTCCAACCCATAGGCAAACATAATTGCCAAACATAAAATGTCTATATTTAGGCAGTTTGGAGTTTATCCAAAACTGTTCATTATATTTTTTTGATAGACAAAGGCTAACTCCAAAACATAATTGACTCCCATCCTCTTGTGCCATATCTTTACCCGGTAGTAGCCCTCGGTGTAAAGTCCATTATTTGGCCACATTTGTAGCCTCGTAGAGTACAAGTGGAGCCAAATAGTACATTTTTATTGCCCCAATCTTTAATAAAACATTCTCTGACATATTTGCTCTATCTGTAACCTGCACAAATATATAAGCCAAAAACCCCCGGGCAAGCATACCGAAGCAACGAAGCTATAGGGAAATCATGATGTTAGGAGGATAAAATCTTTGTTTTCCATTGGATGTCTCCATTTCCGAATCTAAACCCGATCGCCTACTACTGAGGAGCCCTGAAAAATTCCATCTGATATTATAAGCCAGAAATAATAATTATATGTGGCAAAAATGAAGGGGAATGGTATTTTAAACTTCCAAAAGAACGACCAAAAATTTGTGTTGGTGGCCGTGATAAAGATAGATGGTAATATTATTGAATCTGTTAGTCAATAAGTTTTTAATGTCTAATCATATATTAACTGCAGTCGGTAGGGTCTGTGAAATACTGAAAAACTTTTGAGCTGTTAAATGTTTAACGCCAATCAACAAAACGAACATTTTACCTGTTGTATGACTTCGAGATTTTTGCAGACAGCCCTGACAGACTAAGGGCCATTATTACAACTTGCCGTTAACTGAAGGGAGTATTTTAACGGGCAGATAAATTGTTTTTCGTTATTACGAATACCCAATAAGATAGAAGTGACCGTTAAGCTAAAGGGAGGATCATCCTACCTTTAACATTTAAAGGTCACTTTATGTTTGAACTTGCCATATTATATATTATTTTCATTATGGCAACTTCAAATTTAAACAAAATGAACAAATACAACAAAAAAACGAAGCACGCGGTTGTCCTCTGGGAAAAACTGAGAGTAAATAAAATTGCCATGAATAATTTCTCAAAAAATGTATCGTTCAGAGTCGACTTTAAACTGTAATAATGTGGATATAATTAGTAAGAGAAAGTTCTTTAAAGAGGGTGACCTGGTAGTGTAGTGTATTGGTGTGAGGCTCTTGTGCTCACTTCCCTTTTAGTATAATTTAGCACCAAATTTTAATGAAATGAAGTAAAATATTTTTAAAATATAAAATAGGAAATTAATTTTTTTTATAATTACCGTTAAGAATTATTAGACAACAATTGTGATACGTCTGACGAAACGTCTGCACAACTGTCAGTCATTCTTGCAATAAATACACTCTCAAATGCATGAAATGCATCTTGTATGATTTAGTAGAAGTGCTCACTGCAATTACCCATCGTTTCCATTGTCAACGGTAACACCCACATACATACGTACATACTCTGAGTTTAGTTCCTTCTATTGACGATGGCTTTGTGCAATGCTTCCTATTGTTTTGGCTTCCTTTTGTGGCTGCTATTTTTTATAGTGCGACGAAGTACTACAATATTTGTCGCCTGTAGACTTTGCACTGACATTTATTTATCAACTGCTTTGATTTTATTTTTAAATTTATCATCCTTGGTTCGGTATTGTATTTTATGTTCCTACTTTGTTTTACATTTCTTTAATTTGGATAGATAAACATTCTAGTTGTATATATGGTTGTTGACAAAATCAGTTTTCCAATCGATGTTGTTTGTATCCCTGTCGACTTTCTTCGTTTGAATGACATAATATATGATAATGTGCACGTAGTTATTTCTTTTCGACTTCAGCTGGCATATAGTATTAGCAACAAATCTTGATTTTTCATTTTAAATTAATACCCTTTCACTTCTGTTCAAGTATTCATATGCAAATTTTGAAATGTTATTTGTGTGAGTTCTGCAAAAAAGTTCAAGTGAATCTGTTGCTATTGCATCTGTTAACGAATTTCTGTAATTCAAAATTTTTTTTTATTCCAATAAAAAGAAAACATCGGATTTCTTTAGGATTACATACATATAACGTATATTTTATAATGAGTAAGTCATATATTTTTATCGATGAATGATTCGAATCACTCGAATCATTTATAAGTATTATAAGTATTTTTCTACAGTTTTGAATCTAAATGAGTAGGCATATGAATCAAACATATTTCGAGTGGTATGAGTTCGATGTCAACGTTGTATTCATACTCATACTTAAGCTGCAGTTACTCACACCAAAGAATATGGATATAAAGAATGCGCATCATGTAGAAGTAAAATTTCTTATGGCGGGTCGTAACATCACGACCCGCTCTCACCAAATTTTTTTTAAAATCATTTCTGGGTGAGGGGAAAGGAAGACAGAAGGAAAATGAACACAAACAAAGAGCGTAACAATGTGTTGCTCTCATCGTACGTATGTACATGTGTTGTATTCTTGTGTTTTTTGATTTAGTTGTCGATCAGACTGCGACAAGAATAGAAGTGCTGCGGATGCTTTATCATTTTATTTCACAATAGCACTCGAAGAATATTTTGTGTTAAAAATGTTCTATGTCATTAGCTGGACGTATTTTATTTTGTCCCATAGTATATTTTTTTTAAATGCTTTGGAATGCTTCTTTTTTTCTTTTAATAAAAAATGGTTTTTTATTCTTTTTATTTTTATTTATAAAAAACATGGCCTAATTTTTAAGCCAAAGATGGATAGCTTTATGTTCTTTTAATAATAAAATCGATGTTTTATTTTATTTTTATTTATCCAAAATTATTAAGCCAAAGATAGACAGCTTTACATATGTATGTTGATGAAATGAAAATAAAAATAGAGTATATTATATTATTATATGGCTGTAAATAAATAAATTCTCTCAACTTATTTTCTCTCTCTCACTCACTAATCCATAACCATAGGCATGTGTTAACCTAGAGGAAAATTGTTAGTAATAATGTCAAGTCTACTTATTAACCCAAGGATATGTATATATGATCGGAAAATATAGAAAAATTGTACTGCACTAAGACACTAAGACACCGTATTTAACTTGGCAAGTATTCTTCCAAAAATCGAAATCATTTCTCATTGATATTAGTGAATACTACTGTGATATTTCTTTGGGTGTATCATTGAAGTCTGAAAAAAGCGACATGAACCTTCTTCTTTCAAAACTGACAAGATTTTTACGCTCTTTTTAACGAACATTCTTGATGTTCGTGTCCTATGTGTGTAAAAAGTCGAAGATGTTCTTACCCTGAGGGTCATTGGTGCCGACGTCTGTTTTTAACACCAGAAAAATAAATAAAAAAGTGGTCAAACAACAATAACGCACGATGAGAACAACGCATTATGAGAACAACGCATTGTTACGCTCTTGGTTTCTGTAACCTTCCCTTCTGTCTTTCCCCCCGCGTCATGAAATATTTTTGAAAAATATTCCAAAATATGTTAAAATGCACATTCTTTATACTTTATTTTCTTTGCTCACACGTAACGTAACGTATCGTAGCGAACGTTCTCTTTTTAGCCTATGGAGAACAATGTAAACGCTTACCGAAACGTTCTCTATCGTTAGCAAAACGGGAACGATCTGTATCAAACAGAATTCTCCCACGTTTTTACGTGACATTTGAACATGAGTGATGATGAGCAGTGTTGCCACGAAAAAAATATTGTAACCAACATTTATGAAGAAATCACCAAATAAGAAAAAATATAACTAAAATTAAATTCGCAGTTTTTTATTTTTTTTTTTTCAAATTTAAATTATAATTGAGAAAAAAACAAACAAAACAAAAGCTATTTTTATAAGAAAAATAGGAACCAAATCTGCACATTGAACAAAAAAATAACTAAAAACGGCAACACTGATGATGAGTACAAATGTCTGTATAGCAATTTCTTTGCATTGTGTTGTGTTCGTTTGTGTGTTGCTTTGTGTTTTGTTTCGTTTTTATTTACATTCTTCGTTGATATATGTCCCGTTTTCAACGTTTCTATAACAACACAAACATTTTTAAGGCTACGTACGCTACGATTTTAAGTTTTTTACGCATGAGTAACCAGCCCTTTACAAATCAACGTTGTACTGAGTACGAATGAATCAGAGTAGTTGAATTTCCGTATTGATGACTCACATATATTAAAAATTTCATGAGTGCTTATGAGTACAGAAAAAACGATTCATTGCTGATTTCTGATATGTAAGTCTAAAGTTATTTTAGTCACTACAAATGGGTCATTACAACCCTGCAATAGGGTTAGATTGATGATGATTTTATTCTTATGCGACAGTGAAGACACACAACCAGTGCCTAAATTTTACAGTTTTGCAGTTTTTTTAAATTTATAGGATTCACAGTTCCTCTGGTAATGAATACTCTTTCCGTAGTTTTTAAATTTTGTATTTACGTATCTTTCTGGACTTTAACCTTCTTTTATGCGCTTTGAATGCCTGAAGCCATAGAATTGCCTAAGAGGACTCCTGTACTAGTGCGAGCACTACGGATTCAACGAAGCTTACTTTCTGTGCTGCATACATCACTAACATCGCGAATTTCGTTGCTTTGCCTAAATAGGTCAACCGTATCAACCTCTCTATTTCCACAACGAAATGCAGAATATATTCACAACATTCCTGCTTTAGGCATGCCACCTGCATTCGAAGTTGATCCCTTTTCTGTTCTACATCAAACTTCCGTTAAAACGCCACCATCTTATTGTAGTTATTATGCAGCTATTGGGCACCGTTTTGAGAAACTTCTACTTGCAGTCCGTTAAATGTTGCACAACAAACATTTTCTGACCGTATAAAAGATCTTGAAAAGATTCAAAAGTCTGGACAATGACGGTCACATGGATTTAACGACAGACAGGCGGAAAACTGAAAAACTACTTGTGAAATTCTACTTCAGAGACACGATGAAAAAAATGTGTTGAATCGAATTGTTACTGACGATGAAAAATTAATTAATTTTCAGAATCCTAAACGAAAATCAAGGCTGGGTTAACCGGGGACAACCAACAACTTCGGCTGAAAACCGAGATCGATCCATCGTGTGATGTACGAGCTCCTAAAACCGGGTTAAACTGTTAATACTGGTCGCTACCGGCAAAAAAATATCAATTTGAACCATAAATCGGTGAGGTGATTTTGCAACATCACAATGCATCTGCACAGAAAAAAAAAAACTTGTTCAGAATATATTCAAAGCATTAGGCCCTCCGACTACTGTTTGTTTTAATCGCTGTGCTGGAGCAGCATTTCCTATGAGGATTTCGAAAATTGGGCTACTAATTGGTTTGCGTCAAAAGACGAACAGTGTTATCAGTGAAGAACACAAAAATTGCCTGAAAGATAGAAAAATCTATTGTCAGCAATATCAAATTTTTGCTATTATTTACTGTTTTGTTTAAATATGCTATTGTAGTTTGTGCTTTAAGTTAAAGTGTTATTGTCCTAAGCTTTAAAATTTACTGGAGGATTTGTTAATCACGGTTTTTTGTATTTTAGCCCGTGGAACTACTAATATATTCGTATCACTGTCTTCATTTTCACCATCATTACGTTAGTCGATACAAATTATTTTTTTAACTTTAATAGTTCTTTTATTAAAAAGCAAAACAATTTCTTTTCACAGTATTTTTGAAATAATTTTGCAATTTCTTTTATTTCAGTTTAAAAAAATTGTTGATTTTCTTCTTTTTTTGCACTTTCACCTCACTTGATTTTTGAATTAAAACTAACACTAGTTACCTAAAAAATAATTCTAATTAATAGGAAAAATTTCATTAAGGAATAAAATTTAATATTGTGGGTAAAATGTAAAGAAAGTATTTTAAAACAAAATTTACCCTTTCAGATATCAAATGGAAATAGTTGTGAAAAATACTTATAATTTAGTGCGAGTTAATTTGAGGTTGTTGATTTGGAATCAAGTCCAGTGTCTTGTCGCTTGGAAGCCAGATAATGTACTATATATTGCACAAAGTTATTCAGGGGTTCTGTTTCTTATTAATAAAAGAGTAATTTAGTAATAAAAAATGTAATTACACTTATAATTATGTGTAACTTAGTATATAAAGTTTACATTTTTGCTAATAATAAAATCGTCATTTTACATCAACCTTTTCCAAGCTTCTTTTCGAAAATGGCTTAGTTTAACTAAAAGAATTAAAAATTTAAAAGATACATTTGTAAATTTAAATATGTAAATAAAAAAAAACAGTATTTTAGTGCGACAAAAATCTGTTTACTACTGTTAGCGCTGCATTACTTCGAATAGAAAAATTTAAGTGTCCAATATGTTGGACAAAATTTCTAAAAAGTTATAAAAAATTCGATGAATTTAATTTTTTTAACGTCGGCAAACATGATTCTTTTGATGCTTGAAATTCCAACTGTTTTCACTATTATTTTATGGTTGGTCTTTGTTAAGGCTTCAAAAAAAGCACCCACATATTCTAATGAATGTATACAGTGATCTAAAAAAATATATCATTGTTTAATGCTTCCGTCTTTTGTGAGTTAAGTACATAATAAAATTTAAATAAATAATATTTGTGTAGAAGCATTTTATAAGAGACCATTTTTACGCTTAAATGTGAAAAGATGGAATAATTTTATCGTGCACTATAATAATGCAATAACGTTTTAAATCTTTATTTATACTTACATTACTCGGTATTCACACACATACATATACTACGACTAAAATACGGACATTGAAATGAACATTTTAAATGTTAAAAATAATTATTTGCATTTTTACACAGCTGGGTGCCAAAAAGTCTATTGTTTCCTCACATCGAAATTCCTTTGTGACAATTGGTTCTCTGCATCCTTCGAGCGTATAACCATCATACAATCAATGGTTCGTTTCACTTGGTATATTAGACAATTTAAAATGCTTTAAGGTAACATGCCTGCATACAGATGATTTAAAGTTAAATTTTATATCTGAATTCAAATTTTTGTTAATTTTTTTAGATATACGAAATTCCTAATTGTCACTATTTTAGCAAAAAGAAAAATTAATTATATTTTGAATGTATTGTTAAGATGGTTTTTGTGTAGAATAGAGATTGTCCATAAAAAACGAATGTTGACTTTAGTTTTAGCGATGCGAGAAATTAATAAAGCCTACATATTATAATCGAATTAAATCGAGTTTTTAAAGATTTCGAGAGAAAACTTTTAAAACATTAAATTTATTAATATATCATATATTTATGCATTTGTATATTTAGTTAAGTTGAGGTATTCGAATTCAAACTTTTAAAGCCAACAACTCTTTTAATAACTCTACGATTAATTTCCAAAGAAACATGTGGGTGCAGACCTTTTAATTTTAATGCAACTGGGTGCGGGTGTTATCAGAACGTAATACTAAAGTATATTATATTTAATGAATGTATTAAAAGCAGGTATTTTATTTTAAGTGCATTAAAATTTATTTGTAAAATAATGACAAAACCAATTAAAAATATCATGTAACAATGAAACTAAAAAAACATTCCTTACCCATATTGAAAGTATTGGATATATGCGGCGGCAATAGCGCTTCACATTGAATTTCGCACAAAAAATGTTTGCGGCAGACATTTCTCTTTTACACTTAACTGGTTAAACGACTTTGGACATACACAAACAACACATTTTTAAAAAAATGTATTGCGGAGTTGTATTTAAGGCAGATGAACGGTAGGCAAGTCTAATGGGATATTAATAGGGTGTCAACTTCCTTAACTATTACCTAGATAGTTGCAGTGAAGTGAAAGAAGAGATATTATACTGAGTCATTTTGAAGGCTCAAGGACAAATAGTGGGACAGTCACAGAGTGAAATATTCAGATCACATGAGGAACTTTCGAATTGCTTGCATGCTAGGGTTTACACTTCGTATGCCAATCTAGAAATCTCAGGATTTTCGGGCTTGTAATTTCACACTCAGTTTACATAGTCAAAAAAAAAAATAATTTACGGCATTGCATTTTATTTAGAACTCCGTTAAATAGCACCCATGCAGTTTTTCAAGTGTATCTTGCAATAACTATGTAAGTAGTATGCTGTGATCTTTCTAAAAATTATTTAATACAATAAGTATAATAATATATAGTATATGTATTAACACATGTAATGATGATAAACACTAAGTAAATGAAAATTTCAATAAAACAATTTTTGTTGTAATTAATAGAAATTTCAGAAATCCCGTGATATTGCTGTATTTTAGAGTTTTATCCCGGATTATTACGAGATATAGGTTTTTCCTAAACCCGGGAATTCAAAAAAATCAATACCATTGGGGATCTCTAGTTTACACCATCGAAAAATGCGGTTGTTTATGCTTAGACTGGAAGTACAGAGCGCGGGACATACCAATACTTTCTGACAGCCATGTCGCGCTGTGCTCACTCAGATCGGTTAAAAATGTGAAATGTAGGAAATCGCCATAATGAGATAGCAGATGTGCTTGCTGGTAGGATAGCTTATACAATGCTGATAAGACCAGAACCTTCCTCTAAAGTACAAATGCACACTGAACAAATAAGAAACAAACATTCGTCTCTACTTTAACGCGTTTACGACAATCTTAACTTTTCGTAGATAATTACAAAGAAAAGTCATTTAAGTTATGGTTATTAATCATTACTTAACAGGTATGATTGTAGCATTTTGCTCCCTCTAAATAAACAGTTAAGGCTGCTATTTTCAGCGTTTTTCAATGGTCATAATTGTCAACTCTGGTTACTCGGTCATCCAGGCGCATGGCACGTAATACTCTGGCTGTATTAGCCAAAATATTCACTTCATATCCAAACCGACTTCCTACTCTTAATCTGGCAAATACTGTAAATAAGCTCACTTCTTTACAAGTTAGAAGGGTCAACCTCTCTATGGGGATCATAACTGCTGGTCTCCACTATTTGAAAGAAAACCTCCAATAGTTCGTTCATGCACTCCCTCCATGAAGATAATACATTATCGCCGTCATGAAGGCAGGCCAAGTCTGTCTGCCTATTCTTTCCCCTGGAGATAGAGCAAACCTTACCCAAGGGTCTTTCCTAGATATCCTCCACTCGTCTTTTTTAACAGTTACAATCCTGTCCTTGTTCTAACCCTTCGTAGATATTCTGACTTACGTTGAGCCAAGTCGACAACATTGGCACGCCTGTTCCTCTGGAATCGCTTCCTGAGGTGTCGAACATGCCGCCGCATAGTACTTAACTCTCGGGTCCTCCAATGGACACTACGGGGCACGGTAGTTCTTAATCTCACGAAAACCGTTATTCACAGTGGTTACCCACTGATATAGTCTACTTATCTGGTCATCGACAGTCAGTTGTCTAAAATCGTCAATCGCCACAGCCACTGCAGCCTCCCTAACATAGTTCTTGTAATGGAGAGACAACAATCTCAATGAAGTTGTGATTACTCACCCCATTTGTCACACACCCTCTACCTAAAGCCAACAAGACAAGCGTCCTTGCTGCCCTATTTGCAGCTGTCACGTCGATGGCTCTAGCTCCATTAACTATCTTCTTTGACGATAGGTATACAGATCGCTAGGCTCATTTACTACGCCCATCCCATGAGAAACTAACCAATCACCTGTCACCTGGCAATGCCACCGCATCGACATCAGCATCTGGCAGCCCTGCAGCCTGAGAGCGTCCGGCAACATTGATTTGACACAACTCAAAAAAGCGTCAGTCGTAGTTTAGCCGTCTTACGAAGTATTGAAATTGACTTTTAATTATGTTTTCTGTTTTTAATCTTTAAAATAAATAAAATTTGAAATAAATAAAAAATCTTGAAACCCTTAAAGAGCTTGACAATATCAGAAGTGGGATAAAGAACAAAAACAGTACGTGTTTGTGTGTGTGTTTTGTAAACCTTGGCGACGGTGGTTTCGTATAAAAAACAGCAATACGTTTTTTGTTGTTGGTGGACGTTTTTAACTTGTGCGAGCGTGCATATACGAAGTGGCGCAGCAGCATTACGTATATATGTTGTTGTTGTTGTTGCAATAAAAGCGAAAAATGGCAAAACAGACGCTGTGAAATTTAAAAAGAAAATAACGGTTGATTACAAACACACATAGTTGAGTGCATTACCATTTCAAGTGAAAAGAAGAGACAACGATAATCGAAGGAAAATATAGTTTTTTTGTGTTTCCATGAACATACGAACCTAAAGGCAGCAGTTTTAGAATAAAATAACGGAAATAAAATTTATGTACATAGAGAACGGGAAGCGGTAAAATATGATTCGAATAAACACGTTAAAAGTGGAAAAATTAAAAGACCTCTTGCGCGAACGCGAATTACCTAGTTCGGGCCAGAGGGCTGAACTCGTACAGCGGTTAAGTGAAGCTGTGAAGAACGACGAAATATTTCTTCCAACCGGAGGTTCTGCCTTGGAAGACTATGAACAGGAATCGGTTAAAGGCAGTACGGAAATGTTTCGGGCGCAAGTTAATTCGTTGGGGAAAATGATGAATGACTTAATGTCAGTTGTGCGGACTCATGTAATTAACTCAAATCGTGCCGCGAGCGTTGAAAATGAACATGCGAATATTCGAATAAATAATGAAAGAGACAGTCCATCAGTTAACGCATTCGAAAGTGTTCGTGATATCGCGTCTTTACTGCCAGAGTTTAACCCGATGGTTGATACTTCCTTAAATTCGATTCAATTTATAAGACGAATAGACATGCTGAAGGAGGCATATAAATGGTCCGATAGCGCTCTATTATTCGTCGTGCAACAGAAGCTTGTCGGTTCCGCAAAATTGTGGGTTGATTCCCAGGACATTTTTATTACGTGACGACAATTTAAGGAAAGTTTTTTGCGGGATTTCCCATGTGATGATAGCGTCGCTAGCGTTCACATTAAAATCTCAAATACTCATCGGAAATCATACGAGACACCCCAAGAATATTGTTACAAAATGTCGGCAATGGGAAAGAGAGTCAATTTACGTGAGGAGGATATCATTCATCACATAATTAACGGAATAAGCGACAATGATCTGAAGAAGATAATTTCCAAAAATTACGCGGGATTAAACGACTTATTACGTGATGTTAACACCTACTGTGAATATAATACGGTGAAGAATGACGGTAATTACGGCCGGGGAAAGAACATTGAATATAATACCGCGAAAATCGGACAATTAAATAATCGTAATGGAAATAGTGCTAATAATTTCGAAACGGGTACGCCAAAACCGGATGGCAAACGAAAATGGTCGCGACATCGAATGTTACAATTGTCGCCGGAAGGGACATGTGTGTATCAATTGCCCTGAGCCGCAACGTAAAACAAGGTATATACATTGTCAACGAACAAACCATAAAAGTGAACAGTGTCCAGGAAAATCGTCACAGGAGCCTAGAGCGAACATTCACAAGATAATAATTGACAAACCGAATAATAATTTCGTTAAACAAATTCGCGTAAACGGTAGTGAAATAATGCCTTTCGTTGACACCGGAAGCCCTATAAGTTTAATTCGTGAAAGTTGTGCGGTGAACATAAGCAACGTGCGGGAGTGCTCAAAGACTTTATCTGCTTTCACGGGTGGAAAATATGAGTGCAAATCAAAGGTCGACACCGCACTCGACGTTGACGGCTGCATTTTAAAGGCGGAACTATATATTGTAGAGGATGGCCTACTACCGGAGGTCATCTTACTCGGTCGTGATATCTTGTGCCGTGAGGGATACAAATTTATAATTGATGGCGATTAGTGCTGGTTGGAGAGTGAAAATGAAATTAAGGTTGGCGATATGGTCGATCCGCAACATCTTAATGACCTGAGAACAATTATCCGTCGAAATCGTAAGTGTTTCGCTGGAAATATTTTTGAATTGGGTAAGTGCACCATTTCTAAGATGAAAATAGAGCTTAAGACAAATGATCCGATAGATCTGAAAGCATACCGCATCCCTTTTGCGAAACGAGCTGTAGTTTCCAATATCGTGGACGACATGTTAGAATGCCAAATTATACGTCCGTCGAATTCAGCCTATGCTTCACCCGTCGTCCTGGTTGATAAGAAAAATGGCGAAAGCAGACTTTGAGTCGATTACAGGCTTTTGAACAGCATTACTGTGAAAACACCTTACCCAATGCCTGTGCTAGAAGAACAGTTTGCCCAGCTAGCCGGAAATCACATTTTTACAACGCTCGATTTGAAAATGGGTTACCACCAACTCGAAATTGAAGAGTCTTCGAAACAATATACCGCATTTGTAACAACAGACGGTCATTACGAATATAATCGTATGCCGTTTGGATTGGTGAACGCCCCCGCAAGTTTTCAGAACGTTATGAACCGCATGGCAGCCGAAATGGGCCGTGGTGAAATTCTGGTGTATTTAGACGATATTATCATCCCAAGCGTAACGGTTGAAAACGGTCTATACCGCTTGGAAAAGATTTTGAGAATTTTGTCGATATGGATTTACCTTGAGGCTGGATAAATGTAGATTTTTGCAACGTGAGATAACATACC
Organism: Sarcophaga carnaria; assembly: GCA_958299815.1. Taxonomy (NCBI): domain Eukaryota; kingdom Metazoa; phylum Arthropoda; class Insecta; order Diptera; family Sarcophagidae; genus Sarcophaga; species Sarcophaga carnaria. The sequence continues at coordinate 86,010,316 of OY283152.1, read as the reverse complement.
TTGGCCGCGTTATAGGCGGCGACGGAATACGACCTGGCGAAAATAAAATGGGGGCTATAAGGAATTTTAAAGAGCCCACGAACGTGACGGAAGTACGACGTTTTCTTGGTCTAACGGGTTTCTTCCGGAAATTTGTACCGCATTATGCTTTGATCTCGAAACCACTGACCACCCTTATGCAAAAATCAGAGAGAAATAATTTTATTTGGGGGGACGAACAGCGTGGTGCATTCGAGACACTGGAGAACATGCTAACTAACCCCCCTCTTCTTGCATTATATGACGCTACGGCAACACATGAACTACATACCGATGCGAGTGCTGTCGGTTTAGCCGGTATGTTACTGCAGTCTAAGGATGGTAAGAATTTTCAGCCGGTTATGTATTTCAGCCGCCATTGTACTGAAGAGGAACAGCTTTATCACAGTTATGAATTGGAGGTATTGGCCGTGGTGGAATCTCTCGAGCGCTTCCGGATCTATTTGTTGGGTAAACCGTTTTAACTCGTAACTGACTGCTCCGCCGTAGCAAAGGTCCGCAGAGAAAAAGAGCTTAAATCTAGGATTGCGAGGTGGTGGTTAAAGTTGCTTGAATACGATTTTGAGACCGCTCACCGACAGGGTAGACGATTGGCTCATGTAGATGCTTTGAGCCGCTCACCTGACGAGCCCTCGAATGAAATGGAACCAGCCGGACTTATTTTTACTGTCGCTGACGATATTGATGACTGGGTTTTAGCGATGCAATTGCAGGACAAAACGTTAAACCACATTGTGGCTGTGGTCGAGGGGACGCAACTAAAAACCGACTATGAAATCCGACATTATCGCTTGTTCCGTAAAGTGAATACGCAGCTCAAACTTGTAGTACCCACGGCTGTGAGGTGGAGAATCACTAAATACTTTCATGATGATATGGGACACTTTGCAACGGAGAAAACATTGCAGCGTATTCAAGAACTATTTTGGTTTCCCAAAATGAGGAAATACGTGAAGGAATACATTGCTTCTTGTATAACGTGTTGCTACAACCGGTTAAAGATGGGAAAGCCCGAAGGACGAATATATTTTGAGGCTCCTGAACCGATACCTTTCCGTTTAATTCACATTGACCATCTGGGCCCCTTTATTCGCTTCAAGAGGGGAAACACACATCTTGGCGATTTCTGACGCGTTTTCGAAATTTCTTGTCACTACGGCGGTAAAGAGTACAAAAACTACTCCCGTGTTAAACGTTCTTAATGAGATGTCCGGATACTTTGGTCTCCCGACTACGATCGTGTCAGATAGAGGAACCTCGTTTACATCTAAGGCATTTGAGAAATATTGCAACGACCATAACTTCCATCACATTAAAACGGCCGTCCGAACTCCTCGCGCAAACGGACAAGTTGAAAGGGCCAACGCCGTGATCCTCAACTATCTGCGAACGACCACAGAAGACACCAGAAATTGGGACTTAAAACTGAATGAATGCCAATGGACTATAAACTCCCAGATCAACACTACTACCGGATTTTCACCGAATGATCTTGTCTTCAATTACAAAATTAAAGACCTTGTGCAGAATTATCTCGTTATCGCAGTTCAGCAAGACCTTACTGATAACAAAGATGAAATAGCCACCGAAGAGAAGTACCAGGTTGCACTGAACGGTATTTGTAAAGAACGCGAAAAATGGTTTCGACAAGAAGCACGCAGTTCCCCATCAATATGCCGAAGGTGACCTCGTTGTTGTGGAACATGAATCTGGGGCAACTGGTGAAACGCATAAATTAGAGCCGAAATATAGAGGATATATATGTTGTTGCGCGGGTACTAGGAAAGTACCGTTATCTAATAGAAGATATTCCTGGGCTAAAAGTAACCTGCCGCAAATACAGCTCTGTTCAAATTTCCCGGATTTAGAAATTGGTAATTATGAAGATAATGGCGATGACGAATCTCAAATCGAGGACAATTTGTAGTCAGGAGAGGCCGAGCTGTCACCTGGCAATGCCATCGCATCGACATCAGCATCTGGCAGCCCTGCAGCCTGAGAACGTCCGGCAACATTGATTTGACACAACTCAAAAAAGCGTCAGTCGTATTTTAGCCGTCTTACGGAGTATTGAAATTGACTTTTAATTATTTTTTCTGTTTTTAATCTTTAAAATAAATAAAATTTGAAATAAATAAAAAAATCTTGAAACCCTTAAAGAGCTTGACACACCTAGCTCAATTCCCCTAGTATAGCCAGACGAATGCCTGGATACCTTACTGAATCACATAGGGGAGGAAGCATTCGCATCTAGACCTAGGGTAACTGGAATGCTACTTCCTAGCAGTAGCACCGTATTCATATACCTTACAAACAGTTCCAATGGTTCCTGAAACCTACGGTAAATGCTAGCCACAAGCATCCTACCAAACTCGCCCTCAATCTGCACGCAGATCCCCATTGGCTTATACTGACTGAGCTACAGTTCAAGTCCGGGTAAATAACTAAATCTACCAAGTTGCCCCCTTCGTCAGTAAAAACTCGGACCACACCCGGTAAGCCCCTTACGATTCCTGTAGCAGAGCAATAGACCCTGGCTCAAAAAGAGCCTCGCCCAACTCGCACATATCCGCGTACGCACCCTGACAGTTAAGTTGCAGCAACTTAACCATCCTAGTGTCGAGAATTCGCTACCATTATGGCATACGTAGTGTAAGCTGATGATTGTTTGTGACAAGTTACAGAAGAAAATGCATAGACGCATAGAATGCATCAAGTGGATTTACCTTCTACTTTTCTAGTCGACTCATGCATTGCTAAATTATATCAGATGTTTTGTAATATTAGAGATGACAAATTATATTCTATTGTGAATGGATTCGATAAATATGTTTAGATAAATATAGATAGTGCATTATTATTTTCGCATTTTTTATTTGCATTATAAAAATATTAGTGGTATTCGATGTTCTATCCGTTTTGTATTGTATTGAAAATATCTTATATACAAACAAACTAATTTGATTACAAACGTACCTCTATATTAATAGATTCCTCCAAACAATCTAAAACTATTTTTATTTCTTCAGGCGTCCACTTTTTGTTTGGTTTTTCTCTTTTTATTTACTTCTGTGGAATTGTTTGCTCCATTGTTTTAATTTTATTTATTTTATTAGTGTTTACATCTGACAGCTGTTTAAATGTCAGAGTTGCAAACGCAATGTACGCAACGAAAAAACTATACCATTTTAGTATTGCATGAGCGCAATGTTTTGACAAATGCAATTGTGTATATTTTGGTGTTGGATTGCAATAAAAAACTACGATGTTTTGCATTTGCAATTTTACAATGCCATTTGCACTGAACACTGAACGCCGCTCTTAATAAAAACATATTTATTAATAAATTTTACTAATAATTTAAGAGGAAAATACTTTAGAATACAGTTTTTAACACATTTATTTCATGAACAAAATTTGTATACTAGTCGATTGTTTTTATGTATGTACTGAGTGTCGTCTCTCTCGAATATGTAAACAAAAATTGTGAATTTATTATTGTGTAAATACGTCCTGTTGAATTTACAGTTTATTACTTTGTGTTTATTAATTTGTACTTATTGTTTTGTGTTTATTAATTCGTGAACGAGAGAGCTATGTAGGAGAAATTGATAAAAGCCGTAAAAAACATGAGGTTTTGTACAACAAAAATTCACTCTTCTATAGGAACAAGTTTAAACGTACAGCTGCTTGGAACGCGATTAGTTGGGAAGTACATTTAACAGGTAATATTATTTGTGTATGTGAATGTGTACATTCTTTCAGAGGATGTTTGTCTAACACGTTGGAGGTATCTCCGAGATAAATACGTAAAAAGATTTCGGAGAGCCATCAAGCTTCAGGAAGTGAAGCGAAAGTAATGGAGGGTCAATGGCAATACCAAAGCCAAATACAGTTCTTAGGAAAACATATAAGACCTCGAAAGTGAGATATTTTATTATATTATTTTTATATTACGTATTATTTTTATTTTATATTCATATTATATTTACTTGTTTATAATACCATTGCAGGACAGTGACAAGTTTAAGTCATGGAAGCTCGCTCGCGGATTTAGTAGAAAAAAAGCACGCAGCGATAATGCTGAAAGCATGCCAGAGGCAAGGGAAAACAATAATACAATATATTGTAATATTATTATTTAAAGTCTTTTCCTGAAATAAAATTCCTGGTCGACCCTCCATCTACGAGTGTATCAAACTCCTCCCCCTTGAAGCTCCAAGCAGCAGTATGTAACGATTGCATCGGGAAAGCGGCATAGAACCTTTTAATGAGTTTTTGGGTAAAATGGCGAGTATTGCAGAAAAAATATTTTCTCGACCTGAGAGTGACCCCCACGACGGTTTTTTTTTGGGATGGTCCGAGAAATCTTGGCTAAGATGGAACCGGAATCTGTCGAAAATGCCAAATTTTTTTTAAACTATTTAAATGAACAACGGGCAAAAAAGTGAGGATGAGCATGTTTACGTACTATTCAACGGTGCGAAAATGAAAATACACCCGAGTAACTACATAGGCTACGTTATTCACTAGGTTGAGTAGAACTCAAAAATACGTCTTTTATTTTTCTCGAACCCTCCAAACTTGTTTGTTTAAGCCAGAGCTAAAATTTTTTTGAGGACGTGTTTGGTAGTCATGGCCTAAATATGAAGTGATATTAAATTCAGAGTCCTACGTATTCTGATTTTACACGTTTTTAACCAAGCTTGTTTGCAAAAAAAAATCTTTTAAAAAAATTAAAAATTACGGAATTTATGAACAAAATTATACAATGTTGCCTATAGGCAACATCGGGCATGAAAGGGTTAATTGTCATTTATCAGTCATGTTTTTTTTTTAATCTGGACTCTTTTTTGCGTCATTTATGATTATAATTTGAGTCATTTATTAGTCGTATTTCTAATTGTATTTTACTCTCTTCAAGTGTTTTTATTCTGTAGTCTGAGTCCTAAGTTTATACTGCCGCGATTTCAAAAATCATGTTCGTATGAACGTTAAATAACAAAGAAAGAATATTAAGTTTATATTCGTGATGTATGTACATCAGACATCAAAGTTTATTTATTTATTTACTTTTTTTTTTTTTTTTCGTTAAAAATAGTTTTTTAAAGAATAATAATAATAATAAGATTAGACGATAAGAGAATCAGATCCATTTTTATAAGAGTTTTATAACATGAGCATTTTATATATACAACAAAAAATAACTAATTTGTACTTTTAGGTTTCTAATATAAAAAAATAAATTATTAATAATAAGATAAATTATTAATAATAGATAAATTATTAATAATAAGATAAATTATTAATAATAGATAAATTATTAATAATCATCTTTGCATTTTCTTTTGGTGACTCTGTCTTTAGCATGTACAAAATGCTTGTGGAGAATAGCATTCATATCCGTATCAGTACTCTTGTATTTAAGATGACAAATATCTGAAACAAAATATTTTTTATATTTTCTTTTTAAAAATTTATATTAAAAAATATGAACTTACTTTTAATTGTTGTTATTAAAAACACTTTTCGGCACTAGGCTTAGAGCTGGTCGCCTTCCAGCTGAACAGTGTGGCTAACTCACCGGAGAAAACCTTTCGAACAGCAGCTCTAAGAAATTGTGGCGAGCCCTCGGCGCAGGTTTTTGCAATAAATTCTTTCTGTTAAATGTAATAAGTTATAAAGAATTTTTCATAATTAGTTAATAAGATAGTTAGTGAATTAGCAATTAGTTTGTTTGCTACTTTATTTTATAAATTTATATACTCACAAATTGTTTGAGTTTTTCCTCATTCTCCTGTACTAAGGAAATGAAATTATTTAGATCGCTTATATTATTAAAAGGAAGTTTTTGTGTATCATTCAATTCGTCAATTATCAATCCTTCACTGTTGTGTTTTCGAGCTTCCAGCTTAACTGCAACGACTTCTGTAATTTTTAAAAAATTACGGTTATTGCCCTCCTTCAGCTCCTTTACTTCGTTTTTTTAAATCTATAATTAAATTTGCAACACTTTCTGATTGGGGGACGTACACGTTTTGCTCTGTAAATAAGATCTTCTCAGTAAAGATCAAAACTAATATAATATAATGTTTTACGTACATGTTGTAATGTTGTTTGACGTGTATTCAAAGTCTTCTGACACCAAGATATTATTTGTAGACATTTCTGATTATTGGTGTGAAACAGTAACTGTTGTCTGAAGAATTACGCAGACATATAATTTTTATTAATATTGTTTATTGTAAATTTAGTTCTTTTATCAAAGACAATGCCAGCCGACCAATATATATTAAAATTTTTTGAATTGATTGGATGCAAAAAAGAGACTTCATATTACTTATTTCTTTGCCAAAAAACAAATTTATTCAATCAAAATGATCAATTTCTTCAATTTTATCCTGAATTAGGCAAAAGTTGACAGGTTCTCGTAAGGAAAAAAAATCCGTTCACATTAACGTTTAAAATTTTGCCGTTTTTGTATTTCTTAAGAAATGATTGCTTTAGTTCTTCTTCCTTTTCCATGTGAAAGCTGTTTTCTACCTGCCTTTTGTAAATTTGAGCTGCAACGTTTTGCCCCTTTCTTATTTTGCGTTTTATTTCTTGTAAATAATTCTCAAACTTGAAAGCGCTTATGTCGTCTAAATTCCCATAAAGTTTTGCATCTTCATTAATATGTAACAATGCGTGCAAATTGTACGTTAAAAAGCTTAATTCGTGCAATGATGGAATATCATTCTCGAATGATTTTACTAGCTTTTCAGCACAATTGTTATTTTTCGTGCAGTCATTTGAATCTAATAAAATTCTTAAAGCCAAGGACAATTTTAAGAAGTAGTTGTATCTTTCTATGCTTAAAATATTTTTAATATAAAACGACCTGTGTAAATCAGGAATTGTCTTAGCTCTGTCGTCTTATCTTTCAAGGTCTTTTAAGCTGCGTGAAATTCAAATTGTTTCAGATATCCATGACACTAAAGAATAACCTTCGCCTTTTTTCTTTACACAGGCATTTAATAATGTTCGCATTACGCCTAAACATACAACGTTCATGTAATCCAGAGAGCACTGAGCAACAATATCTATCTTTAATTTTTACACTCACTTTCGGCCGGAAAAATAAGATGATGATTAACTATTTGCCCTTTCTGTGTACAACGAGTACAGGAAAAGTATCCACTATGCCTAAAGAAATGATTCCTAAAACAAATGATTTTGCTGGGGCATCCATAACGAAACAACGCACTTTAATATTAAAAAACTTATCAGCAAAAACCAATCCTTGCATTCAGCATTCAGTTCTAATACAAATTCTCTTAAAAAATCATTTGCGCTATTGGGTTTTGAAATTCAAACACACCAATAAGGAACACATAGCTTGATCCAACAACACTTCCTAAAATCGGCCAAACTTGTTTAGAGCTGCTTTTAAATAGCGGCAGACCGCCAATGCCAAAATCACAAACAATTTCCATTTGTTTCTTACCAAAACTCTGTTAATCCGTTTTTTAGACCGTAATGGATATACGTTCCTTCACCAACCTTTCTCCCAACAATTGACGTAGGCATTTTTAATAGTGTCCTAGCGTCTTTTGGAACTTTTATATTGCATTTCAGTAACAGTAAAACAGTGCATTAATGGCAACAAAGCTTACTTGAAACTGAATTACCCACTTAGCTAGTTCTTCACACAAATTAAATTCATTTTGATTAATGATGATAGTGAACATCACTTGAATTATAAAAATTTTCACTATCAACACTGTTAACATTTGAACATTTACCCTTATTCCGGTTGTCGTAGTCGACGCAAGACGACGTCGACAATTTAAGATTGGTATTCTGTAAGTCGATATTGTGTTGTGTCGACTCTTATTTTGTCGACGTCATTTTTGGTAACGACAAGTGGTTTTAAAGTTAGAAAAACAAAAAAATATAACAAAATTAACAAAAATGAAAAAATTAAATTGACAAATTCAAATCAATTTGAGAATCTTGTGGAAGAGTTGCAGAAAAATCCATCCAATCCTCTTGCGAGAGATTTATTAGAGGTAATGTTAAGAGCGATTTTAAGGCACAATGGGATGATATTGCCAAAGTTTTAAATGCTCTTGGCCCACCCAGGAGACCTTCTGATGGATGGCAAGAGGTATGGAAATTATTAAATGTATACGCATCATAAATTTATCACCTTTTTTAGGTCTGGAGAGATTTAAAATTTAAAGTCAAAAAAACTTGTAACCAACAAAAGTGAATGTAATGCCACAGGTGGCGGTAGATTTAAACAGTTGGCACTTACCCCTTTGGAGGAAAATGTAGCAAATCTGCTGCAGTTTGATAAGCATATTAATCCGGAGGGTATTGTGCAAAGTGTTCAAATTCAGGCTAGTGTTGAGGTCCCAGTGTCAGAAGATTATTTGGAAGAAGGAATAGCTAGAGGTTCTGAGTTGGACACAATTGACGCCCCCATTAACCAAGAGTTACCTGGAACATCACAAAACATCATAGATTTAATGCGTTCAAGCTCCAACCATCAGCAACCATATTGTACTCCTAAAAGGAAAAGAACTTGTTGCATCTCAAAAACCAAACACAACTCCGATGCACGCAATGAATTGCTAGAAAAATACAGCGATAATCAAAAAAAACTTTTGACTGATATATACAACACTTTGTCGTCAGTGAAATACAGTCTCCGAGATGCAAATAAATACCAAAAAAAAAATACTATCAATAGAAGAAAAAAAATTAAAAATTATGGAAGAAAGAGCTAAGAGAGAAGAGAAATTGCACGAAGGTGAATTAGAAATTAGGGCAATCAAAATTATGATTAAAAAAGGAGCTTGAGCTTCTCAATAAAAAATAGAATATATTTATTTTATACTTACTTCGGTCTCTACCAGTACATACTACATTTGTGATACTTATTTGCTTTTGAAAAGAATGAATTAAAGAATGATTTGAATTATGAAAAACTTCGTTTTATTTCTTCTCTTATTTCAGATGCCTCACTACTTTGTGAAACTTGCACATTAACTACATCAATGTGTTGGTTGATTTCAGCGCCTCTTAAATCTTCATAAGTCTGAGCCATATTCCATGCAAACATTCTGAAGAGCAGCACAAACATTAGCTATTTTAGTTGCTTTGGCAGGCATATAATGCAATTGACGTGCTCCAAGAAGGCATCGAAACCGATTTTTTAATACTCCAATTGTTCTTTCCACAATATTTCTTGCTTTTGCAAGTTTAGTGTTTAAAATAGCTTCGGCACTTCCTTCAAGAGTAGAACGATATGGAGTGATTAGATAGGGCTCAAGAGGATATCCTGCATCACCTAGTTCAAAAATAACATTATTAAATGATAATCATAATGACATAAAAATTTTACCTAAAAGCCATGATTTTCGTTCACCTGCTGAATACCGCAGATCTACATTAAAATGAAGTTTTTAAGTTTATGAAATACAATAAAATTTTAATATACGAACCACCATAGCATTTAAACTGAAAAATCTTTTACGGTTAAAATATAAATGTTGGTCATCTTTATTTGGTGCCAAAATTTTAATGTGTGCTCCGTCCACACAACCAATAACAGCAGGAAAATCCGTTTTTTTTTTTTCAAAAAAATTTAATTTGGCTTAATTTTTTTCCGCATCGGACATTTCAAATTTTAAAGGCCGCTTATTTAGACGAAAGTAGCACTCAAACCTTTGAAAAAAAAAACATAACAAACAATATGGAAGCATCGGATTTTGATTTTTTACTCACTTATTATCTGGAAGTTTAAAGATATCGGACTTTAGTCTGATTAGTTTTCTTTGCAAAATTAAGTTTTCTTTATTATTTTCATCACTCGAATCTGAACTTGTATCACAAATAAAAAACATTTAAAAAAATTAACGCTCGTATCACAGAAATTAAATTTTTTCTTTTTAAATAAACCATAAAATGAATCAGCTGACTTAAATATTAGAGATGAGTGTTTCGCTTTATTACAATTTTCTATAAACAGTCGACGACGACGACAACTAGAATAAGGGTGATTATTGTTATCAAATGTTTTCTTTGTTATTATACATACGTATATGTATTTAAAGAAAAAAGTTGAATTAAAATGAAATGAAAAGACTGAATTCAATAAAAATGGAACTTAATATTAAAAACTTTTTTATTTAGGAAGAGGTAGTCACATAAAATATTCCTTTGCTGCAATGCATTCCTAGGCGAGTTGTAAAGTTTGGGATTTCTACGTAATGGTTGTGTTTCTCGTCTCCATAATCCTTCTATAACAGAACTCTCGGTCTACAAAATCTAGTGAACAATAAGTTCCATCGTGCATCTTTAAGAAATTGTGAAGAACAAATGTAGCGTAAACAACTTTTTCGGCAGATTGCAGTCACATTCAAAGTCACACGCAATATTCTACATCGAGCTGTTAAAATACTAAATGCGTTTTCTATGGTTCTACGTGCAATAGACAATCTTTTTTTGTAATTTTGCTTCTCTTCACATAATAATAAACCGAGATATGGTCTCATAAGGTATGGTTTGATAGAAAAAGCAGCATCGCCAACTAACTAATGTGTGAACTTCACGTCACTATTTGGCAATATAATTTCCGCCGGGAAATTAAGGTTTTCTAATTTTAAGAACATTCCAAATTTTGAATTGTTTAGCACACCACCATCGCTTTGACTAGCGGTAAATGTGTAATTTGCACCACACAGTGTCATCAGTACAAAACTATATGTTCGAAAAGTGTTTATGTTTTAAGAATATAGCTAAAAATTATTTGGTAAAATACGTTTAAGAACATACCTTTATAATTATAATAATTTGAGCCAGAACGCTGTGGGCATGTAATGGCTACGTGTTTTCTGTCGATGGCTCCAACACAATTCGGCAAAGATAAGTAAAAGGCATTTAATAATTTCCATATAATGTCACACGTCTCCAATGTAAGTAGCTGTATGGAAAACAAATTATTGATTTGTTCATTATTGACATACTCAATTATAAACTTACATTAAACTCAAGAAGAGACGGCAATCTGCTGGAATAGCTCTACTTGAATTTTTTTAAGCTGATTCCTTATAATGTTGAGTAAGCAATCAAAGATGTCTGGAGATATTCTCGTCGCTATATGAAACTATTCATGGTCACGGGTTTTTAGTTTATGAAATGTTGATACAAAAAACCCACTCACTTTCCGTTCCAAATACCAGAGACGGACCCAAAATCTTCCTGCATTCTTTTGAAGGTTTTCGTACGCCTTGGCAGCACAAAATATTAAATATGTAAATTCCATTAGTCCATAAATTATTTTAAAAACAATTAGATTTGCCATTTTTCTTATAATAATTTTACAACTATTCTTATTCTTCACAACTAGTCTTATCTTTCTTGTAATAATTTCACAACTATTCTTATTTTTCTTATAATAATTTTACAACAGCTGATGACCAGTCGTATAAAACGCATTGTGTGTAACTTGCAATCCGCCTTCAGTTTCCAAAGATCATATGGCATAGGATGTTCAATTGCATAACGCCCCCTCTGCTGTGATGCCGGCTCAGAAATTTTTCGTCCTTACGCATATCGTGAAAATAAAAGTTATAGCCATCGGGGCCATCCAAATTAAATTTTTTTCATCAGACAAAATTACTTTTCGCCAATCGTTATCGCTTAATTGCCTTTGAACATCCCATGCCATATGATCTTTGGCAAACTGAAGGCGATGTTGTTGGCGGATTGCATTTAATGGAGGTTTTTTATTTAGTTATCGGTGTTGTAAATGTACACTGCTTAAAATAGCGCGATGAACTGTTGATTTACTTGCTTTAACTCCTGCTAAATGCTTAATTTTAGAGGTAGGATGGGCTGAATTTGAGCCAATTCGAAGAATTTTTGCTTGTCCTGTGGTGTTATCTAGTACCTCCTTTTTAATTTTTATTATATGTTTCACGATGTTTTACGTAATTCATTACCATTATGACCGTCTGATTTTCGCGATAAGAATAATTTTCAGAATGGTAAACATAAATGTTTGTCATTTTCGACGTATTTAAAAAACTCTTTCTTCCCATATTGATTTAGCTAACTGCAGTCACAAATTGTAATTTTAATTTTATTTGGTATTTATAAAGTTTTATTACAACCGCCTACTGATTTAACTAAAAATGCACGTGGTTCTATTCTGTTGAACCAAAAAATAAATGAAAAATTTTATACTTGACTAAAAAGAAAGAGAAAAAGTACCGTTATAATACATTTTTATACTATTTTTTGTGTTTAAATTATCATTTACAGTATCAGCTATTTTTCTGGAAAACTAAATTTTTTTATTCTATCTTTAATTGCAATTTATACAGTTTTTTTTACTTTAAAATGTGTTAGTTCTATCCTGATGAACCGCAGTGTATATTACAAAACTGAAGAAAAAATAAAATAAAATTTTTTTAAATTGGATTTTGAGCCTGTACTACATGTAGTACGTTCGGCACATATAGAAGCAAAATACATTATTTTCTTGTGATTTAATTCAGTTTTTTATTATCAGAAATTTTAGTATAGTATATAAGTAAAGATAAAATAAATGAATAAAAAAATTATTTAGTGGATAGTACTCAACATTACACTTTACATGGAGAGGCATATCATATTTCATGCAGCGTGTAGTGGTCTTATTGTGGCAATGATTACAACTGTTTACATTTTCCATCGGCTGTCGTGTATTCTCAGAAAGTATATGATCTTTTCGATCAAATCTGGTGCCGCATCCTGATGAAAAAGTTGCTAAGGGTTTTCCATGGGTAGATATTAGCAATGTGGGAATACGCCCATATGTCTATGCAGTTGCCCCGCATTGTGCACTGCAAGATCAATTAGGTGTGTGAATATTGGGAAGTAGCGTTTTTTACTCCGAATAGATACACGGTACGTCGCCGTGGTCTAGTAGGTAGTGTGCTGGCTTATTAGACGAAAAGCCAGGGTTCGAGCCAGACATCAAAATAAAATACAAACAAGTATTTCTTCGGCGATTTCCTCTCAGCAGATTTCTGGCAAAAACTCTGAGAGTAAATAAAATTGCAATGAAAAAGTTTCTCAAAAATCTGTCGTTCGGAGTCGACTTTAAACTGTGTATCAAATTAACACACACAACATAAGTGGTGTGAGAAACTAGGTCGTAATCCTGACTGAAGGGTTGTACTGACCAATTATGTAGACACACGGTACAAGCTGATATGTTCATCTGCTCGATCAACGCCACCCATGTAGCGATTATATTCATAAATAAAGCGTGGTTGTTGAATATATATAAGCTTTTTCTCTTTTCGAGACCTACGTGAAATATTTTTGCCTGATTCGACTAGATGGACGTTTGAGGTAACGTTTACTGCACTGCAGTCGTTCCAACAACATACAATTATATTGTTTGTAGAAATCTTACGATATTCATACCATCCTTTCTCTCTTTTCTGCAGATCTTTTTTCTTCAGCAAAGGAGCCTAACTGATTGTGACGAATTGTTCCAGTACCTTTCACGCGTCGTTCTTCTAACTCAGCCAATAAGTTTATTGTTGTAAATAAATTTTCGAAAAATAAATGGTGAGCAATGTTGGGTTGGCTTTGTGATAATATGTCGCAATACGTTAAGACTACGCTTGGGCCAAGTCCCATTTCCTTTAGGATATTATTTGGGAAAGTCCCTGCCCTCTGGTACGGCTCGAATATAGCCTTTATAAGTTGCTCCAACCCAAAATTTATAGCCATATCTTATCAGCTTTCCATGAATATATTGCTTACATCCGTGACTGCCATAATATGGAATCATCTGCTCGTCCACTGAACGCTGTATAGTTTTCGGAGCATTGCTTTGGAAAGTCTTGCTTAACATTTGTAGGAGTGGTCTGACTTTTGCGAACTTGTCTGTTTTATCCAGACTGTTGTTATAAACGAAGTGCAGGTTTCTTATTAGGAATTCATATCGATCCCTTCTCAATGTGTTCGACACAAAAGAATGATGAGTATCCCTATCATTTTTCCAATACATACGGGGTCTCGAAACAGTATTGTAGCCCCTCAGTATCAAAATTCCAATAAAGCACCTGATTTCGTCTGGAGTTATATTTGCAGTTGCATTTTGTCTGGCCGCATAGTCGTTTGAATATTGAGAAATAATTTGCACCAAGTCTTCATCAAAAATTTTTCGAACAATTCAAGAGGCGTAGGTAAAATTTCCTGTTCACATGCTGTAACGATAGGCTCCGTTTCTTCCAGACCTTGCTTTACCCATTTTATGACATACATTTACGTTTCTTGGCTTGTTGCAATTACGCAAGTGGAATGTCGTTTTCACTATCCGATTCGGTAGAATAAGAATTCCGAAAAAGCTCAGCCTCAGCATTTAAAAATAGGGGCGGCAAGTTTTCAAAATTCACTTCATCTTCTTCTCCAGAATCCTCATCTGTGACGTAGTTGTTCGCACCTTGAGTGGGCACAACTGAGATGTCGTAAACATTTTGCGAAAACTCTTCATCACTTTCATCTAAGACATTTATTATCTCATTTAATGTAAAAAATCTGGAAAAATTTTTCGTTTTCATCATTTTTACACACTAAAGGTATATACACATAGACGACAGGGAACAGTTCGACAGAAAATTCTGCCAACTGTTTTTTCTGCCGTATGCCGACTGACACAATATCAAAACAATTGAAGTTCATATAGAAATCAGTGTTGTCACTATTAGGTTTTTTGTGTGCAGAAAGAAACTCACTTATGAAAAAACCGCACACACAAAGCATTTATCAAATGAATTCAGATACAAAATTGAATCTATAATTCTACTTTATTTATTATGAATACATGGATTGCTCTTCATTTTAGAATTGTTCCTTCTCTTTAATAAGTATTTTTATAAGATTTTATGTTGTATTGGCATCTCTAATTTGCTTTTAACTGCTCACAAAAATAGAAAATAGTTTAATTTGGGCAGAAACTGCTTAGTTTGTTGTCTTGGCTTTTTCTGTTCTGCCTTCAATGTAATCGTTTTCATATAAACGTGTGTATTCTAAACTTGGCAGCTTTCTGTCTTTCGTCTATGTGTTTATACGTTAATGCAGTACGTCATCAAATAAATCAACTAAAATCACAAATAATTTTTTTACATATAATTTTGATACGTATTTGTTTTTACATCTATTATAATTAAAACATAAAAACGCTACAACAGTAAAATATGCATATACAACTTTTTTACCGATTACGTGACATCTTCAGATTTTTGCTAATTTCACAAAACTGAAATCACTGATTCAAAAAAATACACATAAGACATTACCTTACACAAAATTTATCAAGGCAATAAGTACAGAACAGGTGTACTACATGTAGTCTGCATATCTGAGTTAAGAATAAAATACATTCAAATATACATATTTTGAACACATATCTTTCATGAACAAAATTTGTATGCTAGTTATCGATTGTTTTTATGCACTGAGTGTCATCTCTTTTGAATTTATTAATTTGTAAACAAGAGTTCTGGAACAGAAACTTATTGAAAACATTCATCTTGAGTTCTTTTGAAGCTTTCTGTATGCCTTAGCAGCACCGAAAACACAGAATGGAAACGAGATTTTGACAGTTAACATCGCATTGTGAAAGGGACAGCAAATATTACCAAAAAGTATTTCTGTCCCTCTATGATTGTAACTGTTTTGTTTATTAATGTTTTTTAGTTTTCAGGGTGTGTTTCTTACATTGGCGAGAGTTAATAAAAAATGTAATTTTTATCTAAAACTATTAATAAATAATAAAAACAACTAATAAAAATTTTTAACTTTTTCTTTCAAGAAATTAAAAAATATTGACAACTTGCAACAAGAAAATTTTTTATGAGCAGCACGCCTTATTTTGATCTTGTAATATTTAGCTTCTTAATTACCTCTTGCAAAAGAAACTATATTCATTGTGACCGAAAATCACCCACATTTCGATTAATATTTAAATATTTAAGAATCTTTAAACTTTTCATTGAAGAAATTATAAATTTTTACAAATTTTCCCTTTTTTTACACAAAATAAATGTTTGTTTGCATTTAGTTTTTCTACTCTAACCGCCAGTTTTCACTCTAGCTAAATGGAGGATTTTAACGGGCAGATAAATTGTTTTTCATTATTATGAGTAGCCATTAAGTGACCTTTAAAGTTAAGTTTATGTTTGAACTTGCCATATTATATATTATTTTGGATGTGACAAGTTCAAATTGAGCATATACAACAAAAAAAAACGAAGCTCGTCGTTGCCACAGCATTAAAAAAAAACTTGTTTATTGAGCAGTTTTATCGACGTTGCTCCGGTACTGCCATATTTTCGAAAACAGTTATTTTATCTGTAAGTTGTAACAAAGAATATGGATATAAAGAATGCGCATCATGTAGAAGTAAAATTTCTTATGGCGGGTCGCAACATCACGACCCGCTCTCTCCAAATTTTTTTTAAATCATTTCTGGGTGAGGGGAGATGAAGACAGAAGGAAAATGAACACAAACAAAGAGCATAATAATGTGTTGCTCTCATCGTACGTATGTACATGTGTATGTATTCTTGTGTTTTTTGATTTAGTTGTCGATCAGACTGCGACAAGAATACATGTGCTGCGGATGCTTTATCATTTTATTTCAGAATAACACTCGAAGAATATTTTGTGTTAAAAATGTTCTATGTCATTAGCTGGGCGTATTTTAGTTTGTCCCATAGTATATTTCTTTTAAATGCTTTGTAATGCTCGTTTTTTTTTTCTTTTAATAAAAAATGGTTTCTTATTCTTTTTATTTATCTAAAAAACATGGCTTAATTTTTAAGCCAAATATGGATAGCTTCATGTTCTTTTAATAATAAAATCGATTTTTTATTTTGTTTTTATTTATCTAAAATTATTAAGCCAAAAATAGACAGCTTTACATATGTATGTTGATGAAATGAAAGTAAAAAAGAGTATATTACTAACATTTTTATATGGCTGTAAATAAATAAATTCTCTCAACTTATTTTCTCTCTCTCACTCACTAATCCATAACCATAGGCATGTGTTAACCTAGAGGAAAATTGTTGGTAATAATTTCAAGTCTACTTATTAACCCAATGATATGTATATGTGATCGGAAAATATAGAAAAATTGTACTGCATTAAATCCCTAAAGACACGGTATTTAACTTGGCAAGTATTCTTCCAAAAATCGAAATCATTTCTCATTGATATTAGTGAATACTACTGTGATATTTCTTTGGGTGTATAATTGAAATCAGAAAAAAGCGACAAGAACCTTATTCTTTAAAAGCTGAGAAGATTTTTACGCCCTTTTTAACGAACATTCTTTCTGTTCGTGACCTATGTGTGTAAAAAGCCGAAGATGTTCTTACCCTGAGGGACATTGGTGCGACGTCTGTTTTTACCACCAGAAAAATAAATAAAAAAGTGGTCAAACAACAAAAACGCACGATGAGAACAACGCATTGTTACGCTCTTGGTTTCTGTAACCTTCCCTTCCATCTTTCCCCCCGCGTCTTGAAATATTTTTGAAAAATATTCCAAAATATGCTGAAATGCGCATTCTATATACTTTATTTTCTTTGGTTGTAATAACGAAAATAATTTAAAGATAACTTTACAGTTCCCTTTAGCTAAAGGTACCTATAACTAAACCCAAGTTTAAAGGCAAGTTGTAATAATGGCCCCAAGAGGAAGGCTAAGCTGCTGTTTTGAGCGTTTATTAAACGTCAAAAGTATCCCTTCTGTGTATTCCGTGCTTAGCAGTACAAAATAGCATATATGTATATTCATAAAAACATGTAATTAATCACATAAATTCTTTTAAAATCTCTATATATCCATTAAAGTGGAAAAATCGGCATTAGAATAGTCTGATACCTAGTGTCCAACTATACGTTTGAGCCAATGTATGTTAATAGTTAAAGTTTTATTGTAAGTTCATTTTATTATAATCGTTTTGTTAAATGCTGTATCGGTTGCCCAAGAATTTCATTTTGATATGTTTAAATTTGTGGCGCAAATAGCACTATTTTAAGTGTGTTTAGTGTGCACATTACAAATAAATGACAAATTTTTGTTGATTTATGCCAATTCAAACTTATGTTTTGTAGCTGCGTTCGCTACATCTTGCGATTTTTTTTACAAAAACAAATCACTTTCAGAATGCAGTTTAAAATTTTTTTATAACTAGGGGTCAAGAATATTTTTAATGATGAAATAGTAGAATTTGGAAAAAATACTGTCTCCCTAGAGTATCAATTAAATTCTTTGAAGGCAAAAATTCGCTGTTTAGAACATTTTCCGAACAAAGTGTATGCATTCAAACATGATATATAAGTAGAGTTTGGGAATTCCCGGACTTTTTCATTTCCCGGGAAAAGGGAATGAAAAATTCGATTTCCCGGGAATCCCGGGAAATCTTTTAAAAATCTCAATACTAGTAAAATACTTAAGATTTTTATTAAAATGTTATTTTATTAACAAAAAAGAAAACAATACATTTAAATTCATACTGTATAAACAAAAACAAACAGATTAATGATAACATTTTGAGATCAGTTATTATTAAGAAGTAATTAAAAATATTATTTAAAAATAGAAATATAAAAAATTTGCGAAGAACTAAGTTTTCCAAAAATGAGTTTTTAAAATTATTAGTGCATTTAATAACTCATCAGACATTCGATTTCGTAAATTTGTTGAAAATTTACCAGCTACCGAAAAAACACGTTCGCTTTCTACAGAAGTGGGCTTTAGCGTTAACAATGCATTAAAAAGTAAGTCTAAATTTTTGGTTCTGTTTGTACTAGCTTAAAATAAAGCTACCTCTTTAGTGGCGTTTTCCAACTTTTCTTTAATATACTTGTGCAACGGAAATATCTTCATCACTTTCGGCAGATGTTATTTCAGTACCTTGGAATAGGCGTTTGTACATTTGCTCTGCATAGGATTTTAACATTATCCTTGTTATGTTAATATTATTGTGTTGTGAAGTGTTTAGATAATATACTAATGACATCAATTTGTCATTATATTTTTCATTTACTTTACTTTTAATTGTGTGAACCATTTTTTCCGAAAGTATAGAATCAACAGATAATAACTGTTCATAAAGTGTATTCATAATAGCATCACCTATTATCAAATTGGTTTCACGCCTGCCTAATGATTCCACTGCATCTTTTATGGGGTTCAAAACGTTTACCAATGTTTCCAAGTGTGGGACATAATCTTCAACAAACAGTGATGATGAATGTAAATCTATTAAAGCCTTTTTTATTGCATTTTTAATTTTTAGAAATGATCATCCGAACGATGCTGTTCCACCTAGTTCGTACATCTAGGATTAGGTGCTACCCTTTATTGAATTCTTCCTTTACATATTTTTGAAAAGTAGCGTTTTTTAAAGTCTTTTTTTTAACATATTGATTATTTTCCTTATGTATGTACAAGAATACGTTAATTTAACATTTCCCGTATTTCCCGGGAATATTTAAAAAATTTCCCGGGAAATACCGGGAATTCTCGGACGGGAATTCCCGAATCCCAAACTCTATGTATAAGACATAAATGGCTCTATCAGTTTGTATTCAGCTGGTTCCCGGAGTTATAAATTTCTTCGAAAGAAAGAGCAAATATTTGCTTCCAAAAGAAAACAAATTCATGTTGCAATGGTGAGTGGAATTCAATGGAAAATAAAATAAAGAACTAATAATAAAATTGGCACCAAATATGTGCCGACACTATTTGGCGCCAATAAAAATGATACAAGGGTTACAGCGTGATGCAAAGACTTTTAGTGGCAAAATAAAATTGGAAGGTAGGGTTGTTTTTATAAACAATTTAAAATATTAATTATAAGTCAATGAATAATAATTAAAGTGAAAAACTAAGTGAAATAATAGTCTAAATTTAATAGAACTTGTGTGTTAGTGGTTTTTAAAAACACTAAGGAGGAATTTGTATCGGGCAGTATCTTAGTTGTGATTGTCATTTGTTACAAGAAGCATATAAGAAAAATGTAAGTGTTAATAAGTTTATTTTATAAAATAATTTAATTAAATTTTTTCAAGAGCCCAAAATGCATCATGGGCTCTCCACCAGGCACAAACTTACATCGATTCCCGGAGTAGGCTGCGAGCAAAGAGCAATTTATTATAAATTATTATTATTTAAAATGTTTTATGTGGCTATTTTATTTTTTATTAACAGTGCGTTTATTGTTATTTGGGAGGGAATCCTATCTTTGTTATAAAACACAATAACAGGCCTCCAGTTCTGTCTGGTTTCCCATACAAACGGTTGTATGTGTCGTATAATTTTTCTCTTTACTTTATAGTATTAAACGTGAGTTTGTTTTTTGTGAGTGAAAACTTTGTGTTTTCTAATAAAATACGAAACATGTCAGAGATATATATACCTCCAGTATAAGAACTTAGCAAAAATTTGAAATTTAATTTTATGTTCTTTTACTTTTATGAAGTTTGGAATTGGACAGAGGTGAGTTCTTTCTGAACTCATTTATACTATGGCTAATTCCATTTAATTTATTCTCATTAACAACAATAATATATTTATAAACAATATTTAATTAATATATTATAATATATTGATGTACATATATATAATAATGATAATAATAATAAAATTAATAGTAAGAGGTGTAATGTTTCTGGTGAATTTTTAGCTACATTTTAGTTCTTATGCATTTGGAAATCTCTTTCAGGTTATCGGAAATTTTTGAGTAATTAGGTGTCGTTTATTTGAAGGCTATATCCCCTTCCTTTTAGGGTCGATTTTCTATCGAAAAGTAAACTCGGACGTTATGACATTAAAAGCGTCCTTGGACCAATATCGTAGGCAGTATTTGTCGGAAAAAGATTGAAAATCAAGTTGAAGGTTCAAAAAAGGAGAGAAATGATTTTTCTTCAAAAATTAGTGAACCGCTCTGGTTTGTTTAGAAACAGGTTTGAATAATTATATGCGTAAACCTAAACAAGGACGTTACTTTATCGGATTGAAACTCTTAGCCGACTTTTCCTTTCTCTCTCAGTATATAGGCATTTACGTCCAATATTAAACTGGCCAGAAATTAGAAATGCTTCGTAAAAGACTGGACAAAAGCTCCGGGGAGTTTAAACGGAACTTTTGAGGCACAAAAGGTGAGAGGACAGGACTTTGCGGCGAAATGTCTCTAAAAACTTTTCTTGACTATGATGGATTCAAAGATAAAATTATAGGCTTACAGGAATTTGGGAAATAAAATCGTTCTTGGAACTTAGAGACAAGTGCAATGGTCATCATGACTAGCGTAGCTATTTCTTACTTTTTTTGTTTATGGAAATTGTAAGAGTTTAAAAATGTAAGCATATATTTTCGAGGCAGGCTGAAAATTACAAGCCATAGGATTAAAACCTTAATAATTAGTTTGCGACCTAAGCGACAATTTTGCCAACTTTTCATAAATCATTGGGGTAACTTTAGAATGTCCCTATTTTCTAGTTAGCGATAAACGTATTTATTTATGCATGGCAGGCCGCATCTTTCAACAATCGCCTGAAATTGTCTGTTTGCGAAAGGATATAAAGTTTATTTAAACAATAAACCTGTGTCCTGGGCAGATGTTATCAATTTTTATAATGTAGATTCTAATAATCTATAATGCGCTCCTAATATAAGTTTGGACCACATTCATGCCAAAAATTTTGAAAGAATGAGAGCTAACTTAGCAGCTTAAGTTTTATGTCGAATTGTAGTAGGCCGTATGCGAACTTCGCATTTCCAACTTAAAAAGTCTTTAGATATATACAAATAGGTTTTCAATAATTTAAGACTCGCTGGTTAACCCAGCACCATTTAAAAGACTTTGGACAAATTCGAAAGGTTTCAGGTAATGCTGTAAGTATAACCCCACTAGATTTTTCAGCCCCTTTTCGAAAGCATTGGGGGTTACCTTGTAAATGTAAACTGCGGAAATATTTCCCCAATTGATAAAATTTTAGATTTTTCAATTGTAGACCTGGCATATAGTTTCAAAAAATACAATACGTTCCATCCTCTACCAAACCTTCCGTTTACGTAATTCATATGATAGTTTCGCTACAAACACTTCAGGATACTTTTATTATAAATAATCGAAAATGCACTTATGTGTAGTTCCGCTGACCTATTTTAATGATAATCATTCTATCCCAGACGATTATAGCTTCAGATATAGCAAATAATTCGACAATAGTCGCCTAGTTAAACCTCCTCAAGGCTTTGTAGATTATTATAAAGCAATGGATAATAAATTTATAGATTTGTTCAACAAAACTTGCTGTCGACATGGTCTTCGTAAATACCTTTCTACGAAATTCTCCAAGAATGAAACTTTCAGATTAAAACATGAGGATGTTTAAAACCTATACATAAGAATTATAATTTATTTCATTGTAAAATATTTCAATGGTAGATTAAGGAACCCAATTTTAAGCAAAAGTTTCTATGTGTAGCCCATCGCTGGATTATTGACAGTTTTTAAACCATTTACCGAAAACGTAATTTATCTCATACCAATACTAGTTTAGCACATTTCGAATTTTTTATATATTTTTTATTTATTGCACTCCTAACAACGGAACACCAAAATTTACATGAATTATGAATTTCTAATTACACCACGTTTTGCGTTTTCTCGAAGTTGCGTCGCTGCTGAGTTAGTAATAATTTTTTTTTCTCCGTCATGAAATTTCTAATTTAGCTAGAGAGTGTAATTTTGAATGTTTGGAGGAGACTCACATAAATGAATTGCTAACATCGCACAACCAAGAATTGTCTAATGAAGAACTATTGCAACTGGAATTGCAATTTGCTAATGAAGAAAATGACAGTGACCATCCAATAGAAATCTCTGAACAACAAAATATAGCAAACAAATTTCCAAGGCGGTGTGATAGATTGCAGAAGTTATGGGGATTTTTTAAAGAACGGTCCTCACAGCGGAAGGAGTTATAAAATCTTCCAGGCGGTAGCTACGAATACAAGGAAATTTATTTTACGTTGAAAAAAAAAGCTGTTCAGCACACCTTCTACCAATTTTTTGTGAAAAAAGCCGACTTACGACAATAGACAGTGATTAATTTTTATTTTGTTTTCCATAAATTAATTGAATATTTTATTTTGATTTAATTGAATTTTTTATCTTGTTTTAATTAAATTTGTTGTTTTTATGCATTTGTTCATATTATGTTATTTTTGTTTTCTAAATGTTTACTTTGGTGAATTTTCTTTTTAAAAAGTAGTATTTTTGTAACCCTGGAACCAATCTTCGATCTTTACATTGTTGGCAATAGAAAACCACAATTCACTTTACGTCGGGTTTTTTGGAACGTAACTACTACGCAAAGTAAAGTATTGGTGCATATTTTAATTTGCGCACATGTAGGTGTATTCAACATTGCTAATTAATTACTACTGCTAACATTAACTGAATTCAATTACAATATCATTTTTCATTTCATTATTATGATCATGATTATGAAATGATCAAATAAACCAGATAAAATTGTCAAAAAAAAAAGTTTAAAAATGTAATTTCTAAAAACTCACTACATTATCTTTTGATTGTCGCACTGTGTAATTGTGAACGAAATTGTACATGAACTTAAGAATATTATTTTATGAATATAAACAGAAATATATGTATATTTGCGAATGCAACGAATTAAATACACATATTATAAAACAAATTTCATTGCAGATGTATTTTATAACGTTTTTTAAATAAATAAATAAAAATAAAACCCTAAATAGCATTTATTTTTAACATAAAAACTTTTACTTAACGATTTACTCATCCTCGCCCTATAACCTTTCGAAACAAACGGACAATTTAATTTTTCGAAATTCCTTAGACAGTGTTCTTTCACCTACGAAGACTGAGACAACAACTTCGGACTTAGACCCAACAAACACAAATGATTCAAACTGCACTTCTGACAATATAGACGCGTATAGCACTATACGTAGAAAAATATTGAATAATATCAATCAAAATATCAAATAAGCCTCCAATTTTACGAGAAAATTCAATTACTCCTATTATTTACGAAGTTAAAAATTTTCTGATATGACCTAGGCCTTGTTGTCTTCAAAAAAAAAATAAATTTGATGACGCAGTGCCATACTTGAAAGATCACATTAAAGAATCTATTAAAAAAATTTTATAATATAGTATTCATTACGTAACTGCAATTATATGCGCGATGTTTTTACTTTTTAAAAGAATGTCACAGATTTCACATTACACAAGGATGTTATAGTTGCACAAATATAGACAACAAAATTGTCAGCATTGGGAAGGAAAATAATTAGAGAATAATTAAAACAGCAGGTACTCCTCTAATAAAGGGTCCGCCAAATAACTTTTTTTTTTGAAAATGCTTTAAAAAAGAACTACTGAATATTATCTCAATTTTTTTTTTATTTGAAAGTACAATCCTTCCGGTTAATAATGGAAAATAATTTCATTCAAATGGCTGCCTCGGTTGGCCATGCAGTAGCCTACACGATCGGTCCAATTTTTAAGCACATTATCTATTGTGTGCAGCTGTATTTCACCAATGGTTTCACGAATATTGTCCTTTAAAGCGTCAATTGTCTCTGGCTTGTCAGCGTAACACTTATCTTTGACGACACCCCACAAATAATAGTCCAACGGTGTCAAATCGCAGCTCCGAGGTGGCCAAACGACATCAGCTCTGCGGCTGATAATGCGATCTTCAAAAACAAGGCGTAAAACATCGAGTGTAGCTTCGGCTGTGTGGCACGTAGCGCCGTCCTGTTGAAATCAAATGTTGCCAATATCCACCACTTCAATTTTTGTGAACAAAAATTCATTCAACATGGCTCGATAATGATCGCCATTGACTGTAACGGCCACTCCTTGCCCAATGATGCCTCTGGACCAAAATCCGCACCAAACAGTGACTCGTTTTTCGGCTTTTCAATGTATGCGTGCGGATTTTCTGTGCCCCAAATGCAACAATTTTGCTTGTTTACATATCCGCCAAGATCAAAATGAGCTTCATCTGAAAAGATGATTTTTTTTTGCCACAACCGGCATCTTCTGGTGGAGGCTACTGCATAGCCAGCCGAGGCAGCCATTTGAATGAAATTATTTTCCATTATTATTATTATTTTTTTTTTTTTTTTTTTTTTTCAGTGTTTATTTAATATATATTTAGAACAAAAATTACAAACTCCAAATAAACAAAAAGTATCTTGATATTTTTTTTTTATATACAAAGTCCCATTTTAAAGAGCGCTCAAGTATAAGACGTATTTGGTAGTAAAGTTAATTTTTGAGTTAATTAAATATTAGTATACATATGTACATAAAAGTTTTGGTATCCAAGTTTAATGTAAGCAAAAAGATAATAAAAATCTTACTTTTATATTTATAAAGATAAAATAAAAGGTCAAGGGTTAAAATTAAGGAATTATTATTGAGTTAGCCACCAATATTTATTAAGATTCAGATTAGGTTTAATATTTTTATCGTCCAAATAAATACTAGTGTCAAAACGACAGTTTTCAGATGTTAGTTCGTCACAACTTATAGTTTTTTCATTGGATCGTCTGTAAATGTGATAAAGTATGGGAATACCATCTTCGTTTTGAATAAAACCATTTTTATCAAGATATAGAAAAGCCTCGGGAGGGATGAAACCATTTTCGATTGTTTTTGAAATATATTCCTCGTCAGCGTAGTAAGGAGCCAAAATTAAATTGTTCTCAATGGTATTTGAGCTGTTTAGAATGTGATTTCTTATGATATGAATAATAAAGTTATCAAATCGAAATATTTTAGCTTTTTCATAAAGGATTTTGTTTGAAATGTATTTTTTGTAGTTGCTACTTTTTGATCTGTACAATGAAGTACAACATCTGAGACATTTTCTTTCGAAAACTCGAATCTTCTCCATATACGAGGGGCAAATATTAAACCAAATTTGGCAGCCATATGATAAAATTGGTCTAATCAAACTCTGATACATAATGATTTTAACCCTTGGTTGTATATATTTAGAAAAAAAGAATTTTTTGTATACAAAAAATGCATTTCTAGCTTTTATAAGTTTTTGATTAATGTGGTTGTAAAAGTATAAAAATTTATCTAACTCTATTCCTAATAGCCTAACACTTTGTTTTACAGGAATGTTTATATTATTTGCGGATCTAATACCAAATGATTTCCAGTTTCTTCGAATATTACTGATACATTTCCCAACAGGTGGCCTAAAAAGAATACATTCGCATTTGTCCAAATTGATCTTCATGTGCCAATCTTCAGAATATTTTTCAATTATCGAAAATTTATTTTGCAAACCGTCATTAATTTTATCAACTGTATTGTCAGCATGATATATAGTTATATCGTCTGCGAAGGCTATAACATTGTCCATTTTATCTAGTAAATCTAACAAGTATAAATTAAACAGTATAGGAGAATTAACAGTTCCCTGTTGTAGTCCGTTGACAATGGTGAATTTTCCAGTACTAACAGATTGTTTTCCATAAATTGAGAAAGTTTTGTTATTTAACATGTTATGTATAAGGATTACGAAATGAAATGGAAATTTATATTTGAGCAATTTAAAAATAAGGCCAGGAATCCAAATACTGTCAAAAGCTTTTTCAAAGTCAACTAAGCAAGCGCCAGTATATAAAGATTTGTTAAGATTCCATTGAATATTTGAAACTAATAAATGAATTGCGTGTACTGTTGAATGCTTGTATTTAAAGCCAAATTGTCTTTCACCAACTAACTCATTTTTCTCGCAAAACTTGATTATAGTCATATTGATACATACTTCAAATACTTTGCTTATGTTTGGAAGCAAGCTTATTGCCCGTAAATTTTTTGGATTTGATGTATCCTTATCTTTCTTGGGTAAAACTATCACTTTGGCTTGCTTCCAAGCACGGGGAAAGTAAGCATTATTTAGCATGTTATTGAAAAGTATTCCATATTTGAATATTAAATTTTCGGGTAAATTTCGCAATATAACGTTGGGGATATTATCAACTCCTGATGACAATTTAGATCTTAATTTTTTAAAAATTGATAAAATTGTATCTTTTTGAACAAAAATGTTATTTAATTGAGTTTCGCTTAAGTCATCTGCTTTATTTGATTGTGAAAATGTTGTCAAGGTTGAAAAATTGTATTCATATTGCATTTTTTCTTCCAAAAAATCATTGAAACGACTATCAACTTCCAGATGTACTGTATTATCAGGATCAATCTCCTTAAAAGAGTGAACCGATTCTAAAAACGAACCAAATATATTTAAGTTTTGTTCTTCCCCGTAAATCAAATAATTCTCACCTTCCCTTTCTAGAACTTGGGGGTCAATACCACCGTTTCTTATCAATCTTTCATCCTCTAGAGGAATTCTCAGAATATCTAGTTCGAAAGGCCGTGTTGGCTTAAACTGTTTTCTCACTTCACCAAACATATTTGATGAGTCTTTAGGACTCAATTGTTTAAGTCTGTCTTGAAAGTATTTATTTATTGAGATTATAAAATTGTCGTTTAGGAGTTTTCTAATTAGCTTCAATTTCGCCTTCAGGACTTTAATTTCGGATTGTGTTACAAAGATTTCTAGTCTATTGAAACGTTTAATCATTGTAAGAATTTTACTTTTCTCTACCTGTAGCTTTTTAATAATCGAATTGGTGAATCTTTCCGTCGAGTCATGAGTTTTATGTTTTGGAATTGATGTGCCCATGGCTTTTATAATATAATCGTTCAGTTCACGCAAATAAAAATCTATTTCGTTATTCATTAGATTCCTATCATTCGGAATTATAATATTATCATTAGTTTCTCTTAACAACAAATTTTTGAACTTCTTCCAATTCGTTTTCTTAAAATTAAACATTGCTTCGGGAGATTCTATAAAGAACGAAAGAGGGTGGTCATTTTCAACTCCTAATAATTTGATTTTAACTGCATCATGATCACTATCATATCCCACCGCCTCGAGGCAATTCATGGAATAATTTGCCCTATAAAACTTCAGTCTCGAATCAATTATGCACAAGTCAAGATAAGAATTACATCGTGGGTATGATGGACTACAAGTCGCAAGTAGTTTACATCTAAATCTTATTTCATAATCCACTATCCATTCTTTCAAATGGTTGCCTTTAGTGTTCGACTCTGAGTTCTTCCAGTCAGTATGTCTGCAATTTAAGTCGCCGGCTAAAATATAATAATTATTCGTATTTTCCAGAT
Source organism: Sarcophaga carnaria (assembly GCA_958299815.1). Taxonomy (NCBI): domain Eukaryota; kingdom Metazoa; phylum Arthropoda; class Insecta; order Diptera; family Sarcophagidae; genus Sarcophaga; species Sarcophaga carnaria. The sequence continues at coordinate 85,981,926 of OY283152.1, read as the reverse complement.
TCATCGTTTGAAAAAGACTTAAAAGCTCTGATTTGAAAAGATTGCAATTGTTTCCCGAAGGGTAATAGGCAGCTATAATGAAAAGTGTCTTATTTGGACAAAAAGGTATTTTTACTACAGATGTTTCTAGGTGTCTACAAAGATTGAGGTTTTTATTACTGTGATGACTATATTTTATTCCTTTTCTGATCAGAATATCTGTTCCTCCCCCCCTTTTAGCGTTCTTTCTATCGTTTCGTATAAAATTATAGTTTTCAAAATTCAGTTTGTGTTTGGAGTTAAGTTTTGTTTCGTTAATTAAAACTAAATCTGGATTGTTATTATTTAGGAATACACTAAGGTTGTATCTTCTACTTAAGTTAATTAAGGAGTTAATATTTATGTGGATAATATTTAATTCTTTTGCAATTGTTTCAGCCATCGTAAATAATTAAGATTCTATCATAGAGTAAAGAGCATCTATTCTAGATGATTGTAATTGTAATTGTTTGTTCAAATTAATAATTTGGTTAGATAAGGCTTGTACTGAGTTATTTAATTGTTCTAAGATATTGTTAATTGTGTGATTTGAGTTAACATTTTGTGGTGTAAAATTATTTTTTAACATATTGGCATAACTTATATTATCATTAATAATAATTGGGGAATTTTGTGTCTTTTTATCTGACAACTGTTGTTTTTTAGCCCGTAGCTTTTGCTGAAGCTCCTTATACTTTGGACAACCTTTGTATGATGCTGGATGACCATAACTATTGCATAGCACGCAGAAAAGCTTCTCTCTTTCATTTGCTGGAACCTCTTGTAACGAACATTTACCGATTTCGTGATTATCTTTACATTTAACGCATCTACGTGGTAGATAACAATTTGAAGCACTATGCTGGAAGCTTTGGCAATTTCTACACTGTGCTATTTCAGATTTACGTAGGCCTTCCCAATGGATACAACGATATAGCAGCCCCTTGATTGTTTTGAGTTCACTAATTTTACTCTCACCGCTTATTTGAACCATATAAATTGGTAAATTATGTCCATTGGCATCAGCTCTTTTAGTTGTAAATGGACTTACTTTAATAAAATCCAAATTTTCATTTTCAAACTTCTTTAATTCAGTTAATATTAGATCAGGATTCATTTTGGCAGTTAAGCCCTTTAACAAAAAGGTTTTTGTTTTTAGATTTTTCGGAGTAAAGGTGAAAAATTTTGTTTTGGTTTCGAGTAGATATGCTCTTATTTTGGAATAATCGTCTATCGAAGAGGTGAGTAGTTGAATTTTACTGTTATTATATTCTCTTATCTTGAAATCATTTATATTAAGGCCTTTCTTAACAAATTCTATAAGAGAGTTAGGATCCACATCAAAGATGTAGAGTGGAGGAGTTTTTTTATTTTTATTTTGATTAGAGTTCGTTTTTTCAACGTTGGTATTATTATTGTTGTTGCTATTACAAGCGTTATTATTGTTTTTGCTCTCAGTAGTTGGAGAGGTAATTAAAGTAACAGTTTTGGATGATGTGGGTACTTCTCTATCTTGCACATGTTTTTTAAATTGTTGTATTACTTCGTTATTAAAATTTTTTGCATCGGCAAGAAGTGCCCAATAATTATTTTTTAAATGTTTTGGTGTTGATTCTAACATTGTAACACATTTTCTTTTGCATGCATTTTCTATTTTTGGTGTATCAATAGATTTATTTTTTATACTGTTTTTGTCACCGTTTGTAAATGAGTAAAGAGCATTATGCTCACTCATAATTAAATTATTTTTTTTTGTTTATGAATAAGAGTCTATTTCTCTTGAAATTTATTAACAACAATTTTACACAAGAATATGAATATGTAAAAAAGACAAAAAATAAACGACAAAGAATTTTAAGCAATGATCCACGTCCGTCTATCATGACAGTTTGAACGCGACTCCTATTTTCCATTATTAATTGTACTTTCAAATAAAAAAAGAAATTTGAGAAAATATTCAGTAGTTTTTTTAAAGCATTTATAAAAAAAAGGTTATTTGGCGGACCCTTTACATAGTTGTTCATACCAGAAAAGCACATAAATTTCGACTTTTGCTACCACTGAAGAAGCAGAATCAATCAACCTTTATTGAATCTGAGTCGGAATTATCTGTTAAAAAATTTTTGAATTTCCAAAAAACAATTTTTAAAACCGAATTTATACAGAAGTAGAAAAAGTGAGATTTTTAGCTACTCAGTTCAAGTTCAGTATATATTTATAAAACTTATTGCAGATTACAGATAAGACAACATGTACTAAGTGTGTTTCTTGCCATCGCGTGATAAGAAGAACCAGTGAAGTGACTTAAACTTCATTAAACATTTGCAAGTCAAGCATATTGAACTTTTTAAAAAGTACAAAAGCTATAAAACAGGTAATCGTAACGGTGATAGAGCGCAACCTGTGATTAATGAAAAACTGCTACTCGCAATTATCGGCTCAGCATTGCCCCTTTCCATTCTTAATAAGGAATCTTTCATAAATCGGTTTCAACATACGGATATGAAGTTGATGACCAGACAAACAGCGTCGGAAAAATTAAATTGGATTCACCCATTGTTTCGGAACAAATTTTGTTAAATTTTTTGAGAGTTTGTTCTGAAACGATTCACCCATTTCGAACAATTGTGTTGTAAAAACAAGGTTACCATATGAAATATTTTTGTAAACGATGCGTGTTAGTGTTACAATTAGGCAGCAGAGTAGCAGATGATTCCAATTCGTTTGTTTTCTTGACTTGTGTGGTCATATTTTTTATTGTGTTACAAGAAATTGTAAATTAAAAGAAATCTTAGTGGAAAATAATTGGATAAACGTAAAGTGCTTCTGTTAATAGCCATTGAGTTGGAGAATGGTCGTTTAATTGCAAGATATCGAGCCATAACAGCAAAAAAAAACTCAAGCGGCAAAAACGAAATTTTACAGGGGAAGGTTTTTATTATTTATTTCTTGTTCAAATCAAGTTAGAGCAACAAAATTTTGTATGCAGACACATTTTGTTCCAATGCATAAAATGAATGCAATTGCTTTCGCATATAAACATAATAACAGCAATTTTTGGCGCTTAAGCTTTTTTTGCTGTCATTCTGATTAACTGGGAAAAAATTTTGTCGGTTAAGATAAAATATTCTTATGACGGAGGATTTTTTTTCATTTACTAAACTATAATTTTTTAATATAATTCTTTTTAGGTGATTATTATAACATTTTATACCTAAATCTATTTTTTATATATAAAAGGCTTTTTATTTGTATTAGAAATTAAATATTTTTGTAATTAATACAATGAATGTCTAACAGTAAGAAATATTATCGTAATATGGGAAATAGGTGTTAAAGGACTCGAATTTCTTCCTTGTTACGTATACATACATATATACATGTCGTTGCCTTAATATAGAAAGGCCCTAACTCGTGTTTTTAAGTAGAGATTTTTTGGGGCTTACAAAAAAGAGTTAGTACTTTTCCTTTAAAGGTTACAATATATAAAATAAAACCATGCAGATAGTTTAATTCAAACTTTTTTTATTAACATCGAAAAATAAAAATGTTTAAATATATATCATTATGAACACTGTACTTGGTTACAAGAAGATAATAAAAACGTCATTGTAAAACTTAACATTTTCAAAAAAAAAAAAAAAAACAATTATTTATTTTATATATCTAAAGGGAATAGTCTTCTTGATCGGTTTCAGGCAGCAAGTCTTCTATGGTATGATCATGTTGTACATTTAAAAATTCGTGGTGAAATCTTTCAGGTATGATTTTGTTGTCGCAGAGTGTTGTTCTTAAATCTCTGTACTTTGTAGAGGAAATTTTCAATGGACTTTTATATAATTTTGCAGGTCCCTTGGCTAGTATTTCAGAGTGTCGTCTAAATCGTAAAATCGAATTTATACCAAAATATTTTATTTCAGAATTTTCAAAATAACCATATTTAAGACTTATGTTCGGGTTATCTTTTTCAAATATAGCAGAACGTAAATTCTTCAACGAAATTTTCATTGTTCTTACACGGATTAGACAGAACACTTGTATTGCGAACCTTTACATTTTTCAGCCGTAAAGGTAATTTTCGTTGCCTTTTAAATTCTCTCTGTCCCACACAGGTTTCTTCTTCATCAGAAGATGTATCTGAATCGCTGTATGGAACGAGGGAGCGCTTATTAACTTTCTATAAAAAATTGTTATTTAACACAAAACTTTAACACATTTTTAACACTTTCTTATTCATCTCTGTCATAATTTATACATTTTTTAGATATTTACATACGAATATTAAAATAATACTTCACACGTATTATTATATTATAATTTTTAAAAGCAATATATTTTTCAAATTTTTTATGAAGAAAATTTTATCTTAAGCGACTAGTCGCTGTCACAAAAAAGTAAACAAATTTTCAAAGTGCACTTAAGTTAAAATTTTGTTTGTTATAAATTCATAACGGTGCACAGTGTGACCCTGAAATTTTTATAGATGATGCAAATTAGGGTAATGAATTTATTTATTACAAAAACGATATATGAAAAATATGTCGCTTAAGCTTTTTTTGCGGTTATGGCTCGATATATAAATATATGAAAAAAAATTAGAAATGAGGATTGCAGTTAAGAAGCTGCTAAAAGAAAGGAGGAAAATTGGGTGCTTTGGTATGTATATTTTACGTACTTACATATACTTTTCTAAAATTAAATAAAAACATAACACATGATAAAAATAATACGATTGATTGTTTTTTTATTTGGTTTCTCACATACTAAATTTTATTTAAATTCATATTCAAAAATAAATTCATTTCAAAAAGAGTTAACAGATATAAATTCATATCAAAAAAGATAAAACTAAATTCATTTTAAGCCTAATTAAGTACTCTGATGCTCAATTACAAGTGCCATTAATTTTAATGCACTCTTTTGATTTTCAGCTACCTTTTAAAATTCTTCTTGCAAACTTAAAAAAGAGATCAGTTTTTTCAGCTTCGGATTGGACTACAGACGATGCTAATTCATTCAATGTTTTTAACGATTCCTTATAATTTGCTTCTGCGTCAGCCAACAAATCGTTTCCGTTTTTGGGCTTCCTTTGGCGTAGAAGGAGGTGAACATATGGACTGACTACTGTCTGTCGGATATTCTACAAATTCTGCCAACATATCGTTGATTTTAGGATCCTCAGCCATTTGATCAAACAAATCACGGAAACTATTTGTGCTTGAGTCAACATAATTTGTCACACTAGGCCTGAATGATTAAAGAATATTAAGAATATACTATAAATTATTAAGAATATACTATGAAAAAAATGGTTTTCAATCATCTTCCCAGAACATTTGAAAGTATTCCATTTCCGTCACCAATACTTTTAAGAAGCCTCTAAGCTCCAAACGCTCACTTCCACTGTATTTGCTTTTGGCAGTTTTGTACCTCCTACGCAAACTCTTCCAAAGTACTTGGTATTCGCTTCCTACAATTAATTAAACACAACGTATTGAATGATTTTGATACTTATCAACAAAATTTAACTTTCTTCCTATTCCAATAGAGGTTGCTATTGTTGACAACACACCTTGTTTCATGATTGTTTTTGTAACTTTTGTTACTCATATCATATAAACATTCTCTGCCCGGTTTTTTATTTCCGAAATAAGCTTCAGTGCTACTGATTTATTTCAATCCATTTTAAACAACCGCTCTCTATTTTATTATACTTACATACATACAAATATACATATAGTATGATGTGGCAGCTCAGTTCAACTTTACCTAAAAAATTAAAATATCTGGCAGCACAGTTCAATTGTTTCGGAACAAAAATTAAAATTAAACCAATTCGAGCTGAAATTGTCCCAAACCAATATTACTCTCCTTCGCTCTCTCTCAAAAAGAGAAACGTCGAACTACATAAAAAAAATTGTTTCGTAACAAAATTGGGAGAATCCAACTTTAAGGGCAAAATACAACTTCATGGTACAAAATATAAAGAAAAATATGTCTTCTCCCAAATTTTTTTATACTACAGCAGATATTCGGTCCGTGATTTAAATGGTCAGTGTTTATGTGGATTGTAAAGAAGAAAAGAAAACAAAGAAAATAATTGATCTCACTCTCAATCAACCCCCAAACAGAAAGGTACGTTTTATTTGTGAAATATTTAACTTCGCATTTTTCTAATACTCTTGTGTATTTTTTGTGGCTCAAACAAAATATTTTATTTTTGATATTTTACCTCAATTCCCCCCGAAACAGTCGGCAAACCACAGAACCTTTTTAGGGTTTACATGTCATTGTAAAGAAAGAATGTTAGGAAAAAACATTGCACAGATTATAATAGAAATTAACACTTGTTTTGGCCTAAGTAGCTCCAACATTGTTGTAACTGTTACGGATAACGGTTCAAATTTCGGAGTGGAATATTATATTTTCGAAGATATCATTGATGATGATCTGCCAGTCTTTCATAATGAGAGGTGGTTGCCTACATATGTATCAAAGATGTTGCAGCCATACTCTGAATTTGCTTGCTTCATCCGATTTTGACAAAATTTTGAAAACTGATCAGCCACTGTTCATTCAAAATATCAGAGTAATTAAAATCCCTTTTGTATTATAAATTTTTCATATACTTGTCAAATTCTATTAACTTTTATAGGCATTTGATAAATGCAATAGCCTGTGGAAAAAGTACAAGTGGCTAAAGTCTTTGGAAATAATTCCAGAGTACTTGAGATCGGTGACGCTTTTGCCCGTTGTTACTAGATGGAACTCATTGGTGCAGTACAGAAACTAATTAGGTACAAAGACAACATGAATAGTCGGTGTCTTAAGCTAAGTTTACCAAATCTTTCTCTACAAGAACATATTAAACCTGACCGACAGTCCACTGTAACACATCAGTTCTTTTGTTATTTGAACGATGAATAGAGTACAGATGGGAATTGGGAAAAATATGATTTGCTAAAACAAGCATTTACATATTTTAACACGTACCTAACGTCTTCAGTTCCAGTGAAACGACTATTTTCTTTTGCCGGGATCGTCAACAGCCCAAGATGAGAATCATTATCTGATTTTTCGTTTGAAAAATTAGTGTTAACGAAGGCGAATTTTCAATATATGTAATTGTATGATGTTAATTTTTTGTTAACTATTTTATTTACTATTCAAACCAGAAATAATCGTAATTGTAATCATTATTCCACAATTAAAAAAAATGTAATCTAATTACTAATCATTACGATTATTAATCATTACTTAAGCCCACTTCACACGGTAATACTTTACGTACGTAAAGTCTAATAGGCCATTTACACTACAGCGAAATCTAGTAGATTAGATTTCAAATCTTGCTCAAAATCTACATCGTTTACACTGTATTTATTTGACAGTAGCAAGATTTCATTTTAATAACAAAAACAGCTGACTGAAATTTAAAAGAAAATAATAATATTTTAGTTTAACCCTAATCAAGTCAGGCAAAATTTTTACAAATCCAGTCAAAATGTGTTTCAGAGGCACATACAAAGAATTTACGTATTAATTTTGTTAACTTATTTTCATTTTAATAAATTTTTTCTTCTCAGTTACATAAATGAAATATTATTTATTTATTTTCGCATTTTAAGCAAACTAGAACTTTTGAACAATGCTCGTCGCAAGTATTTTTGTGGTAAATACTGCAAGACTGCTTACACATTCTTCATATCTTTGGTGGGCACATATAACATCTACGTCTCATATCTGTCTGCCTTGACTGGTTTGAGAATTAATCCTCTTGTTGTATGGACCGAACATTGGACACATTATTTTTATTTAATTTTAGAAGACTGCGGCAAATAATGGGTGCCAGAACTCTTCGTAACTCATTATACCTCATTATTATATTTAATTTTGTTGTTCACCAACAATAGAAGTAATAGTTAGCGTTCCCATATGTGCCTCATAGACACATTTTGCCATGATTAAGAACATTTTTGATTGAAACAAAATAAAAAATAAAAAGAAATTAATTTATTACTTAAAATTTGTAAATTCTAAATAAAACAACTGAAAGTAGGAATTCAAGAAGCAGTAAAAACTAGAACCTATATTCAAGGAAGTTACAACATGACCAAGTGAAATATGTGTCGGAGAGGCACATGTTGACTTGATTAGGGTTAAATTGAAATGTAATTTTTTTTCCTGCTCAGCGTTGTATTTTTAAGTACTATTTGGCAAAACACATAGTTGCATTTGTATTTTTACTAGATTTTGAGTAGATTTTGCCGAAATCTACTAAATAAGTAGATTTTGTTTTGTATGGGAAATCTAGTTAAAATCAACTAGATTTGGCCCGAAATCTCCTAAGTACTAGATTTCGCTGTAGTGTAAATGGCCTATAATAATAATAGTCATATGATTTATATTTTTTACGTTTACATGATCGGTATAAGACAATAACAAAGTAGAATGAAAACAGCTGTTACACTTTTTTTTCTATGTGCTTACATAAAAATACAGCCCTGATCTAATGCGACTTGCTTGTTTTTTGAATCATTTCAAAAAATGAAGAGAGCCATACTACTGTCAAACTTTTCATCTGTATTTTCTCCCAATGTGTGATGGTTTCATTACATAGTACATTTAGACGATCACATCGGTACTCTTCTACACAAAATTTTGACAGAACATATTACTTGTGGGATCGTGTAAAGTAGGCTTTAACAGGTATGATTATGACATGTTTTTATTCATTTTTATTTGTACACTTTATAATAATTTTCTTCAGTTTTGTTATCGATAAGTTTTTATCACTCTATCTTTCTGTATTACTTCCATAGAACTTTCATTTGTGAGTTAATATCTTTTTGTGCTACGATTAATAATAAATAAGTAAAAAGGTAGACGAGATTACTGAGATGATTAAAGGATAAAAGATGTCTCCTCTTAATATATGAAAATCTTTGTAATCAACTGGACTTTAACACATTTCCTACAAAAATTGATTTGATAGAGTTCAATAGTCTCAATTCGAAACAAGAATTATACAAAATTTTAGAGGCATACACATAGGCTTGCCAGACGTACTGTTTTCAGCAGTACGCGTACTTTTTTTGGTTTTTGTACTTTCACCATAATTTTATAGAGACATGTCCATACAAAAAAAACAAAACATAAAGGCTTACTTTTTGTCGCAAGATTGGTGTTCCCCTGTTTTACGCCAATTTTCCGGAAATGAAATTTCTGAAGCATACCTCGGTTTTGTCCATAATATAGGAAATGCAATAATATCTGCTATTAAAAAGTTAGAAGAAAATAATAGCTTTGTAATAACTGATATGTTTCAAATAATAAAACAGTTAAACGACAAATTTGAACAACAGCAGGTTGAAAAATTCTATGGGTTTTTAGCCAAACGTATTGCAATAATCAGCAAGAGATTTGCAAGAGTTTTTATCGAATATAAGTACATACTTATATAAAAGGTAGTTTCAATTTAGAAAATAATAAGTTTGAAAAACTTTCAATTTTTCATCTTAATTCAAACATTTCTTTTCATGAATTTGTAGAAATAATTACATTATTTTCAATCAAAAATATTGATTTAGATCAACTTTTTGACGAATTTATATCATTAAAAATATTTGCTTTCAGGGTATGCCAGTCAATTGCATTTTTCAGCATGACAATGACCCAAAGCACACTTCAAGGTTAGTGAAGTGTTGGCTTTCGGGTCAAAATATTCATGTTCTGCACTGGCCACCCCAAAATCCTGATCTTAACCCAATTGAACATGCATGGGCAATTGTTAAAAGAGATATTAAGAACAAAAATCCTTAAAATAACGATGAATTTTTTCAGCTGGTGCAACAAAGCTGGTAAAACATATCAGTACAATGCTAACATATGATACAAATTTTACCAAAAAGTGTTGCAGATGTTGTTCAAAACAAGGGCTATCCGACGAAATATTAAAGAATATTTTTTGTTTCTAATTATATGACCAAACTGAAATTGGTATTTTTTGTTTTTAGCTAATTTTTTTTAAAAATGATAATGATGCTTCGAATTTTTTATTTTAAACTTGAAGCTAATTTGTTGTAATGTGTTTTTTAGCTATTAGTTTTAAAAATAAGTTAACAAACATACATGTTGCTAAGTCGTTTCTAATTATAAGGCCACCACTGTATATAAATTCTATAGATTTAAAATCACAAAAACTGATTTAAATTAAATTTTAAGCTCATTTTTTATATTAAATACAAATCGTTATGATCTCTTTTTTATGTTCTTCATTGTTACTGTTGTGAACTATTTTATGTTCATTTTTTTTATTGAATTAAATAAATTTTGAAAATAAAAAATTGTACTTCTTTTTACTCAATTGTACTGCTTTTTTAACTTCGATGTACGTTTTTTTGACGATTTCAAATCTGGCAAGCCTACATACTCATTCTAATTAACAAGTACAAGTTCAATGAATTTGTTTCAAAATTTTAAGAAAAAATTTTTTATATTGAGCAGAATGCCTTGTCACTGCTTTTTCACAGACGTCTTTTCGGATTAGTGCTTATAAACACAAAGAATAAAACTTTCTCCTGTTTCAATTCTAATCAAGGTGACTGTAACAACTTTTTCGAAATCTTCAAATTAAAAACCGAAGTTAGAAACTAAAATTTATAAATAAATTTGTTAACCCATTTACGGTCACTGCGCCAATTTGGGAACACTTAATTATTAAGGCTTTATAAAAAACTGTTTACTCTAGTTTATTTATTTTTGCATTATTTAATAGTGGAAAGTGCTCTGAATAAATATTAAATGAAACAATTTAACTACATTTATTGTTGTTGTTGTAATAATCTATTAAACTTCATTAAAAGAAGCCTTTAATTGTGGAATTTTCGTATGCTTATATACATAAGCTATATTGGAAATTAGAGATTTTAATAACTTACAAGATCTATTTGAAAGATCCTATTGAAATATTCAGAAATTAATTGAGAGCAAACTTTTTGGATATGCAGATCAAATACTGCAAACTTACTTTCATTGTGATGGAAAAACTGCTGAACCTCTATTTATATTCTGCAATGTGAAACAGCACCAACAATTTGAAAAATGAACTTTAAATGTGCATAACTTAAGGAACGGTCACATCTAACAAATATTTGACACAAGACATAAAATATTTGTTTACCATAATGTGACCACAAAATAATTTTGCGTGGCAAACAAAAATGTTTTTAGTGTGACTACCCTGTGTCAAATATTTTCATGATTTTTGGGCTAATATTTATTTGCTCTTACATATTTTTCGTAAGGGCAAACAGAGGCAAATAACAGCGGTATTGGGCTGTGTTGTCTACTTGTTTACCAAAATCGTTAAAAAACGACGGAAATAATATTAAAGTTAAAAAATAATGTAATTTAAGTAATCCCTTTTAATATTGTTTTTAAATCATTGTATCTATACATACTCAGAATCTGAGTCCTCACGAAAAATTTTAATTTATTTTTACATCAACGAATATGTTTTTCAGTATCAATGCAATTTAAAATAAAAACAATGTAGCGTATGATAAGTAATGGCATATATTGAAAGGTAGTAGCTTTGGAATATTATAGTCCGCCGATTAGACGATTTGTGTTTTATTTTATGTTTCCTCTTGTCTAAAGCAGTACTGTAAACATTTTTTGTGATTAAATTGTATTTAGAAAAAATAGTTAAAAGTTTTACATAATTTTTAAAAGAATTTAGCGATTGGCTACACTTGAACAATAAACATCTGTTAATTTTATTCGTATAAATTGTGGTGATTTTATACATTGTGGTAAGTAAATGCAATAGTTTTATAAAGATTTAAATTAAATTAATATTCGAATTTTATCCAATAGGGAAAACGAGTACGCAGCTCTCGCTAACAAAAGACTGAGAGTAAAGCCAAAGGTGAAGAAGGGCTGGGAAGACCCCGACGTATTTAAATTAATTTCATTAGTGGAGAAACAAAAATGTTTATGGGATGCTAAGGATGGCGATTACCACAATAAAATTGTGAGGGAAATTGCCTGGCAAACTGTAGGAGATGAGTTCGAAGGCAAATTTTCTAACATATATCCAAATGCGAAATGGTCCAATTTCCGAAAACAGTATCGGGTCTACGCTAGAAGGGCTAAGACGAAATCTGGCCAGGGCACATTAGAAAGCCCAAATGGAGATACTACGGCGCCATGAACTTCATTGTACGCGCAGAAGACCAGCAGACTCAACAAACAATTTAAATTTGGATTGTGAGTCAGACAATAGTTGTAAGTAAAAATAGTTATATAAAACTGATTATTTTACGATAAATTTAAATCATTGACTGGGCTCGCAAGATTTTGAGAAATTTTGACGAAATTTAGCCAGAAGAATTCGCAATACACTCGACCTTATAAATTTGACGAAGTCTTTCTAGACAAAAAGGTAATTGCCAATTTAAAGTCGTTCTTTGTCGCTTGGGATCTTCAGGTGATGGGTGAACCATTAAAATCATTGCAAACAAGTATTTAAAGCGATTATGAATCCTAAAATCAGTGAATACTATTTTCAATTTAATTCAAATTAAACGTAAATTTCCTTTCTTTAAGTTGCAGCTCTTTTTCTTTTAACTTTGTTTTTTCTATCACCACCACTTCACTTTCCTTATAGAAACTCAATTTTTGTTTCTTAATTTCAATCATTTTCATCTGTGTCTGAATTATTTCTAATTTAGCAGTTCTGGAATATATGCTTTTTCTACTTGTTGGTGGAATATATTTTTGTGAACTCGATGCTATGGACTCAGCATGAAAATTTTCGGTCGCGTTCACAATAGATCACTCTATGACGCAACTATTAAAAATGCCATAGAGTTTGTCAAAGTATCTGCACATTTATACTAAAGTACCTGGAAAAAACACCATCGTTTATGTCGTTTTGCGAAAACTGAGAACTTGCTTTTCTTGTACTCGCGTAGATTTCTCCCATACTTTTCGCTAGTCGTAATTTACCTGGTTCCTGATATTACTGCGTACCTTTTCCCAATCCCTAATAATAAATGTCAACATGCAGATTTTCCTCTGATACTAATTTTCTTATTAGATTGAAATGCACTCGCTTTGGTTTAGACAACAACGTAAAAATATACGTGTTCATGTATGTATTCAAACAAATTAATTACCACCTTTTATTTCATTTCTTATTCAAATTTATTTCACTTATTAACAAATTTGCTAATCACACAATTTTCTTATTTAATTTCGCACTCCCTACTCATGAGAATAGCTTACTTAAAAGAAAAAAAACTTTTCCAAATCTAGATATTTGTAAAGATTCATATTATTACAATGCAAGAGAAAACCGATTGGATATTTTGAGAATATCATCCGAACTTGAACTTTCGAACTTTCTTCTTCCAATTATAATAAATAAAAGATAATATTTTTAACTGTACAAATATTATTAACAATAATAACAGTGACGATCAATCAAAGGCTGAAAAATGGAAAATATGTTATAAATGCGTTAACTTACGTACACAAATAATTTACTTGTTACTTATATTGCAAAATAAAATACAATTACAAATTCATAAATCGTGTAAATTTTGGTGTTACTAGTATTATTTTGTTAGAACTACAATAAAAAAAATATATATACAATTTCTGAAATGTGCTAAACTAAATTGAATATGAGATAAATTACGCTTCGGGTAAATGGTTTGAAAATTGCTATACATAGATACTTTTGCTTAAAATTGGGTTCTTTAATCCTAGCATTGAAATATTTTATAATGAAATAAATTCTGTATGTATGGATTTAAAACATCCCCATGTTTTATTGTGGAACAACAAAGAAAGCGGTGTTTTTGGAGAAGTTCGTCGAAGAGTATTTGACGAAGACCATATCGCTGGCAATTTTTGTCGAACAAATCTATAAATTTACTCTTCAACACTTTATAATAATATGAAAAGCCCTGCGGGGGTTTAACTAGGCGACTTTTATGGAACTGTTTGCTATATGTGAAGAAATAAATTAAAATAGGTCATAGGAACTTCACATATGGGTATTTGGGATAATTTCTTATAAAAATATCCTGTAATATAAAAGAATGCGTTGTTTTGAAGGACCAACATTTCTTGGCTGCTGAAATGTTTTACGCGTAACTCATTATCAATTATGGATGGACAAGGATTTAGTAGAGAATGGAACTCATCCCATTGCGTATGGTCTTTAGTATATACGCTAGGTCTACAATTGAAAAATCTAAGATATTATCAACTGAGGAAACATTTCGCAGTTTCCATTTACATAGAGTGACCCCCGGCGCTTTTGAAAAGAGCTTGAAAAATTTCGGAGGGTTATACTTACAGCATTACCTTACTTTTACGTGTTTGTCCAAAAAAGTGTTCTAAATGGTCCTGGGTTAACCTGCGCGGCTATTAAAAATATCGAATACATTATTAAAAAATTCTAAGTATTCAGCTGTATTAAGGAATGTTCGGGCTTTTGAGCTATCAAATTTCCCTGACTTATGCAAACTCTCATCCTTTAGAAATTATTGGAATAAATGTGGTCCAAACTTAGCTAGGTTTTAAGCCTATTGCTTGTAATTTTGAAATTGCCTCGAAAATATAAGTTTTCATTTTCATAAACAAAGCAGTAAGAAATAGTTTGCGCTTGTCGCTAAGTTACGAAAACGATTTTCATCCCCAAAGTCCTCTAAGCTTATAATTTTGTCTTTGAAGCTATCATAGTCAAAAAAATTTTCCAGCGCTTTCACCTTTAGTGCCACAAAAGTTCCGTTTAAATTTCACGGAGCTCTTGGCCTGTCCTTTACGAAGCGTTGTAAAGTTCTAATTTCGGGCCAATTTACCATTGGACATAAATATCTATACACTAAGGTAGAAATGAAAAATACGGCTAAGGAAATCAGTTTCAGTCCGACACAGTAACGTCGTTGCTTCGGTTCACGTGTATAATCATTTAAATCATTTTCTAAACACACCGAGAACGGTTTACTAGTTTTTGAAGAAAAATCATTTTTCTTTAACTCCAATTCCAAGTTTTCAGACTTTTTTCTTTTTCTACTTCTCTAGATAACCTGATAATAGCAAGCTTCAACTTGCTTTTTAATCTTGTTTTCTAAGAAATATTGCCTACGATAATGGTCCAAGGCTGCTTTTAATATTCTAACGTCCGAGTTTGTTTTTTGGTACAAAATTTTTTGATAGGAGGGGTGTCTCTAAAACTACAGGATATTTCACTGTCCATGGTTACGTCCTCTAAAATCATGTCGCTCTGATTCCCTATCTCGATTTCTCTACCATTATCTACTTCAAATTTCTGTTCTAAGTTATTAAAACTTGGTATTGCTTTCTCTCTAGACAATTCATTTAGTAGAACACATTTCGGAACCACAATTTTGGAAACACGATTTCCAGAAATGTACTCCGGGGCAAAATGCAGCCTACACGTGTGCAAGCGCTTCACTGATAACTTCACATTTAAAATACGAAGCTATTCAGCACTTCTAAAAAAGGAACAAAAAATAAAGAGAAAACCTCCTTTAATACAAAACGAATAAAAAGCTATAGTGAAAATAAGATCAAATTCTAAGCAAAAATAGCCAAAAAAAGAAGTACCAAAATTTGTTAATAATATAAACAATTTGCATTTTTACCAAAAAAATAAAAAAATTTTGACCCAATTTTACAAAAAATTTCATTTTCATCACTTATTTCTTATTGAATCAACCTATTCATATACAATACAAACAGCATCTAACCAAAACCTACAACATCACCCAAACACAGTTCTTCAAGTAAATCCAACATAAGCAAAATATAGGAAACAAATATGTTTTCATCCCTACCGTGTACCACATACTTAAACTGCCATATCTCCGGAATGCTTTTACCAATCTTCCTAGAGCAAACGACCATCGACTATTCTATAAAAACTATGTAAGTTATGTACTTTCTGCTACAGAAAGACTTTTTTTCCACATTTTTTGTACAAAAAATAAAAATCAAATATTAGTTCGACCATAACTTCCAAACGCCTTCACCGATTTTCATTAAATAAGCGACACATTTCTGGAGATCGAAAATCAAGTTTTTTTTTTAATGTTTTCCATAAAACATAAAAATTAACAAAATGTAGCTAAATATGAAAACCAAAATTAGTCTGCTTTATTTGCAATTGGTTTCTACCAAAGCTTTCACAAGAAGCATTGCACCTCTTCCTCTTAGTTTTATTATTATTATATACATATATGTATATCATTATATTATAATATATTACTTATATAATTGTTGTTAATGAGAATAAATTTAATTAGAATTAGCCATAGTACAAAATGAACTCACCTATGTTCATTTCCAAACTCCATAAATGCAAAACAAAAATTAAAATTAAATTTCAAGTTTTTAATAATGCTCGTATAATGGAGAAATAAATATTTGGCCCATTTAATCCAAGTTAACACTTGTAAAATATATAATATAATTAAAACGAAATTTAACGGCTTGGGAAGGAAAACAGCCTTAAAAATCGGAGGCCTCTGTTGATAGAAAACACAAATTTTCCCTCACAAATAAAACAAACTCACTTTTAATATTACAAATTAAAAAGATAAATTAAACGATATAAACCGTTTGTGAGGGAAACCAGCCTTAAAACCCGGAGGTATGTTTTGTATTTTAGGTCTCCCTCACAAATAAAAATAAACGTACTTTTAATATATGTAAATAATAGTAAAATTGAAAAAAATTTTCCTTCCACATACAAATTTTTAAATAATAATAATTTATAATATATAATATGTACTTACATCGCAGTATTCTGCGGAAACCGATGTAGGTTTGGGCCTCGTAGACAGCCCAGGATGTACATTCGGGTTCTGTAAAAAATTTATTAAATTATTTTATAAAATAAATATACTTTTGCAAATACTCACATTTTTCCTGTGTGCTTCTTGTTACAATGGTTGATATGGAACTGCCCGACTCAAATACTTCTTTGGTGGTTTTTTATAACAATTGTACAGAATTTCTATTGAAACAAAAAATATATTTTTATTCTCTTACAAATTTTTACTTTAATTGTTAATAACTTACTTATATTTAATGTTTTAAATTGTTTATAAAAAAGAAATACCTTGCAATTTTACCACCACCGACAAATTTGCCACTTGTATCACTTGTAAGTAAAAAGCACTTGTATATCTTTTATTACGCGCCAATTTTATTATTCCTTTACTCTAGTTTATTTATTTTTGCATTATTTAATAGTGGAAAGTGCTCTGAATAAATATTAAATGAAACAATTTAACTACATTTATTGTTGTTGTTGTAATAATCTATTAAACTTCATTAAAAGAAGCCTTTAATTGTGGAATTTTCGTATGCTTATATACATAAGCTATATTGGAAATTAGAGATTTTAATAACTTACAAGATCTATTTGAAAGATCCTATTGAAATATTCAGAAATTAATTGAGAGCAAACTTTTTGGATATGCAGATCAAATACTGCAAACTTACTTTCATTGTGATGGAAAAACTGCTGAACCTCTATTTATATTCTGCAATGTGAAACAGCACCAACAATTTGAAAAATGAACTTTAAATGTGCATAACTTAAGGAACGGTCACATCTAACAAATATTTGACACAAGACATAAAATATTTGTTTACCATAATGTGACCACAAAATAATTTTGCGTGGCAAACAAAAATGTTTTTAGTGTGACTACCCTGTGTCAAATATTTTCATGATTTTTGGGCTAATATTTATTTGCTCTTACATATTTTTCGTAAGGGCAAACAGAGGCAAATAACAGCGGTATTGGGCTGTGTTGTCTACTTGTTTACCAAAATCGTTAAAAAACGACGGAAATAATATTAAAGTTAAAAAATAATGTAATTTAAGTAATCCCTTTTAATATTGTTTTTAAATCATTGTATCTATACATACTCAGAATCTGAGTCCTCACGAAAAATTTTAATTTATTTTTACATCAACGAATATGTTTTTCAGTATCAATGCAATTTAAAATAAAAACAATGTAGCGTATGATAAGTAATGGCATATATTGAAAGGTAGTAGCTTTGGAATATTATAGTCCGCCGATTAGACGATTTGTGTTTTATTTTATGTTTCCTCTTGTCTAAAGCAGTACTGTAAACATTTTTTGTGATTAAATTGTATTTAGAAAAAATAGTTAAAAGTTTTACATAATTTTTAAAAGAATTTAGCGATTGGCTACACTTGAACAATAAACATCTGTTAATTTTATTCGTATAAATTGTGGTGATTTTATACATTGTGGTAAGTAAATGCAATAGTTTTATAAAGATTTAAATTAAATTAATATTCGAATTTTATCCAATAGGGAAAACGAGTACGCAGCTCTCGCTAACAAAAGACTGAGAGTAAAGCCAAAGGTGAAGAAGGGCTGGGAAGACCCCGACGTATTTAAATTAATTTCATTAGTGGAGAAACAAAAATGTTTATGGGATGCTAAGGATGGCGATTACCACAATAAAATTGTGAGGGAAATTGCCTGGCAAACTGTAGGAGATGAGTTCGAAGGCAAATTTTCTAACATATATCCAAATGCGAAATGGTCCAATTTCCGAAAACAGTATCGGGTCTACGCTAGAAGGGCTAAGACGAAATCTGGCCAGGGCACATTAGAAAGCCCAAATGGAGATACTACGGCGCCATGAACTTCATTGTACGCGCAGAAGACCAGCAGACTCAACAAACAATTTAAATTTGGATTGTGAGTCAGACAATAGTTGTAAGTAAAAATAGTTATATAAAACTGATTATTTTACGATAAATTTAAATCATTGACTGGGCTCGCAAGATTTTGAGAAATTTTGACGAAATTTAGCCAGAAGAATTCGCAATACACTCGACCTTATAAATTTGACGAAGTCTTTCTAGACAAAAAGGTAATTGCCAATTTAAAGTCGTTCTTTGTCGCTTGGGATCTTCAGGTGATGGGTGAACCATTAAAATCATTGCAAACAAGTATTTAAAGCGATTATGAATCCTAAAATCAGTGAATACTATTTTCAATTTAATTCAAATTAAACGTAAATTTCCTTTCTTTAAGTTGCAGCTCTTTTTCTTTTAACTTTGTTTTTTCTATCACCACCACTTCACTTTCCTTATAGAAACTCAATTTTTGTTTCTTAATTTCAATCATTTTCATCTGTGTCTGAATTATTTCTAATTTAGCAGTTCTGGAATATATGCTTTTTCTACTTGTTGGTGGAATATATTTTTGTGAACTCGATGCTATGGACTCAGCATGAAAATTTTCGGTCGCGTTCACAATAGATCACTCTATGACGCAACTATTAAAAATGCCATAGAGTTTGTCAAAGTATCTGCACATTTATACTAAAGTACCTGGAAAAAACACCATCGTTTATGTCGTTTTGCGAAAACTGAGAACTTGCTTTTCTTGTACTCGCGTAGATTTCTCCCATACTTTTCGCTAGTCGTAATTTACCTGGTTCCTGATATTACTGCGTACCTTTTCCCAATCCCTAATAATAAATGTCAACATGCAGATTTTCCTCTGATACTAATTTTCTTATTAGATTGAAATGCACTCGCTTTGGTTTAGACAACAACGTAAAAATATACGTGTTCATGTATGTATTCAAACAAATTAATTACCACCTTTTATTTCATTTCTTATTCAAATTTATTTCACTTATTAACAAATTTGCTAATCACACAATTTTCTTATTTAATTTCGCACTCCCTACTCATGAGAATAGCTTACTTAAAAGAAAAAAAACTTTTCCAAATCTAGATATTTGTAAAGATTCATATTATTACAATGCAAGAGAAAACCGATTGGATATTTTGAGAATATCATCCGAACTTGAACTTTCGAACTTTCTTCTTCCAATTATAATAAATAAAAGATAATATTTTTAACTGTACAAATATTATTAACAATAATAACAGTGACGATCAATCAAAGGCTGAAAAATGGAAAATATGTTATAAATGCGTTAACTTACGTACACAAATAATTTACTTGTTACTTATATTGCAAAATAAAATACAATTACAAATTCATAAATCGTGTAAATTTTGGTGTTACTAGTATTATTTTGTTAGAACTACAATAAAAAAAATATATATACAATTTCTGAAATGTGCTAAACTAAATTGAATATGAGATAAATTACGCTTCGGGTAAATGGTTTGAAAATTGCTATACATAGATACTTTTGCTTAAAATTGGGTTCTTTAATCCTAGCATTGAAATATTTTATAATGAAATAAATTCTGTATGTATGGATTTAAAACATCCCCATGTTTTATTGTGGAACAACAAAGAAAGCGGTGTTTTTGGAGAAGTTCGTCGAAGAGTATTTGACGAAGACCATATCGCTGGCAATTTTTGTCGAACAAATCTATAAATTTACTCTTCAACACTTTATAATAATATGAAAAGCCCTGCGGGGGTTTAACTAGGCGACTTTTATGGAACTGTTTGCTATATGTGAAGAAATAAATTAAAATAGGTCATAGGAACTTCACATATGGGTATTTGGGATAATTTCTTATAAAAATATCCTGTAATATAAAAGAATGCGTTGTTTTGAAGGACCAACATTTCTTGGCTGCTGAAATGTTTTACGCGTAACTCATTATCAATTATGGATGGACAAGGATTTAGTAGAGAATGGAACTCATCCCATTGCGTATGGTCTTTAGTATATACGCTAGGTCTACAATTGAAAAATCTAAGATATTATCAACTGAGGAAACATTTCGCAGTTTCCATTTACATAGAGTGACCCCCGGCGCTTTTGAAAAGAGCTTGAAAAATTTCGGAGGGTTATACTTACAGCATTACCTTACTTTTACGTGTTTGTCCAAAAAAGTGTTCTAAATGGTCCTGGGTTAACCTGCGCGGCTATTAAAAATATCGAATACATTATTAAAAAATTCTAAGTATTCAGCTGTATTAAGGAATGTTCGGGCTTTTGAGCTATCAAATTTCCCTGACTTATGCAAACTCTCATCCTTTAGAAATTATTGGAATAAATGTGGTCCAAACTTAGCTAGGTTTTAAGCCTATTGCTTGTAATTTTGAAATTGCCTCGAAAATATAAGTTTTCATTTTCATAAACAAAGCAGTAAGAAATAGTTTGCGCTTGTCGCTAAGTTACGAAAACGATTTTCATCCCCAAAGTCCTCTAAGCTTATAATTTTGTCTTTGAAGCTATCATAGTCAAAAAAATTTTCCAGCGCTTTCACCTTTAGTGCCACAAAAGTTCCGTTTAAATTTCACGGAGCTCTTGGCCTGTCCTTTACGAAGCGTTGTAAAGTTCTAATTTCGGGCCAATTTACCATTGGACATAAATATCTATACACTAAGGTAGAAATGAAAAATACGGCTAAGGAAATCAGTTTCAGTCCGACACAGTAACGTCGTTGCTTCGGTTCACGTGTATAATCATTTAAATCATTTTCTAAACACACCGAGAACGGTTTACTAGTTTTTGAAGAAAAATCATTTTTCTTTAACTCCAATTCCAAGTTTTCAGACTTTTTTCTTTTTCTACTTCTCTAGATAACCTGATAATAGCAAGCTTCAACTTGCTTTTTAATCTTGTTTTCTAAGAAATATTGCCTACGATAATGGTCCAAGGCTGCTTTTAATATTCTAACGTCCGAGTTTGTTTTTTGGTACAAAATTTTTTGATAGGAGGGGTGTCTCTAAAACTACAGGATATTTCACTGTCCATGGTTACGTCCTCTAAAATCATGTCGCTCTGATTCCCTATCTCGATTTCTCTACCATTATCTACTTCAAATTTCTGTTCTAAGTTATTAAAACTTGGTATTGCTTTCTCTCTAGACAATTCATTTAGTAGAACACATTTCGGAACCACAATTTTGGAAACACGATTTCCAGAAATGTACTCCGGGGCAAAATGCAGCCTACACGTGTGCAAGCGCTTCACTGATAACTTCACATTTAAAATACGAAGCTATTCAGCACTTCTAAAAAAGGAACAAAAAATAAAGAGAAAACCTCCTTTAATACAAAACGAATAAAAAGCTATAGTGAAAATAAGATCAAATTCTAAGCAAAAATAGCCAAAAAAAGAAGTACCAAAATTTGTTAATAATATAAACAATTTGCATTTTTACCAAAAAAATAAAAAAATTTTGACCCAATTTTACAAAAAATTTCATTTTCATCACTTATTTCTTATTGAATCAACCTATTCATATACAATACAAACAGCATCTAACCAAAACCTACAACATCACCCAAACACAGTTCTTCAAGTAAATCCAACATAAGCAAAATATAGGAAACAAATATGTTTTCATCCCTACCGTGTACCACATACTT
This sequence comes from Sarcophaga carnaria, assembly GCA_958299815.1. Classification (NCBI taxonomy): domain Eukaryota; kingdom Metazoa; phylum Arthropoda; class Insecta; order Diptera; family Sarcophagidae; genus Sarcophaga; species Sarcophaga carnaria. The sequence continues at coordinate 85,959,493 of OY283152.1, read as the reverse complement.
AAACTGCCATATCTCCGGAATGCTTTTACCAATCTTCCTAGAGCAAACGACCATCGACTATTCTATAAAAACTATGTAAGTTATGTACTTTCTGCTACAGAAAGACTTTTTTTCCACATTTTTTGTACAAAAAATAAAAATCAAATATTAGTTCGACCATAACTTCCAAACGCCTTCACCGATTTTCATTAAATAAGCGACACATTTCTGGAGATCGAAAATCAAGTTTTTTTTTTAATGTTTTCCATAAAACATAAAAATTAACAAAATGTAGCTAAATATGAAAACCAAAATTAGTCTGCTTTATTTGCAATTGGTTTCTACCAAAGCTTTCACAAGAAGCATTGCACCTCTTCCTCTTAGTTTTATTATTATTATATACATATATGTATATCATTATATTATAATATATTACTTATATAATTGTTGTTAATGAGAATAAATTTAATTAGAATTAGCCATAGTACAAAATGAACTCACCTATGTTCATTTCCAAACTCCATAAATGCAAAACAAAAATTAAAATTAAATTTCAAGTTTTTAATAATGCTCGTATAATGGAGAAATAAATATTTGGCCCATTTAATCCAAGTTAACACTTGTAAAATATATAATATAATTAAAACGAAATTTAACGGCTTGGGAAGGAAAACAGCCTTAAAAATCGGAGGCCTCTGTTGATAGAAAACACAAATTTTCCCTCACAAATAAAACAAACTCACTTTTAATATTACAAATTAAAAAGATAAATTAAACGATATAAACCGTTTGTGAGGGAAACCATCCTTAAAACCCGGAGGTATGTTTTGTATTTTAGGTCTCCCTCACAAATAAAAATAAACGTACTTTTAATATATGTAAATAATAGTAAAATTGAAAAAAATTTTCCTTCCACATACAAATTTTTAAATAATAATAATTTATAATATATAATATGTACTTACATCGCAGTATTCTGCGGAAACCGATGTAGGTTTGGGCCTCGTAGACAGCCCAGGATGTACATTCGGGTTCTGTAAAAAATTTATTAAATTATTTTATAAAATAAATATACTTTTGCAAATACTCACATTTTTCCTGTGTGCTTCTTGTTACAATGGTTGATATGGAACTGCCCGACTCAAATACTTCTTTGGTGGTTTTTTATAACAATTGTACAGAATTTCTATTGAAACAAAAAATATATTTTTATTCTCTTACAAATTTTTACTTTAATTGTTAATAACTTACTTATATTTAATGTTTTAAATTGTTTATAAAAAAGAAATACCTTGCAATTTTACCACCACCGACAAATTTGCCACTTGTATCACTTGTAAGTAAAAAGCACTTGTATATCTTTTATTACGCGCCAATTTTATTATTCCTTCTTCATAACGTATTAATAAATTTCAAATATTTGTATTAAAACGCGCCAATAATAAAAACCCAACCCGAAAACTAACAAAACAAACAGACAATCAGAGAGGGACAAATATTTGTTGGTAATATTTGCTGTCCTTTCACATTAAATTGGCAATTGTCATATTCCGTGTCGGCTGTGTACTTTGTGGTCTTAAGACTTTCATCCCAACACCTACGTTTGTGAAGATAACAAAACTTCTGCAATTTCTTTATTTCCTAAAACATCTTTATTTTCACTACTAGTGCAAAGCATTTTGATGTTGGCAGCCCGTAGACAACTTTTATACTTTGCATAAAAAATACTCCAATACATTATTTTTTCCAAGCAGCTGTATCCGTTATAGGAGGTCCGTTGAAATTAAACTCTTTCGCTAGTTTTGCCCACAAATAGTTAGCTCGTTGTTTGGCTTTTCCGCACTGCAACTGACTTTTGACCAAATCACTCTATTACACCATCAAATCTACTAATATTTGGAACTGGCGTTGTTGTATTTGTAACATCTTCGGCAATATAATGAATATATAAAAATAAAAACCTATTTTTGCTTACTTATATGATTCAAATTTCGTTAAGCGCAAATATCTTGCACTATGAAGACATATGCTATCGTATTACAGAGTGTGGTGATGCCAGATTTGCGAAAAGAAAGAAAGAAAACGCAATACACAGTAGATTATGTGCCATTTTTTAAGCATCGCTATAGGGAGTAACCCCCTGGAGAAATAATAAGTACGAATATTTATATGTATTCAGAACATTTTGATATGAAGTACATTTTAAATTAACAGTTAAAGCCTCAATGGATTACTATAATAATGAATGCTAAAAAGATTTTGCAGAATATAGAGCGCAATCAAACCTAACTGGGGGAGAAAAACCACTTTTCGTGAAAAGTTCGTGGGTGTCAAACGAAAAAAAGAACTTATTAAATTGAAGATTAATTTATTTAAATTAAGTATTACATATATTTTAATAAATTAACGCAAGGTGTTAGTGAAAGTAAATGATTTTGATTTTCTTCGAGAGGCAGTTCAAAATAAAAGAAAAATTTGGGGCCAGCAACGCGGATCGGGCCCAGCTATCAAAAATAAATAATTCCATTTGAACAATAATTGCTATGTCGATTTAGTGCACCTTTCATTCTTCTTCTAAATATCAATCAGGCATGACTTTGCATGGAAACCAGACTTACAGTGAAAATAAAATTCTAAGGCAAAACAACGTTTGCCCGGGTTTGCTAGTTTTATATAAAAATATAAATATTTCGTGTTATTGTTGAATTTATTGAAATTTTGAATTTTTCGCATCTCAAAAAACTTGGAAAAAAAGGGAAAACTTGGCAAATGGCAACGCTGATCGTACGTATGTACATGTGTATATATTCTTGTGTTTTTTGATTTAGTTGTCGATCAGACTGCTACAAGAATACATACCCTGCGAATGTTTATCATTTTATTTCAGAATAACACTCGAAGAATATTTTGTGTAAAATGTTCTATGTCATAAGCTGGGCGTATTTTATTTTATCCCATAGTATAATTTTTTTTAAATGCTTTGGAATGCTCGTTTTTTTTCTTTTAATAAAAAATGGTTTTTTATTTTTATTTATCTAAAAAACATTGCCTAATTTTTAAGTTAAAGATGGATAGCTTTATGTTCTTTTAATAATAAAATCGATTTTTTATTTTATTTTTATTTATCTAAAATTATTAAGCCAAAGATAGACAGCTTTACATATGTATGTTGATGAAATGAAAATAAAAATAGCGTATATTACTAACACTTTTATATGGCTGTAAATAAATAAATTCTCTCAACTTATTTTCTCTCTCTCACTCACTAATCCATAACCATAGGCATGTGTTCACCTAGAGGAAAATTGTTAGCAATAATTTCAAGTCCACTTATTAACCCAATGATATGTATATGTGATCGGAAAATATAGAAAAGTTGTACTGAACGAAGACACCGTATTTAACTTGGCAAGTATTCTTCCAAAAATCGAAATCATTGCTCATTGATATTATTGAATACTACTGTGATATTTCTTTGGGTGTAAATTGAAGTCTGAAAAAGCGACATGAACCTTCTTCTTTAAAAGCTAACAAGATTTTTACGCTCTTTTTAACGAACATTCTTGATGTTCGTGTCCTATGTGTGTAAAAAGCCGAAGATGTTCTTTCCCTGAGGGACATTGGTGCCGACCAGAAAAATAAGTAAAAAAGTGGCCAAACAACAAAAACGCACGATGAGAACAACGCATTGTTACGCTCTTGGTTTCTGTATCTTTCCCTTCTATCTTCCCCCCCGCGTCATGAAATATTTTTCAAAAATATTCCAAAATATGTTAAAATGCACATTCTTTATACTTTATTTTCTTTGATATAAGCTAGTTCACACGCGTAGGACTTGTTGGATTTTTGTTTTATGCTGTTCGGAGATAGATAATCAACTGGTCGATTTAAACAAGCGATGTTTTAAACCTTATGCTGGTGATGTTGATGAATGTTATGGATGTTGATGTGTAAATTGAATGTTGATTTGTGTTGGGGGTGTTATTGTTATTATTCGTTTGTGATGATGTTTGCGTTGTTAGATCGGAAGTCAGGGTTAGGAATATGTGAGTTTGTTCACTCTTGTGAACAGTACCACTGCGACTCATTTGTAACAAAAGGGAATATAATTGTATGTACTTATCTTATATTTTAATTGAAAAAGAAAAAAATTCTCATTTCTAAAACGATCTAAATTAATAGTAAATACTGTTAAGTCTTCAACAAGTAAAGCGAGGGAATTGAGCTTTATGAAATAATTACCCCACACAAGAAAAAGGTTTGTATAAAATTCAGTGTGATCTTCAACTCTTAATATGTTTCTTGTGTTACCTTATTTATAATTAGAGATTAAATCTCAAAAAAATAAAAACCCCGAAGAGAATATTTTAAAAATAACGGAAACATAATGTCGGCGGTACCTCCGATCGTTTGCAAATTGAGGTGAAAAAAGAAAAGAATTGGAAACCTCGACTTGGAATATGAAATTCTACAAGCTATATTGATCTTATACCAAAAGAAATCAACAGCTTTGAATATTGGCACGAGTTAATAAAAAAAATAAAGAACTAATAATAAAATGGGCCAAATAGTGCCGGCATGTATTTGGAACCAATAAAAGTGATACAAGTGTTACTCAAACGACTTTTAGTGGCAAATTTGTTGGTGATGGTAAAATTTCAAAGTGGGGTTTTTTGCATAAGCAACTTAGAACATTAATTATAAGTCAATTAGCCAATTAGCACATTTTTTAGTCGCACAATTTTGGTTCTTTTCAATTCACACGGGATGAGTATTACTGTGGCATCAAATGTATACGTATATACAGCTTTGTATGGATTAGTGTTTTTGCATTCATTTGATGTTTGGCTTTTTAAGTGCACACAACAAATAAACGAATAATTTTAAAACAAACGCAAATATGGCGAAAATAAATAAAGAAACACTGTCGATCCTTTTCTGCGAAATTTCAAGTTCATGCAATCTGGAAGCTGCGGCACTAATGCTAGAGGAAGAGCCAGAAAGCAGGCTTGTTGGATTAAGCCATGGCGGGAATCTCGAAATTGTGGTGGTAACATCCAGTTTCACCTCAAGGAGTACAATTTGTATGACGATGCAAAAGCGAATACTTCGTTCATACCCATGGACCAAGAGTTTTTTCAAAAATATTGGGTTTTGAAAAAAAGATATTGAACGGTCTGATACACCTATGAGAAAATGTATTCCCGTTAAGAAGAAATTGGCTGTAACCCTAAGATTTTTAGCTACAGGGGAAACATTGAAGGAAGTTGCAGAAAGTAGCAAATTATCTGCATCCTATTTAAGCTCTGCTATCATGGAAGTGTGTAGTGCAATTTATAGAAATATGAAGAAAGAGTTTTTACAAGTATTTACATATAAGTATATTGTCATCTTAATGTGCAAACGTGATAAGTCCACTTTTTGTCAGATTTACAAATATTAAGCTAAAAAATTTGGACAGTTTTTTGTATCCCCGTAAAATTAAAAAGGGAATTATTTCGTTATTGTTGTTTTTAATATTTTCAATAAAAGTTTCCAGAATCAAAAGAAAAATGGCTCCAAGTAGCCAATGAATTTGAAAGTCGGTGGCAATTCCCCTTGTGCTTAGGGGCCCTTGATAGGAAGCATATCAAATTCAAGCCAAAAAAGAAGAGAGAGAATTTATTTCATAACTATAAAGGATTCACTAGTATTGTCCTATTGGCTTTGGCAGATGCGTATGGGAAATTTTTGTACATTGACGTTGGGTGTAATGGACGAATTTCCGATGGTAGAGTTTAAGATCGTTCAGATTTGATGTATATATTAGAGAAGGATTCTAATTTCCCAGAGCCAAAAGTTATTGGTAGTAACAGAAAACTGCCATACGTCATAGTGATCGATAATGCTTTCCCAAACGGAAAGCATATGTTAACACCTCACTTTAGATTTTACCGTCAAGCGAATCAGAACATTTTTATTCGAATTTTTTTTTATTAATTTTCAATAATAAAAAAAAAAATAATTAAAAAAAATAATTATTTATTCATTTGAGTCTTTTGACCGAATCTTTCATCAACTTTCATAGTGGACTCAGACTTTACACAAGTAAAACAAAAAAAAAAAAAACAAGTGAAAAATAAAACATAATAAAAAATAAACACAAACAATAAGTGCGTGTATTATAAAAACAATTTAGTTGTGTTAGCTAACAGTTATTGTTCTTAAACAATAATAACACCATGGATGAAGATGCTGATGATACTGATGCTGAAGTAGGTAGCGAGTCAAACGAGAATCTAAACTGGCAGATAATAACAAAACGGCAAAGAAAGAGAAATCTGATTGGATCCCCAAAAATTTATGAGAATAAACGAACGACATTCCACAGTGATGACATTCCATCGAGTATCAACAAATTTGCTGAGCTTCAGACTGATGATGCTGATGACAATGAAGATAATGCAACAATACCTAAACCACCGCCAATAACATACCAGATGTAGTTGATGTTAATAGTATGATTTGTAATATAGGTAATATTATTTCAAAAGATAATTTTAGTTATAAATCATTAAGAAATAATCAAATCAGACTTATGGTTAAATCGGTTGATTCATATAGAACCTTAGTAAAATACTTAGAAAGTCGAAATATAGGTTTTCATACATATCAATTGAAACAAGATCGTTCATATAGAGTTGTTATAAAGGGACTTCACCATTCTACTCCTATTGAGGACATCAAGGCCGAACTAATATGCCTAGGACATCAAGTTCGTAATGTTACTAACGTGCGAAGTAGATTGACCAAAGAATCATTGCCAATGTTTTATATTGATCTCGATCCTCAACAGAATAATAAGGACATTTATAATTTAAGACACTTAAACAATGCTATCATTACAGTTGAAGCACCTAGAAAAATAAACGACATTGTTCAATGCCACCGATGCCAACTTTTTGGCCATACAAAGACTTATTGTAAGAGACCTTTTAATTGTGTTAAGTGTGGTCTTGGTCATCCAACTGCAGAATGCAAAAAAGACTTAAATTCGCCAGCTCAATGTATTAACTGCCTAAAAAGTCACACCGCCAATTACAAAGGTTGTCAAATATATCAGAAATTAATTGCTAAACGACAAACTACTCGCAACCGACAAACCAACTATGCCCCAGACAATTCGAATGAATTTCCTCAATTTAACTCTAATAATAATTACCAGAGAAACAGCCAACAGAATAACAATCTATCTTATTCTGAAGTAGTGAGAAACAATAACTCTGAAAACATTAATTCCAAAATAATGGATCGAATCGAATCCATGTTAACAAATCTCCTTAACATGATTACCATGCTAGTATCCAAATTATGCAAATAAATCTACGGTTTGCAATATGGAACGCCAACGGTCTACCAAACCACAAAGAAGAAATTGAAACATTTATAAATATTAATCATATCGACATTTTTCTTATATCTGAAACACATTTTACCGATAGAACATATTTCAATATAAATGGCTTTGACCTAATACCTTGTAATCACACTGAAAATAGAGCTCATGGAGGTTCAGCAATCTTAGTAAAAAGGTCAATAAAATATACTATCATAGATGATTATCAGAAACCTCATCTACAGGCTGCCGGAATACGAATAAATTGCAATAACAATGATATATCAATATATTCAATTTATTTTCCCCCCAGACATAATGTTAAATATGATGATTATCAAGACTTTTTCGAAACCCTTGGTACAAAATTCATTGTTGGCGGCGATTTTAATGCCAAACATCCTTGGTGGGGTTCCCGACTTGCCAACCCAAAGGGAAAAGAACTTTATAAAAATGTAATCGATAATCATTTTTCAATTTTAACCTCTGGAAGACCCACATATTGGCCAAGTGATCCAAGAAAAATTCCAGACTTATTAGATTTTGTAATTTACTCCGGTATTCCAGGTAACTTGTTGAATATTTTAGACTCGGATGATTTAAGCTCTGATCACTCGCCCTTGATAGTAAATTATAATACATGTTTACAAACAAATGGAAATTATAAAGCAACATTAACACATATTGACGTGGATTCCTTTAAATACTGGTTAGAGCAAAATATAAATCTTAAAATAAAATTGAAAGAAGCTGTTGATATAGATAATGTCGTTGAAAATTTTACAAATCTCATCCATGAAGCTGCATATTTATCTTCACGGAATGAAGCTGTTGCTAATAACCGAAATAGGGTTTTGGTTTCTGCGGAAATAAGGGAAATGATTAGAGATAAGAGACGTTTGAGACGAAATTGGAAAAGAACGAGAACCTTACTAAATAAAACAATACTTAACAGAGCAAATAAAGAACTGAAAAGAAAGTTACGTGAATATAAAAATGACCAAGTAAGTAATTATCTAAGAAATATTGGTTACAATCAAAATTCTGAACATAAACAATGGAATGCAACAAAATATTTAAAAAGACCCAGTAAAAGAAATGTAGCAATAAAAGATATAAATGGTACTTGGTGTAAATCGGACCTCAAAAAAGCTCAATCATTCTCACAATATTTGGAGTCAACATTTCAGCCATTCTCTTTTAATGATGATAGTGATCAAAACTATGTTAATGAGTTTTTGGATAGTCCCTGCCAAATGGATTTGCCTATCAGACATATAACCCCCAAAGAAGTTGAACGAGAAATATCAATACTAAACGTTAAAAAAGCGCCTGGATATGACCAAATAGGAGTGAAATACGTAAAAATGTTACCAAAAAATGCTATACTCCTATTAACTTTTATTTACAACTCAATATTGAGGCTAAATTATTACCCCGTACAATGGAAATGTGCGGAAATTATAACTGTGTCTAAACCGAATAAACCAGAAAACATTATAAGTTCCTATAGACCTATAAGTTTATTGTGCACTTTTTCAAAAATATTTGAGAAAATCTGTCTGAAAAGACTTCAGCCAATTTTAGATAATAAAAATATCATTCCGGAATATCAGTTTGGCTTTCGTCATCAGCATGGTACGCCTGAACAATGCCATCGCATTGTTAATGTTGTTCAAAATGCCTTAGAGAGGAAACAATATTGTTCTGCAGTTTTTTTGGACGTAAAGCGAGCATTCGACAGAGTGTGGTATCCTGGTCTTCTTTTCAAACTAAAATTACTTCTACCTGCACCTTTTTATTTAGTTCTTAAATCATACTTAAGTGACCGTTATTTTTATGTTAAAATCAACAATTCTGTTTCGGATATATGTGAAATAAAAGCTGGAATTCCACAAGGCAGTGTACTTGGCCCTGTTCTTTACACTATATATACATCAGATATGCCTTTTATGGAAGATGTTACAGTTGCCACATATGCCGACGATACAGCATTAATTGCAAATAATGATTGTCCAACAGAAGCATCGAATGTAATTCAAAACTATATAAATAGCATAGCAATATGGCTTAAAAAATGGAATATTTGTGTTAATCCTGATAAATCGGTGCATATAACTTTTGCATTAAGAAAAGGCGATTGTCCTTCAATTTTTCTAAATGGCGAACAAAAACCTAACTCTAACTATGTGAAATATCTTGGAATGCATCTTGATAGAAGATTAACTTGGAAAGACCATATAAAAAGCAAAAAAGAACAGCTTAATATAAAAACAAAACGCATGTATTGGTTACTTGGCAAAAAATCTGAGCTAAGTTTGCATAATAAACTGTTGCTCTACAAAACTATCCTCAAACTTATATGGACATATGGAATACAGTTGTGGGGAACTGCGAGCAATTCGAATATTGAAATTCTGCAGCGTTATCAGTCTAAAACTCTAAGAATGATATTAGATGCTCCTTGGTTTATTACTAACGATAATATTCATAAAGATTTAGGAATATCTAAAGTTAAAAATGAGATCAACAAATTTAGTAGGAAATATATTGACAGACTTAGTAACCATAGTAACACTCTAGCGATTACTTTACTAGATGAAAGTGAGGATATTGTAAGGCTTAAAAGGTTTCATGTTCTAGACCTGCCATTTAGAAAATAAAAAAAATGTAAATATGTAAATATTATTTAAAAAATTATTATTATTATTAATTATTTTACTATCCTTCTTTGTTAGTCTCATTGGAGATTAATACTAATGTCATTTTTTTTTTTTTTTTATTTTTGTTACTCAATTTGCTTATTATTGTATTAAAATAGATTGCAAATAAATATATGAAAAAAAAAATATGTTAACACCTTATAGCAACTCGAATTTATCCAAAGACAAAATTGCTTTTAATAGCAGACTAAGCCGTGCTAGGCAAAATATTAAACGAACTTTTAGTATTTTGTCCAACCGATTTTGCATACTACAAACTCAAATTCAACATGAAGAGGCCAAAACAACTTTAATAGTTCAAGCATGTTGTGTTCTCCACAATGTTTTAATGCATAATAGCGATAGGTACTCTGAAAATATGGATTTTTATAATACGGACACGACTACTGGATCACAAAATATTGCAGGAACAAGTAGTTATAATAATAGAAACTATGAGGAAATAAGAACATATTTTACTCAATATTTTTGTAATGAGGGAAAACTGTGAAAATTATATTAACAGTTTTGTGACATTTCGACAAATGAATTTTTAAAAGCTTTATAAAATAAATAATAAATAAAACTTTTTTATTTGAAAATTCAACATTGTTGCTTTATTTTTGAATACTCAAGGATCACAGGTTCATTTTTATATATAAGAAAAAGCTATCTATATCTATCTTATATATAAATATATATATAGATACATATATATAAGCTATCTATTTTACATATACAGTGAACTCGCGATAACGTGAACTAATTTTTACCAAGGCAGTTCACATTTTCGAGTTTGTTCACGTTATCGAGTACCTAAATTTAAAACAAAAAATGACCCTATTTAATATGAAAAATGATATTTTATTAAGTAAAAATGTTAAACACTATTTTAAATAAATTTTTTATTAATTATTCAAGAACGCAGCAACCTAAAGCCAAAATTTAAGTTTTCAGTTTCAAATTTGTCAATTGAAATCCACCTCTTTAATAAAACATTGATGAAACTAGTCATAAACAATGTTACATGTCATCCATAATGACTTGGAGAATTTGTAATTCACTGGACAAGTAAAGTTTTTGAAACTTTGTGGATTTTTAGATTTTTCAAATACCAGGTTGTGAGTCCCCGAAGCATTTGAACAGCCCATGAAATTTTTTCTCCATCCTTACACCTGGAACACTTTTCTCCAATGATGACACATATGTTTTATCTGGCAACTACTTCAAATATAGCCAGCATTCATCAGCATTATAAAGCTAATCTTCACAAAGAAAGAGTTCTTCAATTTTTGCTTTTAACTTTTCCTTAAATGGGTCAACAAGTTGCGGCTGCGCAGAAAGCTTTTCTCTGGAAATTTTAAGAAGGCGAACAGCAAACCTTTGCTTAAATTTATGAAACCATCCGTCACTGGCGTTAAAACCACAATCATTTTCTTTAATTTGATCGTGAATTTCTAAAGCTTTGGCTTTTAACATCAGTCCACTTACCGGCATTTTTTTGTTTCGCATGTGAAGGAACCACTTATTAAGACTTTTTCCATTCCTGGAAATACAGATACAAGTAATGTTTTGCGCTTTCCAGTGTCATAAAGTGTATTATTTACACGATTATTAATTTCCCTTTTTTAGTGGAAGAAACAGTTGCTTTTGCAACTCCATATTTTCTTGCCAAGACACTAACACTATAAGCCTTTTGCAATAACTCAAGAATATCCACTTTATCTTTTAAAGTCAACACTTTAGTCAACTAACAGGTCAAAGCATACATAAACGAGTACAATGAAAAAGAAGTTCAAACATACATAAGTAAATAAACAAACAACTGTAGTTCGGCAATTTCCCAATTTAAAAATAGAATAAATAAAAAAGTGTTCACGTTTTAGAGCTTTCAGATTTTGTTCACGTTTTAGAATACTCTGTGGAAAAATAAATTTGTTCACGTTTCTGAGACGTTTACACTTTCGAGTGTTCACGTTTTCGCGAGTTCACTGTAAACCTAATATATATTTCATTATTATTATTTTATTATTACTATTCATTATTATTATTATCCATTATTATTATTATTATTCATTATTATTATTATTTATTATTATTATTACTAATTATTATTATTGTTATTCATTATTATTATTATTCATTATTATTATTATTATATTTCATTATGAAAAATACCTCTAATGGCTTGCTTTAAAATATCATTAGTTTGTTTCCACCAACGTTGTATTGTTTGATTCAATCGGGGAATAGCTAATATTTTCTAACAATGAAGAAAGCGGAAATTGAGCTATAGCTTCGGAGGTAGAAGTTTAAGAACAAAACGACGTTGTTGAACATGGTGCCTGTTGGAATAGCTTTTTTCGTTCATCAGCTTTTGCTCTTCGAAACATCAAGAGTATCTCGGTAGTAATATTATCGTAAGACTCTGCCAATTTAAGCTTTTTTAATTCGCAGGCTAACATTTTACAAAAAATGTTTTTGTTTTTTCTGTAAACGATGTTTTTCTAATTAATTAATTTTAATGTTTTTAATTTTTCTAATTAAGTTCTATTGATTTATTTGCAGATTGTCGCAGTGCTGCTACCTCATCCGATCTTGAACGCTTAGACAAGAAAAATTGAATTTTAGTTATATAATAAAATTTAAAATAAATAACATTTTACCTTATTTTTACTACTACTATTGCACTCGCTTTCACAAAATGAGTCATCCAGCTAAACAAAAAAGAATGACAAATTAAAAACAAAACAAAAAAATAACAATATGAATTTTATTATTTTAAGAATGATGAGTAAAAACCACTTTGTTGCACACTATCTACTATTTACTAAATTTTGCTTACGGTTATCTCCAAATTTGACTGGCCTCGAATTTCGTCATTGCCATCCTTTAAAAAATGCAGCTCCAAAGTTTTGTTAAATATATTTCGTCAGCCATGTCACTCCTCATTGCCGCTCTTATTTTCTTTTTTCTCGGGCAACTTGTTGCTGCAAAACTTTAATATTTTTTTTTAATATCAATTATACCTACCTTGGATTTTAGTTCTTGTAGAGCTAAAACAATTTTTCCCAAAGCTTCGTTTTTTTATATTGTTTTAAATAGTCAGGATGAGTTGCTTTGTACAGCAATTCGTGCTGCTTCAATTCTTTTATTAATATATAAGTCCGCTGACGTGTCCATCCTCCTTCTTCCTTATTCATGTTTATTCTTTGAAATGCAAATAACGACTGAACGAACACTATTGAAAGAATAAATTGCCAACCCATAAACTTTCTTGCTTGTTCATGCTTACCGCTTAAAATGCAAATAACGACTAAATTAACTCTGTTGAAAAAAACATTGCCAACCACTGTTGCCAGATAAATTTGGAATAAAATCGTCAAAACTAGATGAAAAATCGGCAAAATATTTTCGAAATCGTCAAAAAATCGGAAAAATAAAAATATCTTTCTTTTTGGTAAAATGTCTGTTTTTATTCGAAGAAATTTATTCTAAGTTATATATACATAAGTAAATAATTCATATTATTTAATAATTTTTGTACAAAAGTTAAATATACATAGATTTATACATTAATTATGTTTACACTTTGTTCTATTAAATATAATTAAACACTTATTTATATGTATATATCGGAATTTAATTGCCGCAATACATCAGGTTTTATTAATGTATTAAAAGAATTGGTTTTATTTAATTTTAAGTAGTCTTTGGTATACAGAATTCCTTCAATTGTGATATTGTCTAAACGATTTCTTTGTTTAGTTTTTTGATATTTACCTGACTACCACATTCGTCCGCCAATGTGGAAAGGATATTTAGAGTTAAAATTGTTTGGATAAAAATTGACAATTTTTGAAATAAAAAGTTTGTATCGATAGTTTTCATTCCACAAATTTGCTTTCAAAAACTTAAGAAATCCATTTCATTTTTATTGATTATACTATTGAAATATAATAATTTAAGTTCTCGAAATTCTGTATCAATGTTTTGCATATCTTCTTCAGATACGAAATTTTGAAAATGTACAATTCATCCATTTCGTTTTTATTCCATGTTTTTTCTCACATGTACACAAGCAGCAAAAGTGAATAGTTTTCTTCGTTTCTATTCTTAACAAAGTTATAGGCTGCCTTCCAAAATGTATCAATACAAAGTTTGTATGCAGTTCTACTACTGTATATAAACTATGTAGATATGCAAAGTAATCAAAATGCATCAACTATAAATCCGATGCCCGATTGCTTTTTGACTGTGTTAAAAATACACATTGACGACGTTTTGAAATAGAATACATTGTATATATATTGTAAAGCGGCATTATGAAAAACGATACTTTGTTCAAACACAAAGCAGCTAACATTTTAGAAGGCAGCCATATTGACGCAATTATATGAAAACAGTGGTGCAAACATAGACTTTTAATTAAATCGGCAATTTGAGAGCAAAAATCGGCAAATCGCACCTTGTCATTTGTAAAGTCAAAAATCGGCAAAATGCCGATAAATCGGCAAATCTGGCAACAGTGTTGCCAACCTTGATTTTTAAAAATGTGTATGTATTAGTTTTGTGCTGGTGATGCGGGGTTGTAGCTGGTGGAAACTTTACGCCAGCACAATTGTGATCGTGTGAATATAGCCGATGAATAATAATTAACAATTTCACGCCGGTGCTTTAATTCATTCGTGCCGTCTACTGGTGGCTGCGTTGAATGCTTTTCGCTCTATCGGACGGCAACTATTTTGCAACAATACAACGGTATCGTGTAAAGTTTTGTGTTTTTCTTCGTTTATTAGTCTCATCCTTAATATGTTTATTTAATTGAATTTGTGTTATGTTTATTGTACTGAATTATTATGTTTATGTTATTAAAAATAAATGCTTTTAAGAGAGCGTGACACTCAATTAATTGCAGTCGAACTGTTAAAGATCTAAATATTTGGTATAACGTATCGTCGAATAACATGATCAATTGCGTACCACCGGTGGTACACGCCGCCCGATGAGACAGTCTAGCGCCGGCATGAACGTGTTAAAGTAAAATAATAAAAACATAAAATATTTTTTAATTTAATAGAAATTGTGTATAATTCGTTTTATTTTAAGTGCGTTTGTTTTATTTGTGGGAGAATACTTTGTGTTATCTAACAAAATAGAAAACAGGCTTCCGGTTATTAAGAGTAGTTCCTCCCACAAACGGTTGTATTTCGCGTCAATTATGTTATATATTATAAAAGTGTCAACGTGAATTAAGTGGGCCCAATATTTATTTATACATTATACGAGCTTATCAAAAATTTGAAATTTAATTTTAAGTTCTTGTTTTGCCTTTGTGGAGTTTGGAATTATACATAAGTGAGTTCCTTCTGACGCGTTTATACTATGGCTAATTCAAAATAAATTTAATGTCATTAACAACAATAATATTAAATATATATTTAGCATATTAGAATGAAGAGGTGTAATGTCTCTAGTGAATGCTTTGATGGGAACTACTTGCAAATAAAATTGACTAATTTTGGCATTTCATTTTTAGCAACATTTTGTTAATTTTTATTTTTATAATAATACGCACGTAGAAATCGCTTTGGGTATGGAATTAATTAATTTTTAAGTTATTGAAAAACTATGAGATTTAGATCTCGAAATGCTGTTAGGTATCGTTTATGTGATAAAAATCGGTGAATGCGTTTAGAAGTTATGGCCTAGTAAATGTTTGATTTTTAGTACCAAATGTGAGTAATTCTAGGACTCTCGAAACCAAACAAACATTTTTCTAAATTACTTGAATGTAGTTTACGGATATAAATGAAGATGGCTGAAGTAGTTTATATTATTAACTAATTTTGGTTTTTTCTTTCGTTTAGAATTTAATCATTGTTTCATTTATAGACATGATTCGTATATTAAATGTGAATTCATCAGTGAAGCGTTTGTACGCGAGTAGTCTCCATTTTACACCGGAGTACATTTATGGTAATCGTGTTTCCTTATTTTGCGGTTCCCAAATGAGATCAATTAAATGAATTGTCTAGAGAGAACACAATTATAAGCTTTAACAACTTAACAAGACACGATTTTTAAGGACGTAACCATGGACAGTAAAATATCCTGTAGTTTTAAAGAGCCCTATAACCTTTAAAGAGCCCCATGCCATTCTTATCTAAAGAAGTAGAAAAATATAAAACAAAGGTTGAAACTATCTGCTTGCTAAAAAATAAAGTTTGTTTCAACAATAAACTTGAGTCCTGAGCAGATGTGCATTTGTCCCAATAATGTTCAAAGAATAAGAGTTAACTTAGCAGCTCAAGTTAGGTATGCGACCTTTGCATAAGTCAGGGAAGTAAGATAGTTCAAAACCACTAACATTCCTTAATACACCGGAATACCTAGTGGTGTTTAATAACTTATTCGATATTTTTAATAGCAGCGCAGAAATCACGCCTTTCGAATCTTCCAAAGGAAAATTACGCTTCTTAAGAGAAGCCTCAAAACTTTTACGGACAATAAAAGTTACAGATATGAAATGGAATGACGCAACGAAAATGTTTAAATTTATTACAGGGTGGTTGACGAACATTTACGCCTTAAAAAGTGTTGGGACAAATTCATAAAGGTTTAGGTATACGGGGGTTACGTTGTAAATGGAAATTGCGAAATTGTGTCCTCAGTTGATAAACAGAGGAATATTTATTTATTTATTATTAGTCACAGCACAACAAAATAATAATCTTATAAATGAAAGTGCTATGGGAGTACATCAAAGAAAGAAAATAATAACAAATCATTGATTATATACAGTACCGTGCAAAATAATAGCAGTGAAGAGTTTTATGTTAGACATTGCCTATTATTGTAAAAATTGTTAAAGAATTGTTTTAAACTATTTTGTAAATTCATTATTTAGTATGTTGCGTATTCATTTACGTTTCTATTTTTTTTTTGTGTACAACATTTTTAAAAAATGTGAAAATGGAAAATTATAGGAAACTTATAGGAAAATATGATTGCAAAAAAATAGCAGTTTTTTTAGAATTTCAAAAAATTTGTGAAAAAAAATGAAAATTATTGTTTAAAATTAATATTTTATGGAATATTCTCTATTCTTAATTACTGCATTGCATCGACGACCCATGGAGTTAACCAATTTTTGGCATCTTTCTAGCGGAATAACTCCCCATGATGATTCCACCACATTCCATAATTTCTACACTACAAATGTATTCAAGTTCTTGTTGGTTGTTCAGCTAAAATGATATCTAACGCCAAAAATCATAAAAAGTAATACAAAGCAGGAAGACGGGGAAGAAAGAGCAAAATTAGGCAATTTGAGGTTAAAAGAATTTTACGAGCTGTAAGACATGAACCCAAAACTTCATCCACAGAGTTGAAACAAAAACTAAATCTTGATGTTCATACTTGTACGATAAGAAGGGTTTTACTTAACTATAATCTACCAACAAGAACTCCCCGCAAAGTTCCGCTTTTGAAAAAACGACATGTAAAAATATTAAAATTTGCCCGAGAGCATCCTGATTGTGGTATGTGAAATAAATAATAGAAACAACTAATAACAATAACAAATTTTAACTTTCTCTTTCAAGAAATTAAAAAAATATTGGCAACTTTCAGCAAGAAATATTTTTTATGAGCAGTACGTCTTATTTTGAACTTGTAATATTTAGCTTCTTAATTATCTCTTGCAAAAGAAACTATATTCATTGTGACCGAAAATCACCCACATTTCGATTAATATTTAAATATTTAAGAATCTTTAAACTTTTCATTGAAGAAATTAAAAAATTTCAAAAATTTTCCCTTTTTAACACAAAATAAATGTTTATTTACATTTAATTTTTCTACTTTAACCGCCAGTTTTTACTCTGTATATCTGTTGCTTCTAACACATTTGATTCGCAAATTTATTTGACGTTTGTCAAACGTCAGAGGTTTCTATACTGCTTATACGGTGGTTCGCCCATCCTGATCTTAGCTGGGCCAGGATGGTTCTGGTAACCCTTGGAAGCTGCCTTCCACTATCGGAGATTGGTGGTGGATGCCGATTTATAACCCTGTTGTGGCTGAGTTCGTCCATTGCTGTCGTGACTGTCGTTTGAGTAGGGAACTCTGTGATTCTCTTACTGTCCGTAGGTTCACTATTGTAGGTATGAGGTGGGTGATGTCCGTGTTGTATGTTGTGAAGTCATGTCTAATACGGCGAGGAGTGGGATCGTCCATGACTATATGATGGTTCGGATGGGGTGACAAAGAGCAAGCTATGAAGTATTGTTTCGTCAGCAGCTCATTGTGTTTCCTCACTGAGAAGATTCGGGACTCTTCATGAAGGTGGTCTATACTTATCATTTTTACACATCCTTTGGCTATACGTAAGGCGTTATTCTGCGTCGTCTGCAGTACCCACCATTGTGTATCACTCAAGAATGAGGTCCAGATTGGAGCAGCATAATTGAGGAGGGATCGTCCAATAGCCTTATAGGTGGTGATGATAGTTTCTTTGTCCATTCCCCATGTAGTACTTGCTATTGCTTTTAGAACATTGTTTCTCATCCTCACTTTGGCGTTGATGTTGGTCGCGTGAGTGGCAAAGAGTAGTAAGTAATCGAAAGTAACCCCTAAGATCTTAGGGTTACGAACCGTGGGAATGAGGTTACCTTCCACTGCAATGTTTAGTGTTCTTCTTACTTCTTTTGTCCACGTCGTGAAGAGACAGATGATATAGGAGCAGATAGATGTAATATCCTGTTCCGGAAGAATTCCAACAAGGGCGTAAGATAGTCTGTTACGCGTTTTTGCTTTTGCCACCTATTACTATTCTGATCTTTGTTTTTACCGCCTATTACTATTTTCCTTTTTTTGTTTTTTACAACTTCTTACAATTTCACTATCATGTGATATTATTTTAATCATATTTGCACTTTGTTTATTTGGTTGAAGTTATTTAGTTTCTGTCACAGAAGCCCACTGGGTTCGGATCAAGGATTTCAAAGCTTAATTCTTTTATTTGAACAAAAGAAATAAGTTATATTAAACGAAGTAAGTTATATTGTACAATGGGTCAATTCGACCTCTGGGTACTGTACTTGTCTTAATTGACAAGTACACGTCCTCTAACCTATATTAAACGGACCAAATTCCATTAAATTTAAAAAAATTTTCATAACTATTAGTAATTGTACTTTTGTTTTTAACAAGTTAACTGTAAAATTTACATAGTTGTAAATTATAGTTTAATATCAGGGACCGAAAATAATTGAGAAAATATCGCAGAATGAAACCAAGTATACCACTTTCATTGTCTTGCACCAAAGTTTTATAAAATGCAATGCTTTTTAAAAACCTTATTTTTATATGTCAGAAAAAAATAATAGTTATGTTTTGACCTTTCTTTTTACGAGCAGAAATAGAAATTTTGACTTTTATTTTTTCGAGCAAAAATATCAGTTATGTTTTAACTTTTATTTTTATGAGCAGAAATAAAAGTTATTTTGTAACTTTTATTTTTTCGGGTGGAAATAACAGTTATTGTTAACTTTTATTTTTTAGAGCAGAAATAAAAGTTAAGTTTTGACTTAAGTTTTTCTTCGAGCAGAAATAAAAGTCATTTTTGTTTTTTCAACCCCTATGACACAAAGATTAGTGTTTAATATTTCCAAGCCCAATTTTCGTGAAGAGGCAACATAAGTGTATATCCCATGTATTGCCAAATATGTATGTACATAGAATATCAAACGCTGACCAAACTTCACGTTAAATAATTTGTAAAATGTGAAAAGAATAGAAATGTTACAAAATATGAAATATCAAAAACAAGTGAACTTTACAAACTGATTTTAAATCGTTAAATAATCAAAACATTTCTTGGCGTAGCCCTTAAACGGCTGGATAAGTAGATAGTGAAGGTCTAGGTTCAAAACTTATTAGACTTTGAAATTTTGTTTATTTGTTCTAAAATTAAAAATTATTTATTTTAACTGATATAATTCATTTTATTTTTGTATTTTGTTTTGATGTCTGGCCTGGGGTTTGAACCCGTCTAATAATCTCACACACTACCTACTAGACTACGGCGACTGCAAGAATAAGCTGAATTTAATAATGCCTTCTATCAATTTTATTGAATTAACTTTTTCTGTCAGTTGAAAACCATGAAGAAAAATATGCAATTTATGAATATAATTTTAAATAAAATTGGTTAAAAATAAAAATTTGCAAAAAAAAAATTTTTTATAAAAAAAGGAATTTTTAGATCATAAATTGTTAAAGTATTCTTTCTAAAATTTTTTGAAGCTATTGGAAATATTCCCTTATTTTTTTATTTACCTTAAATGTAATCATTTTAAAACTCCGTTATCTAAATTTGTTGCTTTCTTTTACTTTTGGATGAAAAATAGTATAATTCGTAGTAGCTCACACTAAGATGGGTCGTAAACGTAATTATTATTATATACGCGAATATTTTGTAGGAGTTGATGGTGAAGCGGTATGTAAATCGTGTGACAATAAAGTTATTAACTTCTCCACAAATTTGAAAAGACATATGGTATCATAGCGAAATTTTAGATATTGTTAAAAAATTAGAAAAAGTAGTGACGACAGCGCTGTCGAAAGAAAAACAAAATTTTCATTAGAAGTGAACAAAAACTAGGTGACTAATGCCTGCATAGAAATGGTCACCAAATAATCTCTTCCACTATATTTTTGACTCCAATTCATTTAAAGTGTTATTGAGTCCTATATTACATGGCATAAAAATTCCAATCATAAATTCAAGAAATATAATTGAATTGGTGGTGGTAAAGCCAGATGAAATAAAAACCAAAATTAAAAATGTATTAAAAAATAAAATAATTCATTTAAAAATAGTCACCGCTTGAAGTGATCGAGCAATTTTAGGAATAAACTCTCAAATTATTTTAAAAAACAAAATTACCATTTTTTAAAAATATATAAAAATTGAAATGGAAAAGGTGTTAACGAATTATGATATAAACAAAAAACAAATATATTCTGTAACAACCGACAACGGTCGCAATTTAATAAAAGCGATTGAACTTTTGTCACCACAAGAAAGGCAAATCGAAAGTGAAGATGAAGATGGCGATGGAGATCAAAGTCAAAACGATGATTTTTTTGAAAACATAATTAGTTCCATAAGATTTGAAAATGTTATATCGATAAAATGCGCTGCGTACACTCTACAACTTTCTGTGAAAGATTTTCTTCGAGAACGCGTGTCAGATATTAACCGAGCACGCTATACTGTTAAAGTCCTGAGAGCTCCATCGTTTCGGTAAGTTAACCCGAACTATTTGTTTCCATAATTTCGGCCCCTCGTTACTTCGTAATAATTCTTCCAAACAAAATTTATTTTACCACTTACAAATCAGTTACAAGAGGTTCTACAAATTATGGTTTTTCGATAACCATTTCAATAGCAATTTTAAGATTCTGACTACGTTTTTCACTTCAGATATAAAATGCCAAACTGTGATATGCCAAAACTACAATTGGACGCTGTAACCCGATGGAGTTCCACCTATATGTTAAAACGCCTTTTAGGGCTGAAAGAGTTTTGCATAGATTATTATTCTGAAAATCTAAAAAATTGTAAGTGAGCGACAATTGCAAATCTGGTGTCCGTTTTAGAACCGGTACATGAACTCACTCTAAAACTTCAAAGATCCCCAACTAATGATAGGAGATTTTTATAAGTTTAGAATAGAACTAATTTCCAAGCTAAAAAATATTAACACAAAGGATGCAAAAAACATGTAGGTAATATAGAATCACGTCTGTCGACCCAGTTGGAGAACGACACAATGTATGCAGCATTATTTGTGGATCCAAGATTTAGGCGTTTATTATCGCCCACAAAGAAAGAAGCTGCAAAGAAGCATTTGAAAAAATTTTTTCTGCAAATGCAATGTATTGACAAGGTAAGCACGATTAATAAATAAGTTGGACTTAGCAGAATATTCCTTAAGTTATGCTTCCTACTATTAACATACCTTTTACAGGAAAGCACTACAACACAAATCAACAATAACACCGCTGAGGAAGTTTTTGTCGATGAATCCAGCATGCAAAGCTCTTCATAATCGTTATTGAGAAGTGGATTCCGTGAAAGGGAAATTTTAAATTCATCTTCTTATGATGATGACATCGGTTATGAATTTTCGAAAAATATCCGCAAAGCCTTTTACGAAATTGATAATTATAAAGAAAAAAGATTAGATATTGACAATGACCTAATTGAGTACTGGAGGAATAAAAAATTTGTTATCCCAAGTCTACGGAAACTCGCCTTAATTTTGCATTCGGTACCAGCAACGCAAGCTAGTGTAGAACGGTCGTTTTCGACGTTAAGGCTGATTCTGAGAGATTTAAGATATAATTTATCAGAAGAAAATTTGGAGGCAATTATGATTGCAAAACTTAATTCTAATATTTTTTTCACATAATTACTTTAATTGTTTTAAAGAATTTTTTAATAAATATTATGAATTCATCAAGAATTAAAACAAAAATAACTTTCATTTCTGCGCGAAAAAATAAAAGTCAAAAAATAACTCTTATTTCTGCTCGTATAAAGAAAGGTCAAAACATAATTCTTATTTTCTGACTTTTGCAATAAAAGTCATAACAGTTACGGTCCCTGTTTAATATTAATAAAAAGGCTGTAAAATAATGAGTTGAGCCAAATGACTACCGCTGAAATATCAGCTAGTAACTGCAGAACTTCCAGTCGCTCCATTAACCGCTCGTTCCCAACCAGGATTTTCATGACCAGTACCTCTCTCATTTTCTCTCTCTCCACAGGACCAGAAATAGTAACAGCAACAGGACGGGGACTCCTTCCCCTTCTCCCAGGCTACTGCTCAATGGAAGAGACTCCAAGCGTTTTTCCTTCGAATATCTGTCTCTTAGACATGACCACTTCTTAATGCAAATATTTTAAAAAAATGATCGCAAAATTATACGTTTTAATTACTTATCGCCTGGTGTAATTTTTAAGGAGTATAACTTGCCTGAAGTATTCATTTGTTGAGCGATTTCCATCCAAACTGTTCTTTTCTGCTAGTTTGAATTCTGGCCTATTTTCGTTGTACATCCAGTCGTTAGTTTATACCAGCATAAATAAGCTGTTTGCAGTTCATTTGAATTTTTCAAATATTTTGATTTTAATTTCAGTTTTTATGTATTTAAACTTTGTTTTCACATTTTATTTATTTATTTTACTTCTGTTAATATGGCGCCTATTCATTTGCTTTAATTCAAATGCTCTTTTAAAAGTGTTATCACTACATCATTTTTAGATCCATTTCAATGGTTTTATGCTTATTTAAAAGTATTTTTTTAAACTTTTATGAGTTTTTTCTGAAAGGCAAACAAATTCACTTGCTTGTCTGTTTGAATGGAAACCACAAACAAAAAAACTCAATTTTGTTTGTCTTTCCCATATAAATAGACAAATAAATAAAATCGTTTGTCTTATGTATAAAGTCATAACAATATCGATCAGCTCTTTCCTATTGTTGTAGTTACATTCCGTTACAGTTGGCTAACTGAGTTAATATTTTTTTATATATGAAGAATATTTTCTATGTGTGTTTTCACCGAAAACCACCAATCTGATGACTTAGCTTCTGTAAAAGCTAAAATTTATTAATTTCTTTCCTACAGTTTAATGTCGACTCCGAATAACAAATTTTTGGACTATTTTATTTGTTCACAGAATTTATGCCATAAGAATGCCGAGAGAAAATGTAAAGAAAAACCATATAAATCTAGGTTAATAAGTCTTAAAAAGGCACCTAATCGATATCTATAGAAGTTATCTCATAAATGTAGGATTCACTACAGTCAGCGTTGGAACGTACTCAATAATTTTGTGTGAAAATATAAAACAAAAAACAGTTTTTTTTAAGTAAAACAAGTTTGGAGGGTTCGCGGAATTAAAAAAAAATATTTTTGAGTTCTACTTGCACTGTCGCACCGTGTAATTAACAAAAGTCAGAAGTTGCATTCACTATGTCTGCGGCTTTCACTGTACTTGCTCTTTTTATATAGTATTGCTCTCTCAGAAATAATTTGCGCATAGAACTATGAGAGACATTTTAACATGTTGACATTTAAAGGGCATTATTATTTCAAATATAAATATGTATTATTTTTTAGAACTCAAAATGCCAGCTGTTTTCTATATTTAGTGGTGAAAATATTTTGAAATAGAAACAGGACGGTGAGAAATAAGAGTAAATAAATACCGGCACTAAAATCTATTAGAAAAGCATATATAACATTATAATATAATAAAATACATACATATAGATAATATGTATTATTTTGTATATAAATATTATATACATACATATAACCTTGTGTATTATATATAAAATACATTCCTCCGATATACATACCTACTATAAATAAACTCAAGCATACAAATAAACTCTCCATAATATTAATACCGAATGAGACAACACGTGCTTGAAATTAAATTAATTTCTTATTACACTTATTTTAAATTATTGCTTTTGTTGTGATTTAAAATTGATAACATTAAATTAAGAAATTACATAACTTGCTTTATTGCCATTATAAATACAAAACATGATACATAATAAAAAAATTAATTTATTACATCTAAAAAATATTTTTTAGCCGGTTAATCTTAGCACACAACATTGGATAACATACCCGTATGTTATACGAATACATAAGCACTGCTGTAAAGGCTACATACGACATGTAGCTGTTTACTTATGTAAAAGTTGATACCACCATGGGAAAAACGGCTACTCCAATCTGTCGAAAAATTACGACATAGCGAGAGTAGAAGCGCTAGTCCAAGTTGCAAATACCAGGAAGCTCAACAGAATTGTTGCAAATATTATCAGGCGACACCAAAGACATACCCAAAGGGATCAACCAAATAGTACACCAACCCAATGCCTGGATACCCTTAAACAGAAACTATCGGTGGCGTCCACAAGGCTTTTGAGGTACCGGACAAGTAGACTACGTTACTTAGATCCGAGAAAGCCTTTTATAGGTCCCTAACAGAGGGTAATAACATTATTTCGTCCAATTATCCCTCAGCTGAGCAGATTTCCTCATTTTGGAGTGAAAAACTCTCCACTAGTATCAGTTACAATCCCAATGTAGACTGGATCAAATTGGAAGAAACCCGTCTCCAAAACCTTCCGGTTATGGATTTCCACCAGGTTGGGATAACAGAAATGCAAGGAATACTACGTAAGCTGATGAACTGAAAATCACCCGGCCCAGACAAACTTCAGAACTTCTGGTTAAAAAGACCATTTGACCATTGATTCAGTACTGTGTAAACAGGCTTATGGGAAGCAGAGAAACATTTCAATGGCATACATAGACTACAGAAAGGCTTTTGATTCTGTGCCTCATGGGTGGCTTTTAAAGGTATTGCAAATGTATAAAGTTCATCCCACAATAGTCACCTTCTTGAGCCACATTATGAAGGATTGGAGAACTAGAGTCTCACTAAGAACACCAAAAGAACAAATAGAGACAACCGAAATTCCAATCAAGCGAGGCATATTCCAAGGTGATTCACTAAGTCCGATATGGTTTGTGCTGTGTTTTAATCCGCTCTCCAATCTCCTTGACTCAACACGATATGGCTTTGAGATCAAGCATAATGCCGAGAACATCTATAAGTTAAGCCATCTTTTATTTATGGATGATATAAAGCTATATGGTTCTAATCAATACCAACTCACATGCCTACTTAACGTAGTTGAATCGTTCTCCAGAGATATCCGTATGGAATTTGGTATTGACAAATGCAAAACGCTACCTGCTATCAGAGGAAAATTGCAGGAAATACCCCACGATCTTCAAGATGGAAGAATGATGGAAGCAGTGATGAACGGTGAAACCTATAAATATCTGGGTATGAGGCAAGCTATTCGCATTGAACACGGTCAATTGAAGAAGGAACTCGCCAAAGAATTTACTAAGCGAGTCAGGAGAATTTTAAAGACCAGCCTGAATGCGAGAAATATGGTCAAAGCTATAATAAATTGGAGCAGCAGTGACATAGAGGCCCTGCAGCGAAAATGCAGAGTGTTAATGACGAAGGCACGTAAACACCATCCAAAATCAGCAATTGAGAGAACACTGCTACCGAGAAGCATGGGTGGAAGAGGTTTAACAGACATTAATAATCAGAAAAAACAGCAGATTGATGGTCTACGGAAATTCTTTGTAGAAAGGGCCGCAACATCTCCCTTACATAGTGCGGTGTGTAGGGTAGATAGCATTACACCTCTTATCCTCAGTCAGAACCACACTGATGAATTCCTTTCGACGAACCAATCGAAACTGCAGGCATGGATGAGTAAACCCTCCATGGTAGGCTACCTTACGAAGCTAGCCAGGATCATGTCGACACAAAATCCTCGAACTATTGGCTAGTTGCAGGACGAATGTTCCCTGAGACCGAGGGATTTATGATAGCAATTCAGGATCAAGTAGTAGCAACAAGAAACTATCTTAAAACTATAGTAAGGGATGCAACTGTAGTTAATGATTATTGTCGATATGGTTGCAGTTCAAGTGAAACGATACACCATATAACATCAGGGTGTACATGTTTAGAAGGGACGGAATATATTGACCGCCACAACGCTGTTGTTAAAATTATACACCAACAACTTTCACTGAAGCACTCCTTGAGTACTGCAGAAGAAGTACCGTATTACAAATACAATCCAGATGCTGTACTGGAAGACACTCGGTACCGATTTTATTGGGATCGTACGATCTTGACCGATAGGAGTATACCAGCAAATAGGCCAGATCTTATGCTGATGGATAAGGAGCAGCGGATGGTATGGCTCATCGATGTTGCTATACCAAACAACACCAACTTGAAAACTAAATACCAGGAAAAAATAAGTAAATACAGTGCACTGGTTAAGCCTATTAAGCGACAATGGAATATAAACACAGTGAGGATTATACCAGTCATAATTTCAAGTACAGGCCTGATTCCAAAATCCTTACACAACAGCCTGAAGGAGCTCGGGATGCTGGAACAACTATGGCAGATAATGCAGAAGGCGGTGTTTAATTAATTTGTAATTTAGAATTTAAGTTGAATTGTATCCAATCAGTTTGAATTGAGAATAAAGGGAAAATAATAATAATAATAATAATAATGAGACAACGTGGATTTCTCTTAAAAATAATTGAAGTGCTCTGTGTTTGTTAGTATTTATATATACTAAACATATAGACAATTATATATACGTATTATTAAATATGTATGTAAATACTTAGGATTGCGTTAAATTTTAGTTTTAAAATCATGGATTGCAACCAAAGAAATGCGTTTTTATTTGGTTCCAATATCGCATTCGATATATTAAAACACGAGTATATTTTTCCTGTAGGATACCGTTAGTATTTGCGTATCTAAGTTCCATATGTAACAGATTTCTTATCAATCGTATTAAAGAGCCATACAAAATTCAAAATAAATTCAAGTTTTTGTTACATCTAATGTAAGTACATACGTTTAAAAACCTTACTTAATTACGAATTAGCTAGAAAACAGATTTGGATGGCATAATTTTATATAAAATATTGCTTAAGTATATAAGACATGATGAAATGATAAAATTGATGAAAGAATTAATCAAACGAGTAAAAATTATACAAAGAGCCGTAAAATGCAAAAAAAATTATAACATAACTTTTCCTTAACTAGAGTCTCTAAAAAATATCACACTCCTATACAGTGGTGTTGTCTAGCCGGAACGCTCCGGGACGTCGTTCCGGTACTTCCTTTTTGGGCAGGAACGCGTTCCGGAACTAAAGATGATTTCTGATAACGAGAATTGGCTGACGTTTTGAAAAAAAAAATTAAATAGAATTGCTGATTTTTTTTCTAAATCTTGAAGAATTTTTATATGCATGTTTATAAACAAGGGTTTGAACCGAACCCGAACCGGAACAAAAACCGGAACGAACCGGCTTGTTTTTCCAAACCGTGAACCGGAGTCCGGAACGCGTTCCGGTAAGAAAAAAAATAGCACAACACCACTGCTCCTATAGTTTTGCGATGAGTTGGTAGTTAATGGATATCGTAGTTCAATGATATCAATGATACAATTTTCGTCAAGATGGAATGGTTTGTGTCTCGTCTTTCCCTTATCAGTCTTTATGGCTATGCACCAGTTTTGGTTCAGGTAATTATTAAATTAATTAATTGAATTTAATTTAAAATAAACAGAAAATGGAAAACGAAATTAAAATAAAGGAAATTAAAATTAATTGTGCTGCTGCCAAGTACTACAATATAATGATACTAACCCTGCGTATGAGTGATATTTGTTATATTCTACTGCTTATACGTTGCAGTACTGCATTGAAAACCCTACTTATAAATAAATTATTTCAAACATACATATACTTGACGAAGAACTTAAGAAGTAAGCAGCAAAAATACTCTAAGCGCAGCTCTCTTACTATGAAAAAAACGAGAATGTTTTTAAATTTCGTTACAACTCGGTTAGGTCGGCCATTCCCCAAGAATTGAAGCCAAATTTTAAAGTAATTGAAATTAATTGCAGTGACATAGGATTAATTTTGTCCGATGATAAAGACTAAGTTTTGTATCAGTGCGTTCGATTTAGATGCGGAAGTTAGTTTCTACAATTTTGAGTTTCGTCCCGGTTTTAGCACTTTAATGTTCCTATCCATTCGCAACTGTACCACTATCTCTTAGAACCTGGTGATAATTTTAATACAGATTGCTACGGACAACAAATGATAATTTTGAGCCCTGCATTTATCGAAAGACGACTAGAATATTTATAAGGCACGGCAAGGTAATTTTACAACGGTACGATGTATCTGCCCACAAAGCAAAATTGGTTCAGGATACAGTTAAAGCATTAGGCTGGTGGCCTCTATATCACCGACCATAGTCACCAGACTTGATTCACTCCGACTACTCATTGTTTTCAGCGATGGGAAACACATTGCTGAGTAACACTTCGATTCGTA
Source organism: Sarcophaga carnaria (assembly GCA_958299815.1). Taxonomy (NCBI): domain Eukaryota; kingdom Metazoa; phylum Arthropoda; class Insecta; order Diptera; family Sarcophagidae; genus Sarcophaga; species Sarcophaga carnaria. The sequence continues at coordinate 85,930,357 of OY283152.1, read as the reverse complement.
AGTGAAAGTCATAAATTGGGGGACTAATTGATCTTGTTTAAAGGACGAACAATTTTATTGGCGTGGAATCGAAAAGATGTTACAAATGTGTAGCCATTACTTTAAATAAAATGTTTTTTTCTTTCCCATTATATACATATATATTATATATAAAAACCGTCATGTCATACCGATATTTTTATATGTATATCTAAACTGTAACTAAACTAGAACTACGAGTGAACTCTAAATCTTAGATATTCTTGACGAACTATTACGATAGATATGATGAGCTGCGTAAATTTATCGTATAAATATTTTATATCCTTTTCATGGTTCATCAATTTAATTTATTGGAAATTTTATACTAAAGCAGACAAATATCATCCGCGTATATTATAATTCATCCATATTACAAAGCAATCCTCGTACATAACTGTGATGATTCTTAACATATTTTTTCAAATGCTAGCATGGATTGTTTTTTTAGTTGTACCACAAATAACAGGAGCAAGCATGTTCCTTTATTCTTTAAAATTGAAATCAAAAACGTTTTTAACATTGAAAACATTTATTATTTTTTAAATTTCTTCAACAATTAATAGACGGGAAAGTTATTTAAAATCAATTAAAACGACGTTTTGCAGATATTGTAAATGGACTCAGATAAGTTCTTATTTAAACAACTCTCACCAACAGCAATCACATTTTTTTGTTTGGGCTTCCAAATTTCTCAAATACTGAGAACTTTAAGAAATTTTCCCTTTTGAACACAAACATCCAATAACTCCAATAAACTTTCTTAAAAAAAACTACTCTTCAATATAATAGTATTTCTATACTGAGGCACAAGCAAAACTGGATGTAGAAAATTTTATGTCAGACAGCCAGAATGACAAGCAAATGATACCGCTTGACGTTATTATTGTCACTTTTTTAGGGTAATTCGCGGGAAACTCACAACGCGATAATTGCCATTTAAAAATGCAGTTCGCAACAAAAAAATTGACGACAAACGAGAACATTTTTCGTTATAGAAACGAAAATGATTAAGTGGTGAAGAATAGGAACGAAGTAAGCGTTAAAAACTTTTTCTGTTCTTTTGTATTTTATTTTTCTTTGTGTTAAGAAATAAAAAAAAAACTAAATAAATAAAAAATATACAATAATAATATGTTAACGTAATCTTATGCAATGTGAAAATATTTTTATGTTTGTTTGAAACTTTTACGACATAAAAGTGAAATCGAGAATGAGTCTTTATTCAAAGTGTGTTAGTACTGAATCCTTTATTGCGTTTAGTATAACGACATGGACATGAATATTCATTTTTTGTTTCAATTATTTCGGGTACTTACATATATAATAATGTGTTCACTGTTACAATGTTCTACGTCACAGTGAATGTCTTGGGAACTCTAATATTTTTAAGCAGATATATAAATAACGGATCAATAAAATCCCTAATCTGGGCATAACACATGTATGTATATATTAATTATTCTTATACAGCACCACTGGTAAACATTTTTAACTCTAAGCAAATAAAGGTGTACACTAAGGATGTTCTTCTCGTGTAAGCTTCAATTCAATATGATAGTTTTTCCTTAGTTGTACATAAATTTTTCAATTAACTGTTTGATGAACTAGTTTAGATCACCTTTTGGAGCATCTTTTATTTTTGTTCGTCCTCTTAATGAGGAAATTTAAATCGATCGCATACTCTTGTATCATCTTTCAGTCGCATATTAAATTGTTGTTTTCGGTGTAATATTTTCATCAACTATCTGCAAAGTTTTGCCATACATGTTTAAAATATTTCTTTTCTCAATTATTTATAGCTTTTTTCATCATTCTCTTGAAAAAACTTTAGTTGACTTTAATCATTAGTTTATATGTAAATGCAATATACACTTGACTCGATCGAATTTCTCAGAGTTAGAAAAGAAAAATTAACTCATAAATAATAAGTACGATGTTATAATTTTATTTTCTAAAAAGACGGAATTTATGTATTAGAAAAGTTCGTTATTTATTAGTATATTTATGGAGATATTTTAGAAAAGTATTTAATAAATGATAACAAAAAATTAGGATTTAATTTACTTGTGGCATATTGATTAAATGTTATTAAAAAATACTTTATTCCTTTTTATTTTATTTTTTTAATTTTTAAGAGCAAAATATAGGGTCTTTCAGAATCTGACATCTCTTTGGTATTAGTCATAGAATTTAAAACAAGAAAAAGAAAACCCTTAAGCAAATATTAAATTCAATGACAACCTTTTTAATCTTGTTTAATGAGATTTTATCACAGTTGTTGACAACATTAACACTCCGTATTTATCAGGGGACAATAAAAATTTAATATTCCTTATTTATCTTGCTGTTTCATACAAACAAAGAGAACAAATTTAAGAGAATGCTACAAAATCTAATTTCATTATAGAAAATCACAATAGCAACTATGACGCTGTTAAGTTATTTTCCTTTAAATTTAATCACATGCAAAGCAGGCGAAGAGTGAATGGCTAACCAACTCGATATGCTATAAATCTGATTTCCCCTTTAAATATTCACCATTAATACAGAAGTGTAGAATTCACCACACCATATGCATCCTTCCTAATACAAACAGTAACAAAAGCTTTAAAACACTTGAGCTCTTAAAAATAAAAATTATTTTTGTATCGTCAGCCATCCTTGCTTCATCGTCACGGACAGTTTATTATACGGTTAACAAAACTCCAAGTCAAATCCAAGAAATAATTTGAAATTTAAGAGAACAACGAATAAATTTACTTTTAAATTATACATCAATATGATAAAGATTGTCAAACTTAAATTCAAAATGAATAAACGATGAATTTTCAATATGGGCTGTTAAGTTTAAATCCAGGCAAATATAATTGCATATTTAATTCACCGAAATGAAAACAAGAATAATAACTTCGTGATCAAAACATAAAAGAGTATAGAAAAAATTAATTTAACCTAAGTTAAGTACTGATTATGAACCAATTCAGATTTTTTATGTAATTTTTATATCTTTTATGGTGTAAATAGAATAGCATATTCACATGCTACGTTATTTCTAATAGAAGTTGTTAATGAGAATTAAAAGATTTAACTCTTTAATTGTCTAAGTCGAGTATACTCGTCTTAAAGAAACCAATCTACTGAAATCTAAAAAAGGCAAATAAGAATATTTAAAAAAATCTACACTTTTGTATTTCTACAGTCTTTCTGGGGAATCAGCATCACATAATGAGTCTTTTAAATAAAAAAATATTTCTCAGTTTCTTGTGCGATGACATTTGTAGGGAGAGAGAGTCTTGTGAATTTTTTATTAATTGTACTTAATATATATATATTTTTCCTTTGAGTAATAAAATTGTGAAACAAATACTATCTGACTATCCCTATCAGATAAATTATTATGATAGTGAATCGCATATTCTATGGCAAGGTAAAGGAAACTTTTTTTCATCTCTTGGATATTATTTGTAAGAATTCTTATTTCAAATTAAAACTTAGACAGTATTTACTTTAACTGGATAATATCGAAAAAACTATTGAACTATATTGTGATAAATCATCAAATACATCTCAACTTGGTAGTCTGGCTGCATTTACATCTTTACTGTTGCTTAGAGAGCATTTTTCTGATTTATTTCCAAGTACAAAAGCAAAATTTCTTTCAAAACAAATATTAGAAGAGAATCCAGATATTGGTGCCGAAATACAAGGTAGTATTGTATAAAAATTCATATTTTCTAAAAAAAAAACAGCAACCAACGTTTGGTTTTTCGTCTTGATAGCAGAGTTTCAGAGAGAGAAACATTTTACTCTGTTTATGTCGAGTTTACTCGTCTTCGCAAGATGATAATAAAGCAGGCAAAAAAGTTTTTTTGAAACAAAATTAAACACCTAAAGTTAGACGTCGAGTGTATGTGTGAAATCTCTCTGCACAATTATGCTAAGACGTAGAATTCCCAAGTTTGAAGATTCGGAAATAGAAATTACTTTAGAAACTGTTTGTCTAGGAACGCTTGTTAACATTAAAAATTTTAAATAAAGAACAAACTTGCTTTATTGTGTGCGACCGAATTACTCTATGAGAAAGTGCTTGCGCATTAAATGTTTGCATTTGAGAGAACAGTAAGAAGGGCATTATTTGAAATAATAATCGAATGAATTTATTTTTTAATAGTATTCTTGGTAAAAGTTTTCGAGGTTGAAATCCATAAATATAATCAAGTTAACCATGCTTTAATAGAGAATAAAAGAAACACTTTACAAATTTATCGATGTTGATTCATTCAAAATGAACATATTTATACAGGCTGTTTATCGTTTTCATTGATTAATTTAATTCCGTTTTTTAATACATACATACATATGTAGATAATTGGTCATTACAACCCTTCAGTCAGGATTATGACCTAGTTTCACACACCACTTATGATGAGTGTGTTAATTTTATACATGATTGGCGGAACCGACAGTTTAAAGTCGACTCTGAATGACAGATTTTTGAGAAACTTTTCATGGCAATTTTTATTTACTCTCAGAGTTTTTGCCACAAATTTGCTGAGAGGAAGTCGCCGAAGAAATATTTTTTCACATTGGTTTTGTTGGTGATGTCTGGCCTGGAGCTCGAACCCTGGCTTTACGTCTAATAAGCCAACACACAACATACATACTAGACTACGTTATTTAATTTTTAAATTTATTGCGTAATGATATAATTATATATTTGTCAGTCTTTCAGTTTCACTCACTCACTAAACTGAGGAATGAATATGGAAAACAATTGCATGTAAACGATTTTCATTAAATAAATACGACTAAGAGAACACAAACTAGAGATTACTCAAATGCCGGTATATAAAGCGTAATCAAACCAACATTCTAACAAATTATTGTACAGTATATACAAACAAGGAAATTATGTATTTATGTACGTACATAGAATGGAGGGCAAAAATTATTATACAATATATAACATAAAAAATATTAAGGAAAAAGGAGAGAGAGAAACACGTGTTCAGTGATAATGACCTACATTTTGCGTAATTAAATTGTGAATTGTTTTCATGCAGCATCTCGCTGTTCTATTTTGAAAGGTTAGTGTTACGGTATTAAAACATCGCCTTTAAAGTTCACGGTTTTTTATTTGTATCAGAATTTTTCTTTTCTTTTTTTAAATAAATATTTAATACCCATTTCCAAAATATTGAATATTTGGAGGAAAAATTAATATTTTTTGTTATTTCTTTATTTATAAATTCAATTGTCTGAAATCTTTGACTGAGAAAAATTTAGCGGCAAAAGTAACAGACACGTCTAGTTTCGTAATATGTACGCAGAATAAAAATCTTATCGTTATCATATATTGTTTTTAAATGTTAAATTTTAAACTAATTTTTTTGCAATTGGATGAGGTGCATATTTGTCCTTTTTTCTTCAATTTTATTATATTAATAAGACTGAATTTATAAGTTTTTTAAGCTCCTTTAAAAGAAATTTTGTAGTTTGTATGATTAATTTAAAATAAGTTTCACGTTGTAAATGGAGGGGTTACTGTATACGTTTAAAAATTATGGGATCTCGCGAGTAGAGAAATGAGGTTTAATTCTAAGCAAATAATTGCAACATTGAGAGAAAATAGAAATTCTAACAGAATATTAAAAACAGTTATTAATTATTTTAGCTTTAAATGACAGAAGAAGCGTTTTAATAGAAATGACGAATTTCCAAGTAATACTCTTTCAATTTGAGCAGTCTTAGCCATAAATTACAGTGAAATAATATTAGAAATAACACGACTTATACAGATTTTTAAACTTAAATTTACAGCCTGGCAATTCCAAATATTGTGAGGAAAATCGAAAGCTTGTAGTTGGGAGTTAAATGGTGTGGTATCTGCATTTAATTATTAAAACTAGACACCGTTAACTCTACAAAAATATTTTGGAAACTGTCACATGCTTCGATGTATGCCCTAAGTTCAATTGACCAAGTCACACGACTTTGTATAGTGTTTGTTGTATTGTAAACACTGCGTGTCGACTGTACTCCTTGAACACAAACCGATTATGGGCGCTCTTTATATTTACTCCTGCACTTATATTGCTATATTTGCTACGTTTGCATCATAATCATTCATTAGATAATTTGCTTATACTTTTGATAAATTTTATCCTTAACTCTAGTTCTATATAACTGGACTGTGGACTCTAAATGGAATCAAATGTGTAAATGAAACTCTATATATGAGTCTAAACAAATATACATAGCTCTCTTTTCTTATAAAATTAATAATATATATTCTAATGTTTATAACTAAATTAAAAAAAAAATTATTGAAAAACATATGTAGAACCATACCTGTTAAGTAATGATTAGTAATTTGATTACTTTTTTTGAATGGTGAAGTAATGATTACAATTACGATTATTTGTGGTTAAAATAGTTAATAATTGATTACGATTACAAAATAACCAAAAAGTAATCAGGATTACTGGCGATTAGTCTAATAATCAAAAAGAATCAAAAGTAATCCAAAAGTAATCAATTTATTTTCAATAATTACTTTGAATTCTTTTTGAATATTTGAAAATAATCAAAAAGAATTATTGAAAACAATTTGATTACTTTTGGATTACTTTTGGATTTTTGAAAATAATCAAAAAGAATTATTTAAAACAATTTGATTATTTTTTAGACTACTTTTGATTCTTTTTGATTATTAGACTAATCGTCATTAATCCTGATTATTTTTTGATTCTTGGGTAATCGTAATCAATTAGTAATTCGAAAAAACTGTTCATAGGATTATATAATCATTACGATTCTTTTAAAAAAGTAATGTAATTGATTACTAATCGTAATCGAAATTTAACAGGTATGTGTAGAACCATTCTAAATGTATTAACATATTACATTTGAGTTATGTTTGGTCATGAAATTTAGGGTATTGGTAAGTATAAGAAAAATACCCAAAACACATAGTAAACATGCATTTTTTATTTATTTTCTTACTTAATAGGTCATTGCTATCCTTTAGCAAGGAGCACAAACTCGCTTCTCACACCATCCATGTTGTATGTTTTAATTTCGTTCATGAGTTGCGAGACTCCGAACAACAGAGTTTTGAGAAACTGTTCATGTTCAATTTCATCTACGCTTAGAATTTTTGCCAGAAAACTGTTGAGAGAAAGTCGCCAAAGAAATACTTTTCCTATATCGTTTTGTTCGAAATGTCTAATCTGGGGTTTGAAACACGGGCTCATGTTTAATATATCAACACACTAACTACGACTAGGATGACTTCTTAACTGTTACATATGTAAGTATTTTAAAAGCAGTTATTTAGGCTAGAGTTTGACAGATGGTGTATGCATGTGACGAGCACTTCGTTGTTAATTTCCATATATTCTGTTAAGCTATATAACGAAGTGAAATGGAGTGACGACGACTCGTTGCGTTCTCTTTCATTACTCTATGGTCACATTAGTTTTTTAACAACGTCCAGGATCTTCGAATCATTCTTCGAGTATTTCCTCTGTCTGATTGTTGGCATCTGGAAACACTGTTTGGTGACTTACTTAACCAATGCCACTATGTCAGCACTCGAAACATCGAATTTGATGAAAATGGATTCCAATTGGACATTATGGGTCTTTGAGGTAAGTGGTTTATTAGAGTGCCAAGCGGCTACCAACCGGAATTTCAGAAGCATACAACTGACAGTATTGGAGTTGGATCTACAAAGGTTATGAAAGCTTTTTCCAAATACTTATAGCGTGACGAATAAAGAGTCTTTAAAAAAACTTTTTTCTAAGCATGCTTAGACTTAGTCCTCACATCATGGCAAGCTGACTATTGCCTCGTATTACTTTTATCTCCACAATTTAACGAAAAATTTTCTTTTCGCGAATAAATTTCTATCACTTGTGTTATATTTTGTACGTATACAGATAAATTGTTACTTACTTACTTAATTGGCCATAGCAACCCGTTTAGCGGATTTCGGCCTGCGCAGCACATCCTTCCAAGCGCCTCTGCTTCTTGCGCGCCTACGCCAGTTGGTTACACCAATCGATGACAGGGCTTCCTCGATTTGGTCCTTCCAACGGATACAAGGTCGTCTTCTTCGCAGACTTCCGCAGATCTGCAGATATTTTGTGGTTTCCGTTCTCATCTTTGCAGGAAGACGCTCCGGGCTTATAACCCTCGGTTAGACGCTTAACCTTTTGATAGAATTTTCGAGCGTCATTCCTGCAACAGATAAATTGTTAGTTCAAAATTAATTCATACAACAATGAACACAAAGTGCTTCCATGGTGTTATGGTTCCCTTCTGTTTATAGATATGATGGTGATTGTCTGGAGTTTTAAACTTTCACACAAGTATGGTAGAGGTAGCTTGTTTTTTTGTTCCCATCTAAATGGCTGTTGCTGAAGCCACAATAGTTCTTTTTCTTTTGTTTTTGTATTAAATTACAGACAATATTAAAAAGTCAAAACCAAACCATGAAGCATTTAATAAAGAACAAAAGTTGTCTGGTACATATTGTTCTCTTGATACTGTTGTAACCAATTGGGAACGTGGTCATGAAGTCATGCAATTAATTTCTTTCCTCCTGTTCAATTTGTTTTTATTTTTCTAGTTACTTGCGGCTTGCGACCAACATAAAATTTATTTTAATCTCACTGAAGAATTTTTGTAAATACGACACAGGGCAGACCGTATAAATGTAGACAATCTGTCGGCATGCCTTTAGCAATGCAATCTGTTTATGGGATAAAAATATTTAAAATTGTTCTCTTGCTGCTAAGTTATTAGAGATATTGTTAAACAGACGACAATGAATGGTTAGGTTACCAAGTAGTTGCCGTTCAAATGTAAGTTTACTCATTGGACCATATGGCCCATTGTATTACCCAGTCTAAGGTAAGCCCCCTTGCTATGATCCGCTGGTGGTGGGTTGGAGCTCGGGGTAGTAGCTCCGGATGAAACCGGCCAGCTCCGTTAGTTAGCAAAAAAAAAATATTGCTATGCTTTTGTCAAAATTAGTTTATTTACGGTTTAATTTTATTTTTAATTAATAAAAAATATGTTTGATTTATTGTTTAAGGTAATATGTTAAAACTTTGAGAAAATTAATTAATTTAATTCGGATTGGGGACGTAGGGCCAGTTATCGCAGTGAATATCCACAAGACCACTCTGAAGATGTTAAAGCACGACGGCGGTTATTTAGTCTTCGGGAGTTATTTTCATTTATACATCGTGTATTTGACTTTATGATTATTATGAAAACCCTTAAGATTTCATGCAATTTTATGCAGAAGAAAATATGGCAGTAGAGCAATGACGCTATATGTAAAATACAATATCGATATATTAGACTGATCCGCAATGTCTATTATTACATTATGTTATGTTATGTTAGAATAAATACTGCCACTTACAGAGGCTTAAATGTATGATTGGACACTAGGTAGGAGATTATTCAAATGACGAGATTTTCACTTCAATGGAAATATTTCCAAATTCCAATTCAATATTTGGTTTATGGCTGCGTACCGCTTTTTATATAATCCATGTAGGTTAAATTTACGTTCTTAAGTAGAGAGTACCTATGTAGGTACTATATAGGTAGTTTTTACATGTGAAAATAAATTTAACCTACATGGAACACATGCAAAGCAGTACATTTGGCGTAAGCCAAATAGTGAGTCTTTGTCCTACAATACTCAGGCTATTTTCAAGCATGGAGGAATGTCGGTACAGATGAGGAGAATGTGTTTGCAGTGCATATAGACAGTAGAATGGATTCATTCTAATATTTGGGCATTTTAAAACAAAATATGAAGCAAAATGCCGATATGTTAAATTTATTGGACACAGGACAACGATCCGAAGCACGTTGCAAACTGTAGCTTACCAATAATTGTTGAATACTTTTCCAAACACCGGCACAGACCCCTGAACTCAACATTATTGAGCATGGTTGAGACAAACTTGCTCGTAAACTCCATAAATCTAGTATCAGCACAGTAGAGCAGTTGAAACAAGGAATTGGGCGAGAGTAGTATGTTTATGTACCTTCGGGGGCACTTATTCCATACAAAATTTGGTGCATGCATAGCTGTAAAAGAGTAAAAACATTGAGAATTGTGAAAATGAATTGTGTGCGATCGGTCTTTAGGTTTGTAACATGTATTATGAAAAGGTAATGTGTATTTGCATTTTAATGTGTATGTGTGTGTGTGTGTGTGTTAAAATTTGTGAGAATGCATATCTGGAAAAGAATTAAATCATTTTAATTTTTAATTTTTCCCTACAAATTTGGAATCATACCTGCTTTTTGTTGGTCCTTTCATTTGTATTGCTTTTCAAACGAATGGTTGGACGGACAGAATGAGTGCGTGCACGTTTCCTCATCTACATCTCAGAGTATAGAAAGACTGTAATGTGTATGATCGTTTTTTAATAGTAAATTCTTACCACGTATTATCATACTCAATGCTGAAAAAATAGAAAAGGGATCTACACCTGTATAGTTGTTGTGTGTTTATTTTTTATTTTTTGTATGATTTAATTAGAAGGATCTTTAATTTTAAATGTGATAAGAAAGGATAGGTTGGTTGTGCGGTTATTTTTTATTTTTTTGTGTGATTTAATTTGAAGGATCTGTAATTTTAAGATGATAACAAATTCTTGGCACGTATTGCTCATGATCACAGGTGGAAGAAATAGAAATATAAACTATTAAGAAAGGGTAGGTTGGTTGTGCGGTTGTTTTTAATTTGATGAGAAAGAAATGTATAGTTGTGCCTGTGGGTTTTTTTTTCACGTATAAGTATAAGTAATATCTGTTTTCACATAATTGAATTTACTGATTGATCTACAACACCCCAGAGTATAAATAGACTTGTTTTTAAGGATTTAGAATTTTTTAGTTTTACTGTTTTAAATAAATGAAATTATAGAATAAAGGGATTAATTAAAACAAATTAGTTTTTTATTTTTTGAAAATTTTATTACATATTTCTTTTTTTTTCAGATTTTTACAGATTCGAATTTAAAAATACGTTTATACAGATTAAATAACTTAAGTGTTAACAAATATTGTGTATAGAATGTTTGACATCGACAAATGTTGAAAGATTCTGAATAAATTTTGCACAATAATACAAACGTATGACATATTAATACATACAAATGGATTACTTATTTTACTAATGTTACATATTCTTAGTTCATTTATAAGTTTCATAAATAAATCTATATGTCTTATTAATAGTTCTTCCAATACAGCTGATGTTACCATTTTTGTTCCCCTTCTTTAAAAATTTAATAGTAGGTTGTGTTAGTGCGGGACGATGTACTCTGAATTATTTCATTTTAATTTATATTTATTGAATAAAAATTTTAAACACAAGTGCCCACAATTAAATGTATTAATTTTTTGTTTTCGTTCATAATTATATGCAATAGGAAATTTTAAGTAGTTGACAATCTCAAGTGGTGGTTGTAAGTTTCCAAAGCTATCAAAGTATTCCTTATAGTTGTGGTTTTTATAATATGCTACCCAATGTGTTCCCATACCATTTGAATCATCTAAATTAACAATGCCGCATTCTTGTTTGAATGGTTTTTCAGGTAAAGAATCACGCATGAAAACACCCCTAAAATGTTTGAGATGTCTTCCATATTTATTCAAATCCAAATCTGTTAATGGGCGATTGGGAAGGTTATCTAATAGTTTTTTGGAGCTGGACTATAGTAGAGACCATATCCAGTTTTATATGGTTTGAGGTACAACCCTTTACCCATTGCAATTGATTCCATATATCTATTATGACGGTTAGCTTCAGCCAATTGTTCTTTTCCATTTTTGATAGCATTTACTGCTTTGACAATAGCGGATCCTCCACTTGCCAAACCACCAAGCGCTGACAATGCTGTTAGTACGGGAATAAGTGGAAGAAATCCTCCAATTTTCGGTACAGGTATAACTCTCGGTATTATAATGTCTGCTCGCTTTTTCCCTTTAAAATTTGAATGAATAGCCTGTTAAAATAAAACACGAAGATCTTTATGCTTTAAGATGAGAAAATAGAATAAGAAAAGTATTTATTAAAGAACAATTTTAATATGTTTACATATTTAAAAAAAAAACTATGTATGTATATAAAACAGAATAAGCTGAAGCAATAAATACAGTGGTGTCTTTAGTCATAAGTACCCTTAACACTTCCACTTTTATTGCTCAGATTATTCATTTACAGGAAAAGAGCACACATTTAAGAGTAACTTTAAGTTACTAAAATTTAACCTTTTTAGAGGCTTCGTAAAAATATCAGCTAATTGTAAATTCGATGGAACGTACTTAAGTACAAAACCCTTATTTTCATATACCTCTCTGATGAAATGAATTTTGACCTCAATATGTTTGGTTCTCTTGTGGTATTGTGGATTTTTTACCAATTTAATTGCACTTTGACTGTCCAAACATAATTCTGGTACTGTGGAAATTTCAGATATTTCCTCTAACAATCTTCGAACCCAAATCAGCTCTTTGGCTGATTCACAAGCAGCCATGTATTCCGCTTCGGTTGTTGAGAGAGCGACTGTTTGCTGGATTTTTGACGACCATGAAATAGGACCACCACAAAACATGATCACATAACCAGAAGTTGAGCGCCTGGTCGCCGTATCACCAGCAAAATCCGAATCACTGTAGCAAGTCAAAGACAAATTATTCCCTTTTGCAAACAAAATACCATCATTAAGAGTTCCCTTCAGATATCTGAAAATTCGCTTAATCAAGAGGACATGTTCATTCTTATAAGTGTCGAGAAAACGACTTGCGTATGATACTGCATAAGCCAGGTCAGGTCGCGTAACTGTAGACAGGTACATAAGGGATCCAACAGCTTCTCGATATGGGTACTGCACTTCTTGACTATTTCCTGTATTTAAATTACCACCTTCTGCTGGAGTTGCAACAGGCTTGGCTTCGATCATCCCAAAACGTTCTAATACTTTTGATGCGTACATTTTTTGTTGTATAAAAATTTTATTAGGTTTTTTGATAACTTCCATGCCCAGGTAAAATGTCGAATCGAAAACTTTAATATTGAAGTCTCTTCTAAGGTGATTAATTAGTTTACAAAGTGCTTCTGTTGATTGCGCTGCTATGATGCCATCGTCAATGTAAATCGCAAGAATCAGTTTCGGATCGTTGGAATTGCCGATAAAAACGCATGGATCTGCTGCACTGACCTTCAGATTAAAATCCTTCAGCATTTGAGTAAATTTCTGATTCCAACATCTCGAAGCTTGTTTTAAACCATACAGGCTCTTGTTTAGCTTACAAACTCTGTCAGTTCCATCTTCATAACCTATCGGTTGATGCATGTAAATTTCCTCATAGAGAGTGCCATAGAGAAATGCTGTCTTCACATCAAATTGCCTTACGATCATGTCAAGTTCAACTGACATGGCAAAAATCATTCTTATGGATGTGAATTTTGCAACAGGACTAAAAGTTTCGAAATAATCCGTGCCATACTTCTGCGTAAAACCACGAGCTACTAGACGCGCCTTATAGCGTTCGATATCTCCTTTTTTGCCACGTTTAACCTTGTAGACCCATTTATTTGAAATTGCTGCTCTGCCTTTTGGCAAATTCACCAATGACCAAGTCTGATTTATTATCAACGAGTTAAACTCTTCATCCATGGCACGCTTCCACTGCGAACAATGGTTACCAGACACCGCTTTTTCATAACAATTAGGCTCATCAGCTTCCGCAACATACGCATAGCTAGGTGTAGCTTTATCCCCAATCTCTCTGCTTTTTGAACGTGTTACAATTTTACGTATCTCCAAATTATCATTTGCGTCACCACAATCTAGGCTTTTAATTAAAATATCGTCATTATTATCAATTACGTTTTCATGTTTGTCAGCATTTGCAGTTGCTTCTTGCACTGGATATTCTACTTCAGCATTGTCTTCAGGTACATATATTGCCGTTTTGGAAATTTCATTGATGATAACATCCCTAGAAACTTCAATTTTTCTTTCATTAGGAATCCAAATCCTATAGCCTTTGCAATTTTCTTCATAACCAACAAACACACCTTTCTTGGATTTCGCATTGAATTTTTTTCGTTTTTCCTGTGGAACATGCACAAAAGCTTCCGATCCAAAAACTCGAAGCACAGATAAGTCAGGTTTTTTGTTGAACCACAATTCAAATGGTGACCTTTTGTTAACTTGAGATTTACCCGTATGATTAAGTGTATATACGACATTCTGTACTGCTTCTCCCCAGAATTTTAAACTCAATTCTTTGGCATGAATTATAGACCGTGCACCTTCAATTATCGTTCTCATGTCCCTTTCTGCCCGGCCATTATGCTCCGGTGTATATGGCGTTGATTTTTGATGAATTACCTTTCTTTTACGAAGTATATCTGCTACATTTTTGTTAATATATTCCAATCCGTTATCGGAGCGCAGACACTGTACTCGCTTTCCAGTTTCGGCTTCAACTCTATCAAAAAAAAGTTCAATAAATTCTGCAACATCCGCTTTTGATTTTATGCAGTAGACGCATCGATAATTAGAAAAATCATCACGAAATAATAACATATACCGCGCACCGCCGTATGACATCTCTTGCATAGGACCACATAGGTCAGTATGAACAAGTTCACCTGGTACTTTAGCTCTATTTTCGCTCTTATGAAATGGCATACGATGCTGCTTACCGAGAACACATCCCTCACAAAAAAAATTATTATCATTAAATGAAATATTTTGTTGACTTAGTATGCTTTTCACATGATCTTTAGCTTGATGACACATGCGTTCATGCCAAAGTTGCAGTGATACAGTTTTCTCGCTAAAATTTGCAATAGCAGCCATGTTTCTAACCTTTAAAAAAAGCTTGAATAATTTTGTATTTTCTCGCACACCTATTAAAACCACCTTTCCTTCCTTTTTAAAACTGCAATTAGTTCCTTCCGCTGTCAACAAATAGCCTTTATATAAACATGCACTGGATGAAAACAAATTAATTTTAATTTTAGGAACATATAATACATCAGCTAAATACTTAGCGTTCCATTCCTTGCCATTATATGCCTCTATCTGAATTTTGCCCTTACCATACGCCTGTACTACGGAACCATCAGCAATACGCACATCTCTTGGAGTTTCAAACTTTACATACTCATGGAACCATTCTTTATGATGAGACATGTGGTCGCTAGCACCGGAGTCCATGTACCAACTGCTTTCACGTGATAAGTTCGACTGCATAAACATAACCTCACTTACAAAGGCATCATAATGTGTTAATTTTTCTCGGTTTTTCTTATTTGGGCAGTCTCGCTTCCAATGTCCGTATTTCTTGCAAAGAAAGCACTTTCCTTTCTTCCTATTTTCATTCCTAGCACCACCGCCTTTAACTTGATTGGCTACAAAAGCTCCTTGTGTATTTGGCTGCACGCCTAACCTAGATTCTTCCATACACAAACGTGCTGTCAGAGTTTTTAATGTTCGCTCACGTTTCTCAGTTGCTTCCCATGCCGAAAAAAAATGGTTAAATTGTTCCGGCAATGTCATTAGGATTTTTGTTATCAACATATTTTCAGAAATTTTTTCGCCAAGGTCTTCTAACTGCCTTGCAATTTTCTGCAACTTCGCTATATGCATTGCAATACTGTCATCCGTATCTTTTGCATATTGAAAAAACTGTTGCTGTAGTAAGTGAATTGATGTTTCAGACTTTTGCTCGTAAACACTTTCTAGGGTAGCATACATAGCGGCAGCAGTTTCACAGTTTATTATATGCATAAGAGGTTTCTCGCCCATTGAAACGACTAAATATTTTTGCGCTTTAGCATCTTCTTTAATCCATTTTTTTTTTAGTTCACCATCAGCTACAGGTTGCGGAACAGCTCCACTTACAATTTCCCATAGTCCACCAGCTTTAAGGACTACTTTTCTTTGAAACTTCCATAAGGTCCAGCCTTCCTCGCCTTCAAGCTTATTGATTTTAATTTCTTCCATCTTAATTACAATATACAAGAAATTCGAATAAATTTTACTTTTAAATTTCGCTTTGGGCACGTGCTGGGCCCATAACCTGTTAAAATAAAACACGAAGATCTTTATGCTTTAAGATGAGAAAATAGAATAAGAAAAGTATTTATTAAAGAACAGTTTTAATATGTTTACATATTTAAAAAAAAAACTATGTATGTATATAAAACAGAATAAGCTGAAGCAATAAATACAGTGGTGTCTTTAGTCATAAGTACCCTTAACATAGCCTTTTGAGCTATTTTAACAGCATCATTTATATCAAGGGGTTTCTGTTCTTTCAATTGTTTTAAAGTTTTTCTCACAGTAGCTGTGAATAATTTCTTATTACACTTATTCATTTTTCCTTTTCTTTTCTTATGTCTCTGCTCCTTCAAACCTAATCCAAATTTCACTTTAGCTTTCATAGCGTTTGTCACAAACCACGCGTTAGCACGTTCTTTAATATCACTATCTTTAGATTTAACTCGTTGCCAGGCTTTTTCAGCTAATATTTTACATTCTTCTTTACAAATCCTCTTCTCATCTTACACTGGCTGAGGTTTTGTTTTGACTGTAGATTATAACAAATTTTTTTTTCGTTACTTTTATACCTCTTCGCAAAAATAACTGAAATCAAGACGATCTCCTATATATACAACAATTTATATGATTTCAGTATGTTAATTTTCTGATATTGATTTTGATCTGCTTTGTATCTGATCACGATCTACTTTACATCTGATCACGATCTGCTTTGTATCTGCTCACGATCTATTTTATATCTGATAACGATCTACTTTTTTGGTTTTGTCTATTTTATTTTAATTTTTTTTATTTTTTTTTTTTTGACATTACCATGTTTTAGGTATACATGTTCTACCTCAATGTTTAAATTGTTTATTTGATCAGGTAGATCATCATGTATTTGTGTTATATGTTTTTCGATTACGATATTTTTGTTTTTATGGTTATATTTATTAAAACCTTCTCCAAATTTATTAATATAAGACATTTCTTTCACTCTTCTAATAAATTATGTTAGCTTCTTTAAGTTCTTCGATAATAGAGATTATTTCGTTTTGATGATTGTTGTGACCAGAACCTTCCGATGAAAGAAGTAAACGTAGTCTGTCAACTAGTTCATTAGGATCATCCCAATGTATGTAATTTGATCTCAGATTATTTTGTAATTTTAGCATTAAACCACTGCCTTTTGTTAAAATGTTTGTTGTTGTTTCGAATAAACGTTTAATTATTCGTATATATTTGAAGGCTCGTGTTCCTTTCACTTGTTCATTAGGTTCATAGCGACGTTTATGTGCATTGGTATTAATTAAAATCTCTTTATATTTTTTCAAATCATTTTTAGAATAATGGAGAGGTTTTTTATGAAATACTAGTTCAAATAATCCAGGCGTCATTTTCAATTTCATATTCCCTATCTGCATAGTATTATCTCTATTAAATATTAATTTTTCCTTGCCATATCCCAACTACCGTCTACATCTTGATTAAAACCATAAATTTTATCCAATTGCTTATTATTAATAAGTGTTTGTATATTTTCAAATAATGGAGAGCTTTTCGTCAGCTTTAAATATTGTTTTCTTTCCAAGTTCTTGATACATGTACTTGATACAGGTCTACTATGGTCATAGTTTTTTTCACCATCATTATCATCAGTTGAAATATTTTCATACTGAAAATCGTTATTATCACCGTTTACATCATCATAATCATCGTCATCATCAATAGTGTTGTCTATATCTTTATGCTTATCTTCAAGTTTTCCGATGATTTCATTATCACCATTTACGTCATAATAATCATCATCATCATCAATAGTGTTGTCTGTATCCGTATGCTTATCTTCGAGTTTTCCAATGATTTCATTATCACCATTTACGTCATAATAATCTTCCTCATCATCTATAGCGTTGTCTACATCCTTATGCTTATATTCAAGTTTTGGGATGTTTTCATCCCACCTATATATACCTATATCAGCTATAGCTATAGCTGATATAGGTATAGCTGGTATAGCAGGTATAGCTGGTATAGCTGGTATAGCAGGTATAGCAGGTATAGCTGGTATAGCAGGTATAGCTGGTATAGCAGGTATAGCTGGTATAGCAGGTATAGCTGGTATAGCTGATATAGCTGGTATAGCAGGTATAGCTGGTATAGCTAGTATAGCTGGTATAGCAGGTATAGCAGGTATAGCTGGTATAGCTGGTATAGCAGGTATAGCAGGTATAGCTGGTATAGCTGGTATAGCAGGTATAGCTGGTATAGCAGGTATAGCAGGTATAGCTGGTATAGCTGGTATAGCTGGTATAGCAGGTATAGCTGGTATAGCAGGTATAGCTGGTATAGCTGGTATAGCTGGTATAGCTGGTATAGCAGATATAGCAGGTATAGCAGGTATAGCTGATATAGCTACTACAGCTTGCTAGTATAGCAGGTATAGCAGGTATAGCTGATATAGCTAGTACAGCTTGCTAGTATAGCTAGTACAGATTGTATAGCTTGCTAGTATAGCTAGTACAGATTGTATAGCTTGCTAGTATAGCTAGTACAGCTTGCTAGTATAGCTAGTACAGATTGTATAGCTTGCTAGTATAGCTAGTACAGATTGTACAGCTTGCTAGTATAGCTAGTACAGATTGAATAGCTTGCTAGTATAGCTAGTACAGCTTGCTAGTATAGCTAGTACAGATTGTATAGCTTGCTAGTATAGCTAGTACAGCTTGCTAGTATAGCTAGTACAGATTGTACAGCTTGCTAGTATAGCTAGTATAGATTGTACAGCTTGCTAGTATAGCTGGTATAGCTGATATAGTTGGTATAGCTGGTATAGCAGGTATAGCTGGTGTAGTGTTTCATGCGAAGAGGTATGAAAGTAATGAAAAAAATGGTTATAAACTACAGTCAAAAGAAAAACACCTAATCAGTGTAAGATTGGAAGAAGATTTGTAGACAACTTAATAAACAAATTATATGTTGAATTACATCCACCTGTTTATCAGTTTTGTGGACCTGATACAAAACTTCAAAACGAATAGCAAGAATAAAGGAAATAAAGGAATAATTTATTGGATGTAGATTGTAGAAAGCACGATATAGCGTACTCAAAATCAATGGATATAGACACAAGCCATCAAGCAGATCGTGATCAGGTATAAATCAGATCGTGACCAGATAGCAAGCAGTTCGTGATCAGATATAAAGCAGATCGTAATCAGATACAAAGCAGATCATAATCATATAGCGAGCAGATCATAACCAGATCAAATTCAATAAAAAAAAAAAAATTATTATAATGTCTAAAAATTATCATAATAAAGTGTTGGAAGATCTTGTAAAGACAAGGGCTGTTCTAAAGAAAAAGTTAAAAAATATTAAACTGAATCAAATAGATAGAGTTAATTTATTAGAAGATACCTTTCAACCAATAACAAAACCACTTAAAAAAATCATTGGAAAACTTAAAGATAAATATAAGGATATAGACAACACTATTAATGATGACGATGATCATGATGATGTAAATGATGATAATGAAAACATCCCAAAACTTGAATATAAGCATAAGGATGTAGACAACGCTATAGATGATGAGGAAGATTATTATGACGTAAATGGTGATAATGAAATCATTGGAAAACTCGAAGATAAGCATACGGATACAGACAACACTATTGATGATGATGATGATTATTATGACGTAAATGGTGATAATGAAATCATCGGAAAACTTGAAGATAAGCATAAAGATATAGACAACACTATTGATGATGACGATGATTATGATGATGTAAACGGTGATAATAACGATTTTCAGTATGAAAATATTTCAACTGATGATAATGATGGTGAAAAAAACTATGACCATAATAGACCTGTATCAAGTACATGTATCAAGAACTTGGAAAGAAAACAATGTTTAAAGCTGACGAAAAGCTCTCCATTATTTGAAAATATACAAACACTTATTAATAATAAGCAATTGGATAAAATTTATGGTTTTAATCAAGATGTAGACGGTAGTTGGAGATATGGCAAGGAAAAATTAATATTTAATAGAGATAATACTATGCAGATAGGGAATATGAAATTGAAAATGACGCCTGGATTATTTGAACTAGTATTTCATAAAAAACCTCTCCATTATTCTAAAAATGATTTGAAAAAATATAAAGAGATTTTAATTAATACCAATGCACATAAACGTCGCTATGAACCTAATGAACAAGTGAAAGGAACACGAGCCTTCAAATATATACGAATAATTAAACGTTTATTCGAAACAACAACAAACATTTTAACAAAAGGCAGTGGTTTAATGCTAAAATTACAAAATAATCTGAGATCAAATTACATACATTGGGATGATCCTAATGAACTAGTTGACAGACTACGTTTACTTCTTTCATCGGAAGGTTCTGGTCACAACAATCATCAAAACGAAATAATCTCTATTATCGAAGAACTTAAAGAAGCTAACATAATTTATTAGAAGAGTGAAAGAAATGTCTTATATTAATAAATTTGGAGAAGGTTTTAATAAATATAACCATAAAAACAAAAATATCGTAATCGAAAAACATATAACACAAATACATGATGATCTACCTGATCAAATAAACAATTTAAACATTGAGGTAGAACATGTATACCTAAAACATGGTAATGTCAAAAAAAAAAAATAAAAAAAATTAAAATAAAATAGACAAAACCAAAAAAGTAGATCGTTATCAGATATAAAATAGATCGTGAGCAGATACAAAGCAGATCGTGATCAGATGTAAAGTAGATCGTGATCAGATACAAAGCAGATCAAAATCAATATCAGAAAATTAACATACTGAAATCATATAAATTGTTGTATATATAGGAGATCGTCTTGATTTCAGTTATTTTTGCGAAGAGGTATAAAAGTAACGAAAAAAAAATTTGTTATAATCTACAGTCAAAACAAAACCTCAGCCAGTGTAAGATGAGAAGAGGATTTGTAAACAACTTAATAAATAAAGTACCTGTTGAATTACATCTGCCTGGTTATCAGTTTTGTGGACCTGGTACAAAACTTGAAAAACGTTTAGCAAGAGGAGATAAGGGTATAAATTTATTAGACGCAGCTTGCAGAGAGCACGATATTGCATATTCACAATCAAAAGATATAGACACAAGACATCAAGCAGATCAAATATTAGCTGAAAAAGCCTGGCAACGAGTTAAATCTAAAGATAGTGATATTAAAGAACGTGCTAACGCGTGGTTTGTGACAAACGCTATGAAAGCTAAAGTGAAATTTGGATTAGGTTTGAAGGAGCAGAGACATAAGAAAAGAAAAGGAAAAATGAATAAGTGTAATAAGAAATTATTCACAGCTACTGTGAGAAAAACTTTAAAACAATTGAAAGAACAGAAACCCCTTGATATAAATGATGCTGTTAAAATAGCTCAAAAGGCTATTCATTCAAATTTTAAAGGGAAAAAGCGAGCAGACATTATAATACCGAGAGTTATACCTGTACCGAAAATTGGAGGATTTCTTCCACTTATTCCCGTACTAACAGCATTGTCAGCGCTTGGTGGTTTGGCAAGTGGAGGATCCGCTATTGTCAAAGCAGTAAATGCTATCAAAAATGGAAAAGAACAATTGGCTGAAGCTAACCGTCATAATAGATATATGGAATCAATTGCAATGGGTAAAGGGTTGTACCTCAAACCATATAAAACTGGATATGGTCTCTACTATAGTCCAGCTCCAAAAAACTATTAGATAACCTTCCCAATCGCCCATTAACAGATTTGGATTTGAATAAATATGGAAGACATCTCAAACATTTTAGGGGTGTTTTCATGCGTGATTCTTTACCTGAAAAACCATTCAAACAAGAATGCGGCATTGTTAATTTAGATGATTCAAATGGTATGGGAACACATTGGGTAGCATATTATAAAAACCACAACTATAAGGAATACTTTGATAGCTTTGGAAACTTACAACCACCACTTGAGATTGTCAACTACTTAAAATTTCCTATTGCATATAATTATGAACGAAAACAAAAAATTAATACATTTAATTGTGGGCACTTGTGTTTAAAATTTTTATTCAATAAATATAAATTAAAATGAAATAATTCAGAGTACATCGTCCCGCACTAACACAACCTACTATTAAATTTTTAAAGAAGGGGAACAAAAATGGTAACATCAGCTGTATTGGAAGAACTATTAATAAGACATATAGATTTATTTATGAAACTTATAAATGAACTAAGAATATGTAACATTAGTAAAATAAGTAATCCATTTGTATGTATTAATATGTCATACGTTTGTATTATTGTGCAAAATTTATTCAGAATCTTTCAACATTTGTCGATGTCAAACATTCTATACACAATATTTGTTAACACTTAAGTTATTTAATCTGTATAAACGTATTTTTAAATTCGAATCTGTAAAAATCTGAAAAAAAAAGAAATATGTAATAAAATTTTCAAAAAATAAAAAACTAATTTGTTTTAATTAATCCCTTTATTCTATAATTTCATTTATTTAAAACAGTAAAACTAAAAAATTCTAAATCCTTAAAAACAAGTCTATTTATTCTCTGGGGTGTTGTAGATCAATCAGTAAATTCAATTATGTGAAAACAGATATTACTTATACTTATAGGTGAAAAAAAAACCCACAGGCACAACTATACATTTCTTTCTCATCAAATTAAAAACAACCGCACAACCAACCTACCCTTTCTTAATAGTTTATATTTCTATTTCTTCTACCTGTGATCATGAGCAATACGTGCCAAGAATTTGTTATCATCTTAAAATTACAGATCCTTCAAATTAAATCACACAAAAAAATAAAAAATAACCGCACAACCAACCTATCCTTTCTTATCACATTTAAAATTAAAGATCCTTCTAATTAAATCATACAAAAAATAAAAAAAAAAGACACAACAACTATACAGGTGTAGATCCCTTTTCTATTTTTTCAGCATTGAGTATGATAATACGTGGTAAGAATTTACTATTAAAAAACGATCATACACATTACAGTCTTTCTATACTCTGAGATGTAGATGAGGAAACGTGCACGCACTCATTCTGTCCGTCCAACCATTCGTTTGAAAAGCAATACAAATGAAAGGACCAACAAAAAGCAGGTATGATTCCAAATTTGTAGGGAAAAATTAAAAATTAAAATGATTTAATTCTTTTCCAGATATGCATTCTCACAAATTTTAACACACACACACACACATATACACATTAAAATGCAAATACACATTACCTTTTCATAATACATGTTACAAACCTAAAGACCGATCGCACACAATTCATTTTCACAATTCTCAATGTTTTTACTCTTTTACAGCTATGCATGCACCAAATTTTGTATGGAATAAGTGCCCCCGAAGGTACATAAACATACTACTGGCGAGAATGGAACAATATAACCCCCGAATTTTATGCCCATCTGGTGCAGTCGATGTTTTTACGTTTGGGAGCAGTAAAAAAAGCTAAAAGTTTTGGTTCCAAGTGTTAAAACAGTGTCTTTTATTTGACTGTCCAATTATGCGTTTGACATGAAATTTGAAATATTTCCAATGAAGTGGATAAATCGGCATTTGAATAATCTCATACCTGGTGTCCAATTATACATTTGGCACTGTACTTATTAAGGGAAAGTATGTTTTAGTTCGTTGGAATTTGTTTTTGATAACAGTATACCATTGGTGAAACTTCCAATTTAATACGGGTTTTAAAATGTCGTGGTTACTTAGAGTCTTTTTCCGTCCCACAGGTACTTAATTGGTTTCAAGTCCGGCGATTTTAATATGTTTATATAATCAATTGAAGTAATGATGGTTGTTATAAAAGTTAAAATTCCACCTTCCACAACAGCTTTCATTTTAGTTCATTCATATTTATCTTTCATTTCTGAAGAAAACCTAAAATTAAATTTTTTTTATTACATAATCAATTGCATAACTTTTATATGCTGATATTATTGTTTTAGTAGTATTAATATTATGTGCTGTCACGGTAGTGTATTATTTTTTTTAAATTCTAATCATTTTAACTGATCGATCAGACTTGAATATTATTCAAACTTTTCGACCGACCAGCATTTGGATAATTTTTTATTTTTTTTACTGTGTTACATGTAGAATGTTCTTCTTTCTATGACATTTAACAAGTTCACAAACTGTAATGGAAGTTAGCTGCAACGTTTTGAAAATAGATCGGTAACCAATTGCATATTCACTGCAAACAAAATTAAAACCAAAAACCTTTTATAGATTACAAAATAAATCAGTATTTTTACCGTCCGTATGTTACAAGAGCTGCTCTGTTCACTTTTTCACAAAATAGAAAGAAAATTATGGTGTACACTTTATATTGGCGCATATACTATATCTCTGGAAATAGAAATTTGAATAAGACATTTTGATGTAATAAAGTCAGAAAAAACCATTGTATTGTTCCAAGTGTACACTCTTATTATTGAAATGCATGTTGTGCTGCGATGGAGTACACATAAGCCATATTCATCATATGTATGTATGTTGGTTGCATCCTGTCATTCCTATAGCTAGCACATAGTCGTAATAAATTCAATTCGAACTAATTTGTCAGTTGATTTTTAAAAACCTAGTGAGCTCAGCAGTGGGATGCTAGCCCACCTTGTAGATTCAGTTGAATAGCGTGCTTTGTGAGCGTATGGTAGAAATGTTTTTGTGTATTTCATCAAAATCTTATGAGTCCTTGTAAATCAACAAATCAGAAATAGAACACAACGAGTTGAATGAAATATTTTTGCATTTTGTATTAAATTTACATACATATTTATAATTATTTATTCACTGACTCAAGCGATTGTCCGTACACCATGCTATTGAAAATATATACATTGTATTTTGAAAAATACCAGTTCGATATAAGTCAACCAAAATTTTTTTAAGAGATAAAAAATTAATAAAAAATAACTGATGAGCAAAAATTTTAAATATGTTCTGCAGCAACGAATAAAACTAAAAAACTCAAGAAATAAGCTCAAACAATTGTCCGTTAAGCTTAGATGGCGAGAAATGTACTCCTCTCGAACTTAACGATTGTTTGAAATTTGGTTTGTTATCTCAAAATCTAAGAAATTCAGAGTTTCTAATTTTTATTCCGTTTGATTCATTTCAGAAAAATTAATATCATACTGACGTGAAAGAGATGGGTGTTAAATTGCATAATGGAAGTTTAGGGATTAAGTTTTCGCTTTTAACTTCCCCAGATATCTTAAATAAAAATATGCCAATGCAGTGATTATGATTATGCCACAAGAGCATATTTAACATTTTGCGATCAAATGGTAGACGATTTGTGTAGCGAAGGGAAACACTAGGTTGCAGTTAAACAGCTAAAAAGCAACCGTGGAAAATGTATGTGAGTTAGTTATAAAATGCACTGGTCAACAGAGAACAGTGTTTCAGATCTTAAGTTTATGAAAACGTAAAATAAATATACGCTGTAAAAAAATATATTTTATTATGCTCTCATAGCGCGGAAGTTCGACAAAATAATCATAATCCTATAAGTGGAAGCTTAGGAAAAGACAAATCTAGGCCGATGTGAAGTTGACTATTTTATTATTTCCAAAAAATGTAAGGTTCACTCCTGTATAATTCTTTTGTAAATTATCCCGCAATTAAACTTAAAATTATTTTTTTTGTTAAATAATTAGGGGAACACAGGGAAAGCATTGACATTTATTAAAAAAAACTTTCTGCAAAATTACCCTAACCTCATTTTTTCTTAAAATCATTTATAAAGTTTAATTTATATTTTATATCAAAATTCAGACAACAATTGAAAATGGTAAGTCAAGTAATTGTCATACAGCATGTCGTACAGCAATGAATATTTAAATTGATTATTTCGAAATTCGTTTTTAATAACATTATACGGTTTAAATTTATGATTTTGATGGTGTGATCTTACTTTGTTAACACTGTATAGAAATCATTATTCCACAATATTGGGATGAGTGGGATTATCGCTAAAGAAACAATAATTGTATTGTGTGACCAAAAGAAAAATTTTTTATTTTAATACATTTTAAAAATTTAATTCGTCCATAATTAATTCCACAAACATAAGGGTGATAACTGTATCCCACACCAACCCTAAGCCACCTCCATATCCTAAGGTTGCTTTTAAATTCTTTAACTGCGACGTAGTGTTTTCACTACGTCACATAAATCATCTGCCATCTGATCAAAAAATGTTAAGTGTGCTCTTGTCTTTATATACAACTACCCAAAAATAAAGAAGAATACATGCATTAGTTGCAAACAAATCTGGACGGACAATTGTTTGAGATCATTTCTTGAATTATTGTTTTGTTTTATTGGTGTTTACTTATCTCTGTAATACATCATCAAAATTTTTGTAGCAGCTATTTATATTGAAGAACCCAAAATAAAAAAAAAAATATAAAAAATATATATATAATTGTAGTAGTGTTTAAGAATAAATACTTTTAAGATTTAATACTTTTGAAGTCATGTAGTATTGTGTAAGATTAAATACCTTTAAACTCATGCTTTTGTTGTTTTGCATTCTTCCTTGCTCGCTTTTTTACATTTTTAGTACACACTTAAAGAATAAAATAATAACGGTTAAACAGCAAAAACAAATAGAATACAAATTATGTTATACAGAAAAGAAACGCATTCACAAGGAAGAAGGCAAGCCAACAAGACGTTTTACGCATAATTAAACAATTAACAAATTAAAACTTAAAACTAAGAAATAAATAAAAGCTAAGATCTACATATTAAAACTTAAAACTAAGTAAAATTACTGTATTGTGAAAATATTTAAAAGTTATTAATAAATAAATAAATCCTTGTACAATAAATAATTTACTTTAATTTAAATAAAAAAAATTGAACTCAACTCTGAGTTCACTACAGTGGCGACGAGGTTAAAAAATAAAAGTGTGTATAAAAAATTTAAATAAAGGTAAAGCCATGGCTACGGCAATAATTGGAAAAGTGCCGTATTTCGACCATTCACAAAAAAATTGGTTGGTGTTTAAAAACCAATTAGAACAATTTTTAATCGCGAACGATGTAAAAGATGCGACAAAGAAAAAAGCGATTTTTTTGGCATCGTTGTGCGAAACCTCGTACATCTTGTTGCAAAACCTTGTGAGTCCAGCAATAGTGGAAGAGGCTGTAACCACATTTGAGGTATGTTTGGCAGCGATGAGTCGTCATTTTAAGCCTGCAACAACTGGGTTTGCAGAGCGGTTTAAATTTTACAATGTATGTAAATTACCCACTGAAACGGTAAACGAATGGGCCGTTAGAGTGCGTTCGTTAGCTGTGTACTGCGAGTTCGGTACAAATCTGGAAACCGCTATTCGTGATAAATTTGTGATGGGGTTGGAAAAAGGTCCGGCCAGGGACAAAATATTTTTGGAATCGATTCACTGCACTTTTGATAAGGTGGTAGAAATTGCCAATAATGTGGAATCGTTAAATTTTATTAAACGAAAAGAGGGATGGAAGCAAAAACAACAACAACATCAGCAATATAAAACAACACAACAACAGAAAACAACACAACAGCCGCAAAAGTCAACACATCAGCAGTGCAAGGTTTGTGGATACAGTGACCATAGAAGCGAGAACTGTAAGTTTAGAAACTATAAATGTAATAAGTGTTTGGCTCATTTTAACCCAAATTTTAAAACCAAATTAACAGTGGATGCTAGTCCAGTTGGAGTAGGGGCTGTTTTGTCACAAATAGATGAAGGTGGTTTGGAAAAACCGATAGAATTTGCATCTAGATCCTTAACGGATACAGAAAAACGGTATTCGCAGTTGGACCGGGAAGCAGTTGCAATTTTATTCTGTGTTAAGAAATTTCATCATTATTTGTATGGTCGTCAGTTCACATTGGTGACCGATAATAAGCCGTTACATCACATTTTTAACCCAAGAAAGGGCATACCATTAATGGCTTCTAGTCGCTTGCAACGCATTGCTTTAATTTTATCCGGATACCAATTTGGCATTTGTCATATTAAGTCAAAGGGAAATATTGCAGATTATTTTTCTCGATATCCAAAGGATTGTAACGTGGTTTTGGATGAATTTCCGGAAAATGTTTACCTTAATTATTTGCAGAATCTCCACGGCGAGGATGCATTTTTAAATTTTAAAATGATTGGTCTGGAAACATCGAAGGATACGTTATTGCAGGAAGTTAGTAAGTTCATGAAGTTTGGTTGGCCAGAGAAATGTCCGCGTTCCGAATTGTTACCATATTATTTAAGGCGAAATGAATTATCGGAAGAGGAAAATTGTTTATTTTGGGGATATCGGGTAATTATACCTACACAGTTAATTGCTGAAGTAGTTAAATTTTTACATGCTTCACACATGGGAATTGCGAAAATGAAAGCAATGGCTCGTGAGTGTTGTTGTGTTTAAGAATAAATACTTTTAAGATTTAATACTTTTGAAGTCATGTAGTATTGTGTAAGATTAAATACCTTTAAACTCATGCTTTTGTTGTTTTGCATTCTTCCTTGCTCGCTTTTTTACATTTTTAGTACACACTTAAAGAATAAAATAATAACGGTTAAACAGCAAAAACAAATAGAATACAAATTATGTTATACAGAAAAGAAACGCATTCACAAGGAAGAAGGCAAGCCAACAAGACGTTTTACGCATAATTAAACAATTAACAAATTAAAACTTAAAACTAAGAAATAAATAAAAGCTAAGATCTACATATTAAAACTTAAAACTAAGTAAAATTACTGTATTGTGAAAATATTTAAAAGTTATTAATAAATAAATAAATCCTTGTACAATAAATAATTTACTTTAATTTAAATAATAAAAAATTGAACTCAACTCTGAGTTCACTACATAATAAATATAATATATAAAAAGACTAAAATCGCACTGGTATTTTCTTAAATAAACTGTAACATATTTTCAATAGCATTGTGTACAGAAAATTGTTTGTCAGTGTGTGATATGAGATATATAAATATAATACATATAATATATAAATAAATTCCAGAGCACACAATATAGGGGATATTGTAGAGGGGGAATAACTTAGGTGCATGCTTTCATCTCTCACGAGGATCATCACCATCCATAGTTTTTTGATGGTATTAATTGACGTTTATAACAAACTTGAATAAAACCGAAATATGTTTATTTACAAGAAAGACGAAGATCTCTCGCCTTCTTGACAAAAAGATTAAGGCAACCAAGTAAAATACATGCGTATTAATATCCAGGATAAGAAATTAAAATGGAGAAAGAATCTGATTAATAGGGCTGAAAAAGATTAGAGATCACAAGAATGATATGCTGACCCTATAAAAGCGTAATAAGACCTATTCTAACTTTTGCTGACCCTATAAAAGCGTAATAAGACCTATTCTAACTTTTGCTTCAGTAGTTTGGTATAATTCAGATTCCGTCGTATAAAGGACCGATTAAGCTTGCGAAGTATCGTCTCCAGTCTACGAAACTAGAGCCACAAATCGTATTACCAAAGGCCAATTGGGGTACTAGGCGAGTACTCGCTTAACGCTGAATTATTAAACGGGATGCTTATCAGGCTTAATATTCGCGAATAATTGCATCATTTTGATGCAAGGTCGACATTCTTATTCAAACGGATACAGATGCCCATACGGGGGTTTGTTCCTAAACGGATGACACAAAACGTGAACACAGAACGAGATTGGGTCTCCATATAGGAGAACCAGAATGGCGGAATGTGAAGGGGCGATAAAATATTGATGCAGGCATGATACGGTGCACATTATATGGGTACCTATACATGGAAAAATGATGCAATAGCAAGAACTGTGAAGAGACTTTGAGACGATTTAGATTGGGGAAATACTACGAATATATTGAGACTTAAACGACAATCAGTTTTACACACAGCTGAAAAGGATAGGCGCGGCGTGTGGTAATTACGTCGAAACTACGAAATATCGAAGTTTGTACAAAATTTAGACCTGCTGTATATACTGTACACAGTATAGTTGGTACCCAAATGATGAACGCACAACAAACGTACTTAGGTGTATGTCGATAGGAACAAGACCCCAACTCCTCTCCCTCAATCTTCCCACCTACCTGACACATACACACACGCATATTCTAATCGTTGGATAATGTCAACATACAGAGGTAGTCATAAGTATTTACACAAAACCGCATTTTTACGTTTTTCTTAAAAAAAGGTTTCAGTACTTTTTACTAGAAGTAAATTTTGGATACAAATTTTTACTATTGCCTAGCCTGGAATATGCAGGAGCAAATAAAATATAATTGGAAAATATAACGGTTCTTAGTACTAAATAAAAAACAAATAACCAATGCTTATAAGTTGTCAAAATTATTTACACACGTTTTATTCTTTTCAAAAGTATTTACACAAGACTTAAGTCCGGCTGCAATCTTTATTTTAATTATTATTTTCTTTATTTTTACATAGTTTATTAATAAACTTAACTAGTACTTTGTAATACCGCCCTTTGAATCAATGGCGGCCTGTAGTCTTTCTGGAATAGAGTTAATTAAGTTTTGTGCAAGTTCGGGAGTCAATTTAGACCAAATTTCACTAATTTATTGTATAGCCTCTACGCGTTTTCGACTTTTATCTATAGTTCTATGATATTTTATGAAAGCCCAAACATTTTCAATAACGTTTAGGTCAGGACTATGAGGAGGCCATGGAAGATTAGCCTGACCCACGTTTTCTAAGAGTATGGTAGGTAACCATTCTTTGTCATGCTGTAAAATCCATTCACTGGTTGGAAAAAGGTTGTTTGCGGACTCAAAGGCATGGTTGTTTATAATTTCTAGATAACCAGACTGCTGTAAAGTCCCGTCTTTCGGTACCAAATTGCCGAAACCGTAATATGATAGACATTCCCAAAACATCACCGTGCCGCCACCAAGTCTGTTAAGTGGTTGTACAGCCTTTTTTTGTTTCGTCGTAGATGCATAAAGCGCTTACAGAACGAGCTCCGGAATTGAAATGCAGCCTCATCCGTCCACAATACACTGTACCAAAACTCTATATGCTTCTTAATATACTCCAAAGCAAATGCGAGATGGTTTTGGCAATTTGGTACCGATAGACGGGACTTTAAAGCAGTCTGGTTATCTCGAAATTATAAAAAGTGCTCATATTTCACGTTTCTGGGTATTCACGTTGTCGCGAGTGGCTCGTATGTAATCTAAACTGTGTAGAATTAAATTTAATTTTTCCTTCGCTGGCTGACGAGTGGAGTTCAGATCTAATATGTGTATTTGAAAATAAAGGGTTGGAATATTGGAAAAAAACATAAATAATCCTTAAAATTCTTTACATATAAAAAATTAATAAAAAAATTACTGAAGTTTGAATTTTTCTTTCTCCACAATAATTTGGTTATTCGAATGTCTGAATTGGTTTGAAATTCCCGGAAGTTTGGGATTTCACTCACCGGGGATTTCTATGAAAAGTTCTAATTGTAAATTTCAATTAGAAATATGTATATTAAATAAATAGTAGAACTGTGATGTTTATTACCCAGTACTAATAAAAAAGTTCAAAAAGCTTTGAGTAATAATTTTGTGTAAAAAGTTGAAAAGAACTGAAGACATGATTACAAAGAGCTTCTCATACCAACTTTGTTGTCAAATAAAAAGATATTATATACAATTATATAGAGAAGCCTGTATTAAAATCGCATTATTGCAGGCTTTAATCACATTTTAGAGAACGATGTAGTAACGTGTGATACTTTAACTGTTTGAATTTTGGAAACATAAAATTTTTAAAAGAGAATGAAGTATTTATT
Source organism: Sarcophaga carnaria (assembly GCA_958299815.1). NCBI lineage: Eukaryota > Metazoa > Arthropoda > Insecta > Diptera > Sarcophagidae > Sarcophaga > Sarcophaga carnaria. Next base: position 85,898,333 of record OY283152.1, on the reverse strand, counting down.
TGGGACGATAAAAGAATGTCAGTCATTTACTTGTGACGTGTATATGTAGTCCTTGGATAAAGTATCATCTCTCTAATTACATCTATATTGTCGACTTACAGGACCGGAATTGAGCATGACTTGGCCCTATATGTGAAAGACTTCTCATATATCCACAAAATAAAAGTGTTTTGGAATAAAATTTCAAAAAAAAATTTGGGGGAATGAAATGCTACAAAACGTGAGATTGCTTGTTACTCGCTGCACAATATGTTCATGGTAAGTTATGTGGCATATGGCGCTACTTTGTTGAAACCATACATCAACTCCAATTTTTCCATTTTGATGCGATTTTCACCTTTCTGGAAGAAGTACTGCTTATAGATCGCGCCAAATTGTACAGCTTACTGGGCGCATTAGAAGCTCTTGGACTATCTCTGGTTGATCTTCACAAAAAATTCAAAATTGCGAGTCCATTTCAGTTGATAGCCTATTCAAGATGAAATGTTAAATCTTATTGAGCATTTTTGATAAATGTTTTCTTTTACACTGAGAAACTGAATAATAATTTCATGATTAAGTAAATAACGCATTAGCAGATATTGTAAGAAATATCGTATGTACTAATTTTGTCCACAAAAATTATGTTTTTGGAGCGATGCAGTAGATGCTCCTAATGATTATTTATTTAAAATATCTCACTTCATTACTTCAAATTATGTTTCTATCAACATTGTTATTGTCTTTAGTTTTCATATAAAAGCAGCAGCAATGATACTTCAACTTAACAAAGTAAAATTGCAGGCAATAATAAACAACTTATGCCAGAGCATCAGATACCGTCAAAAAAGGCTAAAGCGGTTGAATAATTACAGAGTAAAAAGGGATTAGAATGGATTACTGAATGGATAACAAACAACAGTTGAAAACAAAATTTTAAAGCACTGTTAACACACCCACACACAAATAAAAACTAGAAGTGTAAACAGCTTAACAGAATGTCAAAAAACTTTTTCGATTAACATAAACTAGACTCAGGAGTGTCTTCTATTGTTGTTTTATGTTCTTCTCATTTTTACTTTAATTATCTCTCAAAGGTGAAACAGAAATAAAATTAAAATTAATTGTTTTAAACACCAACCGATACAAAGTTGCAAAAACTTAAGAGCTGTAATGCAATTACGTAATTATTTTATTACGAAAAGTTTAAATATATCGAAAATTATAAATGCAAAGCTTGCCTTATGAGATGATATTAATAATGAATTGAGCATTCACTGGAATTGACCATGAATAATTAATTTCATTAAAAATAAAAATTTTAGCCTTTGTTTCTATTACAGTTTATTTTATTTTATTATTACATAAGGAACACATTTGCATCGGTATATGCGGCCGTTTGCGGTGTAGATTTCAAATTTCATTAACTATACAAACTTATTTTCGTAGTCCGACATCGATACTTGATTATTATCTGAGAGCGGGTAGATGCTCTCAGTAAATTCTTCAATACCTGGAGAATTTCATTGCTTCCTACTTAAAAAAAAATTAAGAAAAAAATATCGAAACTTTATGTTTCCGTAAAAATTGGCATCCATACCACACTTTTTAATTTCTGATATACACACCCGATATGTATGATTGGTATGTAGATATGAAAAGATTGCATTTTTTTAGGTTTTATGTTCTCTATATATTTCATTCGAGATACATATGTTTATACTCCACTGCAAGAGCCCAAAGGACTTTGTTAAAGTATACAAAAATGGTTTGTTATATACTCTTACACTTGTTTACTTGAATACCCTACTCACGAATATGAATCGCATATCCATACCTCTAAAGCTAAATTGATTAATAAATTTGTATACTTCCACAGTACGAGCATTACAAAAATATGTTTGTATGGACTCGTATATCATAATTATTACCACTTTATGCATCCATGTGCTAGTGTTTATAAACAAAAGTGAATGCTATGCTAGTGCTGACGAGTTTAAATCTTGTCGGCAATACTTTTGTGTTCAGTAAAGGTCAGATTAAACGTACTAGTGTAATAGAGGGAATGACATTAAGGGAAAATATGGATGCTAATTTGGAAGCCGTAAGATTCATTGCATTTTTAGAAACTGTTGAAAAACCATCACCCTAAATTGGATTAAGGTTGAGTATACACTTATCGTACAAATTTTCTTGTCCCTTAACCAAAAATATATTTTTTAGGATATTTACTGAATTTTTTCTTTATAATGAGTTCTGACTGCTGCTAATTTATGGCTCATATAACAGTTCAGACCTGATAAGTAATTAACGTCAACCTTACAATATGTCTCGTAATACAGCATGCTAAGATGATGATGTTAGGTTTTTTTTATTAAACTTTAGACCAATACTTTCAATACAGTCTGACCGTATGTTCTACAAACACTACCTTATGGCGAATTTTCATCTCGTTTATTGGTGCAAAATTGGTTTTTGCAAACTTGACCAGATGAATATCATAATTTTTTTTTTTTTGCTGGATATTGTTATAAAAAAACACTGCCTCTCGTTAGGTTGTGTTTGCAGGTGAAAACTGTCATGCAGAATCTACTCCGTCTTCTTATTATTATTGTTTGTCTAGTTTTAGAATTAAATGATGTTTGTTGCTGTCGATCTTTCTAAAGATCAGAGGAATTCCTAAATAGAATATTTAAAGGAAATTAAATTCTCACAAAATTATATTAAATTATATTAAACCGGATTCGAACATAGACTGCTCAGGTTAGCAGTCAGATTTGTTACAGTTTGACATTCGTATATATGAAAATTTGTTCTCTAATCATGGATTAACTATTTTGCTGCAGAATTTCTATCGCTTATCCTAAATCTAAATATTCCTGCTTGAGGGTCAGTAATGTTTAATTGCCGTACGAGAGCTCAAAAATAAAATAATTGAATCACCAGTTTTCTGAGGATAACAAATTATCATGAAAAATCATCTCAAATTTGTCGTCAGACAATAGGTCTGGCCACTCACAAATAATAATCACACGTAATTCTTAGTTGGAATGGCCAATAGTGCATATATATATGTAAGTTTATAAATCAGAGAATACCATTCTTACCGACAGCACAGTAGTCTTAAGATTAAGTTAGATTAAACTGACAGCATCCTCAATAAGCACAGTTTAATTCATTCCAATAGTCCTATTGTAACACCGATTTCGTCATATAATTGTAGCTTCTGCATCTCCCTATCAATCGTCTTTTCTAGACATGCTTTATCACAAAATTCTGAGTGTCAAAGAATTCTTCCAATGCGCCGGAAGATGTTGTCTGGTCTCCTCTTCTTCCTCGTCGTTGCAGCTTCTACAGAAGTCCTTATGAGATATTGCCAATCTCCTAGCGTGAACAATCAGATACTAATGTCACGTTATCACTGCTGTGAGGTTCCTCAGATGGAATCAAAGCCTGTTCTACATATATCCATGTTGGGTTGGATTATGTTGGGTGTTTGTTTAGTGAAGTTGTTCTGAAAAGATTCCCTGTTCAATCTACATCCATCAGTGAAAACTTAAATGATCCTGCCTGACAGTAGTAAAATTTCGAAAGCATATTCAGATATCGTGTAGTCGATAGCTACATTCAAATCAACCATACCCACGACTTTGGGATCTCTACTCCATACTCTTAATGCCCTCAGTCTCACTATAGCGCCAATTGTTTCACCAACATGTCTGGTGGTAGCCAGATTATTAAACAGTGTCATGGCAACTGCTAATATACACCAATACACTCAAGCCGAGTTTGAAGATTCCTTTTCCCTAAAGTTAATTAATTTGATTATATAGTTGTACAGCCAGTACTCATTTTTAGAGCTAACTGCTTAATGCAGGCCCACTGTTTTCTTACAACAATAAATAGCAGAAGTCTTTAGTGGTTCTGGGTTGTGTGTTCAAGTTCCACAAGTGTCTTAAAATGATGTATTAATTTGTACATCAAATAACATGTTAAAGATTAATGCTACAAATAACAACTACGCATTATATTTTACAAACTTTTGCGTGAAAGGATTGAATATTGCACATCAGTTTTCGATTTTTAATTAACATAGTTTTCCTATTTTAATTACCCAATGGAGTTGGTTTTTCTATTATAAAATCTTTGTATGTGAAAGGGAACTAGAAAAATGTAAGATATTTTTAATTGCTGAAATATCTCTACACCAATACAAACATAAAAATACCAAGTAATTTTTCTCATTTTAATTCAATCTTTTTTTAATCAATTCATGGTTTTCACTCAGGTGCTAGAAATTAATTAAATAAATTTCTATTGACATCATTGTAAAAACAAAATTGAATGCATGTGCATGGCTAAATATTTGATTGGGTATTTGATTTGGATTTCATTTTAAGTTACAACAAAAATTAAACGTTTCGCTGGCTTGCGTCAGAATTTAACACGAAGGACTGATGTATAAGTTTAAGCTCTAATATCTTACCTAAATTCCCTACACCTATTTTACCTAGAAAACATTGGATTAAATTTACAAGACTGAGAGAGAGACTGGTCGGTCACTGCTTATTCTCTCATAGACATATTATTGAAAAGAATACACCACCACTTTGTGATTGCGGTCAAAATCTGAATGTTTTTCACATATTTATTGAATGAAGATTATTTCATCAACATCGAATTAAGATCAAAATAAACGGAATCGAAATCCTGGAAAGTGAATATGATGTTGAGAAAGTCAAGGGGTTTTTAAATGAAATCAACTTATATAACTTGATTTAAATCTTTGTGACAAATTATAATTAAGATAGAATATAAGTTTTTGGATTGTATGAAAGCCTATATAACCTTTTAGTGTTGGGGCTTAATAAATAAATAAGTTTAAGCTAAATTATAACAACAATATTTCGCCCAAAATTTTGGGTTCATATGCCGATGAGCAGCCACACGCACTTTTCTACCGCTGCTGCTGACGCTATTTTTACAAGCACACACGAGAATCCACACGAAACTTCTCGATACCTACATGAACAAATTTTTCAACTAAAAAATTGTGAAGAGGAAAATAAGAGTTAATGGACAAATACTTGCTCTGGCAACATTACGAAGAGAAACATGCACCTCCGGTCGAATATATAATCAATTAGGGCCTCAAAACTCGCATGAAAAATATCTTGGATTCTTTCTGACAATTATCTAACATGGAAATTCCATTAAATTGACAAATATTCCGAGAAGTATCCGAAAAAGGTCATATTTTACCCAAATCCCTTAGCTCGCAACATCCTAGAGTGCCGGGAACACAATCGTTTCAAAAAGAGATCTCAACATGACATCGATCTTCGGAAGCAGAACTTATGCCTGGTGTTGACCGGGACTAATATTTTTTTTTATTCTCACCTTAAGATTTGAAAACTTATTGTTTGTTCAGTTCTTTAAAGATACAATAAATAAATAATAAAATTATGAAATTATTCGATTTGATGGAACATACAAATTATAATCAAAATGAGCTCAAATAACAATGACAAAAAAAATTCGTATTGATGTCAGAGCTGATTGTTGAACTGCATATGATTGAAAAAGTTTGAGGGAAAAATTTCTAAAAATAGTAGACATTTATGATCAACTCGATATGTGGTCGAGCAAAAATTAATGAAGATTTTTTGTCTACAAAATATAATAGATGCCGCACAAATAGAAAAAAATATTCGAATTCATGAAAACGTTTCATTAAATGCATAAATCTTATGGAATTTTCTGCTTATGAGCGAATGTAGGGCATGTCTTCTATGTAAGAAACCTTTTATATCGGAAAATTTTATAAAACCACGTTTAAGTTATTTCTCAAAATATGTATGTATGTATGTTAATAAGTCAAATGACTTCTAATTGTTATATTTACACACAAGTATAAATTTAACATTTTTTGATCAGTTGGTAGACGATTTGTGTAGAAAACACTGGGTTGCGTTTGAGAACATCCAAACAACCGTAGAATATGGGGATAGTTTGGTGGGGGCGTAAGTTGCAATGGCCATTGCAAGGTCTTCAAATCTAATATTTATTGAAATATTTGAACAGAAAATATTAAAATGATAGATATGAATTTGACTATACAGTATCATTTTATATACCTTCGCGATAATGATCCGAATCACTCAATCAAGTATCTAGAGGAATAGTTTGTATACAATATTGAAGAAATAATATCTAACCAACGTAGATCGCAGATTTAAATGCAATAAATCATTTGTGAAACATTTTGAAAGGCAACAATTTGGCAGTACACAATCACTAATAACCATAATTATTGAAGTGTGGAATATTGGGTTTTTCTATGTAAAATAGCGCAGAAGTTTTTGTTATTAAACCCATCATTACTGTACGGACAATTGTTTGAGTTGCCACAACAAATATACAAAATTTTTTAAAAAAATGTTTTGTGTTCAATTATTATGTGCACAAATTAAACTTAAAAATATTTTATTTTATCCTCCTAAACTCCAGGTACGGATATTTACGTTCATTTATGTCGAGTACTGTCACCATAGAGTCAATAATAAGAGCTTTTTGTATTCTCCATAATACTTGGTTTCCATAAACAGTAACAGGATTTCTTTACATATGTGTATGTATACATATAAAGTTATAATAAATATATATGGCTGTGTGCATATACATATATATTTATGTATATGTATAGTATATTATTTTTCCTTTTTGTTGTATCTTCCGTAAATATTTCGAGTTCTCTTTTATTGCGGGAGATTGATGGAAGCCTGAATCAGATTTTTCTGGCCGTAAAAATGTTTTTCAGTTACATTTTATGTTGTTAGCCTTTTCTGTATTGCAAAAGATTCTATCACATTCCACTCAAGCCAACGTGGAACTTTTGCGTACAATAGTGCCGTTAGTCCCCAAATACACATTCATGAATATGTTCTACATGTATGAATATGCACTCAGATAGTTTTAATTTTAAATTTTTAAATAAGAAAAGTAAGAAATAAAACAAAATATTTTCTGTATTTTAAAATTTGTTAAAAAAGAAAAACAAATGTAACGTGCATCTGTTTAACAAAGTCTGGATTTTAAATGAGTCTCTTAGACTTGTCACCCAAAGAGTCAAGTAATTATAACAAATTTGGAAACATTTTCTTCATACTTTCAGAGCTTCGACACCCTTACTTGGGAAGATTTATTCAGTTTCATCAACTAGTCATTAACAGCAGACTCTACTCTCTTTTCTGCCCGCCAGTCATGTATAAAATTAACACACACAACATAAGTGGTGTGAGAAGCTAGGTTGTAATTCTTACTAAAGTGTTGTAATGACGAATTATGTATGCTTGTATGTATGTATGTATGCATGTGTGTATGTAAGCATTTATAAATTATTCTAGTGGCATCAACATTCAAAGTTTTTTCATCAACGTTGTTATTAATATTCCATAATTCCGGTATTTTTTATACTTTTATTAATTTTTTGTTTGAAATGTTGTCAACTTGTGTAGATGCTGCACAATATTACAGAAAACTTAGAAGAATCAAAGAGTTTGACGACATAAATCGAAGGATTAAAGTAATCTATTTTTTGTAAAATAATAAAAGTTCAATTGTAGTATCTGTGTTTAACTTTATTTAACTTCCGTTCATTTCTACAATCAATGAACATACTTTTTTAACTTGAAATAAAAACGAAAATTTTATGTAAAAATATTCTTAACAAATAGTTACAGTTGTGTTCATAAAAATAGGAGTGAGCCCATTGAAAAACCAAAGCTTAAATTTTAACAAATAAAAAACATGGTTTAATTCAATTTTTTGGTGTAATGTAATGTTGATTCAATACTAAATTATTTAAGTTATTCATTAATTAAATAAAGCTTTCAACAAGTAAGTAACAGGAAGTTCAAAAAAAATATCTTAAAAAGTGCTGTTCAAAATAATAGGAGTATTTCAGTTTTCATAAAAATTTACTATTAAAAAAGTTAAAAATGCTTATGACTATAATCAGAAACTTTAAATACGATTAGTATTTGGTAGAATAGCCTTTACTTTTTATTACAGCAGCACATCTACGAGGCATGGAGTCAACTAAATCCTGATATTGTTTTAGTGGAATTTTATTCCACCCATCCTGCACTACAGACCACAACTCAGTTGCATTTGACGGTTTTTTCTCGGCAACATATTTTTTAACATCCCTCATAGATGTTCTATGGGATTAAGGTCAGGAGACTGAGCTGACCACGCCATAACCTTTACCCCATTAACCCGAAACCACTCATTTGCTAATTTACTGGTGTGTTTCGGGTCATTGTCTTGTTGGAATATCCGTTTTAGAGGTGTGGAATATGGTAACATCACTTCTCTCAAAATGCTGACATAGACGTTCCTATCCATTATATCTCTAATTCGATGTATTGGGCCTAAACCATTATATGAAATGCTTCCCCATATCATTAGTTTTGCACCACCATGTTTAACTGTCTTTTGTGTATACTGAGCTTTATATTTGGTGTTGGGCGGACGTCTAACATGCTGTCTAGACCCAGTGCCACCAAATAAAACAATTTTGCTTTCGTCGGTCCACAATAAGTTCTCCATTTTTCTTTCGGATATTTGATATGTTCTTGGCCAAACTTTAAGAGTGCTGCTGCCTTTTTTGTATGTCAACAATGGCACCTTTTGTGAACTTCTTGCGAATAAATTGTTGTTCATCAGACGCCTACGAATAGTAGGGCCGTTTACGGCAAGATTCAGATCCTTTTAATTTTTTTTGCATACGCCGAAGGATTCATTTTGCTGTATCGCACAATTCTGCGATCATCGACAGCCGATGTTTTGCGCTTGCGTCCACGTGTTTCGAGATTTTTTTATATTTTAATGCATTTGCGATCATTTGATTAGAGCAACTTAAGGTTTCCTCAATTTCTTTAGAAGTTTTGCCTTTTTTTCGAAGATTTTTAATTAGTTTTCTCTTTTCTTCAGTACAGTGCTTTCCTCGTCCCACTATTACAAAAATTTATGTGAATCACTGTAGAAAAAGTTTTAACTACATTTTTCCGTACTTATTTTTCACTTTTTTCTTTAAATTATGTGCTGTTATATTTTTATTTTTAAAGGAACACTCACACTCCTATTTTTTTGATCAACTGAATTCAAGGGCAAACACAGAAATGAATCAATTTCATCGTAAATATTAAAGTTATTACGAGATTCTTTTTTGTATTTTATTTCTTACATATCGTTGTAACTACCATTAAAATATATCGTTTTGCAAATTGGTAGAATAAATAATTTTAACTTTGAAAATATTACATGGTAGCACTCCTATTATTTTGAACACAGCTGTACGTTTAATTTTTTTTTTTCACTTCTTTGTTGTCTTACTTAACGTGATCTTAGCTGCAAAGTCGCTGACTATTGAAATAATTTCTGTTAATCGGCGCCAACACAAATATTATTTGTATGTACATTGTGATGAATATGATTTCTCTTGGAAATGTCAAGTTTTTCACTTTCTCACAGGCACATAGTGGGAGAAAATTTTGGAATATGCTATAATATCTGATTCGCCCATTTAAAACTCACCACATGCATGTAGAAGAGCGAAATCAACAATTTGCTGGCATACTTAACGTTTGTTGGTGAAAAATGTCAGGCGTTCTTAAAATTAAAATCCTTCTGTGGCATCAGTCATGGCAACTTCGACATCACGCAAGGTTCTAAAAAGCGCTTCAGTTATCTGTAAATCAATTCTAATAAAGGAATTATAGAAACAGAGGAATATAAAGTAATTGACGTATTTTTCTTCGCATTTTTGTGTGTGTTGATATTTTAGTTACCATGTATATACATGGAAACATTTTCATCAAATTGAGAGAAGAACCAGCAGTTTCATCTTAAGCCGAAGCAAATTCTTGCATCATTAAAGTGAAATATATAATAGAAATTAAAAATAATGAATAAAATATTTTAGTCACTCTGCTTACAATAATTGAAATATAATTTACAATGGCATTGCAATAAAAATATTTTTTAATTATAAATGATAGAGTGGTTTATTGGAGTTAATCTACATAAATTGTAGCTCTTCAAATATTAAAAGAAAGTAAATGATGACAAAAACGATAAGCTCAACCTTTTCATCCATGTGACAAACAATGGTTGTTTTGTTATAATGTTATTGTCTAACTGACATCACACAAATGAGCAATATTAGGCATAATTCGGTCAATCTTTCCTTTCTTTCTTTTTTCATAACACCTAAATATGTCTTGATATTGAGTGTTTAACATGAATTGTAACAGTGATTGTATATCACAACGGAATTTTATCACATGTTCCGCATAATTAATGAGAAAACTACCAGCATACCGATTGTCAGTATATGACGCACTGTAGCCGATTCAAGTGGCCATTCATCCTTATTAGCCAACAATACAAAGAAAAGGAATTTCATTTACAGTTTGTTAAGAAAATGTTTTGACGTACATAACAAAAATCGTTCGATTTTGACATTCATGTTAATTACACTATGCGCCGAAATAAAAAGAATTAAATACACCCAGCTAATAACACAGTGTAGGTTGTAAGTTTGGTTGAGTAGAACTCAAACATATTTTTTTTTATATTTCTCGGACCCTCCAAACTTGTTTTATTTGACAAAAACAATTTCTTTGGACATTACGCACAAATTTATTGATTACGCAACCATTTCTGAACCGATGCACTATGTGGCATTTACACTGAAAAGCTGGCCAAAAAGGCAAAAATGAATTTAAAGAAATTTAAGAAACTGAATATGCAGTTCCATAGACAACAAAATTCTGCATTACATAGTGAATTTTCACGACTTTAAGTTGAGATTTGTAGATTTGAAAGGATGTCAAAGTCAGGAAAGGGGTTTTTTTGAAATTTTAATAGGTTTATATGATATTTTTTTGTGGCTAAACGAATAGAGGTTTTATATTGATTTTTTTATTTGAAAGGTATGAGCAACTGCTACTTTCAGTTTTTTTATATATATCCCATATATTAATGTTAAAATTATTCGTTCAAAATTTAAAAATAATAAAAATTTCACATTTTTTTACCCAACCCAAAAAAAAAGACAAGGAATTTAAAGGTGAAAGTAGTTTTTAGTAGTTTAATGTTATATACCACAAGAAAATATGAATTCTCTACATTCAGGAACAAAAAAAAAGTTTGCGAAAATTTGCGCCATTATTTTTGGCGATTTTTTGAAAATTTTACTTTTTTTTGAAAAATTAAAAAAATTAGACGTAGTAAAATAAAGCCATAGGCAATAAAGCCATATGGCCTTATTTCTCAATAGAAGGAGAAATAAAACTATATGGATTCAGTAGAAGCGATACCAATCGAGATGTCCTGAATAGGTTACTTTTATCCAGCGACCCTTTCATAAGCTGCAGTACAAAAAAATTGCGAAGGAATAGAAAAGCATTTTTATCAGATACTATTAAATTACTCCTTCCTGGCATTGATGATGAAAATGATAACGATTTTAACGATTGTAGTTATTTTCACTTTTTAAGTATTTTTTAAGTTAAGTATTAAATAATGTAAAATAAATATTATGAATAAATATTAATTATCATAGAAGTTTAAAAACTTAATTACATACATATGTATATCGACTATTATAACAATATAAGATGTATGTTAGATTTTCTTAATGGGCCGTATGTGGTACCTAGGGGTACTTATGATCCGATCATAATAAAATCAGGTAAAATGATTCACATTCATGTTAAACATGTTCATGTCGAATTTCATCGAGGTAATAAAATGTTTAAGCCAATTATAATTGCTAAACATATTTTCTTAAGGGGCCCCATTTTGGACAAGGGGCAATTATGGACCGACAATAACAAAATTTGGTAATATGATTTAGATTTACAAAATACACGTTCATACCGAATTTCATCACGATACCGATGTTTTAAGCCATTTATAAGCGCAAACGTTTCTAAAATTTCTAAAGGGGACTTTATATGGGCACCAGGATCAAATGTGATCCGATTTTCACCAAACTTTACACCATGATTTCTTAGTACACAGAACTGATCCATGCTAAATTTTATCATGATTGTTGCATAATTACCATAATTATGTGTAAATAAGTGCAATTTCGCGGGGAATTTGTATGGGGGCTAGGCGAAATCACGGACCGATTTGAAACAAAATCAGTTGGGTTCATCCTTGGGCCTAATTATCACTAACATTATCAAAAAATTCCAACCATTAACTCATAGAACACTTCTATTAATTTTGGCCAGGTTTTCAGGCAAAATGCCACATAGTGCGATGTCCAAAATTTAAACTTTTTTAGAAAGGGGAGGTATGGGCTTTTAAACGGTTTACATATAGATATTATTCACCTTAATATTCTATGAGGTTTGATGAGGTAAACTTGGAAAACTCGAATTTTTTCCATATTTTATCAAGTTTGTTCATTCATGGTAGCAAACTTTAATTAAAAAATATAAAATAAGTGGCGACGTTCTTCAAGTACATTGCGAAGAGTTTGACACTTTGTTTGATAAAATCAAACAAAAATTACCGTAGTTATTATTTAAAGAGTATATACATAAGAGTATGTATAGAGTTATATATTTCAAATATATATTTTTTAAATGAACTTTCAGTTCAAAAAATTTTGATGGATCTTGATTACCACAAAATGTGACAATTTCACGTTTGAGCGGCCGCCAGAAGTTGGCCAATGTATGCGCAAGACGAAATAATAATATTTGCAATAAACACAAATATTAGCAGACTTCTGGTAGTCGCAAAAAACGTGAAATGGACCTTTTTACGGTAAACAATCACGATTTACACTATTTAAATAATAAATACGCAATTTTTGCCCGATTTCATCAAACGAAGTGTCGATCTCTTGACAAAATAATTCACTTTTAGAATATCATCACTTATTTCATATTTTAAATAAATTTTGCAATTGAGAATGGCTAAGCATGAAAATATAAGAAAAATATAACATTTTCCTGATAAGTTTACCCGATCAAAACTCATAACATGTAAGTTTAAACAATATGTTAACGTATTTACGCTTTAAAGACTCATCTCTCGCCTTTTCTAAAAACTTCTGATTTTGAAAATAGGTCAAAAATATTTGGGTAATCAATAATTTTGTGTAAAAAGATCCAAAAAACCATTTTTGTCAAATAAAACAAGTTTGGAGGATTCGAGAAATATATTTTTGAGTTCTACTCAATAAATCTTATAACCTACAATATGTTATTAGTTGGGTGTATTTTGATTGTTATCCTGCTTTCTTACCATATGCAAAGTTCATAACTTTATCGGTGTGTATGACAAATAACACTGTCAAAAACATCCAAAAAATCAAACAAGTTAAAAACAGAGATACGGGTAAATTGAAGTAAAATTTCAATGGAGTATTTTTTAAGCGCTTCCTATCTTTAAATTTAAATTAAACAACGTAAGTGTATTTATTCGCACTTTTCATTCGTTTGAAGAGCCTACGCTACTCTAGGATTTCTCTCGTTGGAGCGCATATGAAATATTAGGTTAGATTAGAGGACGTGTACTTGTCAATTAAAAGAAGTACAGTACCCGTAGGTCGAATTGACCCATTGTACAACGTCCTAGTTTCTCACACCACTTATTTTGTGGGTGTTAATTTTTTTCTTTACATGAGTTGTAGGACCTACAGTTTAAAGTCGATTTCGAACAACAGATTTTTGAGAAACTTTTTTTCATGGCAATTTTATTTACTCTCAGAGTTTTTGCCAGAAATCTGCTGAGAGGAAGTCCCCGAAGAAATACTTTTTGTATTTTGTCTTGATGTCTGGCCTGGGGCTCGAACCCTGGCTTTACGTCTAATAAGCCAACACACTACCTATTAGACTACGGTGGCAAAAAGTAGGTATTGCGTCGCTAGTTCACATCACCTCAATGTGAGATAATCCTGAACTCAAATTGCTCGTGCAAAATATTCAAAATATCAAGAGCAGTGTGAAGCGCTGCGCTGACATCATCGGCTTTTAATTCCCGTCGTTGACAGTGATTACCTGGAACTCCGAAAGAAATATGGACCGATTATGTAGCCACTAAAACCCACTTCAAACTGTGACCTTTTATGAATGCGTTGGACGATCTTGGTATCATCCAAAATTCAAAAATTTTGTTTGTTCTCGTACCTATTCAGCACTTTCAGCTAATACACGTCGTTGTCCCTTCTATATCATATGAAAAACATGCATTAAATTGAAATACTTTTTCTATATTTCCCTATTACTTTATGACATTTTGTTTGTTAAAATGTGAATAGAAAGTCAAATATCTTGTTAACGGTAATAAGATAAAAATAAAACAGTTTGGTGTCAAAATTAAAACCGAGCGGATTTTTACTACGTCAAAACATTTTCTTGACAAACTGTACATAGCTAGCAGTAAACTATGGCAAATTAATATCTGAAGTATTTTGCTGAAGGAATGTTTTGAGTTCAAAAGAAGTCTCTCTCTTGTTGTTTCTTTATTTCATAGGGATCTTAGCGGGAACTATTAGAGTTTTCTATTTGTAAATAATCTCTTACACAGTATTTATTATAGGCAATGAATGCCGACGATCAGTATTTCCAAATTTTAAAATACTTAATACAATAGTTATGATAAAATAATAATAATTTAGATTGGAGAATATGATGGCTACCAGTTTATTTCAAGTCCTTACTTCTAAAATCTTCTCCGTTGAAGTCTTTGGTATAAAATAAAGAGAGTATGAGTAAATGACTACAACATCTACAAACTATTTTTGGAGTAAGTCCTTGAAATTGCCCGCAGTCATTTGCTCATACATAATAACTAAACTGGTAGCTCCATAATAAGCAACACGAATAAGATCATTACGTCATTTTTTAATTGTTCCTTCTTCTGGATATCGGGGAAAAAAATAACCAGGCCCTACTCGACTATCGTTATTAAAACACATTTCGTCGAAGAAATTATTATTTTTAAATCATTGATTTGATGAACTTGTTGGGTTTCCCAATTATATGATAGTGATGAATATTTTTTTTTGTTGTTTTTGACTCTTCAGGTACCTCAACGCTTTCATAACTTTATAAATTATTGTAGTATTAACTAAGACATTGGCGGTGAAGCCATTACGAGAACTTAGAGCTCAAAATCGATGTTCTTTATGTCTCAAATAATTATTTACGAATTTTAAGACTCGACCAATACGGCAATAGCAAAATTATAAAGCTCTCGATCATTATTTAATTATTAAATTTAATTGCACCTTCGGTAGATATCTTCTCAAACTACAAATTCAGTTGTTAGACTAATCTAAGTTAATATATTAATATTCAAGTTTTCGCTGCTGCTTACGAAAGCAATTTAACTATGGCCATCGACTTTAATATATGTATGTACATTAGGGTGGCCCCGTTTGTATGGAGAAAAATAAGGAATAGATGTTCCCAACTAAAATGATTCTAAATTTGATTCATTCTAAGACTACGTTTCTCAATTTTGTCCTGGAGTCAATATTTTGTGAGCTGGATCAAAGAATAAAAAGGTCCTTTTTTGAAGTTTTTGGAATTTTTTTCATATTTCTTCCAAAGGAACTATATCATATCATATCGTATGATAGGTCTTTAAGAGGCGCTTTCAAAAGGTTATCAGAAATTTTTTCATAGAATTTTCTTAACTAAATTGTTGAAATTTCTTGATTATAAAGACCATGTAATTTAACCAAAATGGTTTTTTCCGTTTTTCAAAATTCAATATAGTTCAATTTGTATTAAAATATTTTTAAACCTAATTTCTTCTCTATCTGACAACCTCTGTTAACTTAATTCATATATGTAATGGGCATCAAAATAACGCAAAATAAGCTTTCCATTGATGTATAATTTCTTATACTTTTATTTTGTTATACAACGAATATTTCAATTTAAACCAAAACATTTGCGATAAATCCCGCTATAATGTAATTTTCTTGTTATTCCTTAAGAATGTGGTTGTTTATTTTAAGCAGCAAATGAAAAACGATTTATTACATATATTTTTACATTGTATTAGTATATTGTTTGCTTAATGATAAATATTGGTTAATAGTTGTAAATAAAAAATATAAATTCATAGAAAATATTTTAATATTAACATAATTTTTTTCATATACATTTATTAACAAATGCGTTTACATGAGTTTATTCTGTTAGCAATATGAGAAGGACGATTTTTTCCGATTATTGAAAGCATGGATTGACTGACAAAATGTACAAATCGTTCTGTACTTTGTGAATGACATAGGAAATCTGAAATTAGTAATATTTTATTTAAATATGATGATTTTATACATAATAGCTTAACAAAAGATAAAATCATAAAATCAACCGCAACTTTTTGTTTCACAATTCTGCATTATTGCTGTCCAATATTATATTATCAGAACTAGATGAATCTAAAAGCTCTTCAAAAACAACGAAGTTTGGGGTTGTTGAATTCAGCGTTACATATATGAATTGAGTTAACAGAGGTTATCAGATAGAGAAGAAATTATGGTTAAAAAAATTTTAATAAAATTTGAACTAAATTGAATTTTGAAAAACGGAAAAACCCATTTTGGTTAAATTACATGGTCTTTATAATCAAGAAATTTCGACAATTTAGTTAAGTAAATTCTATGAAAAAATTAAAAAAACAAAAATTTTGTCCGAAATTTTCAAAATTTTTGATTTTTCAAAATTTTTTTCTGATAACCTATTGAAAGCGACTCTTAAAGACCTTTCATATGATACCAAATTTATATATAGTTCCTTCGGAAAAAATATGAAAAATTCAAAAAACCTCAAAAAAGGACCTTTTTATACTTTGATCCAGCTCACCAAATATTGACCCCAGAACAAAAATTTTGAGAAACGTAGTCTTAGAATGAATCAAACTTTCATTTTAGTCGGGAACATTCGCAACTTATATTTTGGGGCAACCCTAATGTACATACATACATATACTCGATAGTTAGTTAAAAATTTGTCGCAGTCTAGTAAATATTGTGTTGCCTTTTTGGACGAGAACCCGTGGTTCAACCTCTACTCTGAGGTAAATAAGTCGGCATTAAACCGTAGGTCCCACCCCTCAAGGATAAAATTAGTACATACACAAAATCAGTGGTGTGTATAGATAGCAAATTTAGTTTCATTTACTTCAGTAATCTAGGTAGTTCATCTAGTTTAATCTATCTATTTTGGTTTTGTGAACGAACTACTTATGTATGTATAGATGAGCTTCCATGGCACATCAGTTACTTGTTTTTTGTATTTTGGATATAAACTGAGAGCAAACAAAGAGTCTGTCGATTTGTAACAAATTTGATACATATTTATTTAATAAAATACGTAGTACTCGTATTTATTAATCATAGAATAATCTAAAGAACTATGTTTTATTAAGAATAAAATAGTTTAGCTTTATTTTTTAAATTAATAAAGCCAACATTAAAAGTTAATCGTTGAAAATATAAGAAAAGAAAAACAGATTTTGTTTTATATTTTTACGAAAGACAAGGAAAATAGTTCAGCTTCATTTTTGAAATGTAATAAAATAAAGTGTAGAATTAAAAAAAAATAAAATAATTTTAAAATGTTGCATTTGTTGAAGTTTATAAATTTAGTGCCCCTTTCCTTGACTAAAATTTAAGATGAGTATTGTATCGGATATTTGTGTTAATAAATTACATCAAACATGTTGTAAGTACAATATGAATACGGCTACATCGCTGTAATATTTTTAAATCTTTACACCATTTACCTCTTTATATCTTTGCCTACGTACGTATAAATCTTCTGTATTATATATCTACAGTGATGAATCAGCAATGCTATGGTTCCGTAAGTAATTTAACACGGCTGTTAAAATTCTTTCATTTTTTAACATTGTTTGCTTTCATTATAAACATAACTGTAGTTAATAAAACTTTAATATGCAACACATTTGAAGTTACATGCAAAGTAGTACGACACAAGTATGGCACGTAGCCCCAAAAGGGGTATAAATTTTAATATTAGATCGTATAATAGCTTGTAAATTTTTTGTGAAGATTTATTTTGTATACATATTTCTTATTTATTTTTATTTCAATTCTTTGTTTTTGATAATGTTATAGATGAAAAAACTTCAATTTTTCTTTAAGTTAAATAAATTGAATTAAATGCTATTTTTAAGCATTTTTAGAACAGAAAGGTCAAATTTTTGATTAAAGTAAATCTATTTAGTTATGGCAATGACTATTGACTGAATATTTGAACAAATGTGCTAAACACAGCACACGCATATTCAAAATTAGTGCAGATAAGCAGCTGAAAACATACCGATTAACAATCATCGTTCTTAATATAACGACTAAAGTCACTGGCACAACAAGCCAAAATACCTGTGTTAACATTTTAACAGAGAAAAGGGGAAATCAAAAGGAACGGGTTTTCAAAGATATGCCCACATGAAACAAACATTAACAATTTGAGGCTGTACGGTATACACTAAGTTACTAGACTAAGCTAAAATGTTACACACGATGCTTTGAAATTGCGATTCAGTAGACAAAATTATAATGACACTTTGGATCCACTTAGTTCTGCGGTCACTCATATACGCTTATAATACGTGGGGCGAGTAGGAGCGAGTGCACTCACATGAAGAACCATTTTGTATTACACTGTCCCATTATTTTAGCAGACATTACTCATCTAGGATGAGTGGATTGAAAGCAATTCAGAGAATATGAGGAACACTTCCTTTTTATTTGGATTTTATATGGCTTATTTCATTTGTTAGATCCAACTGATCTACGCTAAGCGTTGGCCAAAACGGCAACTGAATAGAATAGAATGTAATATTAGACTTTGTTGAATTGACGCTCTCTGCTTCGAAGGAGTATATAGAAGATTACGAAGGAAATAGTGTTTCGTAAAAAAATATATTCTCTGAATTTTCTCAGGTCATCTCGAACTTCTTTAATCTTATATATAAAAACGAATGTGTGTTTATTTGTTTGTATGTTTGAAGTTTAAAGACTAAGCGGCTGAACCGATTTTCTTAAAATTTTCACAGTATCTTCGTGTATGTCTGGAAGGAGTTATAGGCTACTTTTTATGTTGAAATAAATAAAAAAAAGTATGAGTGTTATTGTCAAACAAAATATTACGTATACGTCACCCGTCAGCTCTTTGTAATATTTTATACACGACAGTAATTGAAACACGTCTATCTTCTTCTTCTTCTTCTTCTTCTTCTTATATAAAAATAAATGTGTGTTTATTTGTTTGTGGGTTTGTTTGAAGTCTATAAACGGCTAAATGGCTTCTTGAAATTTTAACAGTACCTTCCTGTATGTCTGGAAGGAACTATAGGCTGCTTTTTATTCTAAAATTTTAAGTAGACGAGGTGCCACGCCCACGTACCCAATAAGTATGTTTCTCATAAACTGCAACAGCTAGAGTTCTCAAATTTTGTATGGGCGACTTTGACGTATATATGAACAAAATGGGCGGATTGACTATAGTGCGCGTGTCACTATATGCGTGTTTGTTTGTATGAATCTTATAGAATCGTAAACTATGCATTTGATCATGTTATGATCTTTAGCAAAGTTGTTGCGCATGAGCCGACGAAGGTTTCTAAGTTAGTATGACCAATTTCCGACAGGTGGTGCCACTGAAAATTACTCAAAATGAATTAAATCGTAAACTGTGCATTCTTTAACAACGTTGTTGCGCATGAGTCGACGGAGGTTGGTGCGCTTAATTTCCGATGGATGGCGTCACTGAAAACTATTCAAAATGAATGACAAGCGATTGGTCGACCTACACCTCAGACGAGCATTGAGACTGGAGAATCTTCGAGTATATGCCGCTGAGACCCGTTTGCTTGAACCACTTGAAGTGAGATTAGAAACTGATCGAATGCGTACTACTCAGACCCGTTCATCTGAATCATCAGGACAACGGGAAACAAAATCAATAAAATGATTCAAAATTAATTGGATATTTGTATAATGTCTTTCCTTCAAATTTATTTTAGTTGCTGGCGCAGCAACACGCGCATGGTACAGCTAGTGAGTTTTATAAGTGTCAACAACTCTTAACTCGCTATTGCAATAAGCTTTCAAAAGCAAGAGTGCCTACAATTTACGAAAATTTTCGGATGTAAGTAATACAGGTTTTTTTATATTAAATAATACTTATTTTTAAAATTTTATTTAAAAGAAACATGTCTCTTGTAAAACTTAGGGCCACTATTACAACTTGCCGTTAAACTTGGGTTTAGTTAAAGGTACCTTTAGCTAAAGGGAACTGTAAAGTTACATTTAACTTATTTTCGTTATTACAACTTACAGGTAAAATTTTTCAAAAATATGGCAGTGCCGGAGCAATGTCAATAAAACTGCTTATTATACAAGTTTTTTTAACGCTGTGGCAACCGCAGGCTTCGTTTTTTTGTTGTATATGCTCATTTTGTTTAAATTTGAAGTTGCCATAATGAAAATGATATATAATAATGGCAAGTCCAAACATAAAGTGACCTTTAAATGTTAAAGGTAAAATGATCCTCCCTTTAGCTTAACGATCACTTCTATCTTATTGGGTACTCATAATAACGAAAAACAATTTATCTGACCGTTAAAATCCTCCATTTAGTTAACGGCAAGTTGTAATAATGGGCCTTAGTATAATATATTGGGTAATGCCTAGTAATCAGCAATAATTTGACTTTAATTTTGAATCAGCAGCCTCAAAGTTACTCACAAAAAATTTTCAGAATCTTATTTCCAACATTTCGCCTTAATGGCGAAATGGTTTAATTACTAAGCTGATCTTTACACACAAACCGAGATGCATCCGCTTTAAAAGAGACAGCATTATAAAACGGTAATTGAATCAAATGACAATACAACTGGCAAATAAATTAGTATTACGTATAGCAAAATTTCTCAGTTGCATAATGGAATCGAAATTTTGCATAAATTTTAAAATATATGTGTGTATTATGTGCAATAAATTGGGACTTTCTTATTATTTTTAAAATACACGAAAATAAGATTTCCTGCAGGACTAATTACGAAACAAATTCAGTACTTGTGATGATCGTCCGCTCATGCTATAAACATTTATTTTATTGCGGGACATTTTAATTTTGTTTTGAATGCATCTACGTTCTCTGTTGGGCCAAGAATATTGAGCTCTACGTGTGTACATGTTTTTCATGTTTAGATTTATGCTTCTCCGAAGATCGAAGAAGGTTTTAGTATTCCCGATTACTTTTAATACTTGATCAAACTGCTACCTTCTATAATTAAAAATTACACGTTCTATAGTTGTTAACTGAGATCCAATTGCTGCCCGCAATCAAACCGATGACTTTTTTTTAGTAAAATATCTACATTACAATTTAAAAAAAGTATTTAAATACTGATGAAATACGCAGATGTTGCCTATGTTCGAATCCCAATAGAGTTGAAAAAACCCGTTCATCATATTTTTCGAATTTCAAATTAAGCGGCTTCAACCCAATTCAACTGCAATGCAATCCATCTAAGAAGGCAGCTTACCACCTGAAAATGTAAAAAGGGATAACATCACTGGAACATCAGGTAGTGCCGCTATCGAGCCAGAAAAGAGGGAGGTGGGAATCAACAATCAGCAAGATTCCCCACCACTACTCCAAATACTCGGAGGACGTTGTTTTTATAATCCCAAAGGGGTACTGAATGAAAAAGCTAATGATGCATGGATTTATATTTGCCTTTAAAAGATATTCATGGTATGTATTGTACTAATTCCTTTAGTGATTCCCAATTTTGTAAAATAATCTGTTTATACGCAATTATGCCAAATTTTTGGACAACTTTCGATTGCGCCCACATAATTAGTATGGTAAAATATCCCTGGGATGATTTAAAAAAACTGTGTTATTGAATTTTTGACAAAAGTCGTTTTAAAAAAATATTATATTGTAAGTGTAAACGTATGCAAAGTGTGAAGTATCATAACTTTCCAAACTTCTTTGTCGCTTTAGCTTCATAAGTGCCCGTAAAGATGCATCACTTTTAAGCAAACAAATTATTTTATTTTTTAACTCTAGAACAGGCTCAGTCTCCATTCAACCAATTCATTAAAATAAGTACATCTTTTATTACACTTTTAAATTTATAACTGTGCTATAATATTCAACATATATTACATTTTTTTTTTGGTCTTATTTTCCCCTTTTCCCATTGCTATGCATTTTATAATTTCAATTTCAAATATCAAATTATTTTCCAATAAATGAAGCATCTGCCTTGCACTTGCTGGCAACCGTATGACAGTAAATTAAGCACATGTTTCTACTGGCTGTGAAAAATTCCATTTCACAACCACAGCTGACTGCATTTATATAGCCCACTGTGCGGGATGTGTGAATTTAGAAAAATATAAATATGGTATGTATGTATGCTGTGTTTCCTTACTAAAGGAAATTAAAAAAGAAAACTTACACATTGCCACTCCACATACACATAATTTTTGTTTTCAAAATTAAAGCGTTTGTGTTCCATATGAGCGTGAGTTAGATAGAAACCTTTAAAAAAATACAAAAATTGCAATTTGGATTGAAGAACCTTTTTTCTTACGTTTCCCTTTTTCCCAAACATCTGTTTATGAATGCCTAGATATAATCATTTTTGTTTCAAGCATTTTAAAATAGGAACTGTTTCATCTCTTATTATTCATCATCACCAATTTGCAATTTATGTTTGCAGCATTTGAGAAACTAAGTTAACCCTATCATACTAATACGATTGATGATCAAATCATGTAACAGAAGAAATATTCAACAGACAGCAACCATATTTCATTACTTTTATTTTGAATATGTTGCAAAAAATTCATTGAAAAAAATTGAGAATTTTTAAAAATTTCCGTCTGTTAGAGATTTAAATACAAAAATGTTACGTTAACTACTGACACGAGCCTCAGAGGCACATATAAAGTAGTTCATATTTTTTTAAAGTTTTTGATTAAATATGTCCTTCATCATATCCTTATAAGGCATTTCTATTTATAAAGATGCTTATCTTTCATGCAAAAAGTATCCTTTTATGTGCAAAAGATGATCTCTCTGGTCAGCTTACTTTAACGTTGGGAAATTCCTTTTTATTTAAATTATAAATCAATTTATTCGTATATTTGAATATAAGAGTTAAAAACATTAATTCCGTATATATTTTGTACGGAGTGAAAATGTTTGTTATGTATAAAAAGGATGCTAAAAGGTTTTTTTTTCGTAAGATGAAATCCCAGTTTTTATATACGAGCCTTAGAGGCTCATGTTAGTAAGATTTGTTACATTTTTCTGTCAGTAAGAATAGGGTTAAGGGTGATCACTGAGAGTGCAGTGGCTACTAAAAAGGTAACATTTTAAAACTTTCAAAGATTCTGTAAATATTTGATGGAGCCTGTTGGTGTACCATTTTATTTTCAATATTTTTTCCAAATTAAAAGAGCACAAATCGAACGGGAACATAAAACTCCTTTGTAATTGAATTTTTTTTGCTTTACCTAACGAAACATACAATTTCATCTATATTTCCTTTCCCAATTGTTGCTTTTTATTTTTTTTTCTTTCAAATTCATCGTTATCGTCAAAATGTTTTTAGTATTTTTACAACAAAAAATCTCACATCTGTAGAGTAAAAGAGAGTTGTACTTCATTTCATACCAAACATGAAACTGGCACGACCAAAAATTTACTTTCATAACATCAGCAGCAATTTGACCACATTTTCAATTCTCAATTTCCGAACATATCTGATTCGTCTCCTTAACAAGAAAAAAAAAACAAAAACTACATACAAACTAATTATATACAAGAGCACGCATAAGTGTTGCTATAGCCGATTTGGAACCTGAACGTAAGGTAGAATAAGTTTTAGGTTCTTCCTCATACTATAGGTTGTGCTTATCATAAAAAATTTTGTCCAATATTTTCAGTTTTGTTCTTAATTTGTCATTTAATTTTGGTTTTGCCATTGCTTATATTGCAATAGAAAATGCTTTTAAATTCAATTGAAAATCACTCAATTGAACAGCAGACTACAACTGCATCATATACATATCTATTATATATACATACATATCTCGGGGGATAACCAAGTTACTGACAGAAAATACCAAATGCAATGGATTTTTGGCGACCAAACATATGTCCAGAGACTTGTTGAGAAGTTGAAGCTTCGCATGATGTGTCCTGAAATCACTTCAAGTTCCAGGAGTGACGAATAAATACTCTGGAGATCATATCTTTCCTGAAATGTTGGAATCGTTGGAAAACCGAATATTAACCGAGTTGCAGGAAATGAGAAAACAACAACTTGAAGGAGAATGATTTTATCCTAATTAAAAAAGGATAAATGAAGTTATTAACAGAAGAGATGACGGTAATACAAAGTAGTAATTGCATTACTAATCGTTCTATAGTAAAATTATACAGATTATCCGCAGCGACCGATACTTAATGTACTCAAAATTCAAGCTAATAAATGCTTATTACATCTACAACACATTTCATTTATTTTACTCTTAACAGTTCATCATGCTTAACAAGCCACCTTGTAAATTGTGTCGTCGAAATCATACGCTTAATTATTGTGTGCGGTTTCTGAATATGTCCATGCAGTATCACTATTGCTTAAATTGTTTCGGTATATAATCAATACCGGTGTGAATCCGAATTTCCAGTTCCAGATCCAATCCAATCCTTAAGATGTACACAAACGGTTGTTTTAATCTCTTTATTATTAATCATACATACATAGTTAGAAAATGCGTGAATTACACAATTTTTTCAAACATTAAAGAAAATTCCCTGCCGTCAAATGAGTAGCTAACTACACAAAAAAAATAACTTTAAGTTTGCTTGTATAGACTAACTTAAAGCCAACTACTACGCAATGCAAAATTTACATTAACCAAGGTGTATACAAACACTCCAATTCTTAACGCCTTTGGATATAGATAACTAACGTCTTAGACATTTGATTAATAAACAAAACCGCGTGTCATCTTTACGCTTTATATTTTTGGTTAAAAATTTATTGTTTGCGTAAAAGAATTAAAAAAAATACACTAAATTAAAAAATACATAAATTCGAAAGGTTTGAAGTGTTTTTATTTGAAGTGAAGTGAAACAATATTAAAGGGCCGCTTGCCAAAAAAGCTTACGGATACTGTCACCAAATTTGTGCATGGACATAAACTTGGATGGTGTTCATGGTAAAAAGCGCTTAAAAGACTATGCTGCTTTTAATGACGCCTTAACAGGTAAGTGCTAATTTGAAAATATAAGTTTTAACCAAGTCTTAAAACATGTAAAAATTTATATATGTACATATTTTTTAAACAGATGGCTGTCGATCACTCGGCTCTCAGGATGTAGAAACTGGCGTTACGCATTAAAAAAAATAAAAAATAAAAAAATCGTTGTATTCATGCTAAGTGCATTAAAAATAAAAACACAAATCCAAAAAATTAAAATATTTGCAAATGTTATATTTAGAAACTCTTTTTATCTTTTTTATCAACAAATGTGCAAAATATTTTTGTAAATCGTGAATTT
Source organism: Sarcophaga carnaria (assembly GCA_958299815.1). Taxonomy (NCBI): domain Eukaryota; kingdom Metazoa; phylum Arthropoda; class Insecta; order Diptera; family Sarcophagidae; genus Sarcophaga; species Sarcophaga carnaria. Next base: position 85,872,677 of record OY283152.1, on the reverse strand, counting down.
ATTACTTTTTTCATATGTATAAATTAGTTTAGAAAAAAAATCTTTATTTACACAATCAACAAATGTATAAAATATTGCTTCTGATGTATTAAACTGAATTTATTTTATTTGAACTGAACTGAATTTATTTTAATTTAATTTATTGTTTTTATTTATTTATTTTATTTATTTTGTTTTTACATGAATAAACTTTTGTTTTCTATTAAAATATAAATTTTAAAAAACTGTTTCACTTCGAATAATTAATATGATAGCTTATTATTGTGAGTTTAACGCCAACGTGTAAATAACTGACTTTTCATTCACTGAAATTTAGCTAACTTGGAATCAGTTTAAAAAAAACTAGCTTAAAGCTAATTAACACGTTGACATAAATGACGTCTATAGACGTCATGTATGAGTGCACGTAAATGCAAACGACGTCTATAACCGTCGAAAAAATTTAGAGTTATAAAACAAAAATTTAGTTGTACTTCAGTTTGATTTAGATTTATACCAATTCACTCAATAATATTCTAAAAGGAAAATATACTTATATTTCTTCATTTATTTTTAGATTCTTGATTTTGTTGCTATAAGAATGCATGTAGATTTTAACGATGTTTAGCGTCTCTTTCAGTCTGACTTAATTTGAATCAATGTAAGTGTTTGTTTTTGGTTTTATTGGGAATTATAACTGTAAGTTTTTTATCAATGATATGTTCAGTTTTTATATACTTTGCTTTAAATAATTTTCAAAAAGCATATTCGCCTGAAAAGAATATTTCGCTTGATGAGGCCGAATAAATTTTCGGAATATATAAAAGGAAAAAAGTCAAATATGGAATTAAATTATACGAATTGAACACTAGTGATGGCTACGTTTTAAATTTGGAAATATACCAAGGAAAACAAGAATTAGCAAACACGTCATCGAAAACAAAAAGCCTTGTTTTGCGTTTAATGGAACCCTATTTAAATAAAGGACATAATTTATATATGGATAATTTTTACAATAGTGTTGAACTATCTAAGCAGCTATTGCTTCTTAAAACTCATTCAACAGGAACTCTTCGTGCTAATAGGAAAGGTAACCCCAAAGTTGTTACGTCCAAAAATTAGAAAAAGGTGAGCATATTTGGCGCAGACAGGGTCAGATTTATGTGTCTAATTGGAGAGATAAGCGTGAAGTAGTCTCTATAACTACACATCATCACCCAACTATGATTGCTACTACAAATAAACATAAAAAAAACAAAATGAAGCCAAATCACATAGCGGATTACAATTCAAATATGTCAGGAATAGATAGATGCGATCAGATGATCTCATATTATTCTTCACCAAGAAAGAGCATTCGTTGGTACAAAAAAGTAATTTTCCATGTATTAGATCTATGTGTTTGGAATTCATATTACCTGTATAAAAAATTCCACAAAAATGTAGTTCCTTGAGTTTCGGGAGTCTCTTATTAGATCGCTAATAAGGTTACCCAAAGATATTTCTAATGGCTACCAACTAATATCTAAAGTGTCAGACCACAAAAAACATATAACACATCTTTTGTAAGTTTACGTGAACAACATTATATTGAGAAGATTCCTACAACGGAAAACTGTAAAAGAGATTCTTCATATCGCCGCTGCAGAAATAGCACAAAACATCAATTTCGAAAAGAAACAACATATAAATGTAAAACGTGTCCTGAAAAGCCAGCTCTATGTCCCGAATGCTTTGAGCCGTACCACTTATTTTGTTGTTAGTACATACATATGTGAATAATATTCGATTTTTTACTTTATTTAAGCTTTATGAAATGCATTTTTTATTTTAGTTATGAATTTTGTGTAAAAATGAATTTAAGTTAATAAAAGTTAATATAAATCATGATTTTCTAAATTATTTTCAAAAAATATCTTCCGGTATCCGGACGTCTAATGCCGTCATTTGCACATCAATGGAACTAATATTATGAAAAGCAAATGACGGCTATAGACGTCCACCTTTACTTTAAAAAATTTTATAGAAAAAACTATAATTTTAATCTATATGTATTAAATCTCCATCAAACTCGCCAAGACTTAAATAACTAAACAAAAATAAACGAAGTGTGTTTCTGAGTGCCTTCGTCAATTTCGTGGTGAGCGTCAACGTGTTAAAGTTATTAACTCTTAAATTCAAATACATTATGATTGAGAAATAAAGAACATAACAAAACAATAAATTCGGACAGGGGAACAAAACTGAATTGGACCGACTATATTATATTACTACATGAAATAGTAAAATTTAAAGAGAGAAATATGAATGAAATTTTTATAATGTGTGTTGTTGTTATCTAAATTCTATTTCAAGGATCATTAGTAAAGATTATTCATATACCTTACAAATGAAAGGATTTAGCAAAATATACTTAAAAAAATACACTTAAAGCAAAATGTTAGTGAAAATAATTAATAAAATTTATATTTCATGCAAATAATTATAAAAAAAAGGTTAGAAAGTTCAAAAGAGTTTAAAATTAAAAACAATTCATTATATAGATATTTGATAGTATTTACATATTTAATTAATATTTTATTTTAATTCGATCATTTTCAAGTTTTAATTTTAAATAGGTTATAGTTGATTCATAAATTGAACATATTGGCTTTAGGTTAGGTTTGAAACAAATGATAATGGTGTTAATACAGCTTAAATAGGATTTACATTCTTTATAATAATTAAAGATTTAAATAAATTTAAGATATAAATAAAATTTTGAATGTTAGAAATTCTGTTAAAACTAAGAAAACTTATTAGAAATTTTTATAAATAAAATTTGAAAAGAAAAGATCACGTGATTATTGAGAAATCCATGAGCTTCTAGCAACTCCTTTGGACGGTAAAGTTGAGTCCAGTTATGTTTGGCCCATGTTTTGTGGAAGACATAAACCATAAATTTTCCCAAGATAGATGATTTGATGAAAGATGATTTGGTAATATTTCAGCACGATAATTAAATTATCTACAATTATAATTTCATTGTTTATATATATACTTTCCACTTTTTATACTCATATTTAAAAATAATTAATATTTAAAATTTTCTTTTAAAATTACTTGCAGATAGAGAGGGATAGATATATGTATGTCTATTGCTATGAATTGTACTCTATATAACAATCACGTGATAATCACTGATCTTGCTATAAATAACGGGACAACACAAAAGTCTATCATGATATAAACAAATATGTAATGATACAATGTAAAGATACAGTATGTAACAAAATTGTGTAATGGAAACAAAAACAACAAGAAGTAAATAGTACAGAGAGAAAAGAAATTATAAGTCAAATTTTATATTTGGTGTTATTTTTTTGTGCTAATAAGTCAACTCACAATATTAGCAGCTGCCACATTCGATTGTTTACTCCGATTATTAAAAAACTAGGCCGGTTAAAGACAGAAAAATTCCTTCGCATCAACGTACTAGTAGGTCACACTAAAACAAAAAGAAAACCCGAATACATCAATTCGTAAACACCAGCTATACAAAACTCAGGTAAATATGGAGCTCAAATCAGCAGCCCAAGCAATTCGTTCAATGGGTTATGAAGCAAAGTGATGTTAATGCCAATTTTTCTTTTTTAAAGAGTCGTCTTTTTCGATGCATCCCTTTTCAACCTGAATGGTTTAGTGAACAAAAAATACTCACGGATTTGGTAATCAGAAAATCCTCATGACCCACAGAGGACCTGTCTAGTGCGGATTTTGGTGTGGCGGCGTGGTTGAAGGTGAGACCGAAATTGCAATCAATTTGAACTGCATTCTCTACCGAAAATTATAACGGTATTCTAGTGGCTAAAATTCCTGGAATCAATTCCGAGATTTAACCCGCCTTCGGAGAGATGCAGCCACACCTTCCAAAAAAATACTCGCTTGGTATTGTAACATTTCCACTTTCAGGGGGATGTCAAGGACATGGCAGTTCCAAGTTACACATCTTAAGATTCTTCATGTTTTTATAACGGCACATTAATCCTTCAAACTAAAACTAACTCTTGGGTTAATTGATGATATTTTTCCGCCATTTGTGTGATTGAACAGTTGGATTAGAATAGTTGGGATAGATATTTATATACATTGTTTACTAAATAGTAGCTACAGCTCATGAGAGATATTACATTAGTTACGAACTTATATGTAAACGTTGTTGTATGTAGATGTGTGCAAAAGTATAAAACTTACATACAAATATCTATAAATTTAGAAATGAGTAACAAAGTCAAATAATTAAAACATGCCTATACATAGTAGCTATACATACTAAAGAGTTCAGTGACACCAACCACCACTGTCATTATAAAACCAACACAATCAATATTTCGTATTATTTAGATAATGAACAACAAAAAAGGAAGAGGAAATTTGTGGAGGACTGCTTAAGATTGTGATGATATTAATGGTGATGGTAGTAATGGTGAGTGGTTGTGAGCGCGTTTGGACATGTTGTAAAAAAATATTTAAAAGGCTTGGTTTTGTCTCCCCAACTACTAAGCAAATATTTGTTTTTTTTTTGTTTGTTTACAATTTCTTTTCATTTTATTCCTTTCCTTTCCTTTTTATTGCCTTCAGATTCAATTTCATGCTCAACTTTGTGAATATTTTGATCCTGATGTATAACAGAATATTTTTTAAGTTTCTAATGGAGGGTAAACGGCCTTTGAGTGCAATTTTCTATTAATATTGATTTTGTCGGCGTAGTTGTTAATGCTTTTTGTCGCAGTTTATGTTGTACATCTTATTTTCATTCCGTATCGAATTGCATGCGAACAAGTAAACAAGCAAGAAATTTCTAAGAAATTCTAAATATTTTAAGCAATTATTTTTTTAAAGTTCATGGAAAACTATCTTGTATGAAGATAGTCAGATAGTAAAATTCATGGATATAGACACACGAAAAATGACGACTAGGAACGGTATATTTAACCATTTGATCTTAGGCTTGCCAGTATAAGTTAATTGAATTTCGCAATAAAATATTTGGGCAATTTCGTGTCAAGTGACCCAATTTTTAAAATCTATGTCTTCCGATTTGGATGAAATTTGCACCAAGGTTAGTACTATTGGATAGTAGGACAGACATGAGCTGAGCATGGGATTCACACACTTCCAAACGAGAAGAATGGAAAAACTTTACCGTGCGAAACTGAAGCTCTAGTAACTCAATTTTATCAGCGAGATGATATGAGTCGAATGACGCCAGGAATGAAAGACTGGGTGTATGTTCGAATCGATGGCCAGAAAGTCCAAATGCAGAAGAGGATGGTTCTCTGGGATGGTTCTAATGCTCAGCAACCAAGTCTTGCTTTTCGTTGAGACGTTCCAAACTCAGTCATTATTTTTGAACAACTCCATGACGATGGGGCAAGAGTAAGAAATTGAATTCTTTCAGATCTACTCTGTGACGTTTTGTACTTCTTTTTTATTTGTTCAAAAACTTCTACTGCATCCTTGACAGGTTATAGGTTATACTAAAAAGTTGGAACAACCATCATCTCCTGCAGAACTGTCATCATTTTCAGAATTGATTTTGTTCTCATCTGGAATAGAGTCGCCGTGGTCTAGTAGGTAGTGTGTTGGCTAATTAGACGAAAAGCCAGGGTTCGAGCCCCAGGCCAGACATCGAAATGAAATACAAAAAGTATTTCTTCGGCGACTTCCTCTCAGCAGATTTCTGGCAAAAACTCTGAGAGTAAATACAAATTGCCATGAAAAGTTTCTCAAAAATCTGTCGTTCGGAGTCGACTTTAAACTGTAGGTCCCGCCACTCATGTACAAAATTAACACACACAACATAAGTGGTGTGAGAAACTAGGTCGTAATCCTGACTGAAGGATTATAATGACCAATTATGTATGTATGTATGTGTGTCCAACTTTTCCATCATTTTCCTGCACAATCAACAAATTAGCAAACGTTTTGAAAGCGTTGGGATTTTTTCAATAAGTTGTCGGAAATATTTCGTATATCTGATGATCTGTGCTTCTTTTTGTTTAAGGGATTACAACAAAAAGAAGTCAACATTTCCTTTTTGGAAGCGGAAGCCATTGTGAAGATTAATTATGTAAGTAATTAGTAAATAACGCACGTCCAAACTTTAACACTGTTTATAAAAAACTAATCTCCGAATGTCATTAGAATACAAATAAATACTTTTTTTAAAATCATTTAGGTAGTATAATATTGAAAAATCTTATTCTTGAATTAAAAAATAATTTTTTTGATAGATATCCCACTCGAACCTCATTAGGCGATTATAAAGGCCTTAAAGGATATAAGCTTTCTTTTGAGCAAAAATAAGGGCCAATTTTGAAAAAAAATTTAAAAAAAATAATAAAAAAAACATTTTTTTTTTTGGGAAAGATTGAAGAAATAGCTATCTAATATCCTTTTTTTTGCTAGGACCAATAGGTGAAAATTTACACACATTTTAAAAAAACCCTGTATGACCAAAATGTCCAAGTTTGAACCCCTCTAACTCCGGCAGTTCTTGACTGATAGAGCTGAAAATTTGTGTCTGGCCTGCTATCCAATAGTACTAACCTTGGTGCATCCAAATCGGAAGACATCGATTTTAAAAATTGAGTCACTTGACACGAATTTGCCCATTTATAATACACTGTCTCATCTTCTTCAGAAAGATTTCTATACAAAAAGTGTTTTTTCTCGAAAGTGTCATTTTCAACTTCAGTTGTTGGGTGCCATGGTGGTTTAGTGGGTAGCGTTCTAGACTATTAGCGTGAGTTTCGAGGGTATGTTTCCTATCAGAGATTCTGGTCTATTACACTACACCGAGCATATGGTTATTCAGTTCATAACAAATATGATATAATTTGTAAATGTATTGTAATTAAAAAATAAATAAAAAATTAATGCTTGAGCCCTCAGATGTATGACTGTATTTTGTTTAGCTTTAAGCTTGTGTAACTGTTGGGAAAAATACCCGATATTAAAAAGTACGACGGAAATTTAAGATAAAAATAATGTAACCAAAACCCCCAACTCCGTTTAACTACAGCCTAAAAAAAGCTGTTTTAATTCTTGAATATATTCTATAAACTCTTATTGAATTTTTTTTATACCTTGTTTCTTTTCGAAATTATATGAGTTTAATTTTTTAAGTGTGCTGGATGAAATAAGCTGTAAGTCACTGTACACATACATATGTATGTATATGTATTGGGTAAAAAAATGTTACGATGATAAAAATAGACAACGTAAAAGCCACTAAACAGGTGCTTTGCTAAACACTTTTATATATTTCGCCAAACACAGAAAATTTGAAGTTATTCAAACAAGGATTTGTGCTTTTTCTGCAAATTTTCTCTATGAAATCACAGACATCATCGAACACAAACACCGCTACCTCGCAGCACTAGCGAATATTCTAAACCAATCCTACTCAATATAAATTTAGCTCCAAATTAAACTGAATGCAGAAGCGAAGAGGTCAACGCAGACAACCAGAATGAACAAACACTTGAGGCGTTTTCTGTTTCCGCACACAGTTATTACATTTTCCGTGATAATTTGCTGGAAACTCAGAACGCGAAAATTGCCATTTAAAGTTGTCGGCAGCAAAAAGAAATAGTTGACGACAAACATACGAATGTATGGCTAAAGAGATGAAGAAGAGTAAGTGTGGCAAAATAGCAAAGGCAAGGAAAAAGAAAAAGTTAAACATTTCTTTTTATTTGGCGTTGGTTAAAAATGAAAAAAAAATTACAATCATAATAGTAATAAAAATAATAAAAATTTATAGAATTTTGTTTCGTTTGGAAATCATTTATTTATTTGCCTCAGGAGATCGCTGTAAATGGGAACGAAATTAAATCAGCACCACTTAATAGGTTTCATGACGTTTTTACTACCATTACTCAATATTTCAAATTGGATAATAATAGTGATAACACTGACAGTAATATTTTTAGCTATTTGAAATAAACTTTGATGTCACTTGCGAGTCAATCACGGTATTTTAATTAAAAAGTCTTCAATTTAAAATTGAAATTAATATGTTGAAATTTTTGGCAATCCTAAGGTTTTTCGCAATAATAAAAAGAAACATTGCATTAAAATTGATTTATTTTTAATCAAAGAAATTTATCGATTCGCTAAATAATCGTTGAGCATAATATTTATCCTCTTCAGAAATTTATACTTTTTTGATTCTCTGAGAGAAGCAAACTATATGTGTAGTTTAGACAATGGTTGCTATACTACATACCAGCCCATACCCGCACTCACTCCAACTGTTCACTCGAGTGAACAAATACACACAACTCTAACCTTGCCTTCCAATATGACAACACAAACGTGTCTAACAAATAGTAACAATAATCCCCAACACACATCAACATCCACAACACACATCAACATCCATAAAATTCATCAACATCACCAACATAATGTTTAAAACATCTTTTGTTTACATAGATCAGTTGATTATCGATCTCCGAGCAACAAGCAATCCAACAATCCTTCAGCGAGTGCACTTCAGTGAACGAAATTATTTTGAATTAATATTTTATATTATATTTTATAAAATATGTGTTTACTCATTTTGTTTATATTTGAAGTTGTCATATTGAAAATAATAAATAATATAATACGGCAAGTTCAAACATAAACTTAACTTTAAAAGTTATGGATAGGATGATCCTCCCTTTATGTTAACGCTCACTTCTCCCTTATTGTTCACTTATAATAATAAAAAATAATTTATCTGCCCGTTAAGATCCTGCCTTTAGTTAACAGCAAGTTGTAATAATAGCTTTTTAATTTGTTACTAATTGCATATTGAATAACGAAATTACAATCGTTTTTTTAACTGGGGTTATTTTGACCGATACAGTATGTACCATTGTGATCAACAACATTTTGTAATTTTTAGTATAAAGTAAATGAAAATTTGATTTTCTCATTTTTCCATTTTCAATTCAAATTGCGTTCAAACATCGAATATATTTGTGTATCCAGTTTTATTTGTATTCACGATTTGTTAAAACAACTTTTGCACTTCAGAAAGCGCAGATGATATTCAGTTGAACTTAAAAAGTCTGTAATGACTAATTGAATAAAATTCATCATTACACCACGGTAAATATGAAGTCGCCGTAGTCTAGTAGGTAGTGTGTTGGCTTATTAGATATAAGGTTCAAACCCCAGGTCAGACATCAAAACGGAAATATGAAAAAATATTTCTTTGGCGACTTCCTCTCAGCAGATTTCTGGCAAAAGATCTCAGAGTAAATAAAATTACCATGAAAAGTTTCTCAAACATCTGTCGTTCGGAGTCGACTTTAATCTGTCGGTCCCGCCACTCATGTATAAAATTACAATTATGGTGTGAGAAACTGGGTCCATAATCCTGACTGAAGTTGTAATTGCCAATTATGTGTGATTTAAAAACTCTAATATCAGTGCTGCAGTTTAATCAAATGGATCGAAAATTGATATTGTAAATGCACCCAAGCATCCAACGTACATACATAGGTGGGCATACAATTAAAATATTTGGACGGTTTTTTATACGATTTCTTAATGTATGAACAGGATTTTTCACTGGAAAATTAAGTTTGATCTCTTCTACACTTGATTCCTTCTTTATTATTCCATTTCATTCAATTTTTTTTAAAAAGTGGACACATAATTATAACATTTTCAATTTTACTACTTATGTATATATTGTTATTTCATATCGGATTTTGTTTGCTTTTGACACATTTATTGGTGAGTGTATTTTAAAAGAAATTAGAAATAATGTTTACAAAAATGAATCATAAGGTTTAGGAAAAGGGTCAAGTACTACTCAACCTCTGAGGAGCCGAGAAGATGGTAAATGATATTTCCCAGATATTTGGTTGCTCTGAACGAAAAATTCATAATGAAATGAAATATTTTAATGCATTTGAAATCTCAACTAAAGTACCCACAGCATCCAAAATTTATCTTAGGCTGACCCATTTAAAAGCTCTAAACAACTAAATGTTCAGTTAGCGATGGCTTTATAAGCTTCTTTTCGTGGATGCATTGCACAGCAAAAACACTTCGCATTAAAAACAAAATAAATCCAGAAAGGATTTTGCCAAATAATACATCAAGAGGCAGATGAGTTTTTGAAAAAATATTTCATCGGGTTATGAATCCAAATTTTACTGCTGAGAATCAGATGGTAAACGGTAAGTACGGCGTCCAGTTAACCAATAGTTAACCAACATCTTAATTCCTGATATACATACATACATACATTCAAAATAATTAAATATGATGGAGAGGACATGGTGTGGGTAGCTTCTTCTTCTTCGCATGATATTGGACCAAATTTGGGTGTCAGTTCAAGAAAGGACTGACGGTCTGAAAGTTAAAATTTTCGAAATTCGAAGCTCTTAGGTTTTTATACTCTTTTCGGATTTTTCTCCTTTTTATCTACATTTGATAAGTTTTTAAATCAATCAAATTTTTCAGAATTAAACTTTTTAATTTAACTGTAACCATAAAACTGTGTCTTTGTTAATTAGGTGGAAAAAGTACTGAAAATTTTGTAGAAAATATTTTCAAATTTCAGACAGATTTTTGATATTAAGAATAAAAACAATAAAAGTTCCAACAGTTCTTATCGATAAAATCTCAGTACGAAGTTACTGTAATCGTATGCAAAAGCCAACAAATAGAATTAATTGGCTGCCCTTATGATTGCAGCAGGGTCGTTCGTAACAATGTACTTATCCATCTAAACCATCTAAATGGTACACTGGAAACAAATTTTATTTCCCCTTAAACGAATTATGGTTTTTGTTTTGGACTCTTTTTTTTATCAGCAGCAACAACCACAATTATTTACTATTTGAAAACAGAAGCACATAAAAATAATGATAAACTGGCAGTAAAAGTTTTGAGAAATATGCCTTCAGACAATAATTAATAAACTTTTATAGACGCGAGTGTAAGAGGATGTTTCACAAAAGGGGAGTTTATTCAACGATATGCAGTTGGTATGCATGGTTTATCAAACAATTCATGGTCATGGCTCCGTGAATTAAATATTACTTTCATTGTTCAAGTTTATATGACTTTAAATTCTGATTTAATAAATATTGACTTTTAATTTTTAACCAAAATATTCATTCATTTAACGTTTTAATAAATAACACTGTGTTATGGATTGGAATTAATACATTTCAACAAGAAATATTCGGTAATATTTTATATACATATTCTGTTTTAGCGTTTTTATTAAGGAAGCTTTCGTATGAAAACATGAGAAAGTTTTTAAAACTTAAATAAGTTAATAAGTCTTTGGCTCATTGCCACTGCAACGAAAGTATTAATTTCTAAGATAACGTATCAGTTGCAAAATTTTAATTAAATTAAATTTATAAAATATATTGTTATAATTCTTCTTCTGATGAAAGTATTTCCTTCTATGTTTAGCAGTTCTCGAGCTGGGATAGGCCTAAAAAATTATTAAATCATTTTCATTACGTTGAGTACATTATTATTTTATTTCATTTGTTGATCATTGTCATTTCCAGAATATACGACGGCATTGTTTCTTAAAATCGTTGACCGTCTTCTCTGTAACTTATTTATACGTTTTATGAGTTTTACACAAGAAAACGTTGTACTCTAATTGAACAGTCAATCATTTACATTACATCATTCCTTTCTTTGTTTATTTTTGTTTATTTTTGTTTTTTGGCAAGTTTTGCTTTAATTAATTAATTTTTTAATAATAATTTAATTTTAATTTTTTTTAATTTTTTAATAATGTTTTAATTAATTAAATTTAATTTTAAGATTCTGTATTCTGTATTGAGGTACGACAAGTACACAGGAAAACCTATGGATAGCCTCCGGAGATTTTTAAAAAGAGCTCACCACTTGTTGCGCTCTATGTACAGCAAAGTCATATAAAAAGTTAAGCTCCTGGAGTGAATATCTGTGGTCCATTTTCTCTTTTTCTAATGCAGTCATAACTTATTTCAGAAGTGTAGATATATATTACTATTTAGAGATAATTACAGTCCACAACTTGGTCGAATTTTGCGTCGTCCACCCGTACATAATAGAAGTGACCCAGGTACTGAAAGCAATAAACCTATGTTCACTAAATGGTCTGTGAAGAAGTTGGCAACTGACCCTAATTTTTATCGAAAAATTGTCTTCAGCCAAGAGACCCATTCTTCCGAAAATGTCACTGTTAGATGTGGATTTTAGGCGGTGTCATTAGCCCATATTTCTTATTCCAACGATATTTTTTATGGTTTCATGCCAAGGTGCTACTGCATTGCTATAAAAATTTTTAATACTGAACACCACAGAATCACTATGAGTCGTATGTATCACAAAGAATACTTAAGCCATAATTATGAATTTTCTTAATTTTTTAAACCTTGTTTGAAATTATCTATTTTATTCCATTTAAAATACTATCAAAATATGAATCAGACATTTAACCCTTTCTGAATTAAAGTCATATTGTCTAAAAAATTGAAATGTATCAGTTTTGGTGCAAACTAGATCTATGGTCAGATGGGTAACCTTACTGAGCTTTTAAAAAATTGCCACGTGTCAATAATCTAAATTTTAAACTGAAGGAATTAACATTGAACTAAATAACATTAGAAGTGGAAAAGAACCGCAGAAGAACTTATCGAAAGAAACGAAATACTATTTAAAATAAAACTTCAGTTAGAAATTGGATTTTAAAATTGGATAATGAAAAAGCCTTAAACATTGCCTTTCAAGAATATAGTACGGAAGCGAAAAGATCATGGCGAATGTTGGCAATTTAATGTAAACCTGTTTTATACATATCCCAGTAAGTATCTGGCATTATCCAGAACGATTTCTCGTTGTACATATCGCAGCAGATGACTTGTGGTATCCAGTTCTACTACAATTCTACTGGTTGTGGACGTGATGCAAACGAACGATGTCTCTTTGCAATTTCATCTGAACACTTATACCCGTTTATCACAAAGATCTACAGTAGAACAAGAAATTACTTTTTGAAACAATAAAACAATTCATCCATTTTAGAGAACTAAAAAAATTATTTATCCGACTGATGAATTGTTTACAAAACGAACAAATTTAAAACTCCAACTCATGGGCTATTGAATAAAACAATTAAAATATAAAAATTAATAAAAGGCTCCAAATGAGAACAATGCAATCTATTGCAGCACAATATCAGGAAGAACTCAAATAAACTGTCAATATTCATTACAAGGTGTCAGTACCTTTTAGAAGTATGCATAAAGCGCACGCATCTGACCCCAGTTCGGGCAATATAGCAAAATATTAGTAGGTATATAGGTATTCAATTTTTATTACTTATGTTACTTTGTAAAATATAATGATTTTTATATTTCATAAGCGAGAGGGGAAGAAGTGTTGCTTCTCATGGGGTTTATAATATTTAGACTTTTTAAAAATTGTGCATTTTTATTCATATTTATAACGAAAATGTTGAATTAAAAGTATGTTCAGTATGCAAAAACCGGAATAATCAAAATCAATTTCATGAATTTCAGAATAAATTCGTGAAAAACCATACTAAAACGAAGCCAAAGAAAACAAACAATATGGAGGAGACCATTCAAATTGAGCTGGTGTGCACTAACCCCACACTTCTGCACACTCATACCATATCGTACCTTGCATATGAAATGAATCTACATACCAGCATATCGTAAGGGTACTGCTGAAATAAAATTTCATTAATCGACTTTGGCACACAAGACTAGGAGTAGAATTTTTTGGTCAAGTATCCTTTAGTTCGTATACTAGTTTTTGTGATACATATTCATAGAGTAGTAACATTTACAAGAGTGTGTTAGCTAGTGTTTGTGTGTATTTTAGCAAAATCTCTGGGATGTTTGAAGCATACAAATACAACTATATTTCAGACAAAATCGAAAAAAAAAATGTATTTTGCTGTGTATTGCTTCATGTTCCGTGAGTATGTGTATAAGCCTTACCCCATTTAGTAGATGTTCTTGCCAGGGATGCAATATATGTCCTCAAGTACTAAATTTGGTACAATTCTAAGAAAGAAGACAAAGAATTTAAGGTCCATAGAAGTTAATAAATGTTTATGTATGCGCATTTAAATACAAATTTAAATAATTTAACAGATTTTATTACATTTGTTTTCTGAGGAATTTTGAAGTTTACTTTTGAAATATCTATCCAATTATTTTTAGTTATAGTATACGTATGTATGCATGCATTCATTGCCCATGTTATAGGAACAGCAGCTCTTAATAGCTTTTTTTATATACAAATTTCCTCAAATTTTTTTGAGGAACTAAATCTGTACACTATGTACACAGTATGCATTTGTACATAAACGTGTGTAAAAAATAAACTCATCTGCATCTATATTGATGAACAAATAAACTGTAAGGATCACCTCAATAAAAGTAGTAAAATTGGAATTAAATCTAGGGAGCTTTTCTGGTTGCTTATTTTAACTTTTTTGGTATATTTCGCTTAAAGAAGATGAATCCATAATAAAAAAATAAAAATAATCGTGACCCGAAATGCATAACAGCCAAAAAATTCAAAATTGAGTTTTTGATTGATTCTGATGTATTGCATCAAAATAAATGTTCTGACAAAATTTTATAATCCTATATTAGAATTAAACATAGAAATGTTAATACAAATTAGAATAAATCATTTTGAGTATCAAACAAGTTTTCATTTTATTTGGCTTTTTCCTCTCCTGTAAAATTTTAAAAATTATTGTTACACCCTTCTGATTATTTCTGCAATCCTCGAAATTAACTCTCGATCTACCTCGCTTAACACCAGATTGGCGCGGGAAAACTATTGACGAATCTAACCAGTACTTGGTGTTCTGAAGAAAACGCTCAAAAACTCTATAAGACGCATTCCAGCGATTCTGAAAGTGGGAAATAAAATTTTTCAATGTTTCGTTAAAAACTTTAATACTTTTTCTTTCTAGAATAAAAATTTATATACAAATTTGTGTTCTAAAATATGATCCACAAAATAAATACAAACATCCACTGGATTGTGTTGCTTTTCATTAAAAATAGGTAATTAATAAATAAAAATTATATAGGTGCACAATTATCTTTTAATTTTTTTAATCATGTGCAAGAAAGTGCAGAAATTTTTTTTCTATTATTTCACAAGATGACTTAGGTTTAAAAATTTTTTTTGCTTTACTTTTTCCATATATGCTACAAGATTTGCAAATTTATAGACATTCACAAAAACATTTTTAAAAATAACAAAACTATATAAACTTAAAAAACAACGAAGCAAATATAATCTCAATCACCTGTTGTTGAAAGCTTTTTTAATATTTTAACTTAAAAACTTGCCGAAAACTAATTTTGAAAACACTGAAAAGTTTGTTTTTCACTAAAGATTAAAAAGATCAAAAAACTAAAATTTCAAAAAGACGTAGTAATGAAACGGTACTTGCTAGAGATACATTTTTTTAAGATCATGTAAAAAAAAATATTTGGTATTAAAGAATTTCATTTTCCAATTAATTTCCATTTTAGGCATCAAAACCCTCAATGTGCGACTGCCGGATAATTGCAGCGTGTTTTTGGCGGAAGTAATGTCCATCTACCGGGCTGATCAATGAATCTTCATCAACGGTGCTCCTTTCATCCGAATCGAATCCGAATGATCTCTGTCGAGCATTGTGAGTAACTCCAGGATCGTTAGGGAATGCCGCCGCTGTCTCGACATTCTTCCTGGGCTCTTCAGTATCTCACTTATCTGGGTTCCTGGGTACAGTAATATTCCGGGAAACTGCAGAGCCGACGAGCTCACCGGGGCTGGTGCACTCCCTCCGGGATCCTCTTCAATCGACTTGGGTATGCCACTTACCTCGGTCAAGTTGGTAATTAATTAAAAATGCAGTAGCTTCGTCAGCGATTTTTAAATCGTAAAATTGAAATAAAATTTGCAATTGCCCCAGGTATTGAAAAACTATTTGAGAAACAATAATATTGTGACTCATTTTACAAATATACACTAAAACACCAACACAAATTACAAATATGTTAGGGTATGGTATGATATTTTTTATTTTATTAACAAAGAAATATTTTGCCCACATTGTTAGTCTTTATACCTTTATACCTTTAGTATTCTCAAGGTTGGTATAACTACTTTGCTAGTCCTTTTATCAGAGGACATGAAACAGTTCAAGAGTTACAAATGCACCTAGAATGATTCACTTGTATGATGATGAGGGGAAGCCTCAAGGTACCATGCAGCTCCCTAAATACGCCCTTCTGATAGGATATCATACATCATCAGTTCTGTAATGAAAATGTTTGTAGTTCTTTTTAATATAATTTAAATAAAAATATAGCATTTATTGAGTCATTAGTTTGCGCCTTATCCAGCGATAATCATGAGAATATTCCACATAAACACTACTAATTTCCTAAAGCATTCAGTAAACTCCATGGCCACAGATGGCATAATAAGGGCATTGATTAGGTCTGTTTTACTCATTTGTCTACCATTGTGAAAATTGGTTGTGATAGTGTGATGGTTTAAGACTGTATTGTCGCATTAGAAGCGGGTCTGTTTTATTTTAATGAGGCATAAAATTGAATCTTTGTCGTTAATTTATCTTTTGTTCGATATAGTCCCTAAACCTATATAATGTCCTAAACCGAGCTCAATTCCATTCCGTATCTGTGCGATTTATTAGAAAAGAAGCTTACAAACCATCAAGTAACTTGAAAATCTATGATGAAAATAGTATAACCCAAGAATACACTGAAAAATTTGTTCATATTATTTAAAAAAGTTTGGTAGACGTGACCCTGCCAGCATATTAAAAACATCGAATTCTATAGATTGCTATAAGTCTTGAATTTACTTTTAAACTTCTAAAATTCATAGAATTCACACGTTACATTTTTGCAAACTCCGGAGCTTAGCTTCTCACAATTCTAATATTAATTATTACGTAAAACCTTTTTCGTATTCCATACAATGATTAGGCACTTCACTTGGAAGAAGTACCTGTACTCCTGCTGGGGATGCTTTAGAAGGCTGTAGTACGTTTTTCGATCACTGTTAGTGCTTGATTTTTCAATTTTATTATCTGATCAACATTGGTTAAAGGCAAATAAAACCTGTTTCTTATCTTTCCAACAATTTCGCACCTTCAAAAGTGGCAACATTTTTTCGGTATGCACCTTTGGGTTTTAGACTATTGTTTCTTTTCCCTATGGAAATTTAAAAGTTCTCGAAATTAATTATTTGATTTACTTGTTTTAGATCTAGTCGTAAAGGCAGTACACATCGGGACTCATTTTACGAGTTCCAAAAAAAATTTAATAAATTGAATTCGCATAAAACGATGTATAAAAACCAACGATCATAAATTCAGATTTGAATTAAAAAATGAAATCAAAATCGTATAAAAATAATCAACAATTAATTCATTAAGTACAGAAAATATTATTCAAAACAAAAACTGAAACATTTTTTTAAGGCAATTCTGTAAATATGTACATATGTATGACTAATCTTAATCCCCGAAATATTGTCCACATCGTTTTTAAAATGGTGTCAAGTCACTTTCAACGCTAGATGATATATATTGTCATCATATGGTAAAATATAATTTTCGTCACCAGAATTTATCTCGTGAATCATGGGACCACGAGATAAAATAAGTTTTATGGATTACAATTGTTTCTTTACTTGCAAAATATGTAGTTTGCCATTAAACTTTAGAATTTTTTTTATTCTGAGTACATATCAGTCAGCCCGCGTTGAAATATTAATGCTCTTTCCGCATATGGATCCATGTTAGCAATTGGTTTCGTAAATCATTATCTGTGGTGAAGATTTCACCAATTTTTTTTTTTTTTTTTTTTGAAGTGAGGAGTTCAACACTTTCCTCGGAATCACTGTATACACGTTTTCCCATTAAACTAATCAGTGTTAATGGTTCGTTGTTATCGGTTAATAGTTCTTCAACTATAAATTCTTCTAAATCATCGTAGTTTAGCGAGTCAAATTCATCATGTCGATATTTCAATAATTTTATAATCGATGACGATATTTCACCACTACTATATGGCCATATAGTTTCCCAGCATGAATTTAATGTTTGCAGTCGGAGTTTAGAAATCGCTAATGCTGCCAGAATAAATTGTTTAATCGACTTGATCAGCGGTTTTTGTGTAGTATTTCTTAAAAGTGGAAATTATTCCTTGATCTAAAGGCTGAAGTTTAAGGGCTTAAGATTAAAACAACATCTAAAATTTGAAAATCTTTTGAAATTTGAATTCGTATCAAACGAGACCTGAGTGCACTTACTTAATTGGTCAATAACACGACCTAGTGTCGCACACCACCAGCCATGTGTTAAATTGACCCATATGTGGAGGGACCTACAGTTTAAAGCCGCCTCCGAACGACAGATTTTTGAGAATTTTTTCACGGCAATTTCATTTGCTCTCAGAGTTTTTGCCAGAAATCTGCTGAGAAAAAATCGTCGTAGAAATATTTTTTTATATATCGTTTTTCGTCGTTTTGTCTAGGATGGGATTTGAACTACGGTTCATGTCGAAAAAGCCAGCACACTTCCTACTAGACTGCGGCGACTTTTTAATCTTGTTCCACGATCAGATTTGCCTGACACGATCCATATTTTTTGCGCCTGAGTGCACTTCAAAACTGTATGTGTAATGCTCATAGATGTGGTTTCTGAACTATTATTTTTGCTTCATACATATGCTCATATAGTGGCATCCGATGATCAAACACTACGGAAATAAATCTGATGTTCAAATGATCTCAGAAGGCAAACGTTAGGTATCCTTCATATGAACAATTTGTCTGAATTTATTAAATCAAGTTGTACTAGAACAAGTATTATTTAAATTACAGTAAATTATTAAAGCAAATTTAACAACAACAATGCCTAAATCCAACTGAATTTTGTAGCAAAACTCTGGAATATTTCAAAATTCACGTATACTTGAACCAGAACAAAATGTTATTAATTTAGAATGGAAAATCATAAAATCAAAGGAGAGGAAATGATTTGAAATGAAATGAAATAAAGACTTGTGTTTTACAAAAAAATAATCGACTTATCACAGTATCCATACAAGGAAATACGTGCAGATTTCAAAGGAAGCCATGTGATAAGGATACATACATTTATCAGCAGTAACGCAAGCACACACAACAGTTGAAACTGATTTCTTTTTTTGTTTGTTTCAACAACTATGGTACATAAATAAAAGGAGTCAGAAAAAAAGGAATGGAAATAAGACACAGAAGAAAATACATAAGCAAAAAAATAAAAAAAAATAAGCACGATATTAACGACTGACAACAGAAAACCGACTGACGTCAAATGGAATAGTAGTGTGATGTAATGGCAAAGAGGAGCCACAAAAGGAAACAGTAACAATTGATAGTATAATACAAAGCCAACGGTAACAGAACGAACAAAAAATTGTATTTCCTTGATGTCGTTGGCAACGTGTATGATCAATAACGACAATGAGTACCACCATACTTTTGTAAAATTAATTGCAAGTAATTGTCAGCATAGTTGTGGATTTATTGCAAGAGTGACTGACAGTTTTACAGACAATTACATAATCCATTATTCAGTATTATTTTCTGGTCAATTTATTTATTTTCGTTTTAAAGAAACAACAATAAATATTTGAATAAAATCTTTAATTAATTTGCACACGCTGCCCAATCCATTATTTCAATTTTGGTTATATATACCAATTTCTTGTGTAAGAACTGTTGTCAATTATGGAGTTGTCCATCTAAATTCTCAAAAGTTTCAACGATCGAATAAGCTCTCCACCGTGGAATCCACAGGTCATAGTGGCTGACATATCTACTACATATGCATGGCAAGTGTAGTAGAAAATTCAAAGAGCCTTAACTCAAGGAAGTGTCTTAAATAATTATGATACTTGAAACGATGTAACAACTAGTTTTCAATGGAATAGAATTCTAAAAATCAAACTTGATGAAACTATTAAAAATTGAGTCACCGTAGTCTAGCTTGGTTCAAAAGGCAGCTCAGACATAGCAAATAACAGAAATGTGAAAAAAATAAAACTTTCAGCGACCTCCTCTCAAGTAGTCCTCTGGCAAAAACTCTGAGAGTAAAATTGCCATGAAAAGTTCCTCAAAACTGCCTTACAAAGTTTATGAAAAACTCTAGGTCCCGCCACTCGCGGATAAGATTAACACACACAACTTGGGTGGTGTGAGAAGCTAGGTTGTAATACTGACTAAGGGCTTGTAATGACCAATTAATTATGTAAGTATTTAAAATCACATCAACATGTAAATGTTTTGCATACACAGACAAAACAAAAAAAGAAAGGAATAACTTTACATCTTTATTTGAGGTTGTAAGAAAATATTCAAATAATATACAAATAATTAATAATTAAAAAATTAAATTCATTGGAGGATTGAAATGTATAACAATATTATAATTCCGTCCGTACGACAATACAAATCTACACATATTTGTTTGTATGTGTATACCTCCTGTAATCTTATGAGCCCTGTTCTGAAATCTAGCAGTCATGACTCTACTCTATGCCACTGAATTACCTAAATTATCCCCCGAATTTATTAACGCTGATTCAACGACTAAACCCCTATTAATCTCTTCTTTAATTACCAATATTTTGAATACAGAAAATTTTCTCAGTGTATTGACAGTCCGTATTGTAGTGAAGATCCCTTAGAAGGGTAATGTGTTAACTGGATTGGTATAACGATACTTAATAAAAGAAATGATACAATAGTCCAAATTGTACATAAACAGACATCGGAAATGATTAAAAAAGGACTATGTTTTCGTCTTCATAGGTGGTATGTGGCTAACATAAATAGTTTGTGGATAACAGTAGAACAACTTAAAGAATGGTGATTACCTAATACTAGTTGATTTCACTAAAGCGTTCAGGATAGTAAACTAAAGCTTTATAAGCAATATACTAGTTCCTAAAGGTGGCCCGGAGAAAACAGTTTCTCTAATTCAAAATGCTCTAGCGGTTTATAAGAAAGGCTTAACTGTTTAAAGATTCAATATACAGTCAAGTGTTAGACAGGCATTGGTGCTCCATCTTTGAGTAAATACTGGGAATTATTAGTAAAATGATAAGTTTTCTAAACATTTTAAATATATTTCTTCGAGGATTTTGAAATGTTTTACAATGTTACACCATGACATATATGTATCTATAATATTATTCAGCAAGTGAGTATTAGTCTTGTCTAAGTTAATCAGTATTTTAAAATAACATACAGAAAGGAGTATACAAAGTCAGTTTGTACCAGATTTGTTCAGTTTCGTTTCCAATTAAAATTATGATCCACCCAAATTCCTTAATGTTTATACGCAGTAACTGTGTCAATTAGCAGAGTTGATGAAATATAACACAGTGAAAGATATTTTCTTATCACGCATTGTATATAATGTGGCAGTAGGAAGATCTCGTACAAGTGCAAATTATAACAATGTTTAAACAAATGGGCAGCGTACCGCATGCTTCGCTTACTTTACTATCATCGTAATCGTCCTATCGAAAGGTCTATTAGCAATATGGTTGTTAAATTCTAGTGCACTTGTTAAGTAAACGTTCCAACAGCACCCGTACGTCTGTGAAATGCAAGATCAGCCCAATTATTTATTGCCGTTATTCGTGAGAGTGTGCAGAATCCGAAACAGTGGATCTCGAGGCTCTTATATAAAGTTGGTTTTTGGAGAATTTAGAATTTGGCGAATTTTGCGCCGTGACTTGGGCCTGCGTTTGTGCAAAATTGAACTGACCCAGGATCTGAAGGTAAACGAAGACAGAATGTGCATGGACCGACGATCAGATCTTCAGCGATGGTGCCCATTTCTAGATGGATGGGTATCCAACAGTGTTTGGCGATCAAAATTACATAATAAATAATAATTCTATTCGTTAATAAAACTTCAACATTAGTAATTTTAATGTCATGTGCTTACATTAGAATCACGTACTATTACTAGTTGGAAGTCTCCCAAATTCTTACTCTGAAAAGAGGAAGTGGAAGAGAACAGGCATCAGCTGTTTGTAATAGCATTCAGGAATGAGTCAAAACGTTACCGCTGGTGGCATTAAAGTGCCAATTTGACTCCTTCTTAGTCATCTTGGCACTTTTTATGACCCTTGTTTCAAATGACTCAATTCTCTATTCTTTTTACACTTTTTTTACTTGCACCCAGTTTGAAGAAAATTGTGCGGCTTTGTTAGGAAAAATTAGTAAAATTCAAGAAGGTACGACCCTTACAAATAAAATTTATTTACAATGTTTGTTTTGCGTTTTTAAAACGATGAACAAGTTAAACAAACGTTTTCAAAGTGAGTCACCCCAAATTATATATTTAGTTTCTTCAGCCAGAGAAATTTTATTAGAAATGTATAAAAACTTTTTGAAAAGACAATACATAAATATCAAAAACTTAGAAAAGATTGATCTTCAAAACAGCTTGCATTTTAAAGAAATATTAAAAGTATACATTGGTAACGAAACTGAGAAAAATATTGCTGAACCTAATGAGATTAATATTTTGGATTTAATATCATGAATTTTGAAACTTATGATAAATTGTATAAGGAAGTAATAGCAAAATAAACACATTGAAATATTTAGATTCATTTTATATTAAATTTAATACTATGTTCAGGTATACACTTTTATTGAGTCAATATTCGGTTAATTAAGTACAATATTTTAAGTGTTCAGGCATAATAAGTTCAGCTCCTTATTCAATATTCATTTGACAGCTGGTACACAAAACAGCTGATTGTTTCAACAACATTTTTTTTATTTGTCGTTGTTGAGAATTGAGTTGTCAAATATAAACAGAAAGTGTTCCGTTAATTGCAATATGCTCACTAAACATGCTTATGACAGTGCTGTCTTTTAAGTTTTACTCAATATTATATCAATTTGCGTATTTATTGCACAATAATTAATGGAAACTTTATATGAAATATTGAGCTCAATAATGGCGTTTTTTGCGATTTACGCAAAGAAGAGATAAATTATGCCGAACTAGTTTTAAAGTTTTCTGAATTTATTATTTATCCTAAAGATTTTGTTAACGAATTAAAGTTATTAGAATCTAAGATCAAAGAAAAAAGCTACGAACATATAAGTATGACTTTAGATGTTGAAAATTTTTGGTATGAAATAGGAAAATGTAAAAATATATTTAATGAATGTTTGTATTGAAATTTTTACGAGTTTGTTTTTATTAAGATAAATACTTGTGATTCCATGCTTTCCTCTTTAAATTTATTGGAAGAAAATATGGAAGATTGGACTCAAAGTACTGAGCTTCTGCAAAAGTACAATCAATATACCTTAGTGCATTTTAATGCTTAAAAGCAGAATAAAATAAAATAAAAAACACACATTTTATATTTTATTAAAAACCATTAATGACAAAACGTAAATAATTTGAATTATAAATTATTGAGGCATTAAAAAAAGTTATGTAAAAGTAATCTCATTTTAAGACATTTAGCTTACAAGAATTAAATGTATGTATGTAGATATCTAATGTTTGTTAAATGTAAAATTTTCTATTTTTAATTTTTTTATTCAAACTATTGAAGTGAATTAGTCGCCGTAGTATTGTCTTATTAAACGTAAGACCATGGTTCAAACCCCAGGTAAAATTTCTAAAAGAAAACGAAATATGAAAAAATATTTCTTCGGCGACTTTCTCCCAACAGATTTCTGCCTAAAGGCACCAAGGTGTCTTTCCCTCTCCGGCAAAGTGAAGAATATCGTCCTCCTCATCGTCGTTGCTACAGCCGTCGTTACGGAATCCATTACTGCATTCTCAATTATGTGATAAGCCGTAGGTTTTTGAAGGAATTCCCAAATTATTTAGTTTAATGAAGAGTACGATGGGTGTGCCGTAACTTTCAACCGCTCTACAGTTAACTGGAATACGCATCATATCGTTTCGCTATCTTCGTGAGACATCGCCGACAGTTATTCATAGTCTTGGTGTTCACCACATTAGAATTTATTGTTTTAATCGCCAGGCGGCTATGTATACTAATATTTTGTCTGATTTTTTAATCTTCAGTAATGCTAGCCGCAGTCTGTATAACCAATACCTCTGCTTGAAAGACGCTACCGTGATTCGGCGGCCTTACGGGCTGGCTTATTCCAATTGATTCCAACACCCACAGTTCCATTCAATTTGGAGCCATTAGTGAAGATTGGTACAAATTACGAAGTGCATTACAGCATTCTTCCAAACTTCTTTATTTAGAATGGATGTTCCGGATGTAATCAGGAATCTTCTTGAGTATCCTTTCAGAATCCTTACGTGATTAGTATTTGATCCATCTTACCATACAGTCGCCCAAAGACGCTCACTAACTCTAGTCGGCAGCTGAGTTGCTGACTTAGAATTATTTGGCAATTTGTTATCAAAAAGCCTAAAGCATTCATGTTACAGGTTGCTTAGTTGCTTCTACCTTTTTCCTATGCTTTCTTAACAGGTAATATGCACAGGATAAATGGCTTGTATTTATGTTGGAAAGTATTTGCAGGTATCTGTTACTTTCAAATATTTGAGATAAATTAAAATAAAAAGGAAATTAAAAATATTACATTTTATTCAACATTTTTAATAATAGGAACACAAGTATAAGAAGAATAAAAATTTTGAAATAAAATCAGTCGAGTTTAATTGTTTTTACGTTTGTATATATGATACATTGCTATTTAAAATTCCGATTGTTTTCAACATTATTTTACGGTTGTGCTTTTTACGACTCCAAACAAACCACCCTCATATTTTAAAGTATATATACAGTGAGGTAAAAAATTAAACAAATTATTTGTCAATTCCGCCATAGTTTACACCCTAAATTTTGAAATAAATTTGTTTACAATAAATAAGAAGTCAATAGTATTCACGTAAATAATTTTTAAATTAATTAAATTGAAAGCGAGGCAAATGAATAACTTTATGATGCACTGTAATAATAATACACAGGCGGTTTAAACGGTGACGTATACACAGGCATGGCATACACTCTCGTACATATCCAACGACGCAAAAATGGGAATAGAAATGAACATTTAAAATGTTAATAACAATTATTTTTTTTTACAGCTGGGTGCCCTCGGAGCTATTGTTTACTCTCATTGCAATTCCTTTGTGACAATTGTTTCTTCGAGTCCATGGAGCATAGAGACCGAGCATCATGTAAACGTTGCTCGTATTATATTCTGTCCCACTCTAACTCGCTACATACGCGCAACTTATTATTTTGTCATATAGCGTGCAAAAGTCCCAGTTGGTCAACCTTAGAAAACAACTCTTGCTTCAAAAATTTTTTATTCAAGTTTTGCAAAATTGTATGCCATTCAGTTTATTGTAATCATAAGTTTCATAAAAATTAAGGTTTCTTTAGGAATATCGTAGAATGGTCACAATCAAGTCATTTTTGTCTCACGTTATCTTGCACTGTGTTCAAGATCTGCTCCTTTAGATTTTGGGCTAAAACCGAAACTGTCTCCTGATGGCGCAAATCAATCAATGATTACTCGGTTGGGAAATGATGAAAATGTTGAAAATATGAAGATGTCGGACTATCATCACATTTACAATTAAATGTTAGGGTTTTCTAAGTACTTTGTACGATTACCAAGCCTTACTACAAATTAGATCAATTAAGGATAATATGACGTGATACAATTATACTTGCTACCATACTGTGCAGAATTAATACTACAGAGATAATAAAGAGCCTAAGGTTATATCAAAATCGACTTTAATAAGTGTTTCCAGCATTAAACTATTTTTTGGACAAGTGCATCGGATTATCTTGAAAGTGACAAAAAAAATAATAATGAAAATTATTTGTAACGATTTGTAAAAAAAGGAAGTTTTGCAAAAGTAAATGAAACATTTATATGATGTTATAAATGATTGCCTACGATTTATTATTAAATATTATTTCATCTTAATGTTGTCCGCTTCTACGATTTAAGTAGTTCGTCCGTGGTGTCTAATTCTGGCAGCATACCAGCATTTTCATCAGAGTGTCACCAAAAGCAACTGCATAACGTGTCTAGCCAAAGGCGATCTCCATAAAATTCCCATCTTCAAAAAACTTTCGAGATGTCTGAGATATGCTAACCTCGAGTTGTAATTATCGAATTATTTAATTGAAGAATGTCAGTGTTACAGCGGGACTTTATAAGACCCAAGTAAGTTGTGCACATTGAAGTGCTTGCAAATTAAATCTAAGCTGACACATCTTCCATTGCGGGTTATGCTTATAATTTTTATTTTTATTCACCTATTTTTTTTAATTATATGTATTATTATATATATATGTATATATTTTATATTCATTAGAAAATGGAAAATATACTTCTATTAAAATAAGGAAGGTGTACGTTCTTTAATGCTAGTATGATTCATCTTAAAGTCTCAATTAAACTAAGGGTACAGTTACTACAAATGGTTTCCATAATACTGTTTGAGGATATACTTAATAGGTTGGCCGGGCATTGTCTTAAAATTAGATTCTGGAATACAAATGTCGCCAATCCACTATAAATTATTATCATAGTTATTAACGGTGCATAAAACCGAGCTTTTATAATGAAGCCAAAATGCAACCAATAAATCTTCTCATACATTTAATGCTGCTGTTCATTGTACCGACAATAGAACTTTCCTCAAGTACTTTCTAGTCTCAAAGAGTACACAGTAAAATCCCCAATATTAAAGTAAG
Source organism: Sarcophaga carnaria (assembly GCA_958299815.1). Classification (NCBI taxonomy): domain Eukaryota; kingdom Metazoa; phylum Arthropoda; class Insecta; order Diptera; family Sarcophagidae; genus Sarcophaga; species Sarcophaga carnaria. The sequence goes on along the minus strand of OY283152.1, from coordinate 85,845,813 downwards.
CAGAGCTACAGGTCTTTCATTAAGCATTGAGAAAATGATTATATTTAATAGGCCATTTACACTACAGCGAAATCTAGTACTTATGAGATTTCGAGCCAAATCTAGTTGATTTTAACTAGATTTCCCATACAAAACAAAATCTACTTATTTAGTAGATTTCGGCAAAATCTACTCAAAATCTAGTAAAAATACAAATGCAACTATGTGTTTTGCCAAATAGTACTTAAAAATACAACGCTGAGCAGGGAAAAAAATTACATTTCAATTTAACCCTAATCAAGTCAACATGTGCCTCTCCGACACATATTTCACTTGGGCATGTTGTAACTTCCTTGAATATAGGTTCTAGTTTTTACTGCTTCTTGAATTCCTACTTTCAGTTGTTTTATTTAGAATTTACAAATTTTAAGTAATAAATTAATTTCTTTTTATTTTTTATTTTGTTTCAATCAAAAATGTTCTTAATCATGTCAAAATGTGTCTATGAGGCACATATGGGAACGCTAACTATTACTTCTATTGTTGGTGAACAACAAAATTAAATATAATAATGAGTTATAATGAGGTATAATGAGTTACGAAGAGTTCTGGCACCCATTATTTGCCGTAGTCTTCTAAAATTAAATAAAAATAATTTGTCCAATGTTCGGTCCATACAACACGAGGATGAATTCTCAAACCAGCCAAGGCAGACAGATATGCGACGTAGATGTTATATGTGCCCACCGAAGATGTGCAGAATGTGTAAGCAGTCTTGCAGTATTTACCACAAAAATACTTGCAACGAGCATTGTTCAAAAGTTCTAGTTTGCTTAAAATGCGAAAATAAATAAATAATATTTCATTTATGTAACTGAGAAGAAAAAATTTAATAAAATGAAAATAAGTTAACAAAATTAATACGTAAATTCTTTGTATGTGCCTCTGAAACACATTTTGACTGGATTTGTAAAAATTTTTAATGACTTGATTAGGGTTAAACTAAAATATTATTATTTTCTTTTAAATTTCAGTCAGCTGTTTTTGTTATTAAAATGAAATCTTGCTACTGTCAAATAAATACAGTGTAAACGATCTAGATTTTGAGCTAGATTTGAAATCTAATCTACTAGATTTCGGTGTAGTGTAAATGGCCTATAAGACTTTTTTGGTCAAGTGGGTTATTATTCATATACGTTTGCATGCATATACAGTTGAAACTTCACACAAAACCAACAAAAGCGGAAAATATAAACAACATGGTCGACTGCATGAACTTTTACTAAAGGGACCATTATGATGGGTACTCGTGTATTTAGAGTTCGTTTCATCTTGTTTTTATTTTTTAATTTTTCATTTATTTACAGTTTTTTTCTGGAGTCACATCGCTAGAACGACGACTCTTTATTCATCTTCAATGCTTTCCTCCAAAAAACAATAATAATTTCTCAACAGGCAGGTTACTAGATGTGCTGAAGACTGGGTAAACATAAAAAAACTTAGAAGTAAAAATTAAGGAAATTATTTAAATTTGACATTAATTTTTTCAATATTTTTTTATTTAAAAACAAAATTAACTTTTAAGCAGTCCAACTGTGTATTGGAAAGTAGCAACATAATTCGCTTCCATAATCAAAAGGTAATGATTTGGGACTTTATATTCAGTTGCATTCTGTTTTTCTAAAACACCCTGATTGTGTAGAAGAATCTCAATATATGGAAGTGCGATTTGTCAGCAGAGCAAAGTAAGTATTGCAGGTACAAATTTTAATTTAAAATTTTACCAGGTTAAACGTTTCCAGTGGGAACGTGGCTTAATTTCAATTGTAGTAAATTGCTGGATACTTCATCTCAGAGTCCAGGACTAAAGCCTATCAATTTTTAAATAGTACTGCCAGAAGACATTCGAAAAATCAATGACAGTTGTAAGTCGATTCCCTGCGAGCTGTTATTAACGCGAACGGTGGCTACATAAAATATTAATTGCATCAACCTTAAAATTATTTTCTTATTCGTTTTAACGTCGTATAGAGCTAAAACAACATTTTCACAATAAAAGTTATATGTATATGTATGTATGTATGTATATTTGACAAACAATATAGGTATGTATGTATGTATATTTGACAAACAATATATGTATATACAGTATTATCAGAAAATATTCCAATAATTTATTGTTACACAAAATAATAGATTTTAACCATCTGAATGTGCAAAAACTTTAAAATTATAAAATTCTGTTCTCTATTCACAATACGCTGCTCCGTATGTGTTAAACTTGAATAAATCAACATCCATACATTTTGAGACTTTAGTAAATGAGTGACAAATTGAAATCATTGAGGTATTTGCACTAAAATGCTTGTGTGTGTGGATGAAGTTTGTATATCTAAAAATGGTTGTGTAAGTTAGGTAATCGAAAAACTTTCTCCAAACATATTTACATTCTTTGATTGCATTTTCCTTCCAAAATGAAAATCATAGGGTTGGGAATGCAAAAAGAGAACAATTTGTCGTTGTTGGTTTTTTTCAATTCTAATCAAAAAAACCAATATTTTGTTACAAGAACTAGATTGATGAAATAGAACTTGCGACATTTATTCATATTCATGAGTCAAAAGACCTTAATTTGTTTTTTAAATTTACTCTCACACATTGTTACATAAGCCAAGTAACCAATTGATTTTCAACCTCAAAAATTATTTTCGTACCAGATATGCTCACGAAAAAGGTTTGTTGAATTTTTTTTTTTTGAGTTGATTGAATGTTGATTCGGTTGGGTTCCGGGACATAATGATATCGTTGGCAATCGCATTGGTGACGAGCTGACCAGAGCAAAGGTATTTCAATTAAATCAGTTGATTTGGATAATACCTGCACTTATCACAAGGAAGCTCAATATCGGTGGTAGCAGGAGGGTACAAGCAATATGGTTAGACTTTCCTCACTGACATTGACACGTATGGATAAGAGGATGACAGACTCATTTCTGTCTCTAAATCGCACAACCGCGATTCATACCAGCCATTTTCCTTTGGTAGGCATACCGAAAGTCTCGGCATTCCGTAAAATGGCTTGCAAGCATAGCTGCCAGATTTGACAATTTATCGTCATTTTGACGATTTTGAGCTCCAAAAATATCATATTGACGATTTGACGATTTATGCCCGCATTTTGACGATTTCTGGAAATTAAAAATTTACATCATATTCTTTACTTTAGTACATTAAAAGCCACTTTAAGCTTTGTACTTACTTTGCAATGTTGCCATTGGAAATTTATGTTAGTAAAAACAAGGAGTAAAGTATTATATTTTGAGTTATTTTCGAATACCTGTGATGATTTTTCTGTATTTTATGCATTTTTAATCCCTTAAAAGCCAAAAACTCCTAAATAACCTCGTAGTTGCTCATAATTTATCATTTGCCGTTGGAGACAATTTTAAAAATTCAATTATAGTTTCTAGTATTACCATCGGAAGAACAAAGACAAGTGCCGTTATTTTTTTCGTATAACCAACACTCAGGGGACGGATGACATTGTTTTTGGAACTATGAAAATATGTTGTGAGAAGGAGGAAAGAGAGAGAGTAGTGTTTATGGACACTAGGTTTGATTAAGTAACAGATATATCTATAACATAAGTAACAGAAAAGACCTCTGCAGGAGTTAAGTTTCACATGCGAATAGTGTGTGATCCACTGGCCAATCGACCACATACGGATGTGCTGGCCGAGAAAGACGAGTTTTACATAGGAATATATGATTCTCGGGAACAAGTCCCCTTATTGAAACGATGCTCCAATGAACCAATAGAGTTCGATAACCTACCGTCATTAACGAGGAACTTCACCCTCTCCTGTACGCGGTCAAGATGTCTCAAAATAGACGTTGTGCCACCGATGCATACATGTGAGTTGTATTATATTCTTGGTCGGATATACATATAAAGTGAAGTATTTCTTGAGCCGTCTTAAAAAGCCAAGGAACTGAATAATGGGTCGGTTCCAGCCAACATTACACTGATGCACTGTACACATTTTAATGTACAGAACATTAAAACCTTCTGACCCCCTAATGTCTACACATCCCACAGATATAGAATGATGTAATATTATTCCTGCGCTTATGTGTCAATAAACAATGCTGGGATAGATTGTTTAAACCTTAAACAATTTTTTCCTGAAAATGATATAAAATTTCTCAATTTTTTCGAAAAAAATTAATAAATGAAAATGAGGGACACTAGCTTTTAATTTCGAATAAATTTTTTGTTAAATATTTTATTTTGTTTTATTTTATCTCACGATTTTTTTACGATTTCAATAAACGTTTTTGTTGATATTCATTATTTTCTCAAATATTTGACGATTTGATGCTTCATTTATCTGGCAGCTATGCTTGCAAGTGCTATGCTTCTGAGAATGACGAGGCGACTGTCTGTCACCTCATGTGACAGTGCTCTTATCTTGAAGAGACGAACGTTTTTGACCTCTCATTTTCTGACATCTTTGACTGAACACTTTAACATAAATATAAAAATTTATTTATTATGTCTTCCACTTTAAATTGAGTTAATAACAACTAATCAAATCTTAAGAACTAGACATAAAGAATACACAATTTTTGTACGTATATTTACGAGGTAATGACAGCTGCAATATACTCGTATGCATCTCTTTTTTAATCGATTCTTAGTTTTGACTGTCAGCACAACCAGATTTTTATGTCTGTATCGAGTATCATGCCGCTGCCGTCATCATCCTTCAGAATTTGTTTTGGTGTCTCTGAAATTTTTCAGAAAAACTTAAGGGACAACTGTAATCAATCATTTTGAATTGAAACAATTGACTCAAGCACCAAATCAGTTGTTGTTTCTTGTTTCACCCATAAAAAACACTATAAAGAGAGGAGCGATGTATGTACATATTTATTCAGAGATCAGAGTCAAAGCGACCGTTGCGTTCTCAATTAAAGAAATAAACTTCTCCACAGTTTCCCACTGTTGTGAGATGAGGAAAACTAGCTCTTATCAAATCAAACGAGGTTGGGATAATCTAAACTTCTTTCGATAATTATTATCGGAAGCGATTTGAGTTATACAACAGACTATCGAAAAGTAGGCTGAGGATAGAAACTGGAATGTTACCGATCGTCGCAGCGTCCAAGAGTTACAAGACCAGACCACAAACTTGGAACCTACTCAGAAGGTAACACATGGGTGTTTATCAAATAATTAGAAAACCGTTATTCAAACATCATCTAGAAGTTTGCTAAGGCAACAGGAATGCCTTAGACAGCTTTTATAGGTTGAGAGAATAACCTATATAGGAGGAGAGGATAACTAATATAGGTTGAGGACAGTACAATAAATCGTCTGGTTGCTTTACCCAAGAATTATTCTTTTCTGACCTTTATTTTGTTACAAAAACTAATTGAGGCACAGTTAATAAAGCAAAAATAATTTATAGACTGTGAATAATTTTTTTTCGTAGATTTCTTTTTTCTATCCATATTTCAAATTATTCTTTAATATTTTGCAACACTTCCTGCCCTTGATTACTTTGAATTCAATTTTGAAATATTGATTTCACTTGACACTTATTGTTCTTATTGTTCTATTCGTCCTATTCTACCTGCTGAATTCGATGCATTTTTTTGTTGAATAATTAATTTAAAATATTTTCTTCCAGACGTTCAACTTCGGTTGTAATGAACTTTATTGTCTTCGTCTTTTTACCAGCAAATACTTCCCATTACATGTCTGGTTTGTTATCTCATTTCCGTGTTACTCTTTTTTCTACTTGTTTTTCATTTTATTAATTTTTATTCATTGTTGCTGCTGCCTTCTTAAATATTTCCATTGTAAAATTGCAATTGAGTTGCTTTTTATTTCCCTGAGCTATTACATTTTTTCTTTTTGTACGGATATATCAAAGTTCTTAATGTGACCACATATCATTTGAGTTTAAAATTGTTTTACTTTTCTTCTAAAATAAATAAAGTCGGACAATTAAGCTGAATTTAATTTTTACTGTGCAAATAAATAAAAAAATAAGTAATGAGAAGCAAAATGGATCCATCTGGTTGATCACATTGAGCTCTAAATAATGATTAAAAAAAAGGAAAACGATATGCAAACAAAGCCAAGTAAACCAACAACTGGAATTAATTGCAAGACTGCAGAACCACTGAATGCAGTATGGATGGTTACTCCCAAGTACTCATCCTTTGAGGCTAACAATGGTATCCAGAGAACAATATGTTCGAGACAACTTTTGTTTTTTATTAAATGAATCGTGGTTTGGTTTTGACTTTTTAATTACGTATGCATTCTGGGAATTAAAAAAAACAAGAACAATTGTTATTAAAATATAGAAAAAATGCCTCTCCCATTAACGTACTTAACCAGAGCGCAGAGGTAACTACCGAACGAAAGATCACAATATAATAATTTCTTAAAAATGTTTAATTTTAAAAAATCTTAAGCAAACATACCTACGTACCAGATACGTATTTTTTTTTTATTATTTTCCTTCATAACAATAAGTTATAAAATCTTAACTGTAATAGATAAACGATATTTAACACCAGGATTAAATTCAGCACACGTAATGCTTTAAATTTTAAAATTGATAAACTGTATGAAAATGACAGTTGTAGTGTAAATATTTTAATGTGGAAATTCAAAATGTTTCAAGCCATAGAATTTGGGTGGAGTTGTAATTATCACAAAATTTTGCAATCTCTGCTTTGACCGTTGGCACGATAAAGGTCTTATACAATATTTGAGTTCTTAATGAACTTCAGTGCAACTGTAACACGACGCAATACATGTTTTGTTTTGGCATAAATTTCAAAGTAGTAGCCAATTAATTTGTGCTTATTTAGCAGCTGCAACTTAGCTTTTATGTAAAATTTTCAGATCACGCATTTATCGAGGTGAATGTTAATATGTTTTATGCGGAAGGGTTGTGCCACTTTATGAGTCTTTATTCGAATCATCCCTAAGACTGTAGTGGAAATCGAACCATAGCACACATATTTACTTTGATTATAAATATTTATTAATTTAACGTATATGTACATACATATATACTAACAATATTTCTTCTGGAATTCAAATCTAGAATCCTTGAGGGTTGCCTGAGCAGTGAAATTGTTGTTTAAATATTCACGAAGGATTCACCATTCGATCCACGCAACTTTAGAATGACAATATATTGAGATTTTCGCAGCGCACAACAATCTCGCATATCATATGTTGACGGAGACCACATCAATACGCTCGACTTCTTCCTCTCTTCACAGCCTGAAAAGTATGAAGGGAAAGTACTTACACTTCTCGGAAACTGGGATAACTGCACTATTCCGCCTCCTCTTCGCTCTCTAATCTTTGTTTCATTTCACCACCACCTACGAAAAGACGTGTTGGACTGAGCTTAATGATTTCTACAGGTATTTCAGTTGGGGAGCAGTTCCCAAGATGTTCCATGACAAAAATCCCCTACGAAAACCATTTTGATTAAGTCAAGCCACAAATCTTGGTTTAATCGGAAGTTCAAAATTGCAGCCCGATCTAGAGAAGAGGCATTTAGAAATTGACAAAACAACAACTGTGTGCAAACTGTTCCACACTACTGCGACGCGAAAAGCTTTTTACGACCAGTATATTCGTACTAAAGCTCTCTGTTTCACTAGCCGTTCATAAGCCAACTTTTTAACTGAAATAATTTCAAAATACAGGGAAGCAAACAACCACTACCCGAACTCGAAAAGGTGTCAGTAAAAGTGATTTGCATAGTCTTTCTTGTTTACGCAATTAAAAGCATTTATATGGTTCTGAATATAAAGAAGGCTTGTAGGCCGTATGGTGTTCCAGCTCAGGGCCTGTAGCAGTGTACTTCGACGATCGCTCGTCTATTCGATAACCTTCTCAGTGCCTCATATCGACGTAACGCCAATCCTCAAAAGGTACTGTGCTAATAATCCTGAGGACTACCGACTAATAGTATTATTCTCCGCACTATCCAAGGTTTTCATCTAGTGAAACAACTTAATTAACGACTGACAGTACGGTTTTCATAGAGCCCGTTCAATTGGTGAGAGGTAGAACCAGTCTATCTGACCATTTGATGAGAACAAAGTCGTCTAAGAATTTCCAAAGGTTTTGGTAGTTACTTCTCTCGATTTATACTGAGCTTTATCAGAGATCGCATTATAAGGGTTGTTATAGCTGGGATTCCATAAGACGAGTTCAGGTTAAACTCATGAATACCGAAAGGTTCTGTCCTGCCTCCAAATCTATTTCTTGCTTTCATTCACGATCTACTTTCCCTAACTTCTAATCCCGCCTATTCTTTTGCAGATGAGAGCAATATTTGTCATTCATATTCTTTTGGAAATTAAGGCGAGAAGGCTTAAAATGAATGACGCTCTCAAATCCGACATGCAGTCAATCTCCGAATGGAGTCGAATGAAGCGAGTTGAATTTAATGCGTGAAAGACCCAATGTTATTTATTGACACGCAAGCGAAGCAATAATTTTTCTCATCTGTAGGAAGTGTCAAAAGAAGCATTTAAGTGCCTCGGTTTCATAAGGCGGTGCAAGAAGTACTTTACTTCATCTGATCTTCATATTATTTACATCACTTATATTCAAACGAGAATGGAATAAACCCCTCATATATGCGACTTAGTTTCGAAATTTTTTAGAGGTCTCGATCAAACTCTATTGATTAATTTTAGCACCCTAGCAATGTGGCGACGATCGTGTCGCTTCTACAATGGATTTTGTTCTAGAGAGATGAAGGGAAAGGATTTTTTTTCCGAGAATCATATATTCTTATTAAATACTCGTCTTTCTCGCATCTCATATCCGTTTGTGGTCGACTTGCCAATGGATCGCACACTGCATTACACACAGAATTCGTTCTTTAGGCGAACTATCTGTATGTGAAACTCCTTTCCTGGAGAGAACTTTCCTGCTACTTATCAAAATAAATTAACAGTCACGTACTTTTTTTGTCGCTTAATCTACAACAGCGCTGAATTCGCTGTAGTCTAGTAGGTAGTGTGTTGGCTTATAAGACCCAAAAGCCTGGGTTCGAGCCCCAGGCCAGGCATCAAAGACAAAATACAAAAAGTATTTTTTCGGCGATTTTAAGTAGATTTCTGGCAAAAAAAACTCTGAGAGTAAATAAAAATTGCCATGAAAAGTTTCTCAATAAATTAAAATCTGTCGTTCGGAGTCGACTTTAAACTGTAGGTCCCACCACTCATGTACAAAATTAACACACACAACATAAGTGGTGTGAGAAACTAGGACGTTGTACAATGTGTCAATTCGACCTCCGGGTACTGTACTTGTCTTAATTGACAAATACACGTCCTCTAACCTAACCTAACCTAACCTACAACAGCGCTCCCCACATTTGGTGACCCCGACAGGGAATTAAAAATAAATAAAGCGACATAATAGAAAACGCGAAAACCTCCGTAACACAAAGCGTTCTTATTTAACATAACGAACCCAGCCAGACTTTACCAATTGCTACTCCGAACCTCGGATTTCAATTTGAGCGACCAGAAATAGAAACGTCAAACATAATTAAAAAGAAAATGTTCATTCTAGAACAAGATTTGAAAACCTTTACAATCAAATATCTTAACCTGAAAATAAATTAACAGTCACAGTCACATTGAATGCCGACGATCGTTTACTTTGATTAGATAGTGCCGATCAAACACACTTTTGTTAGAAGATTAGTTTGTCGACGTCCTAAACGGGTGTCAAAGTGGGTTTATCGTTTAGAGTCAAGTGGGAATGGTATTATATTTGTCACTTTCAGAGTCAAGTTTCAAAATCAAAATGTATGTGTTACTGTAAATTAACAATTATTAGACGCAGTAGATTACCTTTTGTTGCTAAAAAAAATTGTTAGTATCTAAACAAATCTGTATGCAAATGTTAAAGGTCGTGTTATAAAAATGTGTCACAATTTTAAAGTTGCGCCCCTGTAAAGGGCAATATTTTAATTTCTTTCCTATGTTTTCTTCAAACAATTACTCATAAATTTCTTCAATTTCAGCAAAAAGAAAAACAAAACAAAAAAACTGAATTCTGCAGCACTTTCATAAAAACTTTATACCCACAAGGATTGTTTGGGTGTGTATTTTACACATATTTTCTGAATATGATACTTACATCCATGAAGGTATGCAATGGGAATTATTAACATGCACGTACGCGCTCATATGTGAACTTCGCAGAGCAATACAAATAAACAACAATTCCACTTACTTTAGCTACAACCACAAAAGAGGAAGAAATGATGGAATGGTATAAAAGGGATATGACTGTGTATATGAGACCACTCATAACTCATCTTTGAAATAAGGAGTATGATGACGATGATGATAATAACGGTGGGTAACTCTCCAGTTTGTTCCTCACAATTTCCTGGATGCCTCTTTACCGTAAATGTTGCAGAAAGTTAAGGTTTTTGCAATTTCTGAAGGGCATGCTTTAGTGGTCCATGTTTTAACTGCATTCTACACAACCTTTATCACCAGGCAAATTTTTTCACTATGGGACTACTTCGTCTATATAAGCAACGAAAAATGACTCCATCTGGGAGTAAACACATATTTACAGAATGTTATATATTTGCAGATAGTGACAGCTAATGAGTAACAAATCGTATTTTCCTTTTCTTTTAATAACTAAGGTAGGTAGGTAGGTAGAGGATCTTGGATGGACACACTTAGGCTGCATTGGGCCCATTGTGCTACCACAGTCATCCGTTGTCCCCTAGTCACGAAACCATTCGGAGCTCCTGATGAAGCGATTTAGGCTGCCAATGTCAATCCCTAACAGTTCCTCCAGATCATCCATGTAGTAAGTACCCAAGTACTTCCTTCTCCTTTGGCATAGAGCCGGGCATGTACCCAGCAGATGAGGGACAGTCTCCTATTCTTCCTCATCTCTGTAGCTTCTACAGAAGTCGTTAGCAAGGTGTCCAAGTCCAATGCGCCTCGCATGCGTACCCGTAATGCAATGCCCCGTAATGACACCGACAACTACACTGAGCGCGCCTCTTTGGAGTTTAAGTAGACTCTTTGTGCGCCCCTCATCCAGCTTTGGTCAGATTTTACGAGCCGTTCTACCCGTGTCCGAGGCCGCCCACCTGTCGTTGACGGAATCGACGATCGCATTATCAATTATGAGCTTGCAGGTCCTCATTGGTATGCCCAGATTCGAGAACTCAGCGGTGAGCTCGATGGTCGTGCCCCGCCTGGCAAGTTCATCAGCTCTACAATTGAACGGAATACCACTGTGCCCCGGTACGATATGGATGTCATATCGTTCCGCTATCTCGTCGAGATATCTGCGACAGCCGTACACCGTCTTGGAGTTCATCACGTTAGAACTCAAAGCCCTGATAGCCGCCTGGCTATCAGAAAGTATGGTAACGCTCCACTTGGAGACCCTTCCATCCCCAATAATACTCGCCGCAGCCTCCGAATGAAAGACACTGCAGTGGTCTGGTTGTCTTATAGACTGAGCTATTCCAACAGATTCCGAAAAAAATTCCACTGCCAACCGCTCCGTTCAGCTTAGAGCCATCGCTGTAGATTTGTACGGAGTCTCTAAACAGGTGGGTCACACCACCCTTCCAGGCCCCGTTTTCCGGAATCGATGTCCTGAATATCTTCGTGAAGTCGTACCTCGGTGTCATGTAGTCGCTGCTCCCGACAGCTCCAACTTCCCTCAGGATCCTTGCGTGGCCTATGTCCGAGTCATGCCACTGTCCAGTCGCACAGAGACGTTTACTTATTTTAGCAGCCACTCCCCTACAGAAAAGGTCAAGCGGAAAGAGGCCCAACATTATCTCCAGTGCCGACGTAGGTGTAGTGCGCAAGGCACCACTAATGATAATACAGGCAGATCTCTGCAGTCGCTGTATTAGTTTCGAATTAATTTTATTTTCAAGGGATTCCCATCAAACTAGGCATCCATAGGTCAAGATAGGTCTGACCACCGCTGTGTAGATCCAGTGTGTCATCCTAGGTCCTAGGCCCCATTTTCTCCCCAACACTCTATTACAAGCATACAGGGCAATGGAAGCCTTTTTAATTCTGTTGATGATATTCGATTTCCAAGACAGCTTCCTATCCAGAATGAGTCCTAGAAAGTGTGCCTCCTGTTTGAGTTTCAGTTCCGTCCCGTTAAGTTTCAATGGACGAAATGTCGGTGGCTTGTACCTTCTCGTGAAGAGTACTACTTCCGTTTTCACCGGGTTAACACCCAATCCACGCTCAGATGCCCACACGCAGACCCTCCTCAGAGCCAGTTGCATCCTATCTCTGATAGTGTCGACAAATCTTCCGGAGATCACAAGAACAATGTCATCCGCATAGGCAATTGCCTCACATCCATTTTGTTCCAGTATCACTAGTAGCTCATTCATCACCAGATTCCACAAAAGAGGAGAGAGTACTCCGCATTGTGGAGTTCCCCTTCCTATAGCCCTGGTTGTCTGTGAGCCCCCAAGTGTGGGGTAGATTGTTCTCCCACAAAGTAACTTAGTTATCCAACTTAGTGGATCGTACACCCAGCCTATCCAGCGCCCTGGTTATAGCGCAAAGTTCCACATTATTGAAGGCTCCTTCGATGTCCAGGAAAGTAGCCAGAGTGTATTCCTTCTGTGCCAGCGATTTCTCTATCCTGCACACCAGGCTATGTAGTCTCAACACACCTCCCCTTATTGTATGCGTGTTGTCCCCCGGAAAGGAGATTTCCATCCAAGGTCTGACGCAGATTCACATCCACGAGTCTCTCCATAGTCTTCAATAAGAAGGAGGATAGACTTATGGGTCTGAAGTCCTTGGGTGTAGTATGAGAGTTTCTTCCAGCCTTCGGCATGAAGACTACCCCCACTTTACACCATTCCGACGGTATACTCTCCGAGACGGTTGTTCGCGCATCCGAAACCTGTCCCGGTGGAAAGAGGGTGTCCACAAGAAGATCCAAAGTTTCCTTCTCAGAGTTGGTCCATGAGCCATCCTCCCTTTGCAGTACACTAGGTATAAAGGATGTTGTCGAGAGAATTATCCTCAGCCTAGAAGTTTTGTTGATAGTTTCCATGTTGCCACAGAAATTTCTCCACGAGTCCCTCTTAGCCCGTCTTAGAACTCTCTTGTAATTTCCAAGAGACACTTTATAGTCCCTCCACTGATCCGCATTACCGGACTTTCTCGCCACATTGAAAAGTCGCCGTGACTTCTTTCTGAGCATGTCCAGATCCCGGTCCCACCAGGCTGGTTTTCTTCCACCCCTGTTGACCCTTTTCGGAGATGCTTTTTCAAAAGCCCTTACTATGACCTTTGTGAATTCAGCTACTGTAGCCTCAAGTCCAGAAATACTGTCTATTCTACAGCGCGTGAGTGGGTCCAAACCCAGCCTGACAAGGCGATCATAAAGATCCCAATTCGTGTTCCTAGGATTTCTAATCGCCCTTACAGTATTGTTCCCCCTACCAAGGGAAAATTCAATAAACTATGATCAGAAAAGGAGTGCTCCTCCGAGACTCTCCAATCTCTGACACTATCATAAATATTGCCGGAGGTAAGGGTTATGTCCAAAACCTCTCTTCTGTTTTTTGTTATAAATGTGGGCTTATTACCCGTGTTACAAACTAATAGGTTATTAGAGATAATAAAATCAAAAAGTGACTCACCCCGTTCATTGACGTTCGTGCTGCCCCATATAGTGTGATGAGAGTTGGCATCACAGCCAATCAGCAGGCCAACGTTTGCGCGCTTTGCCTCTGTAACCAGTCTCTTCACTGGATCTGGTGGTGGGTGACTGCTTAGGTCATGCGGCATGTAACTGGAGGAGATCCAGTGTTGCTTACCATTGATCTCCGCCGTTAGTGTGGTTAGGTCTTCATTGCTGAAATTAGGAAGCAGATATGCCATTAAGTTGTACTTAATAAGTATACAGGATCTGGGCCCACCTACGCATTTGGCATGGACTAGCCTATGGCTATGGACCATGGTTCTTGGATCAGGGCTATGTATTCTCCTCTGTTCGCCAGCCGGACAAGTAGTGCAGCCGATGCTGCCTTAGAGTGATGGCATGATGACGTTTCATCCTCTCTCTTCTCCACCATCGTAATATCTAGGCCATCATCCTCTTGATCAGCCTCGTCCAGGAGTTCAGATTCCCTTAACAGCATATCAAAGGCAGATGCTTTATCCGACCCAGTGGAAGAGAGAGAGCTAACTCTGGACCGGGTATGAATCTGCGTTGAGGATGCTGTCCCCCTGAGGGGCGTTGTCACGCGACTTCATGGGGCGATTATCCTTTTTGTATACTTTTAGGATAATATGTTCAAATCCGCAGGCCACCACACCATTGGATTTTGCCAGGTGCTCCAGGGATTCCTGATTGACTATGATAGTCGCACAGCGAGATCCATGGCGCTCCTCCAACTTTGCAATCTTCCAATTGTGTGTTGGTAACTTTGGATTGCACATTTTTATTATCCTTAGTACTTTTTCTGGCTCTTTTGGAGTTAAAGGTATCCAAGAGCGTGTTCGGGGTCTGCTAGGTATGGCATCATTGGGCACTACTTCTAGTTTGGCGCCCTTCCAGATTTCACCTACCCTCATTATGGCGATGGAGAAGAGATCCAGGGCTATCTTATCGGCACACGTTACTAACTTCACGTGTCCTTGGTGCCAGCCACACATTTGGTAGACTGGAACTGGTCTCGGATTCTCCTCTATTACTTCTAGAAAGACGTCCGCAAGGGCGTCTGCTACAAGTCTCCAGTTCGACGGTGTAATACTGCCGTCTGGATCTTAGCGATCTACAACCGCCATTTCTATGCTGTCTTTAAGCACCTCACTGTATAAGGTGTTGGTGCGATGCGAGCTGCGTGATTTTTTAGCGCCTGGAGCGTCTCCATCAGAAGATCGCTGTCTTTTGACAGCCACCTCCGTGGTCGACGTCTTATCTAGTTCATCGAGCTTTTCCTTGGCCCAGGCCAGTGATTGCACTTCGCGCTGCGTGCGGTTATCTATTGGGATTTTGTAGATCCTGTCTAGAACCCGCTTTGCGCTCAATCTCTCCCTGTACCTCTGCTTCGATTCTTTTATTTTCTGAGCCGTGTCAACCTTTACATTACCAAGGCCACTCTTGCTGGACGAAGGTTCGGCTTTTGGAGCAACCTTGCTTCTGGAAAGGCCGACGGTTTTGGCTTGTTGTGTTTTACTGTTTTTTGAGGTACTGGGTTCTTGGTCTGCCTTAGCATCAACCAAGTCTTTTCCCTCTTCTGTGGAGACGGGCGTCGGCTTAACACCCGTACGCGTATTTTTACGAGTTCCGTTCTCGTCCTCACTAGTGGAGGCGTTTTTCTGATTTTCCTTTATTTTTCTTTCCATTTCATTATTCATTTTTGGTCCCACGAGTTGCGGATAAGGGGAAGGTCCACCTGAGCAGGGACCCGCTGTGGCCAGGTAAGGCTAGTTAATCCTGGAGGTCGCCCGGTATCCAGGATACTCCGTTAGCGACTGGAATATTTTTGATGGGCCCCCAGCCACGGGTCGTGTAACACCTTAGTCCAGCCCATACCTCTATCCTATGGTGAGAGCCATAATTCATCCGACCCTACGATCAAATGAGTGTGGACTCCCCCCTTGGCTGGTGGACACCCCATCGGGCAACCACCATTACCAGCCGACACCCACGTGGAGGGTTCGGTAGAGGATTTTCGTCGGCCTTTAATAACTAAAGTATTGTATGAATTTATTTGATGAATGGGTTAAGAATGTATCAAACGGTGCTTTTTAATAAAATAGTTGTTTAAGAATTAGTAAACAAAGTAATTAATTTTAGTATTTATTTTAGGAAAAATGGATTCGATGATTGCAATTATAATAAAAAAAATACTTTACTTTTGGTCGTTATTTGGTTTTTTATTTAATAAATCTTTTATTTATTTAAATAACAACACTTCTGCGACTAACAACACTACGCTATCAATTTTATTCATGACCAGTATTTACAAATATCAATCTTTTCAGTGTTTAGTATCACTGCATTTTTTAATACAACTCTAGGTAATTAATCACAATTTCACTTCTAATCACTGGCTGACTGACAGCACCTTTCTTCGCTCTACTTGTACTGTATTATTTCCCGATGTTTAACGAAATTGTTGTTGTTAGATTTTGTTTCTTTCTGGAAATTTCCAATGCATTTCTTTGAGTAATTGTGTGTACCGTACGATGTGTGCATTCGGTTTTTGTCTGTGTTGGTGTCTTGGTTACATATTTCTATTTAGTTTGTTTTTAATTCTTTAATCTTCGTAACAGTATAGCCCTTTAAGCATAGTAGCCCAGAATAGACACTTTATTGCCATCTCCATATCATCCCCACTTCCCCGAAGCATGTGACTTCATTTTAAATATCGGTTTATAATTCCCTTAAACTTACATCATATTATTTAATCTCCTGACTACTTTATATGGAGTTTTACAGTAGGTCCATAATTCGCAAGATAGCACTTGCTTTGTTGAGGGCTGCTCGTCGAAACCAGCTGGAGTTGTTTAGATCATTCGGACTTGACTGCTCCAGCACTTAGTTCGTTCAAGTCTTCCTGTTTCTCCTCGTAGTCAAAACTGTCACATATTGTTGGTCTATGTTTAAGACCAAATTTTAAGTCCACCTAAGTCTACTGAGAATACGAACTTGTGAATTGTGTATAGCTGACCGGTATTCCGAAAGGAACTGCGGAATATGCTTGTTTTAATCGTTTAGTGGACCACTTGCCTCTTTTCGTGTATTGTGCCAAATAGAAATTTAGAAACCGATAGAGGCATTCTACTACTGGCACAGGGGATCCATATATCGAATAATTTCAACTTTCAGCACAATGGTTGTCCTTGATGGTTTTGAAGACAGCGAACTTTCTTCTCCGTATTTTCCCTAAAATAGAAAATTGCCCAATATCGTCGTTTCGTCACCCTTTCTGTGACGCTTTTCTCTCCGCAAAGTAGTCAATATTGCCTCCACCGCTTTCAACTTTGTTTCCAGCACCTCCTGCTTCCTTTTCCCTGCCATCGGATTTATTTTCTTCTTTGAATTCCTTACTTATCTTCTCTGCCATTGTTGTTTGAAATTTTTCGCTACTACAGCCTTTTCTATCGCTTCCTGCATCGCCAGCATTGACGGAAAATCTGGTGCAAAGCTCATTTTCCTCCACATCTCCAAATTCGTAGGCATTGATGTCGCTAACTCGTTGTTGGAAGCTCTCTATCAATCTCGTTTGCATTTCGGCCTTTACACCTTTGTACCGGCTGTTATAAGTCGTTTTAGTCGGACTACTTTTGGAACTGAAATTTTGGAATTTCATTTTATTTTACTTATTGTAATCCCTCTACTGTCATTAAATGGCTTTTATAATACGGCTAGAAATATCTCGCGACAATAACAAGGTAAATTTACAGTGATTGGCAAAGTATATATATAAGTATATATACTATATAAATCTATCCGAATGTTGGTTTTATAATTGTGCTAATTAGTAAGACATAACTGTAAATAGTATTTCTACACTCAATGCTATGCATGCATCCGCTATGTTCTGTCTACACATTTTGTTTTGCTATCATAACATGGAAATGTATACTACGATACTATATATGTACATACTCCTATATACCCCCAATTGCTTATATTTGTTGCGTCAATGTCCTCTTTGAAACCACAAGTTTTAGGCCGCAAAATTGCATAGGATGTAGAATTAAATAGAAGAATATGAAAAGCTGTCCTATAACATGAAGCAGCGAACGTTTATCCTCGTAGTACCTTCTGAATGCACACACAATATTTTAACTCACATATAAAAATATGTGAAAAAGACAAGGAATGCTAACAGTCAATGAATTTTCTTAATCGGGGGATTCCAGATTTTTAATCATAATTAAACAATTTCCTCATATTTCGCACACCGAAAGCGTTGAAAGCTTATGTTAAAGCGAATGTTTTAAAGGTAATATTCACTTAATTTTTTTCTTATTATCATCGTATTACTCACCTTCGCATAATTAAATGTAGAAAGATCTTCACAAAACTGATGAGCATTTACATTAACTAATGACGAATTTTAATATCAACGATAATACAAAAGTAATATTTTACTACAGTTGCTGTAGTCTAGTAGGTAGTGTGTTGGCTTATTAGACGTGAGACCCTGGTTCAAACTTTGAACGAAACGAAATAAGAAAAAACATTTCTTCGATTACACCTTCTCAGCAGATTTCTGACAAAAACTCTGAGAGTAAATAAAATGGCCATGAAATGTTTCTCAAAAAAATCTGTCTTTCAGAGACGACTTTAAATTGTAGATCCCAGCACTCATGTATAAAATTAACGCAAACAGCATAAGTGGTATGAGAAGCTAAGTCATATTCCTGACTGAAGGGTTATGAACAAATTGGGGGTGAACAATTTGTTTTAAATCTCCTTCAAAGAGAACGAGATGTGGATTATAATTGCTCGCAAACAATTATAATCATTGGGTAATTAGGGAAAAAAAGAGAAAGAGAAATTATATTATTTCACTTTTGAGAATTCTGAGAATTCTGAGAGAATTCTTACCTTTTTTCTCCTTTGGGTAAAACCCTTTTTTTTCAGGATGGATGTATAGAATATTACTCTTTTAATTCAATTTCTTTTACAGAGGTTTGAGGTAAGTATAAAATTCACTTTTATTTTCCAATTCAATTTTGTTCACAGTATAATTCAGGTAAGTATACATACATATATTTTAATTTATATATTTAATATTTTTAATTTATTATTTTAGCACAATTTGATTTTCAATTATATATATACAGGTTATGGTAAGTATAAATTTATAGATTTTAGGTTAATACAACATATAAATTTTTTTTTTTAACTTTATTTTATTTTAATTTTGGTTGTTCTTTTAATATTGTCTTTTTGTTTTGGTTTTAATTTTATAAGAAGTTTGCACGATTTTTAAACACTTGAGATATATGTTGTTGATCTTATTGTAAGATTTGAAGTGACTTATGATTGTAGGTTGTTTATCTATTAAACTTCTGCTTCTCTAAAGCAACTAAATTAACAGTATATTTGGAGACATTCCTTTGGAAATTATGGAAATTCTGTGCAAGTATTTGGAGGCATTCCCATGGGAAATTATGGAATTTTTATTTAAATGTAATTAACACACTTATGTTATTTAACATAAAAATTATTTCGGTTGAATAATTTATGTGTTCAAACCGAGTTTGAACAGGTTATAATTACCAATTATCTGTCCATCCAATTTCCAATCAAATCCAATCCAATTTTCCAATTTCATCAAATTTAATATAAAGTCTATCATTTATTTCACCATTAATTGTTACAAAGTTTATACAATAACTAGGCAAACCTGATGTCACCGCATTTGCGATTTGTGAATTAGACATTTTGGCAACCCTATAAATATTCATGGGCGGATGTTAGTAATATGAATTGTATTTTCTTCTGAGTTTTTGTTCCTTTTACACTTACTGAGATTTGTTTAACGTAATTTGTTGTCATATTATATTATATTTTCCGATTTTTACTATTTCTTTAAGCGGCCCGCCGTAGTCTAGCAGGTAGTGTGTAGGCTTATTAGACGTGAGGCCTCGGTTTAAACCCCAACCCCCAACCGAAATAATAATGTTTATCCGTGGACTGTATGGGGGGGAACACACAAAAAAAGGCTGTTGCTCCAGACACTAAAAAAAGGAACCAAATTAGAATAGTTCCAACGCAATCAAAACACAAAAGGAACACTTTCCTTTATTATTTCTTCCAATAAAAATAAAGCCACTTTCTTGTTCGTTTTTTTCCTTTTTTTCACCAGTTTTAGTCAAATTTACATTTTTTTTTTTTATTTTACTTTTCACAATAATTGTTTTAATTTTATTATTTAGAATTTAACACAAGCACTTAAGGAAAATTATTGCATAAATTTTAAACAAATTAGTTGCATTCTTGTGGATGTTACAAAGAAGAATAATTAAAAATAATAAACAAAACAAAAATTTAATTCCAAAAACAACACTAATATTAAAATACCAAAAAAAAAAAAGCTTAATTTTACACTGCAGCGCCATCTGTTGGCCATCGTTTAAACAAACGTGTTTATGTCACCAATGGGAACTATTGATCGTCAGACATAAGCAATTTCTTTTACGACTTCCTCCCAGTAGATTTCTGGCAAAAACTCTGGGAGTAACTGAAATTGCATATATGTATGTAACACACACAGCATAAGTGGTGATCATAATCCTGAAAAAAGGGTTATAATGACTATATATGAATGTATATGTAGAGATATTATGCAGCGATTAGTAAACAATTGCGATTAGGTGTACAGCTTGATTGTAATCTCAAAAATTGTTTCGTAAAAATTTTGATTTTTCATTTAACCGAGGACCTATGTATATGATGCTAAATAAGAGAAGCTGGTTGAAAAGTCGATACGAGTAAAGCCAACGACCATTAAACATTGTTACACAACTCATCGCAGCAGCATTATATAGATTTCAATCAATTTTTTAAATATTTTAGACTTTAATATTCGTTCTTATCAAATTGAAATTCTAATTTTCGAAAAAAATGCTTTGTTCCACAAGTAATTGTTTTTAGAACTCGTTGTTGTGATCTTCTAAAAATGTCAATTTGAATTGACGTTTAAATTAATTATAGACGTTATATAATAATGTCATTCTGAGGTACAATTCAACCAGTGAAAAGTACTTAGCGTACTTAGCGAAAAGTTACAGGTGGATTTAGCGCTATTGACCAGGAGTTTTTAAAATTGATCTGACAGTAAATGAGGGCTAAACGACGTATATGATGTTGATGAGTAGAAATATGTGGCGGATATCGGATCCCTGATTAGTGCTGCGGCGAGACGTGTATTTGATGCGGGTATTAACGGAAGTCGGCCTAGAGGACGAACTTATCTGCGGACCAAATAGAGGATCGATTGGTGTAACCAAACGGCGAAGGCATGCAAGAATCAGTGCAAATAATCTAACGACAGCCGGTATAAAATTCATTATTTTTCAGTCATATTTTTATTTTTGGAGCGTTGAGGGAAGTGAACTCGTTTTATGTTTTGCTTTATTTAGGTTCTCTTTCAGAAATGATTCAAAAACGATGTTGAAAGTGAGTATGAGTGTTTGTGTGTTTGCAGATTTCCATGTATGAGTATTAAAACTTGTTGAAGTCCTTTAAGGAAAAACGAAAAAAAAAAATATTTCACTGTATGTATACAAACGATTAAACAAAAGAGAAAAGATTTCTTTCATGACCATAATGTGTTGTTATGATACTTGTCTAGAGGGGTAAAATTGCAAAATCTTCAGTTTGCATCTTTAATAGACACATTTTAATTTCAATTTTTGATTTTATCTTACACGATTCAAGCAGCCGGAGTTTGCTTGCCTTTGCATCCACAATAGAGTTATTTTTTTTAAGTATTTAAGTATTTTTTTTTTAATGTCACCGTACTTCTTCTTTCAACAGTAAGTAGAAATTGTATTGTTTTATTAGATTGAGTTTTCCCATTTCATTTTATTTACATGCATTGCAGTTTTTTTTTTATTTATTTGATATATTATAAACATGGCACAACAAGATACGGTGCTATATTTATAATCAATAAGATATAAAAAATTAGCATTAAATAAATATAAAAGATTAGGAAAAGACACAAAATTAATATACATAAATATTAAATTTAAATATAAAGAAAAATATAATAATAATAATAATAATAATAATAATAATAATAATAATAGTAATAATAATAGTAATAATAATAATTTAATAGTGTAAAAAACTACCAGCACTGTAGGAATAAATAAAAGAGAATAAATTATAACAAAATAAAAATGGAACAGTTAAAAAAGTTGTTTAAAAAAGTGGGAATAAGAAATATAATATAGATATGGACCTAAAGATAAAAACCTAAAAAATAAATAAAATCACAAAATTTACAAAAATGAGGTTAAAATTTTAATTATGAAAATAATTTAAATAACTCCTTTTTGAACGCGTTTGCATTGCCCATATTTTGGATGTTATTTGGTAGGGAATTCCAAAGACTAATGGTGTGTATAAAAAACTGTCGCTGAGACAGAAGAGTCCTGAATCGTTGCTGTATAAACCCCACACCCCGGTGGGATCTAGCAAACTTAATTCTGTAATATAAATATTTCGGCTATTCCGTGTAAATTCTCTTATGAAGTAGAAGGAGGCATCTAATTTTCAGGAGATTATCAAATTTGATACCAAGAATCTGGTAAGCTAAATGAGAAATGTGATCTCGACACCCCTTAAGGAAAACATACCTGGCTATGTTATTGTGCGCTAGGTTAAGTTTCCGGTTGTCATCATAGCTGCAGTTTGCGAAGATCGCACATCCATATAAAAGTACCGGAATTAAGTACGTTTTAGCAAGTTGCACGCGAATGACGAAAGGAGTTGAATCTACGACAGCCCCATAAATTCTGCCAACAACGACACTTATATGTGTAGACCACGATAATTTGTCATTAAAGACAATACCCAGATTAGTAGCCGACCTGACAAATCAATTTTATTTCCCCTGATACTCAATTCAGGTATGACAAATGATCCGTTTGTTCCCGAAAGTATATACATTTAGACTTACAAGGATTGTGGCATAGTCCATTGGCCGAGGCCCATCCGTCAATCTTTGCTAAGTCACGATTAATGTAGTCTAAACAAGAATAAATTCTCCCTTGGAATACATGTATAAAGCTGCACATCGTCAGCATACATATGAACATTACAGTTAACCAAAACATCAGGTAGATCATTTATATACATGCAAAACAGCAGAGGCCCAAGTATTAACCCCTGGGGAACACCTCTACTAATATTAAGTGGATCTGAAATGTTGCCATTGTAATGAACCTTCTGAAATCTGTTCGTCAAATAAGAATAAATTAGATTACAGGCAGATTCGGAGAAAAAAAACAGTTTTCGGAGCTTTTTTAACAGAACCATGTGATCGACTGTATCAAAAGCCTTAGAGTAATCAAGCAGAACTAAAAACGCCACACTATTCCCATCAAATTCCGACCTAAGATCCTCAACTGCATTTACCAGAGCGGCAGTAGAACTCCTACCTTTCATGAAGCCCGACTGGCTGACCGTTAAGTAATTGTGACCCCTCAAAAATTCATCGATTTGTCTGGCCATGATGTTCTCCAATACCTTGGATAAAAAAGGAAGATTTGCATTTGGTCTGAACTCATAATTAGTTTTGGGAATGGGAAGGATTTTAGCCAGTTTCCAACTTTCAGGAAAAGAAGACTTAGTCAGACCTGTATTGAAGAAGTAAGTATCGTAAGGCAAAAGTTTAGGAGTCAGAGCTTTCAAGAATAAAGGATGCAAATCATTAGAATCAGTTTTCATTTTGAAAAAAGTTGAAGAGAAGAATTAAAAGTAACTTTTGATACACTGGCTATACTCAAGCATTTACAAATATGACGGTAACAGACATTACGATACAATGCTTATGCGATGTATACAAGAATGTCTCCATAATTATAGATTCTCAGGCTCAAGTGTGGCAGTGTAAAGGATATCTGACATTTGAAAAATATAATTCATAACTATTGGATTTATCTCAATGCTGGTAATAAGTATTCGAAAATACAATCGTGAGTTAGATAGTTGAATTTGGGCGTTGGTATGTAAGAGTTTAAGATTTAGTTAATTGAGAGTATAAAAAATGGTAAATAACTAGTGGGTAAATTAAATATATTCCATGGTGTACCCGTATGATATGGTGAAATTTTAAAGTGGAAAGTAAAAAACGATTTCTTCAAAGTATTGGTAATTGCTGGCTACACATTTTTTCCATCTTGCAAACAATCTATTAATTCCACGCCGATAAAACTGTTCGTCTGTTGAAAGAAACCAATTTGTCATCCAATTTTACATTTCCTCGTATGAATTGAAATGCTGTTTAGACATGCCATTGATGAAAACGAATAATAGACGCAATGATCTGTATTAACGATTTCACACTTCAACGAAGAGCTCCATCATTCTCAACAAACTTTAATTTAGTATAGTTTTTACCAATAATTGATCTGTGGGACCGACGTGAGTAATGGTGTATTAGGTTTGCGTAGGTTATATTTTGAAAACTTATCAAAACTCTATTTTTTTCATTATGTATGTATTTGCAAATCACTTGCAGGTTTTGTTTAAAGATTAAAATGGACGAAGACCAAATAAGGCTGATGTTGGAAGATCTCGTATGAATTTGATCTTATCTTACAAAAACTGAAATGAAAACCTATTAGTCATAAATAAAATATTTATTTTCTGTAAAATTTTAATTTTTTTACTAAAATCATACGTTTCTAAAAGTATAAACCGTATTTAACAAAATTTTTTAAACTGATATACATTATGTTTTTAGCCTCTGCGAACGTCGGTCTCACAGAACAGCAGCGAATAATATACGTGTTTCATATCTTGACGTGAGTATAGGAAGAATAAGAGCTCGAGCACTACATCTTTCTGAACATACCAAAAACACAGCATTATCTTCCTACCGAATCGATGTGGATGGTTGTCCCAGATTAAGCCATAATTTTTTCCAGTTAAGACTCTGAAAATAAATCCATTTTTCATTATCAGTAATAATTCAACGCAACACATTACTGGTTTTCTATCATGTCTTGAAGCAAAATTTCACAACTGGTTTTTAGGTTTTTCATTCGTCCATTATTCAATTCATGTCGCATCCATTTTCCAGGGTTTGGTTTCTTTCTCATAGGTTTTAAACAGTCAGAATTTGTTCGTATGTATATTGGGTTAATTTGAAAAAGGAAAAAAAGGCTTCTTAACAATAAATTTTGAATCGGCCTGAGTAATACGCATTCGATCAGTTTCTAATCTCACTTCCCGTTGTTCAACTGGTTCAAGCGAACGGGCCTCAGCGACATATACTCTAAGATTTTCCAGTCTCAAATCTCGTCTGATTCTGAGGCTCGTAATGCTTTTTTCTTTCGTGCTTGAAGTGTAGGTCGACCAATTGCTTGTCATTCATTTTGAATAATTTTCATTGACGCCATCCATCGGAAATTAATCGCACCAACCTCCGTCGACTCATGCGCAACAACTTTGTTAAACAATGTACAGTTTACGATTTATTTTGTACAAACGCTTGAACTGACAGAAATTTTTCTGAACCACCCAGAGCGTGTGATTTAACACAATTTCTTTGGGGTTATGTAAAGTCACTAGGTCGAGAAACCTAGCACTTTCCATTGATATGGAGAATATATTAGGTGGGAAATTTAAAAGTTTATATTTAAAAATGCAATAAAACAAAAACGGATTAAAATTTTGCCAAACTTATTAGAAATGGACTATTTTTTTATTCAAATGGCTGCCGGTACTGGCCTAACACTACCTCAACTAATTAAACAGTCATCAAACGTTTAACGCAATAAATCGTTCATTACATTAATAAAGTTACACCATCCTCTTGAAACCAAACATCGTTCACATCAATACCAAATTTTGTTTATTAAAGTATTCACCAAGATGACAATGAGCTTCAACCGAAAAGTTTTTTTTTTTTTGGTAAAATCTACATCATCGTGCAGTTCCTCGTTGGCTTCAGTTTTCAATAAATCCCAACGTTGCTCAAGCGTAAATCGATTCATTACGTTTAGAGAAGATAATATATTGAATTTTGTGACAGAATAAAATGACATAAGTATTGCCAGAATCGAAATAACCGATGGATCAAATTAAAAATTTTTGACTTATGGCGCTGCCAAAAATACTTGAAACTCTTTTCAAGTTCACTGTGCTACATGCTACACGGTTAGCGATACCATGAAGTTCTTGAAAGACGAGTAAGTAAATATTTTTAAAATGCGGAGTAGAACTTAGGCTGCCAAACTTCTTTTTGGGAAGACATGATAAGTGTAGCGTGTACGAGTACACATCAGCCATAATTCTAACTGAAAAATAATATTACTGCTGTGTACGTCGTATAATCATTCGGGAATAATCTTTGAAAAGTAAATGTCAAGCATTCAATTTGTCATACAATAATTGCGTTTTTCTTTTAATGGATACCCTATGAAAAGTCTACGCAGAAAAAATTTTTCCTTTTTTTTTAATAAAAATAAAATATTTGCAAATGTTTACATCCCAGATATACTTATAGAATACATTCATTATCAATATACACTCAGCCACAAAAGTATACATACGGTTAACAAATTTCAGAAATTTTTTAACCAATCCGTTTTCATTGAAAATCTCTGTAATTGTCTGGCATCTTTCTTCGATTTTAAGACGGTCTTTTGCATTGGTTCAGAAATTTGTGAAATTTGTTAATCGGATGTATACTTTTGTGGGCCTGTGCAGGGCCACAATTCAGTGCAATTTCAGAAATTTTTTAACCAATGTAAAAGACCGTCTTAAAATCGAGGAAACTAAGTTTTTCAACTGTGTGTACATGAAAATATGACAAGTTTTCTGTTTTTAGTACGATTGTTAAATTTGGTAGAATCAATAAAAACAGAAAATCAGATGACAAGAGTTAACAAATAGTCTTTTTAAGGCACGGGTTCAAAACTCAGGTCAGACATCCAAACGAAAGTATGAAAAAATATTTCTTCGGTGACTTCTTCTCAGCAGATTTCTGGTAAAAACTCTGAGAGGAAATAAAACTGCAATGAAAAGTTTCTCAAAAATATGTCGTTCGGAGTCGACTTTAAACTGTAGGTCCCACCGATTATGTATAAAATGCTGACTGAAGGGTTGTAATGAGTAATTATGTATGTATGTATGTAATTTTACACATTTTCTTTATTTATTGTTCTTTTAAAATTTTGAATAAATTTCCGAAAGGAATTATTTGCATCGACATGTGAATGTCCATACCATTGATTAAAAATTCCCAACATTTTAATTTTACGTATGACTAGATTTCGTTCTTGTTTCATTTCCTTTAATATTACCATCATCCTCAAATCGGCAATCGACAGAAAAAAAAAATAAAAAAGAACGTAGAACCGATACGGCATTCCTACTACACCCGAATATCTACCAAGTTGTATATTTAGTTGAGTAGACCTCAACGAATACTCAAAAGTTGTTTTATTTGAAACAAAAAAAAATTTAAACTTTTCACAAAAATTTATTGAACCGATCAAAAATGTCTTCAATATGTTGTGAGTTTTGATCGGGTAAATTTAGAGAAAGTGCATTATTTTTCGCAAAATTTTTTTTAAATAAATATCAAACACATTTAAAAAAAATTATTCTTAAAGTGCATTCTCTACTGTAGAGGTTAACTTTTCGTTTAATAAAATTGGAGAAAAAATTGCCGTAGTTCTTATTAAAAGAGAATAATAGTCGTGCCCTATTTTTTACCAGGTGAAGTGAGCGTCATGATACAAATGTCTCCATAGAGAGCAATATTTTGAATGAACCTTAATTTCCTCATGTTGGCGATGGCATCTATCAAACATATTTAATCAAATCAGTGAACAAACATCATTGTATTTTATTCATCGTGTTAATGATGGCGAATTTTGAAACAAAAAATTATGACTTACGGAAAGTATTATATTTTAAATTATTGTCAAGGCGCATAATGGTCACGCTCTATCTGAGTCAACCTGGAAGATAAACATAAAGTTTGAAAACGCCGACTAGGCCACAAGACACGGCAAGGGAATTAGACAAAGCAAAACCGTTTCAGGATACAAAGGCTGGCTCTTTCCGACTACTATTTTTTTGCTTCGATTTATTGGATGAGCAGCACTGCAATTCAAACCAATCAGTCATCCTTTTAACGACATCCTTGTAGGATAATCTGCATAATACCTACATAGGTATTCTTTACTAAAAACAGTACGTTTGGCGTTTTTGGCTAACAGAACTCAGGCTATTATCAAGAATACTGGAATGTCGGTTCTGGTATATCAAATTTGAAAATTGTTCAAATAAGCCCACTGAAGTGGAAAAATCGGCATTTGAATAATCACATACCTTGTGTCCAATTATAGTTTGAGCAACTGTGCATTTTTCAATCAAAATCTCGATTTATCCTTTGATCGATTAACGAATTATAATAATTTTAGAAATATTAAAAGAAAATCTAGTGATATTGTATATAACTAGATTGATATTTTACCTCAGTGTGATATATCCAACAAAATGATTTCTGAATAACCAACTACATTTTATTAAATTCTTATTAATTTATGCCATTGGATTTTATGTAAACAACGCTTTATTACCAGTACCAATAATACTTCAACTAGTTCTTCCATTTAGCACAGCAAATATTGACACAAATTGATAAAACCGAATAAAATAAAACAGGACGGAATATTTGAAAAGTTGAAAATAGCTAAACTAATATACTACAGCATCAAATATTTCATACTAAAATTAGGAGAAAGCAAACATTATTTTGCAATTTAATTGCAACTGAATGCATACCAATCCTTAAAATCAAATAAAAAAAGTTCAATAGTTTCATACAATTAAACGTGCTTAATTTAAATTTAAATGTTTCATGCAGTTGTTGATGCTACGGTTAAAGATTACATTTGGAGGCAAAGATTTTTGTGTTATCGCCATTGCGATAAAATATTCTAGTCTAGGTTTAACTTGTTGATTAAATCTCGTTCGAGGAAATATGCATTTATGCATATTGCTGCAAATAGTAGGCCCCTAGTCTTGACTACGCCTCTACGATTAAGCTCACCTAACAAGAATAGTTTCTAGATTCAGTGTCTTGTCGCGAGGTAGTGACAAATGACATTCGATATATTGCTACGTTGATTTCTCCAATTGCTCTGTCAAAAGTATTGTAAATAAAAATCTTTCTTGA
Source organism: Sarcophaga carnaria (assembly GCA_958299815.1). Lineage (NCBI taxonomy): Eukaryota > Metazoa > Arthropoda > Insecta > Diptera > Sarcophagidae > Sarcophaga > Sarcophaga carnaria. The sequence goes on along the minus strand of OY283152.1, from coordinate 85,816,829 downwards.
TAACTAGTGCAGCGTATCTGTATGTCTGAATGTAAAAAATACAATTCTTTCATAAAAAATGTTCCAGCTACAAACATTTTCTTCGTAGTTAGAGAAGGTTTTCATTGGAGCTGCTGAATTAAGATTTCTAATGGAACCTCGCTTAAAAGAGTTTAATTTAGTATTTGAGAAGAACATGGTCCGAATGGATGGTCTGAATGTTTTGAAGAAAGATAAATTGGTTGAAGTTCTGTTAAATCTTGCTATACACTAAGCCGCAGTAGATTTTATAAAAACAAAATTTTAATTCAATCGATGATTGAAATCAATGCTTTGATTGAAGGTTTTCTTCTTTAAAATATGTCAATAAAAGGTTCTTATTGACTTGGAAATAGAAGAAAATATTCCTTTTTCAGAAGACATACCACAGGTTTTACAACCAACTCAATTGGCGGTGGAAATCCAAAGTAAACGATGTACAAATTAATTGCTGATGCTATTGTGATTGCTTTGTGTTATGAAACTAAATCAAATGCTTCTTTTTTGGAACAGAAAATCTTTAACTCATTACATAAGGAAATAGATGAAAGAAGAGATAGAAATGGTTTTTTTTTATTAATAAGATAATAATATTATTCGCAACCCATCAAAATACGCTCGTGTTACATATGAAACTAAATTATTGGCACTTCAAGCATAGTAAGCTTCAAAACTGTTTTAGTGGTGTTATAAAAGTGATTTGTCATTAAAAATATATTCGCAAAATAGAATGCTGAAGTTTCTACAAAATTCAATTAAATTCCCCCAAAAATTCACAAAAAGTAGCCAATTTGGCTGAACAAAATTACGGGCCCATTTAAACAAATTTTTAAAATTCTATTCATCTGTCCAATATTTTTCACACAATTTTATCTTTTTGTTGCATAAATAGTTTTCGTATTTTAAACTGTAAAAGTCAGTTTGACAAAATTTTTAAAATATCTAGAAATTTTGTTAAAAATGGCTAGCCAAAAAAAGGAAACAACGGTGTCTTATTATTAAAATTTTTCAATCAAGGGAAATATTAGACTAGGGAAATGATGGAAAGAACTCGTTATAGCATTCGGAGTATAAAAGGAGCCTCAACAGTTAAAGGTTTTAAACATTCAGGTCGCCCTTGAACTCTAAGTACCAGTCAATATAGACAGATAATCAAAAAGGCAAAGGTGTATCCAAATATAAATCGCTGCAGGGTTATGGAAGAGATTGGGAAAGATGTTGGTCCCATAACGGTCAGAAAAGTGTTCCACAAGGCTAATTACAATTGTCGTGATGCTAGACGTAATCCTTTGCTTTTATCAGTGAATCAAAAGAAACGTTTAGAATATGATAAGGACTACGCCGGAATTTTGAGACCAAGTGTAATTCTCTGATGAGAGAAGGTTAAAAATTTTCCGCTCTGATGGCGGTCTAATGGTGTAGAGACAGCCCAATGCAGAGCTTGAAAAACAAAACAGGGGTTGATGAACTAGTATTCATTACGGAAATAATTGACAAATTTCAGTACATATTTCAATATTCTTAAAGAAAAAAGGTGCAGGTCCACCCTCATTCACCTTTCAACATGACAATAACCCAAAACATTCGGCTCATATTTTCCGTATGTAGCTTACGTACAATGTTTCGCATGTACACACCACAATCGCCCAACCTCAGCCTAATAGAGCATTGACGGCAAGAGGTTGATATACGAGTGGAAAAGCTAGCCCTAATTGAAGAGTAGCAAAATATCGGATCAGATCTCACAAAAAAGTTGATGAATTCTATGCCTAAACGACTGCAAGCAGTTATAGGACAGAAGGGTCTTCCAACTAAATATTAATATTTTAATTATTAATCAAATATTTCTTTAATTTTTAATAATATGTCCTAATGATTTAGTACACTGAAATCAAGTATTTTTTTTTATATTTAATAAATAATGACATAAAAATGTTAAAATTAATTTGATAGTTTTTTGTAGGCAATTCATCATTCTATCTGGTAAAAATACTTATTTAAAAGTAGTTTTAAATATTCCCTGAAATCGGTCTAAAATGAATTGAAATTCTTGTGCCAATAATTTACCTCGCCTCTGCATGTGGAAAATGAAATTGATATTTAAGATTCAATTAATGATGATATTTGCCAATTCCAATAGCAACAAAAAGCAGAAAAAATTGGTTTGCGGCATTGTTTTTTATTTAGTATTAAGTATTAGAAGTCGCCGTACTCTAGTAGGTAGTGTGTTGGCTTATTAGACATAAAGCCAGGGTTCAAACCACAGGCCAGACATTAAAACAAAATACAAAAAGTATGTCTTCGGCGACTTCCTCAGCAGATTTCTGGCAAAAACCTTAAGTTTCTCAAAAATCTGCCGTTCGGAGTCGACTTTAAACTGTAGATCCCGCCACTCATTTATAAAAATTAAACTAGGTCGTAATCCTTACTGAAGGGTTGTAATGGCCAATTGTGTATGCACTTATGTATGAGATGAGAAACTCTGCCAGCTGGAACAACAAAGTGCAATTAAAATAAAAAGGAAATTTAAACTCCTTTAAAGAACACAAAACTAATTACATATGACGTTGACGACAGGACTTGGTATTTGTAGGGGCAAAAATACATTTGAATAGATTTACGTTCTAAAAATTAATTTTCTCATGGGTGATGCACTAAAACCACACTCCACTGTATCTAACGTTTTAGGAATGTTGTACCGAACGGAAAGATATTTATTCCCAAATGCCATACAGTGGCAATGCATAGTATCAACATAAAAACATTCCAACTATGCATATGAGCTTATAACGAAAGCAGACACATTTGCACTATCCTCTGAGAATGCAAAGTTATACGAATTTATGTGGCATACAAGATGAAATATCACTGCAAGCTTCCTTTAAAAACACAACTACGGCACACACATACACAGTTATATGTTCATAGTAGTATATAAGCACAGATACAGTTGATATAGACGCATCTGTTGGATATTGCAGAAGACACATCAGTCACAAATAAGAGATATGTGCACCAAAATAATTTATAGACACTCCAAAACAAGAGTAACCGGATCCATACGCAGTAAATGGGTTACCCCTTTCCATTTACTGCTCTTTGGACAGTCCAAATTTTAGTAGCAGTTAACTTTATTAAAATTAATTCTATTAAAGTTTATTTACTTTTCTATTTAATTTTTATTTTAAGCTTTATAGGGGCCACCCTAAATATTTAATGCGTTGTCATCTTCTAATATGACTTTTAGTTTTATTCAAGGAACAGCACTTCTACTTCAGTATTGACTGCACAAAGCAGTGTACATTTCTACTACCGAAGATATGTGAAAAGCTTTTATTGGGTTTGCAACCATTAATGGTGATGGTAACATGCTGTCATCTCGTATTTTCTTTTGCATTCCATTTGTTTTTTTTATTCTTGCAAAAAAAAAGAAAATTTGAAATAAATTTCTTCATTCATTTACATACCATTCATGTGTACGTATATTAATTGTATTGGTTTGTTTGAATGTTTGCTTGGTTCTTTATAAGAAAGCTATGGGTACTTACAACACATCGACAACCTTTCAGAAATTGTCCCTGAATACTACGAATAAAAAGCAGTAAGAATCCAGCAGCTATTAGAATACGAGGCTAAAAGCTAGCGACTGCAACCTATCAACATATAATGCATGTGTCCATATGAAAATTATTACTTAACATGGATGATGAAACCAAAGAAAATAAAGTATAAAGAATGTGCATTTTAACATATTTTGGAATATTTTTCAAAAATATTTCATTACGCGGGGGGAAAGATAGAAGGGAAGGTTACAGAAACCAAGAGCGTAAGAATGCGTTGTTCTCATCATGCGTTGTTCTCATCGTGCGTTTTTGTTGTTTGACCACCTTTTTTTATTTTTCTGGAGCAGTGTTGCCAACTCCTTCAAGAACAAAAGCACCGTAAGCGGTTCAAAAAGGGGCAAAATAGGGTAAAAATTAGAATAAAAAAGCGTAAAAAGCACCGACTATAATTTTAAATAATAGGCACAAAATAGCTGAATTTTAAAATACAAATAAAATAGAAATATAGTTTATTTTAAATTTATTATTAATATAAAGAAATATTTATTTATTAACATAAAATAATTAATTCATTTTAATTAAACAATTCATTTAAACATAAATTACAAATAATTTTGTTGAGATCGTTACAATATGTTAGTACGTGCATTAATTTTCTAATAAATCAATATCCTCTTCTATGCCATCATTGTGTCACAAAACAGTTTTAATAAAATATTTTGACTTCTTGTAAGTATCATTATTATTAATATTATTATAAACATGTGGTGGTAGTTAAAAACTGCTACAACATGCATTTTCAAACTTTAAACCATATTTAATGTGTAACAGCGCATTTACTGAATTTAGGAACAATCGGTTTCTTATTTATGTTTTAAACAAACTCATCAAACTAAAAGTCCTTTCTATCTAAGCATTAGAATAAGGCAACGAAAGCAATTTTAAGACAAAATTAGTGAGATCTATAAATGGGTTTTCTCCCAAGGAATCTTTAAAGTTGTGAACTTCAATCCAAAACTCGTTAGTACTTTGTGTATTTTTCCATTTATGTAGTTTAAGGTTATTTAAACAAACATAAGTTTAGTTGTTAGTTTTAAAAATATTTTCCACGATAAATAATGATAAATTTTGCAACAAATTGAAATTTTTTGGAAGTACTATAATTCTTTACAATTCTTTAATGTGTTCTTTTTTAATTGACTGAAAACGTTGTAAAAAAAATATTTATAAAAAAACAACAATACGTATATAAAAAACTACATAGTTGGATAAAAAGTATTAAATGCAAAGAAGTAAGTGCAAGGCGACTTCATTAGGAGGTGAGATTATTTTACCAGCTGATGTAAGTAACAATGTCAAAAAAATGTTTGTTTTTTGTGTATTTTGTTTCGATATTCAATTTCGTATTCATATTAGTCATAAACCCTCATATGTACCGCATGTATCCTTAACGATACGGACTCTGGAAATTCTTTAGGATTACTATTTTAAAGCCAATTATATATTAGAATTAAGTCGCCGTAGTAGGTAGTGTGTTGGCTTATTAGACGAAAAGCCAGGTTTCGAGCCCCGGGCCAGACATCAAAATGACTCTCTCAGCAGATTTCTGGCAAAAACTCTGAGAGTAAATAAAAATTGCCATGAAAAGTTTCTCAAAAATCTGTCGCTCGGAGTCGACTTTAAACTGTAGGTCCCGCCACTCATATATAAAATTAACACGCACAACATAAGTGGTGTGAGGAACTAGATCGTAATCCTGACTGAAGAGTATGTATATATTAGAATTTTTGCAAGATGATTAACAATATTTAAGCTTTAACACTAAATACATATATTTATAGTTATTTAGGTAAGAGTGATGAATTACCAAAAAAAAAAAAAAATCATGTCTCCAACTAGGTGCCTAAATTATGACTGAAATAACTTGTGTGTTATTTTTAAAACAAATTCTCTTTCTGAAGATTGGGATATAGGGATTAAAACAAATTGGACCAATCATCTGTTGAAAATTTGTTATTATAAGAAATAACGTTTGCAGCTGATATTTTTTTTAATTTACAGGTGCTGCAGTATTATGTAATGTAATAATAAAAATCATAAGAATTTTCAATATATAAAATTTATTTAGTGTTTTTTTAATTGCTTTAACTAATTTCCTATGGAGGTTTGAGGGTTAATTTTTTTTGACAAAATGTGTACATTTTTACAAAAACAAAATGCCTGTTGTTTTTGTATTGTTGTACTTGTTGTAATAATACTCTCACCTTCTAATGAATTCGCCTTGAGTAAGTGGTTAAGAAATTCAATGTCAAAAAGAATTAAAATACATAATATCATAGCTGCATAAAAGGCATCAAAAGGTCGTTAAAATTTTTAGTGTCAAAAAGAAATTCAAAAATTTTATAGTTGTATAACAAAGCACTAAAAGCACTGTGAGAAATTTTAAAATGCACTATAAATACCCGTTTTATTATATCGGGTATTTGTTAAAAATGTACGGGTACTAAGTGCAAAAATACACCAAAAATACCCGAAAAGCACCAAAATGGCAACACTGTTCTGGAGTTAAAAAAAACGTCGCCGCCAATGTCCATCAGGGGAAGAACATCTTCGGCTTTTTACACACATAGGACACGAACATCAAGAATGTTCGTTAAAAAGAGCGTAAAAATCTTGTCAGTTTTTAAAAAAGAAGGTTCATGTCGCTTTTTTCAGACTTCAATGATACACCCAAAGAAATATCACAGTAGTATTCACTAATATCATTGAGAAATGATTTCGATTTTTGGAAGAATACTTGCTAAGTTAAATACGGTGTCTTAGTGTCTTAGTGCAGTACAATTTTTCTATATTTTCCGATCATATATACATATCATTGGGTTAATAAGTAGACTTGACATTATTACTAACAATTTTCCTCTAGGAAACACATGCCTATGGTTATAGATTGGTGAGTGAGAGAGAGAAAATAAGTTGAGAGAATTTATTTAATTACAGCCATATAAAAGTGTTAGTAATATACTCTATTTTTATTTTCATTTCATCAACATTCATATGTAAAGCTGTCTATCTTTGGCTTAATAATTTTGGATAAATAAAAATAAAATAAAACATCGATTTTATTATTAAAAGAACATAAAGCTATCCATCTTTGGCTTAAAAATGAGGCCATGTTTTTAGATAAATAAAAATAAAAAGAATAAAAAGCCATTTTTTTATTAAAAGGAAACAAACGAGCATTCCAAAGCATTTAAAAAAAATATACTATGGGACAAAATAAAATACGCCCAGCTAATAACATAGAACATTTTTAACACAAAATATTCTTCGAGTGTTATTCTGAAAAAAAAAAAATGATAAAGCATCCGCAGTACATGTATTCTTGTCGCAGTCTGATCGACAACTAATTCAGCGTTGCCAGAATGATGATTTTATAATATTTCTGATGATTTTTTAACTAAAATATGATTTGATGATTTTTCTCCAAAAAATATGATTTTTCTTAGAAAAATATAATTATTTTAACCAAGCCCTTAATGTTTCAGTTCAGTTGCGGTTACGTTTTATGCATTGTGTGGATTGATCCAATTAAGGTACAAATGTACAAAAATGCAGCACTGATTATTGTCAAATGTTAAACGGCTTTTACACAAGGCAAATCAGTAGCAATTTGAGGAAAATATTGAAAATAAAGACGTTTTTTTAAACGCCGAATATGTATATTTAGGAGTATTTGTAAAAAAAAAAGATTTCTGAAACAAAATTTACAAATAGTGAATTAACCGAATTCACTAATTACATTTTACATTGACTTTTGTAAACAATTAACCAAACGTTTTAATTTTAAAGATACTTCCTTAAAAGAAATGTCATCTATTGATCCACATAATATTATTAATAAGAAAGTTTCTATATTGTCTCCACTAATAGAAAAATTTTCAAATTTAATTAATGAAAATGATTCTCAAAACCTAGACGATGAATTTAGAGAGCTTCGTCACATAGATTTAAAACAATATTTTCAAACCTTAGAAAATATTAATTGTGAAGATTTTTGCGCCAGAGTTTCTAAAATAACTCGTGTTGATAACGATTTAGTTTTTCCAATATTGACGAAAATTGTGTCCAGTATACTTTGTCTTCCCAGTTCATCTGCAAACGTTGAACGAATTTTTCTAAAGTTAATTTAAATAAAACTAAGTGCAGGAACAGGATTGAAAATGCAACATTAGAAGGTATTTTGTTTATACAGGATTATTTACTAGTTAAAAGGTGTTCCTGTTATAATCTTAAGATTGATGAAGAAATTGTAAAAAATGTGAAACCTTCCCAGTATTATAATTAAATTTTTATAGGAAACTACTAAAAGTTTTAAAAAACTCTACCTTTCCATTTAGATCTCATTTTTGTACTTTATAAAATTACTACTTACATATCGTCGGCTGGCCTGCCGTGCCTTTTGGGAAATTTCTTTTATTCGCCCATTTTTAAGTCTTATTTGTGGTCCATCTCTATAGCAAAAATTTGTCCAACGTCTCCGCTGGTTCCAAAATTATTGCAAAAATATTTAAGTAGTTTTGTATGACTTTCATTTAAAAATTATGTTGTTTTTTTAGGTCTTCTGAAAAGTTGTTGAAAATTACATAGGCCAATTTGAAGGCCAGACGACAATATGTACATACATACGTACGGATTTTTTTAAATTAATTTTAATTAAATTGTATTGTCTTTTATGTATAATATACATATTTGTTTTTTGTTTTGTTTGTATATAATATTTTTGGTAAAACATGTAATTAATTTAAAATTGTTTGATTATCGGGTTATATCATATCCTCAAGAATAAAGTTAGTATATGATAACAAAACACGATAACCAATCAATGTAATACACTTTTATTTTGAATTGTTATTTATATATGTTTTACAAATAAAAGTTAAAAAGTGATGATTTTTTCCCCCAAGATATAATTTTTTTCCCTTCAAATGACGATTTTTCACCAGAATATTCTGGCAACACTGAACTAAATCAAAAAACACAAGAATACATACACATGTACATACGTACGATGAGAGCAACACATTGTTACGCTCTTTGTTTGTGTTCATTTTCCTTCTGTCTTCCTCCCTCTCATCAAGAAATGATTTTTAAAAATATTTTAGTGAGAGCGGGTCGTAATGTTAGGACCCGCCATAAGAAATTTTACTTCTACATGATGCGTATTCTGTATATCCATATTCTTTGGTTAAACGTATTTTTTTCTTCCTGAATTAAGTCAATTTGAGTACTATGCGAAGTGTTTTAACTGAGGCTAGGTTAGGTTAGGTTAGAGGACGTGTACTTGTCAATTAAGACAAGTACAGTACCCGAAGATCGAATTGACCCATTGTACAACGTCCTTAGTTTCTCACACCACTTATGTTGTGTGTGTGAATTTTTATACATGAGTGGTGGGTGGGACCTACAATTTAAAATCGACTCCGAACGACAGATTTTTGAGAAACTTTTTTAATGGCAATTTCATTTACTCTCAGAGTTTTTGCCAGAAATCTGCTGAGAGGAAGTCGCCGAAGAAATACTTTTTGTATTTTGTCTTGATGTCTGGCCTGGGGCTCGAACCCTGGCTTTACGTCTAATAAGCCAACACACTACCTACTAGACTTCGGCGACTTCAAAACTGACCTGAGGTTCTTATTACAATTATTGAAGAATCGAAATATATAGCATACCACATGCAAATCTCTATTGTATGACGAGAATGTAGTCATAATCGTTACGAACTTCTGTGCGCAGTGTCTGAACCTCATTAGAGATTTGGGGTATTTACAACGGGTTTTGTTTAGACCACTCAGATGAGGTTTTTTTAACAGCCACGAGTTCCAAGATCTGCTGGATTATCATGTTGTGGCACATGTTGCCACATAGCATCTCGAATTAAGCCATGAATTTGAGCCACATAGGTCTACAAAGATGAAGGGGGTTTTGATAGCCAACCTTGAACTATTGACGAGACAGCCTATAAATGTATGTATTTCCGAGTTAGAGAAATTTAAGGATGTTAGAAGATTTGCCAATAAAACGGCTTCATTAAGTTCCAATCGAGGAGGGCTGACTGTTTGAATGGGAGCTACTTTGTTTGGCTAGTAACAAACTTAAAAATGTGTTATGTGTTTTTGTCTGTTGCCTAACATAGACTGACGCACAATACGCTAATTTGGAGGCATCAGCAAATCCATGAATTTGAATTTTATCTTCAGGCATATATTGGATCCACCAACGGTTAACATTTCCTGTGAAGATCTATGAGAGATCCTGAACGAAATTGTTCCATATATGAAGGGATTCTGGTGAAATATCTTCATCCCATTCTAATCCTTTTAACCACCGCTGTTGCATGAGTATTTTTGCCCTTATGATTAAAAGTGCAAGCCATCCAGCTGGATGGCAACGTTTTGCAACAGACAAGAGAATTTGTCTTTTAGTTATTTTCGATTTTTGTGCAACTGGTGCGAAAGTGTAGGCAAATGTGTCCGTGAGAGTATTCCATTTTATACCAAGAGTTTTAGTCGTGCTTGATTCACGGAAACGGAGGAAATCTATGTCATAAAGGTCTTCCTTGGATAAATGGGAGAGTAGTTCAGAGTTATTTGAAGTAATCTTTTACAGAGGCAGTCCTGCGGATTTCAGACTTGTATGAACTGAGTTGAGGAAAACCTTCCAGAAAGAATGTCGTCCACATAAATTTCCTTACGTAAAATGGTTGAAGCTTTTGGGCTCAGAATCATTTGGCAGTTGAAGAAGGTTGCGTATACATAATTAGACAATAATTAGAGCAATTTAAGTCAAAGGTTACCATTTTTAACGGGTAATCTTTTATTCATTCTGTTGGGGTTGAAATAGAATCTTCTGATAAGATGCTTCTTCGGGATGTACAAGAATCTGACGATACATTTTCTGTATATCGCCACTGAATGCGAAATTGTATTTTCTCCAATTTAGAATTATAGTTATCAAGTCACTTGTTAGATTATGGCCTGTGTGCAAAACATCGTTGAGAGAAAAAGTGGACTTTGTTTTTCTAGATGCGTTAAATACAACTCATACCTGTATAGTTTTATGGTCTGGGCATACTACAGCATTGTTGCGGTAAGTAAAACAAATTGTATTTGCCCTGAGATATAATTTCATGACCGGAAGTTTCTTCAGTCAAATATTCGTTTAAAACAGAATTATATTCAGCGCGAAGTTCGGGATCTTTGGTCAATGTTTTTCCATTCTGGAACATTGGGCCAAAGCAACAAATTTAGACGATCCTAGAAAGATTTTTTCGTGATATCCTTTCTTGAATGGCAATCGTACCATATATCTACCATTTTCATGACGTGTTGTAGTTTGAGTATAGAACCTTTCACAAATTTCGTCTTCAGTTGAACACGAGCGTGTTGAGGGAATTTCTTATTGTTTCCACAACTTACTCAAGGCTTTATTGAGATCTGATATATTTGAAGAAGCAACTGACGTTGTAAAAGCTTGAATTGTTTGTTGAAGGTAGGATCAGCTAGATATAATTTTCGAGTTCGCTAGTATAAGGGATTTCAAAAGTACAAGAAGAAAGTTGTTTAGTGACTTTTGGCAAGATGGGTATTCTAAAATTATATATATAGGGTGTTTTTTATAGAGGTATAGAACTTTAAGTTGCAATAAAGCAACGATGGATTATTCGATTGACATGAATTTTATTTATCTAGATTTTATTTATCTATCTAAGATAAACTTGTGGCATTACATTTTAAATATGATTTCTGGCATATGACCGCCACGTCTGGCGCAGATGTAGTCCAATCTGGACGTCCAATTTTCGATGACTTTTTTCAACATTTGTGGCCGTATATCGGTAATAATACGGCGAAAGTTGTCTTCCAAATGGTCAAGCGTTTGTGGCTTTACCGCATAGACCAATGACTTTACATAGCCCCACAGAAAGTAGTCTAGCGGTGTTAAATCACAAGATCTTGGAGGCCAATTCACAGGTCCAAAACGTGAAATTAGACGGTCACCAAACGTGTCTTTCAATAAATCTATTGTGGCACGAGCTGTGTGACATGTTGCGCCGTCTTGTTGAAACCACATCTCCTGGACATCATAGTTATTTAATTCAGGAATGAAAAAGTTAGTTATCATGGCTCTATACAGATCCAATTCCTGTGCTCGATGGCGGATGGACTCATTCGGGTCTTCCTCAATGCTACGCTCTACAGCAGCAATAGCTTCTTCTGTACGCACCGTACAGCGTCCCTGGGGATGCGAGTTATCAATAAGAGTAAACATGGGCGAAAACGTTCCATGGATAATCGAATTAACTGCTCTGATGGACGATTTTGTCGACGATAAAATGGACGTAGTGCGCGATACGTTTTCCGCACAGAATCATTATTTTCGAAATAAAATTGCACTATTTGCAAGCGTTGTTCAGGCATGAGTCTATTCATCACAATGTAACCAGTGGTGACAATTGTGACGTTTGAAAAACGCTGAAATCAGCTGCCTTAACCGTTTTCTTGGAGGGAGAAAGAAAATGTTAAAAGATTTGCGAAGCAAATGTGTTAGAAGCAGCAGATATACAGAGTGAAAACTGGCGGATAAAGTAGAAAAATTAAATGTAAATAAACATTTATTTTGTGTTAAAAAAGGGAAAATTTAGAATATTTTTTTATTTCTTCAATGAAAAGTTTAAAGATTCGTAAATATTTAAATATTAATCGAAATGTGTGTGATTTTCGGTCACAATTAATATTGTTTCTTGTGCAAGAGATATGTAAGAAGCTAAATATATCAAGATCAAATAAGACATATTGCTCATAAATTTTTTTTCTTGCAGAAATTTTTGTATATTACCAGTATTTATTAATTTCTTGAATGAAAAAGTTGAAATTCGATAATTATTTAATTATTAATCGAACCCTTAGCAACTTCCCTTCACACTGAAAAGGGTACCATGTGCAAAAGGTAAGTAAAAAGAAAAAAATAACAAAATATGTACTCATAACTTTTTGTTTCAGGAATTTGTGAATATACCTCTAAATTGGTTAAATACTAAGTTAGTGACGATCGATGGAAAGTGTCACTAAATACATTAGCTCCGAATTACTTTTCCCCAATAAAACTGTTCATCTCCTTTCAACCAAGAACCCGTTTTTTGGGCAAAAGTATTCTATTATTCTAACAAAATATCATCAACTTGTACCAAAATATTCAAAACATTATACCCATATTCTCCATCAACATTACTATTCAACACTCAATCTATTAACAAACGACACACATTCCTTTATTCTAATTATCTCACAATCAACAGACAATATTTATATATATAATATTTATATATATATATATATTTATAGTCTATATAATTCATATACTTGATGGTAGTCACTTTTTATTATAATAGTTATTTATAAACATTTTATAATAAAACTTAATCCTAATATAAGAAATAAAATCTCTTTCTTTTATATATTTGAGGCCCTTAAAAGGACCTTTGATACAAAAAGCTATAAGCCGTCTTATGTACAGTGGTGGCCACGAATTTAAGACACGACATTTTACTTATATATTTAAGATAATTTTTACATCTTATTAAAAAAAATTAGGTCCATGATATTTTTCTTAATATATTAGTAATATTAGGAAGAAAAATTAATAATATTTTGCTACCTATATTTGGTTAAGAAGTTTTATCTACATATTATATAGATCAAGACAAAATGCTAGTCGGGATTTGATATTTTTTTGACACAAGTGGTTTACGTTGTGCAATACACCCACGCATGTTTTTCTCATTTAGACATCTTCTTATTGCCCTAGACGAAATATCAATACCAAAATCCAATACAATTTTATTTTTTATTTTACTTGAGCTCGTAAAATGGTTATTAGCAGCTACTTTAGGGTGTAGTTTTTCGGGCTCTAGGTTGCTGTTTGACATTTTTGGTGGTACCATGTTGCTTGATGTGTTCCAGCGCGTTGTAAATCTTGCATCTAGAACATTTAAGCAGCTTGGATATCTCCATTATTATTTTTCCATCAAATTTTAGTTGTTGGATCAGTTTTCGCTCGGCATCTGTATTCCAAGTACCTCTGACCATTTATAATTAAATATTTCTATGTATTCCAACATAAAATAAAAGAAAACATTCGTTGCTCAACGTTTAGCTTCAAAAAACACCAACAAATCACTTAAAAACCAGATATTTCTGAAATGTCTTAAATTCGTGGCAAATTTCAAATAAACGGTTTTACAATAACATGTTCAAAAAGCAACAAAATGTAAAATGAAACAAAATAAAATAATGGTAATTTTTCTTAATATTACGGGGTACATAGAAGAATAAAGAATATCAAATTTGATTTTACATGATTGTAAATATTATCACATCTAAGTCAGTCATATGTCGTGCCTTAAATTCGTGGCCACCACTGTATATCAAACAAAAGTTTGCTTTCAAAATGCCTGGCAGATTGTTAACAAACAATCCACACGTACATATATGTATTAAGTATGGTATAAAAGGTAATGGAAAATACATAATCGTTAAACAATCCTTAATATAAAATAATGGCTAGATTAATAAAATACATACAAAATAAAAAATGATATCAACAAATACTGCAATTTGTGAAGAAAAAGAAATCTCTTTTTTTAATCTTTTTGGCCCTAAGAAGGGCCTTTGATGTAGTGAAGCTAAATTCAGTGCTGATGTATTTGGTGGCAAGATTGCATCGCCAATTCAGAAGGCATTATGTGTTGATGTTTGTGGTGTTTGTTGTAGCAGCTTAAGCAACTAATTAATAAACAAAATTTAGTGATATAACTATAATATAATTATTATACAATACTTGCTGCACAACGTTGAGCTACTTCACTTTAAACAAATGTGGACAACTCGTTATACGTTTAATGTTGGCTGTATAAAGGACTTTTGAATAAAAAACAAAATCTCTTTTTTAAATATTTGTGGCCCTAAGAAGGGCCTTTGATATAAAAAGGAAACAAAACATTTCATAATCCAAACGATTCGAGCCTTTAGTGTCTGCCATCTAACAAATAAACAGAAATTAGTACTATAATCAATACGTATTATTTTATAAGACTTACCACATTGCGTATGTGATTTTCCCATTTATCACCTCTCCGAATTTTATCGTCACATCCAAACCAATGTAACCATGGACTTAGTTTTTTTCTGTAAAGAAACAAATCACAATAATAGCAACAGTACTAAAAACTTTTGAAATTATGATTATTTATCGACCTTCTATGGTCAGATCCATCATGTTCTGTTAACTACAGCATCGCCTCGAGTAGGATGTGGCTCTTCACCACGCATGATGGTCTTGAGTAAGGAGAAGCTAGAAATGCAAACAAAAAAGCACCCTTACAATCAATATTTTGTTTATGAAGTGTATGTGTATGACGAGTTGTTGTGTGGTGATTTTATGTTATGTATATGCATTCATGAATATAACAATAAAATGAAAATGATTTTGTAATTGGAATAAGTTAAAGTGAATGTTAATGGTAATAATTAATTAGTAATGTTGTATGCATGTAGGTGTAAGTGCACAATAAATATAAATTTCCAAATCAATAAATCATGTAAATTTTTGTGTTAGTATTATTACGTTGTTAGGACTGCAATAAATAACAAATATATACAATTTCCGAAATATGCTAAACTAAATTGAGTATGCGACAAATTACGCTTAGGGTAAATGGTTTGAAAACAAAAACCAATCTATGAGCTACACATAACAACTTATGTTTGAAATTTGGTTCTTTTATCCTACGATTGAAATATTTTATAATAAAATAAATTCTAATTCTAACGTATAGATTTAAAACATCTTCATGTTTTACTTTGGAACAACAGAGAAAGGGGCGTTCTTGGAAAAGTTCGTCGAAATGTTTTTGACGAAGACCATGTCTATGGCAATTTTTGTTGAACAAATCTATAAATTTACTCTCCAATGCTTTATAATAATCTACAAAGCCCTGAGGAGGTTTAACTAGGCGACTATTAGGGAACTGTTTGCTATATGTGAAGAAATAATTATCTGGGACAGGGTCATTATCATCAAAATAGGTCATAGGAACTTCACATATGTGCATTTGGGATAATTTTTTATAAAAGTATCTTGAAATATAGAATGCGTTGTTTTGAAGGACCAGCATTTCTTCGCTGCAGAAATGCTTTTCGCGTAACTCAATATCAATTATGGAGGGACAAGGGTTTGTTGGAGAATGAAACTGATCCCATTGCGTATGATCTTTATCGTTAGTAGACGCTAGGTCTACAATTTAAAAATCTAAGATTTTATCAACTGGGGAAACATTTTCGCAGTTTACATTTACAACTACATTTACATAGTGTAACCCCCAGCGCTTTTGAAAAGAACTTGAAAAGTTTCGGGGGGGTTACACCTACAGCATTACCTGAACCTTTACGTATTTGTCCAAAAAAGTGTTCTAAATGGTCATGGGTCAACCTGCGAGTCTTAAGTCCCTGAAAACCTACTTGATGAAGGTATGTCCAAAGACTTTTTAAGCCGGAAATGTTAGTCAACCATTCTGTAATGAATTTAAACATATTAGTTATGTCTTTCCCTTTCCAATATATAACTTTTATCGTCCGTAAAAGTTTGGAGGCTTGTCTTAAGAACTGCAATTGTTCTTCGGAACAATTGAAAACCGTGCTTTCTGCGCGGCTATTGAAATTATCAAATAATTTATTAAAAACTCTAAGTATTCAGCTGTATTAAGGAATGTTAGGGCTTTTGAACTATATAATTTCCCTGACTTATGCAAAGTTCGCATACCGGCTACTACAGTCCGCCTTAAAACTTGAGTTGCTAAGTTAACTCTCATCCTTTGGAAATTATTGGGATAAATGTGGTCCAAACTTAGCTTAGGAGCACATTTAAGGGTACTACAATCTACATTATAAAAATGCATAACATCTGCCCAGGACACAAGTTTATTGTTGAAATAAACTATATTTTCTTTAGTAAGCAGACAATTTCGGGCGCTTTTTAAAAGATGCGGACTGTCGTGCATAAAATAAATTCGTTTGTCGCTAACTACAAAATAGGGACGTTCTAAAGTTACCCCAACGACTTTTGAGAAGTTGACAAAGTTGCCACCTTGGTCGCAAACAAACTGGCACGGTTTTAAGCCTATTGTTTGTAATTTTGCAATTGCCTCGAATATATAAGTTTTCATTGTCAATTTCAATTTCCATAAACAAAGAAGTATGAAATAGCTTGCGACCTACTTTGTCCTCCTATACCACTTACCATGATTACCATTGCGCTTGTCGCTAAGTTGCGAGAACGATTTTCATCCCCAAAGTCCTGTAAGCCTATAATTTTGTCTTTGAACCTATCGTATTCAAGAAAAGTTTTTAGAGACATTTCGTCGCAGGAGCCACTAACAAATTTGTCTTCGTCAATAAATTCCTGCGCTCTCACTTTTAGTGCCTCAAAAGTTCAGTTTAAATTTCCCGCAGCTTTTGGCCAGTCCTTTACGAAGTTTTGTAAAGTTCTAATTTCGGGCCAATTTAACATTGGACGTAAATATCTGTACACTAAGGGAGAAAGGAAAAGCACAGCTAGAGAAATCAATATAAGTCCGACGCTGTAACGTCGTCGTTTCCGATAACGCGTATAATTGGTCAAACTATTTTCCAAACATACCGAAAGCGGTTTACTAACTTTTGAAGATAAATCATTTTTCTTCTTTAATTCCAATTCCAAGTTTCCAGCCTTTGTCTTGTATTTTTTTTCTAACAAATATTGGCTACGATAATGGTCCAAGGCTGCTTTTAATGGGCTAACGTCTGAGTTTGAGGAGGTGGTATCTCTAAAACTAGTTTGTATTTCGTTGTCCATGGTTATGTCCTCTAAAATCTGATTCTAACACTGATTCTCTATCTTGATTTCAGTACAATGGTTAAAACTTGGAATTGTTTTCTCTTTAGGCAATTCATTTAGTTGAGCACATTTCGGAACAGCATAGTTGGAAACGCGTTTTCCAAAAATGTATTCCGGAGAAAAATGCTGACTACACGCGTACAAGCGCTTCACTGATGACTTCACATTTAAAATACGAAGCCATTCAGCACGTCTAAAAAAGGAACAAAAAACAAAGAAAGAAAAGCTGCTATAATACATAACACATAAAAAAGCCATAGCGAAAAAAGATCAAATTGTAAGCAACAACCAACCAAGAAAGAAATACACCAAAGTTAAAAACTTGCATTTTTCCCGAAAAAAATGTTATTGGCCCAATTTTACAAAAATTTCATTTTCATCCCTTATTTCTTATTGAATCAACATATTCATATACAAAACAAACAGCATCTAACCAAAAGCTACAAGACACATACACCTCTTTAAGTAAATCCAACATAAAAGCAAAATACAGTAAACAAATGTGTCTTCATTCGTACCGTATACTACATACTTCAACTGCCATATCACTGGAATGTTTTCACCAACCTTTCTCGGGAAAACGGCCATCGTTAGGCAGGGACAACTTATACAACACCTAGAGAAGTCCAAAATTCAACATTCTACGTAAACCATATTACTTATGTAATTTTTGCTACAAAAGGACTGTTTTTATCCACATTTTGTGTACAAAAACTAAAAATCAAACGTTTACTGGGCCATAACTTCCAAACACCTTCGCCGACTTTCATTAAATAAACAAAACCTAAAAGCTTTTCTCAATATCTAAAACTCATAGCAAAAGTTTTCCATAAAACTTAAAATTAACAAAATATAGCTAAAAATTACAACCAAAATTAGTCTACTTTATTTACAATTGCTTTCCACCAAAGCTTTCCTCTTAATTTTATTATTATATACATATATATCATTATATTATAATAAATTACTTATATATCTTACATATTCTTATTATCTTCAGCAAGATCTATAGCTCAGTTAAATTTAATGTATAAAATGTCATGATTAATAAAACCATACGCATTTATATTTTAACTTTAGCCTTAGTAAGTAATTAATAATTTTAGACAAAACTCTTAATATCCCTAAACACAAAATTTCGACTTAAGTTATTATTATTTTATTCCACAGATATAATTATTGTTGATAAGATTAAATTTAATTAGAATTAGCCATAGTACAAGTGAGTTAAAAAAAACTCACCTATGTCAAATTCCAAACTCCATAGAAGCAAAACAAAAATTTAAAATTAAATTTCTAATTCTTGATAACCTCGTATAATGGAGAAATAAATATTTGGCCCATTTAATAAAAGTTGACACTTGTAGAATATATGATAATTATAACGATATAGAACCGTTTGTGAGGGAAATCAGACTTAAGAACCGGAAGCCAGTATTGTGTTTTGTTAGAAAACACAAGTTCTCCCTCACAAATTAACAAACGCTCTTTTAATATTATAAATAATAAGATAAACAAACGATATACAACAAAAGATATACACCCTAACCACTATTAATTTCCTACACCAGGTATTTTTGTTTGATATACTAATATTTAAAGTTCTATAGTTTGGATAATAATAATGACAACGCCGCAAGAGTTACATTTTCTGAAAGATAATTTTATAGTCTTTAATTCTAAGTTTTACATATTTAAATAAATTTATTGAAAATACAAGCTAAAGTAAAATTGTATTGCTTTTGGACCAAAATTATCTGATCATTGCTAACTCAGTATTTTCTTTGTTATTTAACATTTCTTTATTTTTATTATAAGGATACATTTCACTGATTTATGACTTAACAAAAGTACCACAAAAATTAACGTCAGAATTCAATTATACATTGTATGAATTAATAGTGGTCAAAGAGTTTCAGGAAATGTTTTTAAAATATTTACCCTAATATGTACAAATATATATTTATTAATTTAAAGTTTATACAATCACCTTTCAGAAACAGTGAGTTTAAGGCGCTGTCATTATTATTCTCTAAAATAAGTTATTTTGAATACATGAATGTTAGTGGTTAGGCTTGTAGAACCGTTTGTGAGGGAAATCCGGCTTAAGAACCGGAGGCCAGTATTGTGTTTTGTTAGAAAACACAAGTTTTCTCTCACAAATTAACAGACGCACTTTTAATACTATAAATTAAAAAGATAAATTTCACAATTTACAACCGTTTGTGAGGGAAACCAGCCTTAATAACCGGTGGCCTGTTTTGTATTTTATATCAAAGGTTCCCCTCACAAATAAAAAGAAACGCACTTTTAATGTAAAATATAATACATAAGATATTTTAAATAATAATAATTTATAATATATAGCACTTACCTCGCAGCATTCTCCGGAAACCGATGTAGAATTGGGCCTGGTAGACAGCCCATGATGCATTTTCTGCTCCTGAAAAAATTTATTAGGTTATTTTATAAAATAAATATGAATTTATAAATACTCACATTTTCCCTATGTGCTTTTTGTTATAATAGTTGATGTGGACACAAATGCACACACAAATACTTCCGTGGACACAAATGCACACAAAAAAATTTATTTTCATTATTTCACTTATTTTGTGTTTTAAACTCTTTGTAAAAAAACTTACCTTACAATTGAACCACCACCGACAACTTTGCCAATTATAACACTTGTACCACAAAATACAACTTGTAAGGCACTTGTATTTCTTTTATTATTTATTTATTGTTTATATTTATTTTATTATTCCTTATTTATTTCTCGTCAAAATTTCTCTACAATTTTTCACAACTTTTCACGATTGTTTTTTTGTATTTTGTGGTTTTTATTAATGCGCGCCAATATAAAAACACACCCCGAAAACTAAAAAAAAAACATAAATAAACAAAACAGAGTTGCAAACAGAGAGAGACAGAAATACTTTTTGGTAATATTTGCAGTCTCTTTCTCCATGGAAAGTTAAATGTCAAACTCTTGTTTCTATTCTCTATTATTTTGTGATCCTGCCCTCAAGTCGCTCGTACAGAATATTCAAAATGTTAAGAGCAGTGTGAAGCGCAGCGCTGTCATCATTGGCTTTTAATTCTCATCGCTGACAATGATTACCTGGAACTGCCAAAGAAATATGGATCGATTATGTAGCCACTAAAATCCATTTCAAATAGTGACCTTTTCGGAATGCTTTGGACTGTCTTGGTATAATTTCGAATAGAACAATTTTGTTTGTTCTCGTACCCATTCATCCACAAATAGGCCTCACTGCTGAAGATAACTTTTTCTTAGAAATTAGAGTCAGTTGCCAGTGCTCTAGAGCCCAATCAGTTAACACTTGACGTTGTGTATGGTATTAAGGTTGATTTGACAGACTGAATAAATCACAATTTGCTTGACAGATGTAGCTTCAACAAGATTAATTGCCATCTTGTGAAATTGGGGAAGACCCTTTATATATCATGGATACGCAAAACATGCATTAAATTTCAATACTTGCTGTAAATATAAACACTTTTTCTATATTTAACTAGTACTTTTTGACATTTTGTTTGTTAAAATGTGAATAGAAAAATCAAATATTTTGATAACGGTAATAAGATGAAAAAAAACAGTCAAACGTCAAAACATGTTCTTGCCAAACTGTACATAGTTAGCAGCAAACAATGGCAAATTAATATATGAAGTATTTTGAGTTCAAAAGGAGTCTCTCTTGGTGTTTCTTTATTTCATAGGGATCTTAGCTGGAACTATTTGAGTTTTCATTTGTAAATAATCTCTAAAACAATATTTATTATAGGCAATTAATGGCGACGAATAGAATTACAAACTTTAAAATACTTAATACAATAGATATGTATAATAAAATAATAATAATTTAGATTAGAGAATATGGTGGCCACGAGTTTATTTCAAGTCCCTGCTTCTAAAACCATCTCCTTTGAAGTCGTTTGAATAAAAGAAAGTGAGTATGAGTAACTGCCTATAGAATCTACAAACTATGTTTAGAGTAAGTTCTTGAAATTAACTGCAGTCATTTGCTCATATGTAGCAAAACTGTTCACTGATAATGGAAGATCGGCCTTTGAACCTAATATGTTGAGCCTAATGACAGGAACACCAATAACAAGGAACGAAGTAGAATATGCTATCAAATCTCTTAAAGACAAAAAGACAACAGCTCCAGACGAAATCCCCTCTGAAGTTTTGAAATTAATAGACAGCAATGACGTACAACTTCTAGTCAAACTATTCAACTACATATACGATACGGGTCTCTATCCAGAAGATTGGCTAAAATCAACATTCATCGCCATACGAAAGAAAAATAATGCAAAGAAATGTAATGAATACAGACTAATTAGTCTGATGAGTCATGTGTTAAAAATATTCGTAAAAGTTATACACAAGAGGATTTATACCGAATGTGAAATTGCTATGGGACAGTCGGAAATTGGTTTCAGAGAAAGTATGGGTACACGAGAAGCTTTATTGTGTTCAACTATTAATTCAGAACTGCCCAAAAAGATGTCTTCATGTGTTTTGTCGATTATGAGAAGACTTTCGATACGGTCAAACATGACAAACTAATTGAAATTCTGACCTCTATCGGAATACAAGATAAAGAACTACGCTGTATTTAAAACCTATATTGGAATCAGACGGCACGAATTGATGTCTCTTGAAGAAACTGACGAAGTTGACATATCAAAAGGAGTCAGACAGGGGTGTATACTATCCCCATTATTATTTAACATATACAAATTCGGAAAAAATATTCCAAGAAATGCTTGAAGGGGAAAATATAGGGATAAAGGTAAACGAGAAATTCATCCATAATATATACAGCGACAATTATCGCTGGTAGTATATCCGACCTCCAAAAACTGATAGAAAAGCATGCACGTATAAGTGAGATATATGTATTAAGAATCAATATGAAAAAGACGAAATGCATGGTTATTAGTAAAAAAAATCCCATTAGAACGCAACTTTAAATATACAAAATATAAATCGAAAGATTGCGAGGTTTTAAATATCTGGCAGTCTTATTAAGCGACCAGTGGGACCCATCAAAGGAAATTAAATGCCGCATAAAGACGGCTAGAGATGCCTTTTTTAAATATAACAAAGTGTTGACCAGTCACGACATCAACGTAGCAACAAAAACACGCTTCATAAAATGCTACATTTGGACTGTCCTATTATATGGAGTAGAAGTTTGGACAATCAAAAACTCTGATGAAAGGAAATTGGAGGCCTTCGAAATGTGGATATACCGTCGAGTTCTATAAATACCATGGACTGCCAGAGTCTCCAATGATGAAGTATTAAGAAGGATGAATGTCAACCGACAACTAATATTAACGATAAAAAAAACTGAAAACTTCATGCCTAGGATACGTATTGAGAAACAACAAATACAAAATTTTACAACATATCCGTAAATACATAATTGAAGGAAGACGTGGTAGAGGCAGAAGGGAAACATCATGGCTGAAAAACATCTAGGACTGGACAGGGTATAGTGATGAAAATACCCTCCTTTACGCCGCTAAGAACCGAGAGCTGACCATTTTAATATAAAATGTATACATATATTTATAAACATATAATTGTACGATCACTAATATCCGAATAGCGGATGAGTAAATAAAGAAGAAGAATTTGCTCATAAATGATCATTACGCCATCTTCTAATTGTTCCCTCTTCTGGACATCAGGGAAATAATAACTAGATGCAACTCGACTATCGATATTAAAGTACATATCGTCGCAGAAATTACTATTTTTTAACTGTTGATTTTATGGATTTGTTGGGTTTGCCAATTATGTGATAGTGATTAATTTTTTTTTGACTCTTCAGGTACCTTAAACCTGAAGGTTATTATAACTTTATGAATTATTGTTTTATTGATTTAGATCTTGGCGGTAAAGCCAAGCTCAAATCGATGTTCCTTATGTTTCAAATTATTGTTTATAAATTTTAAGACGCGACCGATACGGCAATAGCAAAATTATAAAACTCTCGATCATTATTTAATCATCATCTGCGTAGTAATTAAATTTAGCAACTCTGTGCTAAATAAGTCAACATTAAACTGTAGGTTCCACCCATTACTCAAGTATAAAATTAGCACACACACAACGTCAGTGATGGGTAGGGATAGAAATTTTAGTTAATTTTACTTCAGTGAATTCGTTCGTCTAGTTCAATCGATCAATTTTGGTTTTGTGAACAAACTCCTTATCTACATGAGCTGCCATGACACATCAATTACTTGTTTTCTTTTTGGATATAAACTAAGAGCAAACAAAGAGTCAGACGATTTGTAACAAGTTTGATACATATTTGTTTAAGGAAATATGTAGTACTCGTTTTTATTAATCATAGAAAAATCTAAAACATTATGTTTTATTAAAAAAGAGTTTAGTTTCATTTAAAAAAACAAAAAAACCAACTTTGAAAGTTAGTCGCTAAAAATATAACAAATAAAAACAAATTCAGCCTCATTTTTAAAATATTATAAAATAAACTTCGGAAAAAATAAAATAATTTTAAAATGTTACAATTATTAAAGTACCATTCATTTATTAAATTAGTGTATTGCTCTTTCTATTAAATATTTTCAAAGCCTGGCCATTTTTTTTAATAGAATTTACGATGTGTATTGCTTCCTTGTGCTAATAATTTAAAACACACATTAAAACGGACATCGTTGTAATATTTGAATATTAATGTTTACATTTTTATACCATTTACCTCAGTATCTGTTTGCATACATATGTACATATCTTCTTCATTATATTTCAACAATGATGAATCAGCATGCAATGCTATTTTAATCAAAATTTATGGAATGGTTCCAGCAGTAATCTAACACGACTGTTAAAATTCTTTCATTTTTTTAACATTGTTTTGCTTTCATAATAAACATTATAATTGTAGTTAATAAAACTTTAATATGCTGCACATTCCAAGTTACATGCGTACATATACGAAGGAGTACGACACAAGTATAGTACATAGCCCCAAAAGATGTATTAATTATAATATTATATGGTAGAGCTTGTAAATTTTTTGTGAAGATTTATTTTGTACACACATTTCTTATTTTATCATACGACTAAATTCAGTGGCACAACAAGCCAAAATACCAGTGTTAACATTTTGACAGTGAACAGTGGAAGGGGTATTCTAAAGGTACGGTGTTTCAAAGGTATGATCACATGAAATAAACATGAAGAATTCAAGGCCGTTCGGCATACACTAAGTTACAAGGCTAAGCTAAAATATAACACATGGTGCAATGGAATTGCGATTCTGTAGATAAAACTATAATGAAACTTTGGATCCATTTAGTTATTGGGTCACTCAAATATACTTATAATAGGTGGGGCGAGTAGCAGCGAATGCAGGATATGTGAAGATCACATTCACACGAAGCACCACTTTGTATTACATTGGCCCATTATTTTATGGATCACATTTTATCAGACTTTTAAAGTGATGAGCATTTCCGTTTCATTTACATTTTATATGGTTAGTTTCTCTCATTTGTTAGAGCAAACTGATCTACGCTATGCCTTGGCCAAAATGGCAACTGAATAGAATAAAATGTAATAATAGACTCCTTTGAATTGACGCTATCTGCTTCATAGAAGAAGTATATAGAAGATTACGAAGAACATAGTGTTTCGTGAAAAAATATATTCTCTGAATTTTCTCAGATTATCTCGAACTTCTTTAATGAGTTTTATAAGTGTCAACAACAACTCTTAGCTCTCTTTGCAATAAGCTTTCAAAAGCAAGAATGCGTCTGTTGGACAAGTTTTAAAAATTTTCCGATATGAGTAATCCAGGTCGATGTTAAACACACAATTTTATTACTTGAAAAAAGTGTGAGGTTTATCCCTGTGTAAAACGCGAAAGTATTATTAAATTACTAAAAAAAAATTTTATGGAATTATATTTATGTTTTTAAATTTTATTTATTTATTGGATATTGCTTGGCAATCAGCGGGCTTAAAGTTACTGACAAAAAATTTTCAGAATTTTATTTCCAACATTTCACAATAATGGCGAAAAGGTTTATTACTGAGCCGATCTTTACACAAAAACCGAGACGCATCCGCTTTAAAAGAGACAGCATAAAAAAGCAGCTTTTGATGATGTTGTTGATGCGAAGTAATATTTCTAAATGAATGTTTTCAACATATTGGGAGATCGAATTATTACAGATTCATGAATCACATGACATATAGCAAAATTTCTCAATTTTGCAACTGAAAATGTAAAAATAAATTGAAAAAGATATGTATATTTATGTGTAATAAATTGGGACCTTCTCATTATTTTTAAAATTCATAAAAATAAGATTTCATGCATGACTAACGATATGCTCAAATTGCAAAATTTCTGCTGTACCATTTTCTATGCGGCGAGACAAAGTCACTACTTGTGATGGTCTCCCGCTCATGTTATAAAAATTTATTTTTTTTTCTCTCAGATTTATTTTATCTTAAATTTTGCTTTGAAAAAGCACGTTTTCTCTATCTCTGTCATAGGTCTGATGAGTGCCTCATTGCGCCAAGGTTATTTAGCTTCTCGTGTTTACCTTTACGAAAGACCGCACACCTCGATTAGGAAATTTAAAATTTTCGTATTCTTGCAATATTTGGTCAAAGTGCTGCCTTGTTGTAGTTTTTCCCATTTTGAAATATAGAATTCAAAATTATACATTAATTCCTTGTAATATTTCCATACATATTTTCAATGTATGTAAGTATTTTATTATATTTTAAAAATTTTGTTACAGTTTAAATTTTATAGAATTTTTATTTTACCGTCTTTTGTTCTCTAAAGATATTAAAAGCAATTATAATTTTTTAGTTTCCAATATGGCAACTGAGGTCCAATTATTGTCCGTAATCGAGCCATAAGTTTTCTTTGGTTGAACGTATTGACCAAACCAATGATTTTTTTAATAATTGTGGATTATTGTATGTATGCTACAAGAATTTATATTTACTTTGAAAATTTATTTATGGTATTTTACTGATTCCTTTCGAAATCCTCAATGTTATAATATCAACGGTTTCCATATAATTTTGTAAAATTTTTGGACATTTTTCGATAGGGGACGGCGTATCCAATTGTACCACTCTAATTTCCCTAGAGTGATTTTGAAAAAATATTGCTTAATTAACTGTCATTGAATTTTTGACACATGTCGTTGATAAAAAAATATTGTGTGTCAAACATATGCAACATGTGGAATATCATAACTTACTTGCCAAACTTCTTTGATGATTTAATTTTATATAAACTCATAAAGTTAAATTAATTTATTTTTTAACCCTAGAACCGGTCCTACCTCCCTCACTAAAATAAGTACATCTTTTATTATATTTTTAAATTTATAACTGTGCTATAATATTAAGCGTGTATTACATCTTTTTTGGTTTTATTTCCCTTTCTTCCACTACTATGCAGTTTACAATATCAATTTAAAATTTCATAATAATTTTCAGTAAAAGAAGTATCTGTCTAGCACTTGCTGGCAACCGGATGACATAAAATTAAGCACATCATACTGTTTCGACTGGCTGTGAAAAATTCCATTTCACAACCTCAGCTTACAGCTTTTATATTGCCCACTGTGCGGGATGTATGAATTTAGAAAAACCATAAATTTGCAAAATTAGGGAAAACACTATGTTGAACCGTCTTCAACATTTATTTTTGTAGTGTACTCCCATTGTGAATTATTTTTATTTTTCTCTTCATTATTATTATTATTCTCTTAATTTCTTATCTTACTTTTTCTCAATCTCTCGTATGTATAATTCCATGTATTTCTTGAATTCCGCGTCTAATTTTTAATTTGAATTTGAACTTTCTTAAAACCTTTTATTAACTTCTAGAATCAGTTGATAAGTTGATAAGTAGACAAAACCCAGCCAAGAAGGCAATAAATCTAAGTTAAAGAAAACCCTAAGTCTTCTTATTTTCTTGGGGGATATATATATTCAAGAGGAATATACATATGCCAATACTCGTCAACTCATTTTTTGCTAGGCCCTAGGAGTTTAGTTGACTCCTAGAGCCTACAAAATTGGTCCTTCGACAAATCCTAGCGGTCTAGGATTGCGATTTGAATCAGTGGCAGGAGGTCCACTAGACACAACAGGCGGTTATGCGTTACCAGCATCAACCCCAATAAACGAAGAGTGGCATAAGTTCCACTAGACATCACTGGCGATTGTGCGCTACCAGCATCAATCCCAGCAACCGTAAAGTGGCATAAGAACCACAGGGTACACCAAGGCTTTCGCAGCATCACCCCAATAAACGTAGAGTGGCATAAGCTCCACTAAGCATCACCGGCGATTGTGTGCCACAAGCATCAATCCCAACAACCGTAAAGTGGCATAAGATCCACAGGTTACACTAAGGCTTTCGCAGTATCAATTTCATCAAGAAGAAAACGACGAGAAGTCAAACAACCATAATCATAATCTACAAAAACTGGAGACAGAAGATCAATAAATTCATCCCCAGGAAAAAAAGACAATAGATCGATTATCAACAAATTCATCTGCAGGAAAAAGGAGACAAGAGATCGATCATCAAAAAATTCATCCCCAGGAAGGAAGGTTAACGTCAAGGGCATTTGAAGAATTCTACACGGAAAGACATAAGGTCAGTTATCAACAAGGAAAATACAGAGGTTAAAGGGTAAGAGAACAAGAAAGGTATGTACAGTACAGTAGTTGTAGCTTTGACTTAAAAAATCTCTAAGAGAACAGTGTAGGAAGTGTAAAAAATCAAAAAGAAATCACGCAATTACATACGCATATGTATAACATGCAAAAACCGGTTTTCATAACGACAAATAGTAAAATAAAAAACACCAATAAGATCAAAGGACAAAAAAGGTCAGTATCACGCGATTGTGGTATACATATCAAAATATCAACAAATATTAAAAACGCATAAAGGGCAACGGTAAACGAAAAAAACTAGTTGCAAAAATACACATAATAAGCTTCGAGCAAATTCCACAAGACAACAAAAAACAAAAAGAATTAGAACGACATTGAAATGAAACAATATAGAAAAACATAAATCATAACAATACTTCAAGTTAATATCAATATCTACTGTACACAAAGAGAACAAAACTCTACACATTACAACGGGATCAAAAGAAAACCTTAAAAAGAGAAAAAACAAAAAAAAATTAAAACAACAAAAATGTGTGTTTCAGTTGATCTCCGTTTCGTTGCGCATGTTTCAATTCGCATCTCTGTTGTAATACGCCTACGCAAACGACTGACAAAATTCTTGCGTTTATTCACATAAAGTCAATCGGTGCGGCAACATTAAAAGAAGAAAAAAGTGGTGTGTAAAACAAACAAAAAATAGACAGTGAAAAACAATACCAAACAAAAAGGTGAAGAGAAAAAAAACTCATTACAAAAAGCCAGTGAAAAAAAGAACAGAATTTTGAAAAAAAAAACAATTTACAACAAAAGGAAAGTGATTGAGGAAATAAATAGAATTTAAAAAAAAAATCTGTCTGATTAAAATAAAAGAACAGAATCAAGGCATATTCATAAGAGGTAGCCGCAACATTACAACAAGTACAACAATGCAAAAACAACAGGCATTTTGTTTTTGTTAAAGAGCACTCAGTATGTCAAAAAAATTAACTCTCAAACCTCCATAGGAAATTAGTTAAAGCAATTAAAAAAAACTAAATAAATTTTATACATTGAAAATTCTTATGATTTTTATGTTAAGCTAAATTACACAATAGAGCAGCACCTGTAAATTAAAAAAAAAATATCAGCTGCAAACGTTATTTCTTATTTATTATTGTATCAATTAAAATTTGTACCAAATTTATATGTATTTTATGACTGAATTTTGAAATTGAATACTTATTTAAACTATTTTCTCTTGAATTATATAAAAACATATTTTCAACAGAAGATTGGCCCAATCTGTTTTAATCCCTATATCCCAATCTTCTGAAAGAGAATTTGGTTTAAAAATATCACAAGTTATTTCAGTCATAGTTTAGGCACCTAGTTGGAGACATGGAATTTTTCTTTTTTTCTGGTAATTCATCACTTTCATCTAAATATCTATAAATATAGTAAATCTAGGTTGTAGTTATAAAGATATATGTATTTAGTGTTAAAGGCTTAAATATTGTTAATCATCTTGCAAAAATTTTAATATAATTGGCTTTAAAATAGTAATCCTAAAGAATTTCTAGAGTGCGTATCGTTAAGGATACATGCGGTACATATGAGGGTTTATGACTAATATAAGTACGAAATTGAATATCGAAACAAAATACACAAAAAACAAACATTTTTTTGACATTCAAAAACTCGTCAGCTGTTGAGTTGCTCTTACCTCTTATAAATATGCCATGAACAGAATTTTGAAAATAAAAAATAAAACAATTTAAATAAAACAAAGAAACAAAACCTAAAAATAACAGAAAAAACAGAAACTGAAAAAAAATCATTTAACTAAACATAAAGAAAAAACAGTGACACAGTCAAAGAAAAAATTACAGAAAACAAAAATCAAAACTTCGTACAAAAAAAAAAAAATACAAAAAAATACAGTAGGCTCAAGAATAAAATTTTATGAAAAAACATTTTTTTTGTGAACTAAAAAGAAACAAAATACAAAAAACAATTGATTTTAATTAAAAAACAGAATTTTATTAAATAGTGAAAAAAAACAGTGCTAAACAAAATTTTTCAAAAATAAAAAACAACGATACAGTAAAAGAAAAAATTACAGAAAACAAAAATCAAAACTTCGTACAAAAGAAAAATACAAAAAAATACAGTAGGCTCAAGAATAAAATTTTATGAAAAAAAATTTTTTTGTGAACTAAAAAGAAACAAAATACAAAAAACAATTGATTTTAATTAAAAAACAGAAGTGGAAAAAAACAGTACTTAAAACGAACAACAAAGAAAAAAACAGTAAGTACAAAAAAAAACACACACACACAGTGAACCACAAAAAAGAAAGTTAATGCAAAACTACAGTGACACTGAAAACAAATAAAGATCGCTCAAAATTAAAACAATTAAAACAAAAAAAAAATATTTTTTTTCACAACAAAATTAGTTACAACACACAACGCCTTTTTCAAAAAATTTTTGCAACAAGCATAACACATTTTTCAACAACACAATCAATACAAGTAAACGCTTCTCGCGTGGTAAGAACGGAAAGGAAAAGACCACGGTAAGTCAGCTGTTTAACATATATTTAAATTTATGGGACATATCTTGCACTTTTTTTGAATTTTTATTGAAATTTTTTGGAATTCATTAACTATATTGGTCAATTAAGTAATTGAAAATTATTTTTTCTCCGCGCGTGAATTTGGTACGTGAATTTTTAAAAAACACAAAGTCTATACTTCAAGTAATTTTATTGTTTTCGCACAATGTCGGTAAAAAGAAGGTGTAAATTTGATATACACCAACTAACGGCGTTGTGTACAGAGTTCGATAATGTTCGCGAGGAGAATCAGACTCCAGCGTTTCTCCAAGTGAAGCAGGAAGAATTGGAGAGAAGATGGGGTAGGCTTATGGAAAGCTATGATGCTTTTGTTATGGACGAAAAGAGTGAGGTTAGTGACGACTTCAAGGATGGAGTCTCACTACAGTACGAAACAGCAGCAGACTTGTATCAGAAGCTAAAAGCATAACTCATGGATAGGATAGCGAACAGATCGATAGTAGATCAAAGCGTAACAAATACAACAGAGGCAACAGTCGTTCGGCAATCAAGGTCTGGCTTAAGGTTACCCCCATGTGACATGCCAATTTTCGAAGGTGGTTATACTAAATGGCCGGAATTTAGGGATATGTTTACATCGTTAGTTTTGGGAAATAAAAACATATCGCAAGTCGAAAAACTTCAATACCTACGAACCAAAGTAAGGGGAGAGGCCTACCAAATCGTAAAACGGTTCGATTTAGTTGGACAAAATTTTGAGTTAGCTTGGGACACGTTTCAGAGTCGGTTTGAGAACCCAAGAATTTTAGTCAACCAACAGATAAAACACATTCTGTCAATACAAACTGCTCAGAACGAATCCTCCAGATCCATACGATTAATTGTAGACACCATCGATGAAAAAATAGCCAATTTGAAAGCCTGCGATATCAACGTTTCTTCATGGGACCCTATCTTAACGTATATTTACTCCTCAAAGTTGCCGGAAAATACCCTACGGGCATGGGAAAACTCTCTCAAGAATCATAAAGAAATGCCCTCATGGAAAGACATGAGCAATTTTCTGAAAGGAAGGATGGAGATGTTGGAAAGTGTGTTCGATATGAAGAAGCCAAATTGGAAGGAAAACTCAGGGGCAAGGTCGAACTCATTTAGTCACAAGCGGACGGAAGTAGGATGAAATTAAATTGTAAAAAATGTAATAAAAATCGCCCATTGAAACACTGTAAACAATTTTTGGAATTATCTGTAAAGGACAGAATAAATTTTGTGTATGCTAATAAATATTGTTCCAATTGTTTTTCTCTTAATCATTTTAAATCTAATTGTCCCAGTAAAGTTCTTTGTTTTCGCTGTAAAATGAAACATCACACATTACTACATGTAGACGACGGCAATACTCGAGCACTTAAGGAAGCTTCTCCACGGAATGAGGAAACAGTTCCATACAATACTCATGTAATCAGCAAAGAAAACCCAAAGTTAACTCACATTGATATAGGTGCCCTTCCGTATGGACGCACAATAATTTTGCCGACGGCTCTTATCTACATACAACAAGCAGGTGAGCTATTTACTGTTCGGGCGCTACTCGATGCGGGATCTGAAAAGAGTTTTGTATCGTCAAAAGTTCAACAACAATTATCAGTTCCTGTGGAAGCATATCATACCAGAATTTCTGGTCTAGGAGGAACGATAGTAGGAAGGTCAAAGGGAATATGCAATCTCACGTTGCGAACAAAGAGGTCCGATTTTTCAATTACAATTAAAGCAATAATTGCTCCGAGATTAGCTCATTTTCTACCTAGCTCTCCAATACAGAAAACCAATCTTCCGGATATTGAAGCTTTAGATTTAGCAGACCCTTACTTTTACAAACCTGGTCCAATAGATCTCATTATAGGAAGCGACTATTTACCCTTCATTAACCTAAGTGGTATAAAATCAAATATCGCGAACACGTTAGAGGCAAGGGAATCCCACTTCGGATGGTATTTATCAGGTCCTGAACCCAGTCACACATATAATTCATTTTCCACTTTAGTCACATCAGAAGAAGAAACTGCCTTACATGAGCAAATGAAAAGATTTTGGGAAATAGAGGAGGTAGAAAAGGAAAAGGTCGATTCAGATCACGATGTATATTGTGAAAATTTTTATAAGAATACGGTTAAACGTCAACCAGAGGGAAGGTACTTGGTAAGACTCCCTTTTAAGGAAAACTACCCCTCGGAAATATTTTTGGGTTCATCGAAAAGTACAGTCTACGCACAGTACCTTCAGATGGAAAGGAAACTCGACAAAAATCCTGAACTAAAAGCGCAATATCAACATGTTCTTCAAGAGTATATCGATTTGGGACATATGGAAGAAGCAACTCATCAGGAGCCTTTAACGACGAAACATTTCAGTTTTTTTCTGCCACAACACGCAGCTATTCGACCAGAAAGTAAATCCACAAAAGTACGTGTTGTATTTAACGCATCCAAAAAAACGTGTAGTGGATTTTCTTTAAACAACGTGTTAGATCAAGGAACAGCTCTTCAAGGAGACGTCATGCAAATTATTTTGTCATGGAGATATTATAAATATGTATTCACTGGTGACATTCAGAAAATGTATCGCCAAATTTTTGTTCATGAAGAAGACAGAACTTATCAGAAAATTTTATTCCGAGATAGACCAAACGAATTAGGTAAAGTTTTTCAATTGAAAACGTTTACCTTTGGTGTTAATAGCGCACCGTATTTAGCACTAAGAACACTTCTTGAATTAAGCGAGCATTGTAAAGAAACTCACCCATTGGCCTCTTCAATTCTTAAGGAGGAGATATACGTAGATGACGTTTTATCAGGAGGACATAACCTGGAAGAAGCAAAAGAAAAACAAACACAACTTTCTAAAGCACTACAATCTGCTGGATTTCCCCTGAAGAAGATGACCAGCAATCACCAAGCTCTTTTGGAAAATTTGGCCCGGGAAGATCTTCTTGAAGAAGATTTTTTGAAATTTGAAAACTCGAGCTCATTAAAAAAGACGTTGGAATGCCAAGCAAGATATTTTTTACTACACACCAGAAACAATAGGAGCTTCACCGTCCACTACTAAACGACAAATTTTATCGACCATAGCTAAGTTATTTGACCCCTCTAGGCTGGTTAGGACCCATTATTATTGTAGCTAAACTTATTATGCAGGAGCTATGGGAATGCAAATCGGATTGGGATGAAGATATACCACCAAAAATATTGGAAACATGGAACGCATTTTCGACTACTCTGCCACAAATTTCAACCATTACAATAGCTAGATGGGTAAATTTCTCACCTCGATATCAAACTCAAATTCACGGGTTCTGTGATGCATCGGAAAGGGCATATTGTGGAGCGGTTTATTTGAGAGTCTCTACTTCTGAGGGAGAAATTTTTTGTAATTTATTAGTTGCGAAGACTAAGGTTGCGCCTTTGAAAAATTTAACCATTCCGAAACTCGAGCTCTGTGGAGCATTACTGTTATATAACTTAACGAAGAGCTTAATTAAACGATTAAAATTCCCCTTTGAACTATTTCTATACACTGATTCTTCGATTGTCTTAGGCTGGCTGCAGAAACCTCCGCATACTTTGAAAATTTTCGTAACCAATCGTGTTAGTCAGATCACTCAGCTTGATCATTGGAGATATGTAAAGACAGATGAGAATCCAGCCAATCTTGGAACTCGAGGATGCGCTCCTCGGGAACTTTCGGAAAGTAAACTATGGTGGCACGGTCCTCCATGGCTAAGTCAATCCCTTGACTGTTGGCCCAAACCTCGTATGTTCGATCCCACTGATTTAAAATCCCGGAACATATTTAATTTTCATTTACAAACGCAACAGGAAGATATTTTGAGCGAATTTTCGTCATTTCCCAGAGCCCTAAGAATTCTAAGTTATCGCTTTCGCTTCATCAACGGTCTTCTGAAACGTCCATACGAGATACAAAAACACATCACCTTCGAGGAAATACAATTTGTAAAAAATTTTGTAATTTTAAATGCACAACAAATTCATTTTTATTTAGAACATGATTGCCTTAAGAACAACCAACCCATAAATCGGAAAAGTCGAATACTTTCTCTCAATCCCTTTCTTGGCCAGGATGGACTACTACGCGTAGGTGGCAGACTCAATAATTCCGGATTAAGTTTCAACGAACAGCATCCTATCATTATTCCAGAAAAATCGTCACTAGCTAGACTTCTTATCAGATACACCCATCAAATTTTGCTTCACGCGGAACATCACGTAATGCTAAGAGCAGTTCGACAGGGCTTTTACATTCCGCGATTGAAAAACCTTATTCGGCAGTGTGTCAGAACCTGTAAAACCTGCACAGTTTATAAGCACAAAGTACAAGAACAAATAATGGGTGCGCTACCCCGTGAGAGAGTCACATTTTCATTACCATTTACTTATACAGGAGTGGACTTTGCCGGCCCATTCACA
This sequence comes from Sarcophaga carnaria, assembly GCA_958299815.1. NCBI lineage: Eukaryota > Metazoa > Arthropoda > Insecta > Diptera > Sarcophagidae > Sarcophaga > Sarcophaga carnaria. The sequence goes on along the minus strand of OY283152.1, from coordinate 85,781,474 downwards.
CTAAAAGCCTCCAATTTGCGGAATGCAAAACGTTTGAAAGGATACGCAGCAGTTTTCGTTTGTTTCTCCACACGAGCAGTTCATCTTGAAGTCTGCTCAGAATTATCAACAGATGCGTTTCTTGCCTACTTCACCAGATTTACTAGTCGTAGAGGTCTACCAAAAACCATATTCTCTGATAATGGCAGAAACTTTTTAGGCGCTAAACATTCGCTGTTAGCCACCCACAACGACTTTCTAAAAAATGCGGAAAAATCCATAATCGAAAAATATAGCACACATGGTTTTAGTTGGACATTTATTCCACCATATGCCCCTCACATGGGCGGCCTCTGGGAGGCCGCTGTCAAAAGTATGAAATCTCATTTGAAAAAGGCAACTGGCAACTTAACATTCATTTTTGAGGAATTCTATACCATACTTACACGCATCGAAGCAATCTTGAACTCTCGTCCAATTTCCCCTTTATCTGAAAACCCCAACGAACTTCTTCCTTTAACTCCAGGTCACTTCCTGAGAGGCGCTCTGCTAGTAGCCGCTCCAGAATTATCCAATCACACCTCTGTGGAAAACATATCCTTCATGAAACGCTGGGACAGACTTAAAGTCATACAACAAGTCTTTGCCCGTCGCTGGAAAAATGAATATATCACCGAGTTGCAACGTAGAAGCAAATGGAGAACAGAAAAGGATAATCTGAAGGAAAACGACTTCGTTCTAATTAAAGAGGATCTGCTACCCGCTACTGAATGGCGACTTGGTAGAGTAAAAAATGTTATTCACGGTACAGATCAAAAGGTTCGTGTTGCCGAAATACTGACCAGTCACGGCTTAATTAAACGTCCTATAACAAAACTTTGCAAGTTACCCATTGAAACTAATAATCCTTGTACGCAAAACTAATCAATTAATTTACTATTTTATCCATCACACGATCTTAGAGATTTAAGTCAAGCTATATTATTTGTATTGTGCACGTTTCCTTTGTTCTCTCTTTACAGATCATGCTAAACAAACCTCGCTGCAAATTGTGCAGGCGGAATCATCCTCTAAAGTACTGTGTGCAGTTTCGAGATATGGCCCCCTCCGAAAGAAGAGCTCATGTTAAGAGGCATGACTACTGCCTAAACTGTTTCTCACAAACTCATAACCGGTTTTGGTGTGAATCATTAAACAGATGTAACATATGCGGTGCCAGACATCACACTATGCTGCATGAGGATGGCAGGGAGCAAGCTGCTTCGAGTTTTGAAGAGGATATAAGCATAAGTGACCCGTCAAGTCATCCTGGGCAGAACAAAGCTGCAGCCAGTTCCAAAGTGCAAACAAATCCAAGTGGACCGTCAAACTTCCCGGATACCCAAGAAAGAGGATTGATACCACCTCTTATTAAAGTAAAGCTCCTCCATAATAAAGTCCCCAGGGTGGCCACTTTCCTCTTGCAGACTTCAAGTCAGTGTAGCTTTCTCCTGAAGACCAAAGCAATTGAGTTTCCCGAGCTTCCCACCTCTGAGACCAAAGGAGTGTTTCAGGTGGCCCCAGAGTACGATGCGATGAACATAATTGCAACTTGGGAGTTAGAAATAAGGAACAGAGCCACTTTTAAGTTCCGACCACCCCTCGTGGACGAGTCGCTGTTAAACCATTTTCGACATTCTTCTCCGAAGGCGCACGCTAATTTCCATGACTGCCGTAAGGTCGACGGAGTCATCGGGCGGCAGTTAATGCCCCAATTCATGTTACGTCAATTTAATTGCCCCGAGACAACGCTGCCCCAAGCACAAAATTCTGCTTTTGGCTGGATCATCCACGGAAGATGGGATGGATGTAATTGCCACTAAAGGGGCGCGGAGTATGTTGAACCGTGTTCAACATTTACTTTTGTAGTGCAGTCCCATTGTGAATTATTTTTATTTTTCTCTTAATTATTATTATTATTTTCTTAATTTCTTATCTTATTTTTTTCTCAATCTCTCGTATGTATAATTCCATGTATTTCTTGAATTCCTCATGTCTAATTTTTAATTTGAATTTGAACTTTCTTAAAACCTTTTATTAACTTCTAGAATCAGTTGATAAGTTGATTAGTTGATAAGTAGACAAAACCCAGCCAAGAAGGCAATAAATCTAAGTTAAAGAAAACCCTAAGTCTTCTTATTTTCTTGGGGGATATATATATTCAAGAGGAATATACATATCCCAATACTCGTCAACTCATTTTTTGCTAGACCCTAGGAGTTTAGTTGACTCCTAGAGCCTACACACTAAGCTAAACCGTGGTTGTATCATATGAGCATGAGTGTGACAAAAACCTTAGAAAAAAACATTAAAAAATTGCAATTTTGGTGGAAGAACCTTTTTTCTTACGTATTGCCTTTTGGCAAACATTTGTTTATGGATACATGCATTTCTTTTACCCATTTGGAGTAGGATTTTTTAAATATGTATTGTTTCTTTTCTTATTACTTATCATGAAATTGCATTTTATGATTGCAGCATTTGATATCACTGAGAGTCCAGTTATCGTTACTCGGAAGAAGGCGTTATTGTAGTGGATACTAAATAGGTAACATTTTCAAATTATTAAAGATTCTGTAAATATTTGATGGATGCCTGTTGGTGTACCATTTTATTTTCAATGAGCAGGCAACACAATTCGGATAAGAACATAAAACTGTTTTTTGGATTATTTTCCTCTACCTACATCATCTATTTTTCCTCTCACAATAGTTGCAAAATGTTTTTAGTATTTTTACATTAAAAAATCTCACATCTGTATACTAAAATAAAATGTTACTTCATTTCAATTCTAAACACGAAGCTGGCACAACCAAAAATTACGTTCATAACATCAGCAGCACTTTTAACACATTTTCAATTCTCAATTTCCGAACATATCTGATTCGTTTTCTTAATAAGAGAAAAACAAGAAAACATACAAAATATAGTATAAAAGAGCATGCAAAAGTGTACTGCAGCAGATGTGGAACGAGATCGCAAGGTCGAATAAAAGTTTTTGACTATTACTCATACTGTAGGTTGGGTTTTATTCATAAAAACTTTGTCCTGTATTTTCAATTTTATTTTTATTAAAATTCGTTTTTGTCTTTTTCTTTGCTTAATCGTAATCAGAGTCACAAAATTAACATCGCTATGCATCGTACATTGAAACAGAAAATACTTTCAAATTCCATTGAAAAGCTTGAAGGTAGAGATCAGATGGCAACTACAATTCTGTGGAGCCAGATTTTTTACACCAAGAGATGGACTCTTGTTTGATACAATATTTACGATGGGTTTGGAAGTTATATTGAGTGGATAACCAAGTTACTGACAAAAAAAACCAGATGTTACTAAATTTTCGTCCAGAGACATATTGACAAGATGAAGCATCACATGATGTCTTTTGGAATCACTCGCCGACTCCAAGTCATTTTTTGAGAGGCCTCTACTCATTGCTGTGCCAGGAGAATTTCAAATTTCTCTTACAGCGAAACTATGAACTTTTCTATACAATCCCGTTATTTTATTTAATTTTTATATTAATTAACAAAAAAATTAAAAATTCTCAAAAATTATTTGTTCAAGTAAAAAAAGAAATTAAAGTTTTACACTTAAAATTACACTGCCTCAAATAAGTCTACGTACATCAAGCAGGCGAGTACCAGATTTAAATAAAGTAAAATTGTTTTATAAGCTCAATTTGTGCTTGTAATAACTAAATACAAAAATTTTGTTTAAAAACGATTTGAAAAGAATAGAAAATGTGTCAAACAATTTAAAATTAATATGTATTTAAAATATTTTTATTTTAATTTAAATATTCATTTATATACAAATGTAAACCTCATTCTAATTTTCATTTTCTTTATTATTATTCCTATAAGAACCGTTAATTAACATTTATAAATTAATTTTTGTTTTTAATTTATAATATCTGCAATTTGTAATTTGACGAAGAGCCTTCTGTTGAGGCAATAGGTGGTGGTAGAAATTTCTAATTTTCTATTTCTTTTACCTTAAGAGACGTGGAGAACAGTTTGTCGAAATTCTCGGACGAAAGTCCACAAGATATTACAAACTGGTTGAACGCTTTTGAAGACTATGCGTTTACAGCAGACTGGAAACACAATCCGAAACTGGGCATCTTTTAAGGACACGTTTATAAAAGAGCTTAGAGTAAGGGATACTGTAATCGAAATCCTTCATATGCTGAAAAACATTAAGAAATGGCCAAATGAAAGTTTTCGAGAATAGCTTCATAGTTTAATAGAAATTCGTTCGTCAGATTAAATAAAGAGTCATTGAATATTTCATTGAAGGTGTAACAGACGGTAAACTTAATAAATCTATTTTATATCAAGCTACCAATATAGCTGATTTGAAAGTAAAACTCAAAGCTGATGCAAAAGTTTCCAAATTAAATGAGCTGTAAGGCCTTAAGAAATTTATGTGATATTTGATTCGTCTGTATGAGGTAAGAAGAAAGAACCTAAAGTGTCGTCTTATTGTAAGTGCATCCTACTGCCCTAACACACAACCAAAATTTTAATGTGAGCGGGCTCAAATCGAAGGATGGAATACGCGAAGGCAACGACCTCTGACCTCTGAAGTCGCCGTAGTCTAGTAGGTAGTGTGTTATCTTATTAGACGTAAGGCCACGGTTCAAACTCCAGGTCCAGACATCAAAAACGAAAATATGAAAAAAATATTTCTTCGGTGACTTCCTCTTATCAGACCTCTGGCAAAAACTCTGAGAGCACAATTGCCATGAAAAGTTTCTCAAAAATCTGTCGTTCGGAGTTGACTTTAAACTGAAGGTTCCGCCACTCATGTATAAAATTAGCACACACAACATAAGTGGTGTGAGAAACAAAGTCCATAATCCTGACTGAAGGGTTGCAGTGACCAATTATGTATGTATGTATGTAACGACCTCTGACAGTATCGTTCACATTTTATTGGGACAAGGACAAGGTATACGATATGATTTACTGTTGCAGATGAAATCTTATAATCTAAGCGCTGCAAGAAGGAAAATGATTAGAGTAAGAAACAAACAAATAGAAACAATTGGAACGTTTGAGACTGATATGCATTTGATGGAGTTAGAGTTCCAATTAAATTTCATGTGGCGCTTGAGCATGATATCCATTACTGTGCTATGTTAGGTAATAATATCCTAGAGTACTTTGACGCATTTATAAATGAAATTGGTGCGAATTTCTCACTGGAGTCTGCGAAATTATTATTTCGGATAACATTGATGTAGTTGTGAATCACTTTAGATGTGAGGTTCGTAAGGGTATATTTGAATTTGTGAGAAGGTATTCTACCAACTAAGACTAACTCATTTCCAGTTAAAATTAGTATTTCAATACTATATACATATAAAACGCACATTGCAGCGAAATATTTCAATTAATGTTACAAATTTTCAATACAGCGGTTTAGTATCACAAATACTACAAATCAAAATGCAGGGCCTTTGCCTGAATCAAATGTCCAATTGCAACAGTTAGGGCATATTACATATATTTCGCGGTAAAAAAATTTACAAAAGCGGGTACATCTTGACAAATAAATTTGATGAGTCTTTTAATAAAAGTCGTAAAGGCAAATGGCAACGTGAAAATATTATTTGCAAGAAATTCTGATAAAAAAAAAACTTATTTTGATCTGTCATGGTATGTTTAGTGTTAAAATATAAAAACATGAAACAAAACAATATTTTAATTCTGGCAGCTGTCAGTCGAACGCAATATTATTTGAAAAAAAATGTCTGAGTGAAATCAGAATCCATACATAACAACCCCGATTAATATCTATGTATCTATTTCACATATAATTTTTTTTTGCTAGAATAGCTGTTGTGCCTCCACATTTTAAGTTTATTCTGTTTTTTCTCACCATTATTAGATTTATCAAAACCTAATTTATGTTTCCTGTTTACTTTGGTATCGTTCAAGAAGCCGATATCTGAGAAAGATAAGAAAGTTCGACAATTCTAAACGCCTATCTATGTACGTTAATTGCAAAATGTTAAATTTTTTTAAATAATGTTATGACTATTGTCATCAATATTCTATTAAACTTTCTTTAAATTCTGACAAGTTCATTACTGCTTATTTTATTTAATTATTGAAAGAGAATATAAATTCAAAACATTGTGTATTAAATCTCTATATATGTATATAAAAATGAAGTGTATCTTCGTGATCGCTAAACTCAAAAACTACTGGACCGATTTTGTTAAAACTTAATATACACGTTCTATGGGGCGTGAGGAGTGTTTCTGTGTAGATTGAAATTCGTCCGACATATGGCCCAATATTTAGTTTTTTTGTGTTTTTCCACCGTAACTCAAGAACAACTGCACCGATTTCGACCAAACTTTATATACATGCTCTATGGGGCGTGAGGAGTGTTTCTGTGTAGCTTGAAGTTCGTCCGACAGTTGGCGCAATATTTAGTTTTTTGTGTTTTTCCACCGTAACTCAAGAACTACTGCACCGATTTCGACCAAACTTTATATACATGCTCTATGGGGCGTGAGGAGTATTTCTGCGTATTTTGAAGTTCGTCCGACAGATGGCGCAATATTTATTTTTTTGTGTTTTTGCACCATAGCTCAAGAACTACTACACTATCACTTTCGTTGAAGGCGTTGGGTCGTTAATCAGCGTGCAGTGGCGTTAATTAGCTCGATACCGACTGAAACCTAACATCTTTTTGTGGAAAAAATATATTTAAAAAAAGTAAATAAATATTTGTCACTCTTTTTAAAACTCTATTTGCGCAATAAGCCTATTTTATGGTTTGCTAAAGGCGTTAGGTGCTTGATCGGCGTGTGGCAGAATGTAGCGGCGTTAAGTGTCCCGACACCGACTCATACATAACCTTTTTTCGTGAAAAGTTCGTGGGTGTCAAACCAAAAAAAGGACTTATTAAATTGAAGATTGATTTATTTAAATTAAATATTACATACATTTTAATAAATTAACCCAAGGTGTTAGTGAAAGTAAATTAATTGTATTATTGAAAGCTATTGAAGAAAGTAAATAAGCAACAGGTAAGACAATAAAGGGCAGCCTCCCTACCCCAACAATACCAAAAAAATATCATAAAAAACGTATATTGCAGTACAAATGCCACGCCCACGCCCGCATCGGACCCAGCTATCAAAAATATATAATTCCATTTGAACAATAATTGCTATGTCGATTTAGTGCACCTTTCATTCTTCTTCTAAATATAAATCAGCCATGACTTTGCATGGAAACCAGACTTAGAGTGAAAATAAAATTCGAAGGCAAAACAACGTTTGCCCGGGGGTGGTAGTTGATTTTATAAAATGGAATACGTATAAAAATACATTAAAGTGAATATGTTTATATGTTCAATTGTAATTCAAACTTTAAAATATTCAAATTAAAAGCATACAAATATAAAATAAAACGTGTAAAACACCAAATTTCTAAAAGATATTTAATAAAATGCCGTTGATTATATGAACTGTGAATGTCATAAAAGAAAAAAAATCAAATCAAATACACTCACATCATTGAAACATAAAAAAACGAACCACGAGAACACAAACCATATGACACAACATTCCCGCTGCCTTATGGCGAATCTCATTTGGATCCGTATGCTCATACGCTTAAAAACATTTACATACGAACAAATTATTAAGCAAACAAAATTTTACTACAGTGGCGCATTGCTCGCATGCTTCAACCCGTACCTTTTATTATTATTGTTATTGTTCCCTGTTGTTATAAGTATCTGATCTTGCTTCAGAGAACTGAATGATAACATTTACTTTGCCTCAATATAACTGCAGTCGTTTCTTTTGCCACGCATGCATTCAACAACAATTTCTACAAATATTGCTATGTTTAGAATCGCTATTTTTATTGATTGCCTTTCACATACTCTTTTAAATTATGTCGTGACATGCCAAGCAAAGAAAGATCTAACGGTTGGTATTTGAAATATCTACAAATACTTTGTAGAAGAATTTTACGTTTCTTTCAAACAATCGTCATGTAATCGTTGCTATTTTAGTTATATTGAAGCGGAAATATTCGGCTGCAGAGTGAAGTATTCAGAGGCCATCGGGAAACTCGCGAGTTAATTCCGAGCAAAGGTTTACGACATCGAAAGATGCGCTCAATAAAATCGAAAAAGCAGTATATAGAACCAGACATGGCGATTTTAATTGACAGGGTTGACTCGAAACTAGAATGGAAAGTTGGCTTAGTTCATGTCGGAATTCGGGGGAAATGTCAGAAAAAGCAGATTTCTTGGAGGATAGTTTCGTGGTTCTGATGAAGCCAGAACATTGTAGGATAATTTTAATTTTATTGGGTAATTATGTATCAGGGGATCGTAGACTCTAAGAACACTTGTTTTAGAATAGGTATGGATTAAAGCCCAATAGAGACACCGTAATGAAGAAAATGAATTACAATAACACATTCTTGGAACCTGTAACGGGTTAACAAATCTCTGAAGAAAACACTTGGGTGTTTATCAAGTAATAAGTAAATAGTTAAACGAACAGAACAGTAAGTTCATTGATGCAGAGAAAACATCGATATATTTTGTGATAAATCGACATATCATCGATGCGTCCCTACTATGCATTGCATAGAAAAAATCGATATATTTTTCTAATGTGCAAAAACAAATAAGAGTTATAACCGAGTGATTGAAAATATACGTTAAACATTGTGAAGTATTTGTATCATACATATATTTATGCATGTATTTTATGCTGTCATACGTATTGTTCCTGTTTTACATAAAACAGACACACATTTTTTTGTTCCATGCTGTGTTGTTTGGCAACTGATTTGACTTTCAAATCTATACATCATCAAAGAGAACATACGAAAAATCTGACTTAAGCAACAACATTCTGACTGACTGTCTAGCAGATGTGTGAATGACTGACTCGTTCACAATCCACGTAGATGTCTGCAAAAGTCTAAAACTTGTATACAAATATCTAAAAATTTTGAAACGAATAACAAAGATAAATAAATAATTAAAACATGCCTACATTAGCTACACTTACTAAAGAGTTCATTTGTTGGTGCCACCACTGCCATTATGAAACCAACACAATCAATATTTCGTAGTATTTAAACAAGGAAGAGGAAATTTGCGGAGGCAAGTATAGTTAGGTAGATAGTGATGATATTAATGGTGATGATAATAATGTTTGAGTGGTTGTTGGCGTTTTGGGGCATGTAGTAAAGCAATATTATAAAGGCTCGTTTCCCCGACTACTAAGCAAATATTTGTTCTTGACTATTTTTTAGCATTTGCTTTCATTTTATCTCTTTCCTTTCCTTTTTAATGCCTTTAGATTCTATTTCATGCTCAACTTTGTGAATATATCGATACTGATGTACCACGGAATATATTTTTTAGTTTCTAATGGTGGTTAGATAAGGGGTAAACGGCCGTTGGGGGAAATTTGAAATTTTATTAATATTGATTTTGGTGGCGTAGTTGTTAATTCTTTTTGCTGCAGTTTTTGTTGTACTTGTTGTTATTTTCATTCCGTATCGAATTGCATGCGAACAAGTAAACAAGCAAGAAATTTCTTTGAAATTCTAAATATTTTAAGCAATTATTTTTTTTTAAAGTTCATGGAAAACTATCTTGTGTGAACACAGTCAAATAATAAAATCATGGAAATAGACACGCGAAAAACGGCATTGACTGCTGCTAGTAACGTATTTCTGTTGAAATTCATATATCCAATCAAATATTTTCGTAAAATTAATAATTTAAAGTTCTTAAAGTGAATCGTCTGAGCTTTGTTTACCGATATATCTATATATGTATTTAACAACATAATCTTAACCTTGCCCGTATAAGTCGCTCTAATTGTGCAATAAAATTTTTCAAATGCACTGTCTCAATTTCTTCAGAAAGAAAGTGATTTTTCTCGAAAGTGTCATTTTCAACTTAACGTGCTGGTGCCCTGGTAATCTAGTGAGTAGCGTGCTAGATTATTAGCGTGAGTTTCGTGGGTACGATTCCTACCAGGGGTTCTGGTCTGTTACACTACACTGAGCATATGGTCTCATTTACTCAGTTCATAATAAATATGATATAATTTGTAAATGTATTGTAATTAATAAATTAATAAAAAATTAAACTTAAGATGTTATTGCTTGAGACCGCAGATGTATGTCTTTGTTTTATTTTGCTTTAAGCTTGTGTAACTGTAGGGAAAAATACCCGATATTAAAAAGAGCGGCAGAAATTTAACCCTTTGCACTCGTATGTCACACTGGAGGTGACAACAGTAATTTACTCTACAACTCGCATATTGGTCTGTAGACGATAAAACTAAATAAATGTAAAACACATTACGGCATTCGATATCATACACTGTAATAATTTGTCAAGTTTTGTTAGTCGACTGTTAATCGTGCACGGAATTTATTCTCTTTGTCTAATTCAGTACACATGTACATACCCTAATTTCCTGCTCAAAATGGATTTTGAAGACAGTCAGGATAATGACAGTGAATTTGAATTTACGAGTTCAAACGGTACAATATTGATCTGATGGTGAAAGTGATACTGTACCAGAGCCTGATAGGGATAATGACACTATATCAGAATCAAGTCAGATTAATGTGAATGAAGAAGAGAATGAATTGAATTCAATTTCAAGACAAAGAGTTTAATCGAGTCTATGTACATATATGTATGCCACAGTTTAGAGTAGAATAACTACCGAAGAAAGTTTATGTTGGTTTTAGTAAAAGGTAACTCTAGCTCAAGTGAACTTTAAAATCAGCTTTAACTTTTTTCGGTTATTACAACCTGAAGATAAAATAAAGTTAATTTTTTTAAAAATATGGCAGTGCCGGTGCTATATCAATAACTGTTGCAAAATTAAAATTAAAAGTTCATTCAAAACGCAGTCGCAACGACGTGCTACCTTTTTTTATTAATTTTGTAAAATTGTTTATTTGATGTTGCCATATTGAAAATAATATGTATATTTGGCAAGTTCAAACATAAACTTAATTTTAAAAGTTACAAGTACGATGATCTTCCCTTTAACTAAACGCTTACTTTTACCTTATTGTATATTTATAATAATAAGAAAACAAATTCTCTGCCCCTTAAAATTCTCCCTTTAGTTAAAGGCAAGTTGTAATAATGCCACTTAGGTGCATAATGTGCGATTAAAATTTACAAACATTTTATTTGTTTTCAAACGTTCTATATTTTTGCCTGTAATTTTTTTAAGTGTACCATAATATTTGGACGGTGAAAACAGAAATAAATGATTTTTATGTACACAGTAGTGGACATATAATTAAACTATAGTATGGTACCTTATTTATTCTACTTTTTAAATGGTTTCTTGATATTTGAACGGTACTTTTTCCACTGAAAAGATAAGTTAGATCTCTATTACATTTGATTCATACCTTGTTCTTCAATTACATTCAATTATCTTACAAAATAATTCACTCTTTGGAGAAAGTGTTACTTTTCAACTGGACGGACGCATAATTTACACATTAATTTAGTTTTTAGTTTTGTTCAAAAGTTTTAGTTTGCTTAAAATGCGAAAATAAATAAATAATATTTCATTTATGTAACTGAGAAGAAAAAATTTAATAAAATAAAAATAATTTAACAAAATTAATACGTAGATTCTTGGTATGTGCCTCTGAGACACATTTTGACTGGATTTGTGAAAATTTTTCCTGACTTGATTAGGGTTAAACTAAAATATTATTATTTTCTTTCAAATTTCAGTCAGCTGTTTTTGTTATTAAAATGAAATCTTGCTACTGTCAAATAAATCCAGTGTAAACGATGTAGATTTTGAGCTAGATTTGAAATCTAATCTACTAGATTTCGCTGTAGTATAAATGGCCTAAAACATTGTATTTTTAATATCTAATAATATTTAGTGTGTTTTAAATGGTATTGGAAAAAATATGTTTAAAAATTATGCCTAAGGTATTCCAAAGAAGATACGAAAGTTATACTCAATTTCCGACAAGCGGAAATAAAAATAACGGTAAATAAAATTTCTCAGTCAATTGGAAAAATTGATAATGTAATGAAATATTTTAATACCTTTGGGAACTCAAATAATGTAACCAGAACCCCAAAATCCGTTTAACTACAGCCTGAATAAAGCTGTTTTAATTCTTGAATATATTCTATAAACTCTTATTGAATCTTTTTTATACCTTGTTCTTTTCGAAATTATATGAGTTTAATTTTTTAAGTGTGCTGGATGAAATAAGTTGTGAGCCATACATACATATGTATATGTATTGTGTAAAAAAATGTTACGATGATAAAAATAGACAACGTAAAAGCCACTAAACAGGTGCTTTGCTAAATACTTTTTTTAACACAGAGAATTTGGGGTTATCCCAACAAAGATTTGTGTTTTTGCTATAATTTTTCTCTGTAAAATCACAGACATCATCTAACACAAACATCGCTACTGAATATTCTAAACCAATCCTACTCAACCAGAATGAGCAAACACTTGAGGCATTTTTTGTTTCCGCACACCGTTATTACATTTTCCGTGATAATATGCTGGAAACTCACAAGGCGATAATTGCCATTTAAAGTTGTCGGCCGCAATAAAAATAGTTGACAACAAACATATCATTGTAGAGACGAAGGAGAGTAAGAATGGCAAAATAGGAATGATAAGGCAACAATAAAAGTTAAATTTGTTCACAACTTTTTTATTTAGTATTGGCTAAAAATAAAAAGAAATTACAATAACAATATTAATAGTAATAAATATAATAAAAAATATAGAATTTTGCAAAGTTATCTCGTTTGGGAACCATTTCTCTATTTGCCCCATGAGATCGCTGTAAACGGAAAACAAATTGAATCAACACCACTTAACACGTTTCATAACGTTTTTACTACCACTACACATCATTTCAAATTGGATACTAATGGTAACAATAATGGCAGTTAAATTGTTAGTTATTTGTAATAAACGTTGATGTCACTTGTAAATCAATCACGGTATTTTAATTTACAATCACGAGAAAAGTAACTTAAAAAGTCTTTAATTTAAAATTTTTTACAAACTTAGGGCCATTATTACAACTTGCCGTTAAAGGGAGGATTTTATTGGGCAGATAATTTCTTTTTCATTACTTTAAGTGGACAATAAAGTAGAAGTAAGCGTTAAAGGAAGGATCATCCTACATTTAACTTTTAAAGATAAGTTTATGTTTGAACTTGTCATATTATATATTATTTTCAATATGGCAACTTCAAATATAAAGAACAACATCAACAAAAAAAGTCCCTTCGTTTTCACTGCCTTTAAAAAAGCTTGTTTAATTGAGCAGTTTTATCGACATTGTTCCGGCACTGCCGTATTTTCGAAAACAGTTAACTTTATTTCATCTGTAAGTTGTAATAACGAAAATAAGTTAAAGGTAACTTTCCAGTTCCCTTTAGCTAAAGGTACCTTTAACTAAACCCTAGTTTAACGGCACGTTGTAATAATGGCCTTAGGGCTCCTCTCAATAATAAAAGAAACATTGTATTAAAATTAATTCACTTTTTTATCGATTATTATTTATCGATTAGCAAAATAATCGATGTGAATAATATTTATCTTCATAAGACCTAAACAGGAATTAATTAGTTTGTTTTAAGCTATTTATACCATTCGTACTAATATAATATAATATTCTATATATATATATTAATATTCTCTGAGAGAAACAAACTAGGTTAGAGAATAATTTCACTCACTTCAACGTTTAATAACGTTGTACGATAAAGAAAACGAAAACAAAGCAATAACAATAATCTTCTAATATATATAAAAAGGTATGTGTGTTTATTTGTTTGTGGAGAGTGTTATCTACTTTCAAAGTGAATAGACGTGTTTAGCTCTTTACGAAAGTAAAATTCAAAATTATTTAAAAATTACAAACAATTAAAAAAAAAACAAAAAAAAAATAAACTTTAAAAACATTATATTGTGTTAACTAGTTGTTGTTACATTTCAAACAACACTTAAAATCAATTGCAAAGTAAAAAAGTTGAAAAACAACTTTTGTTGCTGCTTTTAAAGCAACAACATGGATGCTGATGCTGATGAAGCTGAAGCAAGCAGTTAATCAAGTGATAACAGTTACATACACTAGCAAAAAGTGACAAGAAATAGAAAAAGAAATTTAAACGAATCGCCAAAAATTTACAAGAACAAAAGGCCAACGTTTAAAAATTATGATTTACCCTCAACCAGCAACAAATTTTCTATTCTTCAAAATGATTATGCAGATGACGACACACAAACAACAGCACCCAAACCTTCACCGATATACATTCCTGACGTAGTTAATATTGATAATATGATAAATAATATATCTAATATTATACCTGAGGTAGATTTTAATTATAAATCCTTAAAAAATAATAAAATTAGGCTCATGATTAAGACTGTAGAATCATACAGAAAAACAGTTAAGTATTTTCAAAATCGCAATGTAGGCTTTCATACTTATCAGCTCAAACAAGAGCGGTCTTATAGAGTGATTATTAAGGGATTGCATCATTCTACTCCACCTGAGAATATCAAGGCAGAATTAATCTTGTTGGGTCATCAAGTACGTAACGTCACAAATGTAATAAGTAGGGTAACAAAGTTGCCTTTGCCTATGTTCTTTGTAGAAATAGATCCCCATTCAAACAATAAGAAAATTTTTAATATTAAGGTTATAAATAATGCAATTGTTACGGTAGAGGCGCCAAGAAAAAAAATTAAATAGTACAATGTCACCGATGTCAACTATTCGGACATACAAAAACGTATTGCAACAGGCCATTCAGTTGTGTTAAATGCGGTTTAAATCATCCAACTGCAGAATGTAGCAAAAATTCCAGTAATCCAGCTCGTTGTATTAATTGTTTGAAAAATCATACGGCCAATTATCGACGCTGTCAAGTCTACAAAAATTTAATTTCAAAAAGATTTTGTGATCGAAACTAACATAATAACAATAATCAGTTACCTCAGTTTTCAGTAAATCCAAATGACTTTCCCCAATTTAGCAATCGCAATTCTATAAACGCAAATGCTAACCAATCGCCTACAATCCACCAACCAAATTTGTCCTACTCTGAAATTTTAAAGAATGGTAATACCAATAATGTAAGCAATAGCTCAATGGAGAGGATTGAAGCTATATTAGCAAATCTAGTTAATATGATAACGTTGTTAATTTCTAAATTAACAAAATTAATTTAAGAATTGCAATATGAAATGACAATGGACTTTCCAATCATAAAGCAGAAGTTGAAACTTTTGTAAACTTAAATTTCATTGACATATTCTTAATATCAGAAACGCATTTTAACAAAAAATCGTTCTTTAAAATCAATGGTTTTGACCTCGTATGTTGTAATCACCCAGATGACAGATGTCACGGTGGATCAGATATTTTGGTGAAATCAAATATACATTATGATATTCTAGATGACTTCAAGAAACCATATCTACAAGCTGCTGGTATACGACTTAAAAACAACACCAACCAAATTAATATTTACTCCGTATATTTTCCACCACGACATAATATTAAATATCAAGAATTCTTCCTAAAACTTGGACATTCATTTTTAGTTGGCGGAGATTTTAATGCCAAACATCCATGGTGATGCTCAAGGTTAAGTAAACCTAAGGGCAAAGAGTTGTATAAAAGTATAATAAATAATAAGTTATCGGTACTGTCTACTTGGAGGCCAACCTATTGGGCAAGTGATCCTAGGAAAATTCCAGATTTGCTGGATTTTGTTATATATTCTGGCATTCCATGTAATTTATTGGACATTTTAGATACCGATGATCTAAGCTCTGACCATTCACCGCTAATAGTCAACTATGATACATTTTGACCAACAGGAAGAGAATCTTATGGCACAACATCAAAAACCCGATATCGACTCCTTTAAATATTGGTTGGATAGAAATATAAATCTTAATATAAGATGGTGCAGAATTAGAAAGTGCTGTAGAAAATTTCACAAATTTAGTGCATGAGGCAGCTTATTTATCAACGCCATTAACTATTAAGAGAAATATAGTCGTTGTTTCTGCTCAGATTAGAGGCCTTATACAGAATAAAAGAAGACTGAGACGATTATGGAGACTAACCAGAAATACGTTAGATAAAAGAAATTTAAATGGAGCCGCAACTGAGCTCAAAGAACGATTAAAAGAGATAAAAAATCAAAAATTTAACACATATTTAAAAAATCTCACTGTTCATAACAACCGAAACGATGAAATCAACTTATGGAAGGCGACAAAATACTTAAAAAAAGCCAACAAAAAGAAATGTTCCCATTAAGATCTTAATGATTCATGGTGTAAATCAGATCGTAGTAAAGCGTGCGCATTTTCTAAATATCTAGAATCTACTTTTAAATCTTTTTCTTTTAATAATGATGACAACAATATCACATCCTATTTAGATATCCCATGGCAAATGGATTTTCCTATTGCACACATAACACCTAAGGAGGTTGTATTAGAAATATCGAAGCTGAACAACAAGAAAAGTCCGGGATATGAAAAAATTAGTGCCAAAGATGTTAAATTATTTCCTAAAAAAGCCATACTTTATCTTACTCTAATACATAATTCTATTTTGAGGTTACAATACTTTCCATTGCAGTGGAAATGTGCGGAAATTGTAATGGTTCCAAAACCAAGTAAACCAGAAAATTTGATAAACTCCTATAGGCCAATAAGCTTGCTATGTTGTCTTTCTAAAATATTTGGAAAACTTTTCTTGAAGAAAAGAACAGTGCCATCGGATTGTTAAAGTAATAAGAAATGCTCTCGAAACAAACCAATACTGGTCAGCAATATTTTTGGATGTTAAGCAAGCATTTGATAGGGTATGGTACCCGGGCTTACTGTTCAAATTGAAACAAATTCTCCCAGCACCTTTTTATTTAGTGCTGAAGTCTAACATAATGGATCGTTACATCTACGTCAAGATAAACAACACTTTCCCTGAAATTTGTGACATTAAAGCAGGAATACCTCAAGGTTGTGTACTGGGTCCTGTGCTTTATACAGATATGCCAATAAGCGAGGACATAACTACTGCTACGTATGCAGATGACACTGCTCTAATTGCGTGTAATAATAACTCCACAGAAGCCTCCCGGATGTTACAAAGGCACTTTGACGATATTTCAAATTGGTTTAAAAAATGGAATATTTGCATTAATCCAGAAAAATTAACCCATTTCACATTTGCTTTGAGAAAAGGCGATTGTCCAGATATATTTATTTACGGACAACAAATTCCGAATTCGTACTGTGTAAAAGTAGTATGTTTTTGTATGTTCGGGACCACTTACTCCATACAAAATTTGGTGCATGCATAGCTGTAAAAGAGTAAGAACATTGCAGAATTGTTAAATGAATTGTGTGCGATCGGTCTTTAGGTTTGTAACATGTATTATGAAAAGGTAATGCTTTTTAATGTGTATGCGTGTGTTAAAATTTGGGAGAATGCATATCTGGAAAAGAATTAAATCATTTTTATTTTCAATTTTTCCCTACAAATTTGGGATCATACCTGCTTTTTGTTGGTCCTTTCATTTGTATTGCTTTTAAAACGAATGGTTGGACGGACAGAATGAGTGTGTGCACGTTTCCTCATCTACATCCCAGAGTACAAGTAGACTGTAATGTTAAAATGTATATAGGTATGTACGAATGTTTGGACGGACAGAATGAGTGTGTGTGTAACATGTAATGTGTATGATCGTTTTTTTTTTAATAGTAAATTCTTGGCACGTATTGCTCATGATCACAGGTAGAAGAAATAGAAATATAAACTAATAAGAAAGGGTAGGTTGGTAGTGCGGTTGTTTTTAATTTGATGAGAAAGAAATGTATAGTTGTGCCTGTGGGTTTTTTTCACGCATAAGTATAAGTAATATCTGTTTTCACATAATTGAATTTACTGATTGATCTACAACACCCCAGAGTATAAATAGACTTGCTTTTAAGGATTTAGAATTTTTTAGTTTTACTGTTTTAAATAAATGAAATTATAGAATAAAGGGATTAATTAAAACAAATTAGTTTTTTATTTTTTGAAAATTTTATTAATTTCATTTTTCAGATTTTTACAGATTCGAATTTAAAAATACGTTTATACAGATTAAATAACTTAAGTGTTAACAAATATTGTTCAACGTTTAACATTATTTGAAGGAACACCCTTTAGATTATTAGCGGTTCTTTTTTATACTTTGTTGTCTCTTGAATTCTTTTCAACATTCTTTTCATTACTACTTACATTAAAGTATTTTTTGCATAGAGGCACTCTAGTTTCGACAATCAAAACGAGAACATCAAACATTGTGAACAAAGACAAAAGAAAAAGATAAACATAAATTGAAATTAAATACAATCAAAACAAAAACAACAATTAAAACAAAATTTTGTAAAACAACATAAAACACATAAACATTAAACAGTGAATTCAATAAATAATACAAATTAAAAATACAAAAATAAATAAATGAATTTTATTTAAAACAAAATTAAAAGAACAACAAAAAACGAACCAGCACAACACATCATCATTAAACATTTTTTGGTCACTTCGAACCGTATGCAGTGTAATTTACAAAAACAAAAACTTGCTTAAAAATTGAAAAAATATTAAGACACAAAAATAAGCAACGGTTAAAAACAGTTAAATTTTTTGCGAAAAAATAGAATCCACAGGCAAAGTGGAAAAACAAAAAAGAACCAAAATAACAGCAAAAGACACAAGCAAGAAGAGACCCAAATTAGAGAGCAACAGCTTAAACAAAGACACAACAACGATAAGTAAGTACTAAAAATAATAAAAATAAGACAATAAAGAGAAACACAAAACTCTTTATTACAAGTATACGCTCTTATAAATTTTTTTGTCGCGGTTGAATAAAAGAAGAAAACGAAATAGAAAAACGAAAAGGGTTACCACCCATACTTCTTTTAGTAATTTACTGGGGAAACAAAATATACCCAAATTAATAACCAATCGGGAAATTAATTATTATTTTTGGTAATTCTTGCTGTGAAATCGCTAGCAGGGACTTTTTTGTTTTAAATTTGATTCTTAATTTGATCATTTTAAAATTTAATTCATCGGTAAATAATGGCATTCAATAAATTTGTAAATTGTACAAATGACCTTTTGGACTTTGAAACAGAATACACACAAAGTGCGGCCGAAAACAACATTCACTCTCTTGAGGTACTTCGGGTCGAACTCGATTCTATATGGACACAGGTCAAAAGGACATATGAAGAGTGTAGGGACACAAAAGAGGATTCAAAAGAAAAACCCATCGATAAAGATAAGCTTCGTGATCGTTACAAAAAAGGTTTTTCTGCCTACAAAACGTGTTTAGGGTCAATTAATGCAGAAATTCAAGCCCTATCGAGTCCAAAGGAAGAAGAGCGGATTTCTGCTGTTGAAAATCAACTACAAGAAAATCATGACATCTCATTTGTGCGGCTACCACCTTGCGATACGGACACATTTTATGGAGATTTTGTGACATGGCCTACTTTCCGTGATCTTTTTACAGCATTATACATAAATAATTCTAGACTTAGTAAAATTGAGAAACTTTTTCATCTGATACAAAAGACAGGAGGAGATGCTAGAAAAATAGTTTCAAACGCCCCATTGACCAATCAAGGTTTCGACATAGCCTGGAAAAACCTTGTAGCCCAATACGAGAATAATCGGATCCAAGTAAATGAACAATTAAAAATTTTATTTGACCTTCCGAACGTAGCTGAAGATTCAGGCTCATCGATTCAAAAACTTCAGCGAACAGTTAATGGATGCATTCAGGCGTTAAATGCTTTAGATGTAGAAACCGCCACATGGGACCCATTTCTAGTATACATCTGCTCAACAAAGCTCCCTCGAACTCTTTTAAAGGAATTTGAAAATTCACTTAAGGAAATTACAAAAGTTCCGACTTGGGAACAATTCAACACATTCTTGACACACAATTCTAAGACTCTGGAATTCATAGAGGCCATTACACAGTCGAACACGAAAACAGAACAATCAAGAAAGGATAATTTAAAGTTTAAGTCAAAACGAGTTCACAGTTTTCACATAAACACGACCCAAAATGAAACTGGGTCGAAAAATATAAAACCTTTAAACACTAATAGGGCACAGAAAAAAGACTTAAATTACAAATGCCAACATTGTAAGGAGTCTCACCAATTGTGGTCTTGCCCCAAGTTCTTAGAGAAGAACGTTAACGACAGAATTCACATTGTAAAGGTCACAAATTCATGTTACAATTGCCTCTCTATTGACCACAGTGTTAAGGACTGTAAAAGTAAATTCAGTTGTAGATTATGTAGACAAAGACATAACACTTTGTTACATAAGGGATAAGAATCCCATACTTTAGTTCCGAATTGTGACGCGACCCAATCTAGCAGGTGCATCGCAGCACAAAACACCAATATACAGTCCACATCAGCATCAAACTTTTCGATACCAAATATCACTTCCTTGACACTGCAAGAGAGCAAACATGTCCATCAATCTCCCAATGAGAAAGAGACCTTGTTATTTACTGCAATTGTACTGATCGAAACTAGAGGCGAAAAGTACCAGGCAAGAGCAATCATCGACCCTGGCTCACAATCAACTTTTATGTCAGAAAAGTTAAAAAATCGACTAAATTTGCCCACCAAACGAAATTTAGTTCATGTTACAGGCTTGAGTCAAACAGTTTCAGAGACTTCAACCAAAGCATGTTTATTCAATCTTTGCTCCAAGGTGGATTCACAATTTAAATTAGAAGTCTGGGCACCAGTCCTAAAGACTCTTCCATCTAATTTACCACCACAGACTTTAGATTTGCAACATTTCAATGAGACTGCTAAATTAGAACTTGCAGATCCTCAATTCAATCAAAGCAGACCCATCGACTTGCTTATAGGCCTCGACTTGGGCCACTCAATATATTGCATGGACACACCGATGCGGTCTATTGGATCCCTTTTGGCACAAAAAACAGTATTTGGCTGGATTGTGGGGGGACCAATTTCAACAACGACACAACCTAGTACAACAGTGTCATTACTCAACACTACGTCCCTTGACCGAATCCTCACACGCTTTGGGAGGTGGAGGAAACCCCAAAACGGGTTTTGAGGTCAGATGAGGACACATTTTGCGAGAACAACTTCATGTCGACAACACGAAGAAACGACACAGGAAGGTATATCGTTACCCTACCCTTTAAAAATAGCGAAGAAATCGGAACTTCGAGAAACATAGCAATGGCGCAGTTCTTGAGAATGGAACGCATACTTAGCCAGAAACCCGAACTCAAAAAACAATACGACCAAGTAATTGTTGAGTACCTCGAGTTAGGACATATGAGGAAAATTTCTCCCCTGGAAATCAACACAAACCCAAATTATTACCTGCCACATCATGCAGTAATAAAACCCGAAAGGCTGACAACGAAACTTAGAGTAGTTTTCAACGCTTCGAGCCCGTCTTCAAACAAGAAGAGTTTGAATGACATATTGTATCCAGGACCCATACTTCAACAGGACTTGGTACTTCTGATATTGAAGTGGAGATTCTTCCGTTTTGTGTACAACGCAGATATCACAAAAATGTATCGACAGATACTCATTGATCCGAATCAAACCAAATATCAAAGGATATTATTTCGGCAATCAGAAAAGGACCCAATTGAGGATTACGAACTCCTGACAGTGACTTTTGGAGTCAATTGCGCACCGTTCCTGGCCATTAGAACCCTTCTTCAACTAGCTGAAGATGTAACATCAACTCACCCTCTCGCATCAAAAACTCTACAACAAAACATGTATGTGGATGATGTTTTAGCAGGTGGTCACACATTAAACGACGCCATCAAATCAAGAAAAGAACTTACAGCAGTTCTAAAATCTGCTGGATTTGACCTGATGAAATGGACATCAAATGACCCACGAGTCATACAAGACTTACCAAATGAGACACTACTACCTCTCGATTGGTTAAATATGTCAGATAGCGCTGGAACAAAAACTCTTGGGATCAAATGGAACATTTCGTCAGACGCATTTACATTTACAGCTCCAGATGTCAAATTAAAAGAAAACTACACGAAAAGAGAAGTTTTATCGACAATTGCCAAATTCTTTGACCCTTGTGGATGGATAGCTCCAATAATAGTTGAAGCAAAACTAATTATGCAACAGATTTGGTTGGATAAAGTCGACTGGGATGACATATTAAAACCCTTAACTTGTCTACAGTGGCAAAAATTCATAAAAAACTGCCCGACAATAAACATATTGAAAATTCCCCGTTGGATCCAATTTAGCCCGAATTGTATTGTGGAAATTCACGGTTTCAGTGATGCTTCAGAAAAAGCCTATTCTGCGACTCTTTATGTTCGAATACAAGCAGAAAACTCAGTATTCACATTTCTTCTGGCTTCAAAGACCCGTGTAGCTCCCATTAAGCAAATATCTTTGCCCCGCTTAGAACTATGTGGATCCGTATTATTGGCAAATCTTGCATGTGGACTTATACCAAATCTTCAAATTCAAAACATCAAGGCATATTATTGGACCGACTCAACAATCGTGCTGTCCTGGTTAAAGAAACCCCCTTGCTCATGGAACACTTTCGTTGGAAATCGTGTTTCTGAAATCCTGGATAAGTTTGGAAATCAAAATTGGCAACATATCGACTCAAAGGATAACCCAGCAGATGTAGCCAGCCGAGGATGTACTCCACAAGAACTGGAAAACCACAACATATGGTGGTTTGGACCTTCCTGGTTAAAATTGCCTAAAAATCAATGGCCGATACCAACACAAACAGGTGACACAAATCTAGAAGCAAAAACTGTAAAAGCATTTACAACCACAACACGCGAAGACCCATTAAATCGATTTTCAGACCTATCACGAGCTTATCGAGTACTCGCTGATGTCATACGATTATGGAGAAATACTGGAAACAACCGAACCCATCTTCGCGTATCTTCAGCAGAAATCACCCGAGAAGAAATAGATTTCGTCAAACATCGACTCATCATATGGACGCAACAAAATCATTTTCCAGATGAGCACAAACATTTAAAACTCAAGCAGAAAATATCCCCAACCAGCAGTCTTTTGACCTTAAATCCTTTCATGGATCACCATGGCATTATTAGAGCCAATGGGCGACTAGCGCAATCACCTGCATTAACGTACAATGAACGCTACCCAATATTGCTACCTCATAACTCGAAGCTATCACAGCTACTAGTGGAATTTACACATAAAATTACCCTTCATGGAGAAAACCAACTAATGGTTCGAGTCCTACGCACAGAATATTGGATATTCAGATTGAAACCCTTGGTCAAAAGCGTAATTTACAACTGTAAAACGTGTGTTTTGTACAAAAAACAGACGCAAAATCAAATCATGGCTTCATTACCACCAGAACGTACAACATTATCAAGACCCTTTGCTACAACTGGATTAGACTACGCAGGACCTTTTGACATCAAAAATTTTACAGGCCGAGCTTGTCTTATTACAAAAGGATATATTTGTATATTTGTATGCTTCGCCACAAAAGCTGTACATCTTGAAGCAGCAAGTGATTTATCGACCCAATCGTTCTTAGCAGCATTTTCCCGCTTCATAGGAAGACGTGGATGTCCCGCACTCATTTACTCAGACAATGGAGGAAATTTCGTCGGAGCAGCAGAACTACTAAGAAAAGAACGTCTAGAATTCATAAAAACTCTTCAAAATCAAGTGATCCATCATTTTAGTCATCAAAATCTTAATTGGAAGTTTATTCCCCCAGGAGCCCCACACATGGGCGGCCTTTGGGAAGCCGGTGTAAAATCATTCAAAACGCACCTCAAAAAGATGATACCGAACATGAAATTTACATTTGAAGAGCTATCTACAATTCTTGCTCGTATAGAATCGTGCCTAAATTCTAGACCCTTAAGTCCTGCTAGCGATGACCCAAATGACCTTAATCCATTAACCCCTGGACACTTCCTTATTGGTAGTGCATTATTGACCCCAGCTGAACCAGATGTAAACAACGAAAATCTGAATCTCATCAACCGCTGGAAACGCCTAAGGGTCATCTACCACTCATTTTGCCAAAGATGGAAGTCCGAATACTTGATTGAACTTCAACGCAGATATAAATGGAAGATTCAAAGGGACAACGTTAAAGTCAACGATCTGGTAGTCATCAAAAACAACAACTTGCCACCCAATGAATGGCAAATGGGTCGAATCATCAAAACCCATCTTGGACCTGACCAGAACTGTAGAGTTGTAGACATCAAAACAAAAAATGGAGTCATCACCAGACCAATTACAAAAATTGTGGTTTTGTTTGCAAATTAGTATAACCCCCTAATCATTTACATACACTAATATTGTTCTAATTTTATACTTACAGGTATGGCATTCCAACAATCTCAACACCCCAAACATTGGCAATTTTCTTGCAGTATACGTTAACGTACATCATGATGCCATATCTGTCAACAAATT
Source organism: Sarcophaga carnaria (assembly GCA_958299815.1). Classification (NCBI taxonomy): domain Eukaryota; kingdom Metazoa; phylum Arthropoda; class Insecta; order Diptera; family Sarcophagidae; genus Sarcophaga; species Sarcophaga carnaria. Next base: position 85,756,807 of record OY283152.1, on the reverse strand, counting down.
CATGAGTCTTTGCAACTTACCGACCCACAACCCACAAATAGGACCTGTTCAAAACCTGTGGTAAATTTCACCAAGTCATGGGGGCCGGAATGTTCAACGTTTAACATTATTTGAAGGAACACCCTTTAGATTATTAGCGGTTCTTTTTTATACTTTGTTGTCTCTTGAATTCTTTTCAACATTCTTTTCATTACTACTTACATTAAAGTATTTTTTGCATAGAGGCACTCTAGTTTCGACAATCAAAACGAGAACATCAAACATTGTGAACAAAGACAAAAGAAAAAGATAAACATAAATTGAAATTAAATACAATCAAAACAAAAACAACAATTAAAACAAAATTTTGTAAAACAACATAAAAACACATAAACATTAAACAGTGAATTCAATAAATAATACAAATTAAAAATACAAAAATAAATAAATGAATTTTATTTAAAACAAAATTAAAAGAACAACAAAAAACGAACCAGCACAACACATCATCATTAAACAAATATTGTGTATAGAATGTTTGACATCGACAAATGTTGAAGGATTGTGAATAAGTATTTTCACAATAATACAAACGTATGACATATTAATACATAAAAATGAATTACTTATTTTACTAATGTTACATATTCTTAGTTCATTTATAAGTTTCATAAATAAATCTATATGCTCTTTATCAATCTGATTACTATGTTTTGTTAATAAATAGTTCTTCCAATTCAGCTGATGTTACCATTTTTGTTCCCCTTCTTTAAAAATTTAATAGTAGGTTGTGTTAGTGCGGGACGATGTACTCTGAATTAGTTCATTTTAATTTATATTTATTGAATAAAAATTTTAAACACAAGTGCCCACAATTAAATGTATTAAATTTTTGTTTTCGTTCATAATTATATTCAACAGGTAATTTTAAGTAGTTGACAATCTCAAGTGGTGGTTGTAAGTTTCCAAAGCTATCAAAGTATTTTTATAGTTGTGGTTTTTATAATATGCCACCCAATGTGTTCCCATACCATTTGAATCATCTAAATTAACAATGCCGCATTCTTGTTTGAATGGTTTTTCAGGTAAAGAATCACGCATGAAAACACCCCTAAAATGTTTGAGATGTCTTCCATATTTATTCAAATCCAAATCTGTTAATGGGCGATTGGGAAGGTTATCTAATAGTTTTTTGGAGCAGGACTATAGTAGAGACCATATCCAGTTTTATATGGTTTGAGGTACAACCCTTTACCCATTGCAATTGATTCCATATATCTATTATGACGGTTAGCTTCAGCCAATTGTTCTTTTCCATTTTTGATAGCATTTACTGCTTTGACAATAGCGGATCCTCCACTTGCCAAACCACCAAGCGCTGACAATGCTGTTAGTACGGGAATAAGTGGAAGAAATCCTCCAATTTTCGGTACAGGTATAACTCTCGGTATTATAATGTCTGCTCGCTTTTTCCCTTTAAAATTTGAATGAATAGCCTTTTGAGCTATTTTAACAGCATCATTTATATCAAGGGGTTTCTGTTCTTTCAATTGTTTTAAAGTTTTTCTCACAGTAGCTGTGAATAATTTCTTATTACACTTATTCATTTTTCCTTTTCTTTTCTTATGTCTCTGCTCCTTCAAGCCTAATCCAAATTTCACTTTAGCTTTCGTAGCGTTTGTCACAAAACACGCGTTAGCACGTTCTTTAATATCACTATCTTTAGATTTAACTCGTTGCCAGGCTTTTTCAGCTAATATTTGATCTGCTTGATGTCTTGTGTCTATATCTTTTGATTGTGAATATGCAATATCGTGCTCTCTACAAGCTGCGTCTAATAAATTTATACCCTTATCTCCTCTTGCTAAACGTTTTTCAAGTTTTGTACCAGGTCCACAAAACTGATAACCAGGTAGATGTAATTCAACAGGTACTTTATTTATTAAGTTGTTTACAAATCCTCTTCCCATCTTACACTGGCTGAGGTTTTGTTTTGACCCTAGATTATAACAAATTTTTTTTTTCGTTACTTTTATACCTCTTCGCAAAAATAGCTGAAATCAAGACGATCTCCTATATATACAGCAATTTATATGATTTCAGTATGTTAATTTTTTGATATTGATTTTGATCTGCTTTGTATCTGATCACGATCTACTTTACATCTGATCACGATCTGCTTTGTATCTGCTCACGATCTACTTTATATCTGATAACGATCTACTTTTTTTTGGTTTTTGGTTTTGTCTATTTTATTTTAATTTTTTTTATTATTATTTTTTTTTGACATTGCCATGTTTTAGGTAAACATGTTCTACCTCAATGTTTAAATTGTTTATTTGATCAGCTAGATCATCATATATTTGTGTTATATATTTTTCGATTACAATATTTTTGTTTTTATGGTTATATTTATTAAAACTTTCTCCAAATTTATTAATATAAGACATCTCTTTCACTCTTCTAATAAATTATGTTAGATTCTTTAAGTTCTTCAATAATAGAGATTATTTCGTTTTGATGATTGTTGTGGCCAGCACCTTCCGATGAGAGAAGTAAACGTAGTCTGTCAACTAATTCATTAGGATCATCCCAATGTATGTAATTTGATTTCAGATTATTTTGTAATTTTTGCATTAAACCACTGCCTTTTGTTAAAATGTTTGTTGTTGTTTCGAATAAATGTTTAATTATGCGTATATATTTGAAGGCTCGTGTTCCTTTCACTTGTTCATTAGGTTCATAGCGACGTTTATGTGCATTGGTATTAATTAATATCTCTTTATATTTTTTCAAATCATTTTTAGAATAATGGAGAGGTTTTTTATGAAATACTAGTTCAAATAATCCAGGCGTCATTTTCAATTTCATATTCCCTATCTGCATAGTATTATCTCTATTAAATATTAATTTTTCCTTGCCATATCTCCAACTACCGTCTACATCTTGATTAAAACCATAAATTTTATCCAATTGCTTATTATTAATAAGTGTTTGTATATTTTCAAATAATGGAGAGCTTTTCGTCAGCTTTCAACATTGTTTTCTTTCCAAGTTCTTGATACATGTACTTGATACAGGTCTATTATGGTCATAGTTTTTTTCACCATCATTATCATCAGTTGAAATATTTTCATACTGAAAATCGTTATTATCACCGTTTACATCATCGTAATCATCATCATCATCAATAGTGTTGTCTATATCCTTATGCTTATCTTCAAGTTTTCCGATGATTTCATTATCAGCATTTACATCATAATAATCGTCATCATCATCAATAGTGTTGTCTGTATCCTTATGCTTATCTTCGAGTTTTCCAATGATTTCATTATCACCATTTACGTCATAATAATCTTCCTCATCATCTATAGTGTTGTCTACATCCTTATGCTTATGTTCAAGTTTTGGGATGTTTTCATTATCATCATTTACATCATCATAATCATCGTCATCATTAATAGTGTTGTCTATATCCTTATATTTATCTTTAAGTTTTCCAATGATTTTTTTAAGTGGTTTTGTTATTGGTTGAAAGGTATCTTCTAATAAATTAACTCTATCTATTTGATTCAGTTTAATATTTTTTAACTTTTTCTTTAGAACAGCCCTTGTCTTTACAAGATCTTCCAACACTTTATTATGGTAATTTTTAGACATTATAATAATTTTTTTTATCGAATTTGATCTGATTATGATCTGCTTTGTATCTGATTACTATGCAGATAGGGAATATGAAATTGAAAATGACGCCTGGATTATTTGAACTAGTATTTCATAAAAAACCTCTCCATTATTCTAAAAATGATTTGAAAAAATATAAAGAGATATTAATTAATACCAATGCACATAAACGTCGCTATGAACCTAATGAACAAGTGAAAGGAACACGAGCCTTCAAATATATACGAATAATTAAACATTTATTCGAAACAACAACAAACATTTTAACAAAAGGCAGTGGTTTAATGCAAAAATTACAAAATAATCTGAAATCAAATTACATACATTAGGATGATCCTAATGAATTAGTTGACAGACTACGTTTACTTCTCTCATCGGAAGGTGCTGGCCACAACAATCATCAAAACGAAATAATCTCTATTATCGAAGAACTTAAAGAATCTAACATAATTTATTAGAAGAGTGAAAGAGATGTCTTATATTAATAAATTTGGAGAAAGTTTTAATAAATATAACCATAAAAACAAAAATATTGTAATCGAAAAATATATAACACAAATATATGATGATCTAGCTGATCAAATAAACAATTTAAACATTGAGGTAGAACATGTTTACCTAAAACATGGTAATGTCAAAAAAAAAATAATAATAAAAAAAATTAAAATAAAATAGACAAAACCAAAAACCAAAAAAAAGTAGATCGTTATCAGATATAAAGTAGATCGTGAGCAGATACAAAGCAGATCGTGATCAGATGTAAAGTAGATCGTGATCAGATACAAAGCAGATCAAAATCAATATCAAAAAATTAACATACTGAAATCATATAAATTGCTGTATATATAGGAGATCGTCTTGATTTCAGCTATTTTTGCGAAGAGGTATAAAAGTAACGAAAAAAAAAATTTGTTATAATCTAGGGTCAAAACAAAACCTCAGCCAGTGTAAGATGGGAAGAGGATTTGTAAACAACTTAATAAATAAAGTACCTGTTGAATTACATCTACCTGGTTATCAGTTTTGTGGACCTGGTACAAAACTTGAAAAACGTTTAGCAAGAGGAGATAAGGGTATAAATTTATTAGACGCAGCTTGTAGAGAGCACGATATTGCATATTCACAATCAAAAGATATAGACACAAGACATCAAGCAGATCAAATATTAGCTGAAAAAGCCTGGCAACGAGTTAAATCTAAAGATAGTGATATTAAAGAACGTGCTAACGCGTGTTTTGTGACAAACGCTATGAAAGCTAAAGTGAAATTTGGATTAGGCTTGAAGGAGCAGAGACATAAGAAAAGAAAAGGAAAAATGAATAAGTGTAATAAGAAATTATTCACAGCTACTGTGAGAAAAACTTTAAAACAATTGAAAGAACAGAAACCCCTTGATATAAATGATGCTGTTAAAATAGCTCAAAAGGCTATTCATTCAAATTTTAAAGGGAAAAAGCGAGCAGACATTATAATACCGAGAGTTATACCTGTACCGAAAATTGGAGGATTTCTTCCACTTATTCCCGTACTAACAGCATTGTCAGCGCTTGGTGGTTCGGCAAGTGGAGGATCCGCTATTGTCAAAGCAGTAAATGCTATCAAAAATGGAAAAGAACAATTGGCTGAAGCTAACCGTCATAATAGATATATGGAATCAATTGCAATGGGTAAAGGGTTGTACCTCAAACCATATAAAACTGGATATGGTCTCTACTATAGTCCAGCTCCAAAAAACTATTAGATAACCTTCCCAATCGCCCATTAACAGATTTGGATTTGAATAAATATGGAAGACATCTCAAACATTTTAGGGGTGTTTTCATGCGTGATTCTTTACCTGAAAAACCATTCAAACAAGAATGCGGCATTGTTAATTTAGATGATTCAAATGGTATGGGAACACATTGGGTAGCATATTATAAAAACCACAACTATAAAGAATACTTTGATAGCTTTGGAAACTTACAACCACCACTTGAGATTGTCAACTACTTAAAATTACCTGTTGAATATAATTATGAACGAAAACAAAAATTTAATACATTTAATTGTGGGCACTTGTGTTTAAAATTTTTATTCAATAAATATAAATTAAAATGAACTAATTCAGAGTACATCGTCCCGCACTAACACAACCTACTATTAAATTTTTAAAGAAGGGGAACAAAAATGGTAACATCAGCTGAATTGGAAGAACTATTTATTAACAAAACATAGTAATCAGATTGATAAAGAGCATATAGATTTATTTATGAAACTTATAAATGAACTAAGAATATGTAACATTAGTAAAATAAGTAATCCATTTTTATGTATTAATATGTCATACGTTTGTATTATTGTGAAAATACTTTTTCACAATCCTTCAACATTTGTCGATGTCAAACATTCTATACACAATATTTGTTAACACTTAAGTTATTTAATCTGTATAAACGTATTTTTAAATTCGAATCTGTAAAAATCTGAAAAAAGAAATTAATAAAATTTTCAAAAAATAAAAAACTAATTTGTTTTAATTAATCCCTTTATTCTATAATTTCATTTATTTAAAACAGTAAAACTAAAAAATTCTAAATCCTTAAAAGCAAGTCTATTTATACTCTGGGGTGTTGTAGATCAATCAGTAAATTCAATTATGTGAAAACAGATATTACTTATACTTATGCGTGAAAAAAACCCACAGGCACAACTATACATTTCTTTCTCATCAAATTAAAAACAACCGCACAACCAACCTACCCTTTCTTATTAGTTTATATTTCTATTTCTTCTACCTGTGATCATGAGCAATACGTGCCAATAATTTACTATTAAAAAAAAAACGATCATACACATTACATGTTACACACACACTCATTCTGTCCGTCCAAACATTCGTACATACGTATATACATTTTAACATTACAGTCTACTTGTACTCTGGGATGTAGATGAGGAAACGTGCACACACTCATTCTGTCCGTCCAACCATTCGTTTTAAAAACAATACAAATGAAAGGACCAACAAAAAGCAGGTATGATCCCAAATTTGTAGGGAAAAATTGAAAATAAAAATGATTTAATTCTTTTCCAGATATGCATTCTCCCAAATTTTAACACACGCATACACATTAAAAAGCATTACCTTTTCATAATACATGTTACAAACCTAAAGACCGATCGCACACAATTCATTTAACAATTCTGCAATGTTCTTACTCTTTTACAGCTATGCATGCACCAAATTTTGTGTGGAGTAAGTGGTCCCGAACATACAAAAACATACTACTTGTAAAATATCTTGGAATGCACTTAGAAAGAGGATTAACATGGAAAGAGCATATAAAAGCAAAGAAAGAACATCTTAATATTAAAACAAAACGCATGTACTGGTTGCTGGGTAGTAATTCTGAGTTAAGTTTGGACAACAAGGTATTACTTTATAAAACGATTCTAAAACCCGTATGGACGTATGGAATAGAGTTATGGGGTACTGCCAGCAACTCCAATATTGAAATTTTGCAACGTTACCAATCGAAAACTCTTCGAATGATAGTAAATGCACCCTGGTTTGTCACCAATGATAAAGACCTGTCTATACCAAGTCAAAACTGAAATTAACAGATATAGTTCAAACTATCTCAATAGACTTAGTAATCACTCGAAAGTCCTTGCAATAAACCTACTAGATGACAGTGATGAGGTCAATAGACTTACTAGGCTTGCCTTTTAGAACTTAATTCATAATAAGTTGTAAATATGTACATTTTAATGTAAATAACTGTATTAATATCTATTTTAAGAAAAACTAAGTTAATTATTTTTTAACTTGTTAAGATATGTTTTAAACCCAATGGGGTTTAAAGCAATGTTATTTTGTAATATTTTTATTTAATTTATTTATTTATTTTTATTGTAAGATAGATTGCAAATAAATTTCGAGAAAAACAAAAATTTTTTTTGTGGGTTTGTTTGAAGTCTATGGGCGGCCAAACGGCTGGACCGATTTTCTTGAAATTTAAACAGAACCTACCTATGTCTGGAAGGAACTATAGGCTACTTTTTATTTTAAAATTTCAAGTAGGCGAGATGCCACGCCCACATACCCATATAACAATGAATGTTTGTTTGTATGTACCTTATAGAATCGTAAACTATGCATTTGATCATGTTATGATCTTTAGCAAAGTTGTTGCGCATGAGCCGACGAAGGTTTTTAAGTTGGTATGGCCAATTTCCGACAGGAGGTGCCACTGAAAATTACTAAAAATGAATTAAATCGTAAACTGTGCATTCTTTAAAAAAGTTGTTGCGCATGAGTCGACTGAGGTTGGTGCGATTAATTTCCGATGGATGGCGTCACTGAAAATTATTCAAAATGAATGACAAGAAATTGGTCGACCTACGCCTCAAGCACGGAAGAAAAGAGCGTTACGAACCTCAGAAAACTGAGACTGAAAAATCTTCGAGTATATGCCGCTAAGACCCGTTCGCTTGAACCACTTGAACAACGAGAAGTGAGATTAGAAACTGATCGAATGCGTATTACTCAGGCCCGTTCATCTGAATCATCAGGACAACGGGAAACAAAGTCAATAAAATGATTCAAAATTAATTGGACATTTGTGTAATGTCTTTCCTTCAAATTTATTTTAGTTGGTGGCGCAGCAACACGCGCAGTATACAGCTAGTCTTATATATAAAAATGAATGTGTGTTTGTTTCAAGTCTATAGACGGCTAAACGGCTGGACCGATTTTCTTGAAATTTTAACAGTACTTTCCTATATGTCTGGAAGGAACTATAGGCTACTTTTTATGTTGAAATAGGCAAATAAAATAAAATAAAATAATTAAAAAAAGTATGAGTGTTATTGTCTAACAGAATATTACGTATATGTCACCCATCAGCTCTATGTAATATTTTATACACGACAGTAATTGAAATCTTATACAGAAAAACGAATGTGTGTTTGTTTGTAAGTTTGAAGTTAATAAAACGACTAAACGGCTGAACCGATTTTCTTGAAATTTTCACAGTATCTTCCTGTATGTCTGGAAGGAGTTTTAGGATACTTTTTATGTTGAAATTTCAAATGAGCGAGGTGCCACGCCCACATATACTACATTACCTACTATTGTAAGCTAATAAAAAATGGATATATTGGAAAAACTATAATAGCAAGATACCTAAAATTTTGTACAAGTAACTACAGTTTCAATATAAATATTTTGGACAAAAATGAGCGAACTAGCAATAGTGGGTGTGCCACCTCCCGTATAAAGTAAATACGAAAATCTGTATATCTGAAAAACTGTAACAGCTAGCGTCCCCAATTTTTGTACAGGTAGCTTTAGTTTAAACATAAATATTTTGGACAAAAATAGGCGATCTAGCAAAAGTGCCCGTGACTCCTCCCATATAATGTAAACTGTAAAATCAGCATATCTAGAACACTAGAACAGAACTACTCAAATTTTGTACGAATATCTTTAGGTTCAATATGATTTTTTTTGACAAAAATGGCCGACCTATCATTGGGAGCATGGCACCTTCCATATAAAGTAAATACTAAAATCTGCATAACTGGAAAATTTTGACAGTTGGAGTCCCCAAATTTTGTACAAGTAACTTTTGTTTAAATATAAATATTTTGGATAAAAATAGGGAGTTCATCAAAAGCAGGCGTGGCACCTCCCAATTAAAGTAAATAATAAAATCTGCATATCTTGAACACGCCGTTTGGGTATGGCTAATAAGCCGCAGTTTGGGTGAGAATAAAAATCAAATCTTTTTCAGCTATGAAGCCGTTTTGATCACTATTTTATTCTAATTCTATCAATCAACTAATAGCTTTTTACATAAATTTCTTAAGTCTAATTTCTTACATATTAATACTTATGACCTAATTTAGTTTTTACTTAACTTAGAGTGTGCATGGTCAGCATTTGCTACTTTGCAATTATTACGTATAGAAAATTTGTATAATGCAATTTGATACCTCGTGCCATTGGTCATTGACAGTTTTGTTTATATTATTGAGGAATGTATCAAAATGCATTTTTAGGTAGCACAAACGTAACCAACACAGTGGATAAGTGTGACCAACACACTACAATCTAGAAAACTATAACAGCTAGGGTCCCCAGTTTTGTATACCAAATAAAATAAGTAGTTGCAAAACTCATCACATAAATTACCTGTGACCGACGCAAATACAATTATTTGTTAAATTTTAATAACTTTAATTTTTTTTCAAAAAGTTTTTGACCTGAACCGATTTTTTACCTACTCATTTAGGTGAAATATAAAAAAATAAATATAACACGCATTCGGTTTTAGAATTCAGTTGAATCTTTGATTCTAAACAAGTTAAACGTTATTTGAGTGATATTTGTTTTGCAACAATTTAATGCCCCCAAAAAAGCTTCCTATTCCAGAAGCACCAAAAATACATAGCGTTTGCAATACCAGAGAGCAAATGAAAGTTCAGAAGAGCGTGAAATTTGCGTGAGGACTGAAAGGAGTCGAGCTTCAACCTCTAGCGCCGCCGAAACGCCACCACAGCGTGAAGAACGCCTTGAAGGACTACGACGACGTGCCAGAACATCAAGAGCTACTGAAACGCCTTCAGAAATCCAAGAGCGCCCTGAAAGTCGACGAAATCCTACCTCTTTAGCACGAGCTTCTGAAACGCCGTCAGAACGCGTAAGATGTCTTGAAGGTCTTCGACAACATGCCACAACCGCACGAGCTACCGAGACATCGTTGGAACATGAAGGTCGGCTACAAAGCCAGCGAAATCGTACGGAAACATCACGAGCCACAGAAACGCCTTCAGAACGTGAAAGACGTCTTGAACTACGAGCATCAACATCTAGAGCTGCTGAGACACTTGATCAACGTGATGCACGTCTTAAACGAAAACGATCCCAATCACCAAGGTCAAGAACTGATGCGACAATGGATCAACGCGATGTACGCCTAGAAGGAAAAAGACTACGAGCATCAACACCTAGAGCTGCGAATACACCAGATCAACGTGATGCACGTGTAGAAGGAGAGGGTATACGAGCATCAACATCTAGAGCTGCTGAGACACCTGATCAACGTGGTGCACGTCTTGCAAGAAAACGATCCCAATCATCAAGATGAAGAACTGATGAGACGCCGGATCAAAGCGATGTACGCCTAGAAAGAGAGAGTCTACGAGAAACAACATCTAGAGCAGCCGAGACGCCGGATCAACGTATTACTCGAATTCAGAGTCGGCGAAGTAGAGCCGCAGCATTAATACAAATAGAATAAGAAATAATTATTATGAAACATTGTAAATATCAGTAACAAAATAAATATTTTAATATCCAGATTTTTTCTTATTTTATTACGTTGAGGTTATTGACTAAAAACAATGAAAATATACATAAGAAAAAATTTATATCAATATATTTTGAATATTTATATTTCATATCGATCGTAAAGGTAATAAAATAAAAATATTTAAAGATAAAATTGTTGAGTAAAATATTTGCGATAAGCTTTGTATGTATGTTATGTGTTGTAAGAGAACTTAAAAAAGATTTTTATATTTCAGTGCCTAGAGTAGTAGATTGAAACACATTTAATCTTTTTAGTTTGTATAATGAAATAAAAATCATTTTTCAAAACTGGTATTATTTTGTGCTATTGTGATCAACAACATTTTGTCATTTCTGGTAGAAAGCAATTTGGTCTTTCCAATTTTCCATTGTCAATTCATATCGTACTCAAACATCAGGCTTTTTGGGTATCCAGTTTTATTTGTATCAAAGATTTATCAAAACAACTTTTGCACTGAAGAATGCGCAGATGATATTCAGTTGACCTTAAAAAGTCCAAAACAAACTTTAGCTGCAAATATTGTGACATATTGGATATATTGTGACACATTGTGACATATTGTGATTTTTTGGATAAAATGAATCATTAGACCACGGTAAATGTGTAAACCCTTTTGAATCTAAGCGCATACATAATAATGGATAAAAGAACATTAGACTTTAATATCAGGGCTGCTGTTTAATAAATGGATCGAAAATTGATATTGTAAGTGCCGCCAATAACAGGCTTATATGGCCAAATCATGTTAACGTATTGATAAGTCAAACTGATAGCAAGATTCGTCGGTTTTAAGCCGGCAAAATATATAATTCCACCATACATTAGGTAATATCGTAACTAATACTATGTTTAAAGTGTTTTTGCAAATTGAGATTCGCTTTAAGTTGTTGAAGGCTTTTGGAATTGTCTAACACATCCACAGCAATATATTTAACACAACATTAGTAATAGTTAATATAATTGTTATGTATCTTGTACAACTTTAATAAAGTTAATCTTTTGTATTGTAAAGAATTTATAGTTCAGTGAACATTGCTTTCCTGTATTATAAATATTTAATAAAATTATGAGGTAATTGAGGAAATAAATATATGAATTTGAATTGATAGGATTGTACTGCAAATTTAAGGCATAGTTTCTTTTATTACTTCATGGAAGACATGCACAACATAATTGGTTATTACAACTCTTCAGTCCGGATTACAACATAGCTCCTCATACCACTTATGTTGAGTGTGTTAATTTTATACGAATTATTTATTTATATGGCCACCACCGTATAGACCATACTTAGGTAAGATAGTTCTTTACTTCTAGATGTACGAGCCCTAACCGTTATCAATTCGTACACAGAGCATTTTTCTTTGATATACGAATATTTTCTTATTCCATATTTCGGAGAATAATAATGACAAAGCCTTGAGAGATGTATTTTCTGAAAGGTAATTTCATAATCTTTAATTTTGTATAAAATAAGTTTATTTTTTTATACATTGTCTGACCACTATTTACTCACTATTTTCTTTTGTTATCTAGCATTTCTTTATTTTTATTATAATGATACATTTCACTTATTTATAATTTATCAAAAGTACCACAAAAATTAACTTCAGAATTAAATTATACACTGCACAAATTAATAGTAGTCAAACAGTTTTTGATGGAAATAATTGACTTTTGTTTCAGAATGTGTTTTCAAAGTATTTACCCCAAAATGTACAAATTTATATTAATTTAAAGATTAGGGTGCCCTGGTAGTCTAGAGGGTTAAATTGCCACCAGATACTCTGTGACACTACACTGAGCATATGGTCAAGTTACTCCGCTCGTATATAATTAAAATATAAGTTGTAATTGTATTGTAATAAATAAATAAATAAATAAACTTAAAGATTATAGAATTACCTTTCAGATACAGCGACTCTTAAGGCGCAGTCATTATTATTTTCTAAAGTAAGTTATTTTGAATGTTGATATATGAAAAAGCGCTTGGTGTATGAATTGATAGTGATTACGTGATACATTTTTTTTTTGTTTTCTAACATTTTTATGATTTTATTATAACGGGACACTCTCATTTATTTTTAATTTAATTTTTCAAGCCACTTTGGCAAGAATTTTTACACCCTGCTAACTTATTGTGGTCAGATAATTTTGGTCCAAAAATAATGAAATTTTACATATTTTTGTTTTTTCAATACATTTATAAAATACGTTATAGTGTTTTAACACCAAAATTTACAACCTGATTTTAGCATTAAAACAAATTTCTTAAATTTGGTTTTAAATTCATGACATTTATGACTGCGCAACAGGTGTTTTTGTTTTAATTTTGTCTTTTTTTGTTTATTTATGTTTTATTAGTTTTAGGGGTGGATTCTTATTATTTTATTTTGGTATAAGTTGATGATATTTTGGTAGAATAATAGAATAATTTTGAAAGGAGATGAACCATTTTATTACAGAAACGTAATTCATAACTATTGTATTTGGTGATACCTTTCATCGATCGTCACTAACTTAGTATTTAAACAATTTAGAGGTATACATATTCACAAATTCCTGAAACAAAAAGTTATGAGTATATATTTTGTTATATTTTTCTTTTTACTTACCTTTTGCACATGGATCTTTTTTCATTGTGAAGGGAAATTGCTTATAGTTCGATTAATAATGAGAAAAATTCCGAACTTTAACTTTTTCATTCAAGAAATTAATAAATACTGGTAATATACACAAAGTTCTGCGAGAAAAAAAGTTTATGAGCAATATGTCTTATTTCATCTTGATATATTGAGCTTCTTAATTACCTTTTGCACAGGAAACTATATTCATTGTAACCAGAAACCACACAAATTTAGGTTAATAATTAAATATTTACATATTTTTAGAATTTTCATTGAAAAAATTAAAAAATATACCAAATTTTCCCATTTAAAAAAAATAGATGTTTATTTACATTTATTTATTTATTTACACCTGTTTTTGTTATTATTTTTTTTCAGCTGTTTTCAACATTTCTATGTCGGTAGCTCTGATTTAGTACATCGAAAACAATGTTGTATTTCATAAAACCTACTTAAAACCAATACAAAAAAGGTTTTAAGATGGTTTTAACACAATAATTTTGTACGGTAAAACCAGGTTTTATTTATGGTTTTAACGTTAAAACCAACCTTTGCGTTAAAACCACTCAGTATGAAAACACTATTAAACTTATATACAGAATTAAAGATTATAAAATTACCTTTCAGAAAATGTAACTCTCAAGGCGTTGTCATTATTATTATCTAAAATATGGATTTTTTAATATTCGTATATCAAACAAAAATGCGTGGTATACGAATTAATAGTGGTTAGGGCTCTATATGTACCAGCAAAGTAAATAAAAATCGATGAAATTAATTACGTTTTCAAGTTGTGCGACGATCTGAAAGTCAATCGTTTCAAAATTCGAAGCTCTTAGGTTTTGTTTTGTTGTAGTAATTTTTAGGGTCATTATTACAACTTGCCGTTAAACTTGGGTTTAGTTAAGGTACCTTTAGCTAAAAGGAACTGGAAAGTTATCTTTAACTTATTTTCGTTATAACAACTTACAGATAAAATTTTTCAAAAAATGGCAGTGCCGGAGCAATGTCGATAAAACTGCTCAATTATACAAGTTTTTTTTTAACACAATGGCAACCGCGGGCTTAGTTTTTTTGTTGTATATGCTCATTTTGTTTAAATTTGAAGTTGCCATAATGAAAATAATATATAAAAATGTTAAAGGTAGGATGATCCTCCCTTTAGCTTAACGATCACTTCTATCTTATTGGGTACTCATAATAACGAAAAACAATTTATCAATTTAAAATCCTCCCTTTAGCTAACGGCAAGTTGTAATAATAATACGCTGTAAATAAGTTTTATTTCCCCTTAAACGAATTATGGTTTGTTTTGGACTCTTTTTTATCAGCAGCAACAACCACAATTATTTACTATTGGAAAACAGAAACACAAAAAGAACATGAAAATAAACTGGCAGTAAAAGTTTTGAGAAATATGCAGGCAGACAATAATGAATAAACTTTTATGGATGCGAGTGTAAGAACACAATAAAAAATTTCAAAAGAGGGGAGCCTATTCAACGATATGCAGTTGGGTTGCATGGTTTATTGAACAAGTCATGGTCATGGCTCCGAGATTTAAATGTGGCTTCCATTGTTGAAGTTTCCATAACTTTAAATTCTCATTTTAAACCCAAATATTGATTCATTTAAGGTTTTATTAAATAACATTGAACTTTGGATTCGAATTAATCAATTTCAACAACAAAAATCTTTTAATATTGTATGTTTATATTCCGCTTTAGCGTTTTCATAAACGAATCTTTCATAGGAAAATATGAGAAAGTTTTAAAACTTAAATACTCTTTGGCTCATTGCTAATGCAAGTACTTAATAAAAGTATTTATTTCTAAAATAGTGTCTTAGTTACAAAATTTTAGTTAAATTAAATTTATAAAGTATACTATTGTAATTCATCTTCTGATGAACATACATTTTTTTATCTATGTTCTGCAGTTCTCGTGCTAGTATAGTTCTAAAAATTCTTTTAGTTTTTTCCATGCCGGTGAGTTCGTTAGGGTCTTTTTGGACATTTTCATCATTTCCATAATATACTACAAAGTTTTTTTCGCAAGATCATTTCTTATCTTCCTGTAGTTTATTTATAATAGTTACGCATGCGTTTCACCAATGCCAGATGCCAAATATTCAAATTGGATTGCTAACTGTTTACCCTAATTGAAGAATCAATCGTGGAATAATTAACCATTATATGTTTTATTTTACTTCCTTGTTTTTTTTTTTTTTTTTTTTTTTTTTTTTTTTTTTTTTTGGCGCGTTTTGCCTTTAAATTGTGCGTCCCAGTTAGACAGATATATAAGTTTTGATGCCTAGCATTCCATTTTGAGGTACGGCATACTTGAATTTTTTATAGGGGGTTATATGTGCCTTCGGAATATAAAAGTGGCATGTAAAAGTTTGCTCATATTTCCATTATAGTAGCCATTTCTGTACGTTACTGTTATGTGATTGTAGTTGTTATGATGCAGTAGTAAGATCTTAATGGGTGTTAACAAAAGTTTCTGGGACCATGTGTAAAAAATAATACTTGATTCGATGTAATATGAAGTTTAATAATATAAGTCTCTAATTACTTAAAAGTGCATACTTTCTGATTTCGGTATGTTCTGTAATTAAATGTTTTCTTTACTAAAATTGCTTCAACCTCCTATAGAAACTCGACTCTATCCTCCCTTACAAAATTTTAATTTCCAAAACAAAGCGTATGTTTTGAGTTTAACTTTTTTTCAGTCAACGAATCTACATTAGGATTGTTCAAATTAAGAAAATTAATTAGTTCGCAATGTCTGCTCAATTTCATTAATTAATTGACATTTATTGCAATTATGTTTAATTTTTTTTGCATAATATTACAAGTGACAGCATTCAAAGTCCCAATGCATCAAAAAGAGAAAACATCATATCAATTTTGTTTTCGACAGTTTATAATTTGATTTGATAAGTTTTCAATTGAGTTTTTGTATTGCAATATTTTTGTATTCTTGTATAATAGAATTTATTATAGAATTTCTGTTATTAGTATTATAATTCACTTGTCCATCAATTATTCTATTATCGAAGCCATTCATTAGTAACATGTCAGCAAGACTTATGTTTGGATTAATATTCGAAAAATTACAAAATCATTAAACATTCAAGCGAGAAGAAAACGTCGAACGTTGACAATTAAATCTAAACTTCCTATTCCAGTAAGTGATTCGCATTATCCAGCAGATGATCTGTAGGATTGAGTTCTACTTCTGGTTGTTGACATGATACAACCGCAAGATGCCTGTTTGCAATTTCACCTGAACACTAATATCCGCGTATCACAAAGCTCTACGCCAAAACAGCATACTGCTTTGTGTGATGAACTGATGATTTGTTTAGAAGACGAACAAATTTAACACTCCATCCAATTCATTGGCTATTGAAAAAAAGACAATTCAAACATAAAATTTAATTACAAAATAAAAGCAGCAAATGAAAACAATACCATCTATTGATGTTCATTGTTGTGATATTTAGCTTGAGGAAGTCAAATAAACTGCACATATTCATCTCAAGGTATCAGTGCCTTTTGGAAGTATGTATAACATAAAGAGCACGTATCTGAACCCATGTAAAGGTACAATTCATGCATAAGAGCAAAATATTACACGGTAATGCTTCGTCGAACATTTCCTCATAAAGATTAATTGTCTACTTTTTAATAATGCATCGGAGCACTAGTCTAGTAGGTAGTGTGTTGGCTTATTAGACGTAAAGCCCGGATTCGTATCCCAGGTCAGACATCAAAACGAAATATAAAAAAAATATTTCTTCGGCGACTTCCTCTCAGCAGATTTCTGGCAAAAACTCTGAGAGTAAATAAACCTACCATGAAAAAGTTTCTCAAAAATCTGTCGTTCGGAGTCGACGTTAAACTGTATGTCCCGCCACTCACGTATAAAATTAACACAAAAAACAAGAATGGTGGCAGGAGCTAGGCCGTAATCCTGACTGAAGGGTTGTAATGGCCAATTCTGTATGTATGTGTGTATCGCAGCACTAAATTCTAATGCCTAGTAGGTAAATCGGTATTCAATTTTTACTATTTTTTTCCTTTTATTTTGTTACTCTATAAAATATTACCATTTTTATATTTCATAAACGAGAGGGCAAAAAGTGTTTCTTCTCATGAAGTTTATTATATTTAGATTTTTAAAAACTGTTAATTTTTGTTCATAACGAAAATGTTGAATTAAAATAATGTTCAGTATTTAAAAAAAAGAAATAATCGAAAATCAATTCTATCAGTTTCAGAATAAATTCTTTGTGGTGAAACACCGAACTAAAACGAAACCAAAGAAAACAAACAAAATAGAGGAGACCATTCAATTTAAAACTGGTGTGAACAACCCCACACTTCTACATACTCATACCATACCATACATTGCACATGAAATGCACATCTACGTACCAGCATATCGTACGAGTACTGCTGAAGTAAAAATTTCAATAATCGACTTTGGCATAAAAGACTAGAAGTAGAATTTTTTGGTCAAGCATCCTTTAGTTCGCATACTAGTTTGTGTGATGCATATTCATATGTGTAGTAGGCATGTACAAGTGTGTGTTAGCTAGTGTTTGGTGTACTTTAGCAAAATCCCTGGGGTGTTTGAAGCACACAAATACAACTATATTTCAGAGAAAATGAAAAAAAAAAATAAGTGGAAAAAATGTATTTTGCTGTTTATGGTTTGATGTTCCGTGAGCATGTGTATAAGCCTTACCCCATTTGGTAGATGTTCTTGCCAGAGATGGAATCTATGTTCTGAAGTACTAAATTTAAGTAAATTCCTAAGATAGAACACAAAGAATTTAAGGTCCCTAGAAGTATATGGAACAGCAGCTCTTAATAGCTTTTTTTGTTATAAACTTATGCAACTCAAATTTTTTTGAAGATCTAAATCTGTGCCCTTGTAATTATCACTAAAGAGTACATATGCGTTTGTACATAAACGTACTGTTATGTGTGTGTGAAAAATGAACTCATCTGCATCTATTTTGATGAACAAATGACCCCTATAAAAATAAAACACCTATAATGTTTTAATTAAATTTTAACAAAAATTAGGAGCAAAAGCTAATTTTGGTTGAAATCTTTGTTAAGGTAAAATTTTTCATGTTATATTTTGTCTAAATTTAAATTCATTTTGTCTTAGAAGTAATGATCAGTCTATTTAATAAATTCATTTAATTTGTTTTTTTTTATTATAAATAATTTTTTTTTATTTTAATGAAATAGTTTTGGGAAAAATGAATTACTTTTTGTTTCCGAATGCAAGCATAGTTCATAGTGTGAGTTCATAGTGTGTATCTTCGATTTATAAATCTACACAGCAGTACATTTCTACACATTCAAATGTTCCCACAGAAAATAGTGTACATACAAACAACAATTGAGGCTGACTAAAATAAGTTAATCGGGAAATATTGAGTGGATTGTGTGGGTGTAAAATATTGAAACACTAGTGCATATCATTTTTGTTCATCCACCTGAAATTATAGGTACTGACAAAGAAAGCTGTAACGAAAATTGTAATCTGTCAATTGCTCACCGATCAAATCCTATAATTTCTTTGTTGTCGTTTATCAGTGCTTTAGTAAGAACTTCAGTACTCTCAATATTACTAGAGAAAACAAAAAAATGCAGATTTTTTTTAAATTTCAAAGTTTGATGACAGATTTTCTTTTCGTAAAGCTTTCCTTTATTAATTTTTATCTCTTTTTTTTCACGCTGAGGAGTGGTAAATGTACCTAACCGCACCATAGAGGAAGTCGTCACATCATCCGTGTGTGGGGCCCTCACCCACTAAATCCTCCCTCGTCTCGTGGACTTCTTGCGCCCACTCCGGAACTACGCTGGTATTACTTCGGAGTGGAGTCCCTTTGGCCCCTGTGTGTTCATATCCGCGTCCGGATTGCGTGTCGAAAGTTGAAGAGACATCTAAGTGTCTCCACTATTCCTTTCATCCAGGTCCCTGATACGAATTTCGCCTGATACGTGTGCCAGTTTCATCTATTCCGGCGTGCCCACATGTTCCGCAGCCTCAAGATCCGTCTTCTTCAGTCTTAGAATGCTCTCCACGTAATTCGCCACTGAGGTCCAATTTTTCCTACTCGCGATCATAACCCCGACAATGTTACCGGCCGTAATTATTAATTAATTTCTTATCTTAGTCAGATATATTCTGCCCAAGCTTTCTAAAAGCTGTAACCAATCTAACAATTTTCATCTATGATCGTGTCTAATTCGCCATTCAGGTAATCGAAATTGTATATTGGAGTAACTATCCTGTAGGTCAAGCTCTGCAATGAGCGATAAATACTAATGAAAGTATATTCTAAAACGATGCCAGAGCTTTAAAAAATATTTTTTTGTCAAAAAGTGCTAAAAACTAAATCAGAAAGAGTCATTTCATCACATACATACATACATACATACATAATTGGTCATTACAACCCTTTAGTCAGGATTACGACCTAATTTCTCACACCACTTATGTTGTGTGTGTTAATTTTATACATGAATGGCGGGACCAACAGTTTAAAGTCGACTCCGAACGACAGATTTTTGAGAAACTTTCCTTGGTAATTTTATTTACTCTCAGAGTTTTTGCCAGAAATCTGATGAGAGGAAGTAGCCGAAGAAATACTTTTCGTATTTTATTTTGATGTCTGGCCTGGGGCTCGAACACTGGCTTTTCGTCTAATAAGCCAACACACTACCTACTAGACCACGGCGGCGGCCTACTCGACGACGGCGATCCACAAAGGAATATTTTGTCCTCTTTGGTAGTCTAGTTGTGTCAATATTAGTAGTCTCAAGGTTGGTATAACTATTTCGGTAGTCACTTTATCAGAGGACAAGACGCAGTTCTAGACTTGCACATGCACCTATAATGATTCACTTGTATGTTGAGGCTTGTGGCGTAGCGGTGTAATAATTATTAATGGAAAGCCGCAATGGAGCAAGGTACCATGTGGCATTCTAAATACTTTCTCCTGATAGAATATTGTTACGTTTTTACCTTTTTAAAAACGTTTAAATATGAGTTCGTTAATTGCAAACAGAGTAAAAACAAATATGTGTTTAATTTCAGATAAATTCACTGTTCCACGTATATAACAATAACTACAACAATTATTCGTTATACTTATCACACAATTATTCGCAATGGCGATCTTCAAACTGTTTTGTTCTCACGCAACTTCACAGAAGGCTTACTGAATTCTGACTGACTGCTGCCTGCTTTGTCTTGCCCTTTTATAGTCCGACACAACCAGTCTAACGAACATTCTTGAAGTGGAAGGTTCATGTTCTCGCCTTCTCGAGAACTCTATTGGTACTACATTGTTGTTTGTGTACTTTGCTTATGTTGTTACTTTCTTATTTACTTGCCTTTTTCTTTCATACTTCTGGGTCTCCTTTCATGTTGTTGTTGGTATATGCAACCAAGTTCGTTGTATTGGTGGGTGTGTAGCTTTTGTTTATTGTCAATGTTAAACGATGTGTTCATTTGAAATGATATTAGGTCGTTTCCATTTGCGTAACAATATCATGCAACATCAGCGCTGTAATGAAAATGTTTGTAGTTCTGTTTAATATAACTAACGCATTTTCAATAAAAATATAACATTGATTGTTCCATTTGTTTATACTTTATCCAGTGGTAAGATAAAATAATCATGATATTATTCCATCTACCTTCCTAAAGCAATCAGGAAATTTTTTTGCAAATCTTAACTAAAAAATAAAGGCAAACTTGTATAAAAGAATCAACAACAATATAATATTAATTACACGGTGTGACAGTCAAAATACACCCAACTAATGTACCCAACTATGTGTATGTTGTGAGTTTTATATTTTACGTGAAATTGATACATTTTGCGATAAACAATCAAGATCCTTCAAAACTTTGGAAAATTTTTGAACTAAAAGTTCATTTGAGAATCAGAATGTTATCGCTTATTGTATATTTTTTTTTATTAAAGTTTACTA
Organism: Sarcophaga carnaria; assembly: GCA_958299815.1. Classification (NCBI taxonomy): domain Eukaryota; kingdom Metazoa; phylum Arthropoda; class Insecta; order Diptera; family Sarcophagidae; genus Sarcophaga; species Sarcophaga carnaria. Next base: position 85,735,124 of record OY283152.1, on the reverse strand, counting down.
CTATGAACAGACAAACATGAAAAATATGCAAAAATTCACATTTGTCAAGCTTACCTCATCAAACCCCATAGTATATTAAGTCAAATAATATATATATGTATATCGTTTTAAAAGCCCATCCCTCTCCTTTCTAGCAAGGTTTAAGTTCTGAACATTGATTCAGATATATTTGTGTAATCAATAAATTTGAGCGTAAAGTCCAAAAAACAGTTTTTGTCAAATAAAACAAGTTTGGAGGGTTCAAGAAATATAAAAAAAAATATTTTTAGGTTCTACTCAACAAAACTCACAACTTAAAATATGTCATTAGCTGGGTGTATTTCGTATTTTGTCGCATAGTGTTATTAATTACAAAAGTAATTATAAAAAAAAAAAACAACATAACCAGAAAGTTTTTAAACTTCTGTGTGACTTATAAGCGCATTAAAAGACGCAACAAGACTCTGGGGAAGCAGCCACAACATGGGAGTTTTTCGAAGAAATGAATGAAGTATATCGAGCCATATTCGCCAAAAAGATGTAACCTTCAAAATTAAAATTTTACGGGAGAAGGTTTTTTTTAATAAATTCAGTTTTAATAAAGCTATTCCTTTGAAATTTAGAATGAAAGTTTTGTTTTGTGTGATATATTTAATTTTAATAATTTTGATTAGATATTTGCAATGTAACTGTTGTTTTTGTGGGTTATATTTTTTTTCGCTGTTCTGCTGGCAAACTACCAGTAAAAAATATGTGGGTTAACACCATATTTTACAGTATGGATAAGGTTTTTCGATTTAAGCCTTTGTGTTGGTTCACACCACACTCTTTTCCGATTTTTGCAATTTTGTAGTTCATATTTTGACTCGTCTGTCCAAATAATTATGTTCCAAAATAATTCAGCCATATTTCTATAAATATTTATTTATGTAAATATTTATGGTGGAGACAGTCTCATGGTGTGGGGATGTTTTTCCTCTTCAGGAGTTGGTAGACTCGTTAAAATTGATTCCAAAATGACTGGAGAGCACTATGTAAGTAGTATGTTTTTGTATGTTCGGGGTCACTTATTCCATACAAAATTTGGAGCATGCATAGCTGTAAAAGAGTAAAAACATTGCAGCATTGTGAAATGAATTGTGTGCGATCGGTCTTTAGGTTTGTAACATGTATTATGAAAAGGTATTGCTTTTTAATGTGTATGTATGTGTGTGTGTGTGTTAAAATTTGTGAGAATGCATATCTGGAAAAGAATTAAATCATTTTAATTTTTAATTTTTCCATACAAATTTGGAATCATACCTGCTTTTTCTTGTTCATTTTATTTGTATTGCTTTTCAAACGAATGGTTGGACGGACAGAATGAGTGCGTGCACGTTTCCTCATCTACATCTCAGAGTATAGAAAGACTGTAATGTGAAAATTTATATACGTATGCATGAATGATTGGACGGACAGAATGAGTGTGTGCGTAACATGTAATGTGTATTATCGTTTTTTTTTTTTTAATAGTAAATTCTTGGCACGTATTGCTCATGATCACAGGTAGAAAAAATAGAAATATAAACTATTAAGAAAGGGTAGGTTGGTTGTGCGGTTGTTTTTAATTTGATGAGAAAGAAATGTATAGTTGTGCCTGTGCGTTTTTTTTTCACGCATAAGTATAAGTAATATCTGTTTTCACATAATTGAATGTTTTAAATAAATGAAATTATAGAATAAAGGGATTAATTAAAACAAATTAGTTTTTTATTTTTTGAAAATTTTATTACATATTTCTTTTTTTCAGATTTTTACAGATTCGAATTTAAAAATACGTTTATACAGATTAAATAACTTAAGTGTTAACAAATATTGTGTATAGAATGTTTGACATCGACAAATGTTGAAAGATTGTGAATAAGTATTTTCACAATAATACAAACGTATGACATATTAATACATACAAATGGATTACTTATTTTACTAATGTTACATATTCTTAGTTAATTTATAAGTTTCATAAATAAATCTATATGTCTTATTAATAGTTCTTCCAATACAGCTGATGTTACCATTTTTGTTCCCCTTCTTTAAAAATTTAATAGTAGGTTGTGTTAGTGCGGGACGATGTACTCTGAATTATTTCATTTTAATTTATATTTATTGAATACAAATTTTAAACACAAGTGCCCACAATTAAATGTATTAAATTTTTGTTTTCGTTCATAATTATATTCAACAGGAAATTTTAAGTAGTTGACAATCTCAAGTGGTGGTTGTAAGTTTCCAAAGCTATCAAAGTATTCTTTATAGTTGTGGTTTTTATAATATGCTACCCAATGTGTTCCCATACCATTTGAATCATCTAAATTAACAATGCCGCATTCTTGTTTGAATGGTTTTTCAGGTAAAGAATCACGCATGAAAACACCCCTAAAATGTTTGAGATGTCTTCCATATTTATTCAAATCCAAATCTGTTAATGGGCGATTGGGAAGGTTATCTAATAGTTTTTTGGAGCTGGACTATAGTAGAGACCATATCCAGTTTTATATGGTTTGAGGTACAACCCTTTACCCATTGCAATTGATTCCATATATCTATTATGACGGTTAGCTTCAGCCAATTGTTCTTTTCCATTTTTGATAGCATTTACTGCTTTGACAATAGCGGATCCTCCACTTGCCAAACCACCAAGCGCTGACAATGCTGTTAGTACGGGAATAAGTGGAAGAAATCCTCCAATTTTCGGTACAGGTATAACTCTCGATATTATAATGTCTGCTCGCTTTTTCCCTTTAAAATTTGAATGAATAGCCTTTTGAGCTATTTTAACAGCATCATTTATATCAAGGGGTTTCTGTTCTTTCAATTGTTTTAAAGTTTTTCTCACAGTAGCTGTGAATAATTTCTTATTACACTTATTCATTTTTCCTTTTCTTTTCTTATGTCTCTGCTCCTTCAAACCTAATCCAAATTTCACTTTAGCTTTCATAGCGTTTGTCACAAACCACGCGTTAGCACGTTCTTTAATATCACTATCTTTAGATTTAACTCGTTGCCAGGCTTTTTCAGCTAATATTTGATCTGCTTGATGTCTTGTGTCTATATCTTTTGATTGTGAATATGCAATATCGTGCTCTCTACAAGCTGCGTCTAATAAATTTATACCCTTATCTCCTCTTGCTAAACGTTTTTCAAGTTTTGTACCAGGTCCACAAAACTGATAACCAGGTAGATGTAATTCAACAGGTACTTTATTTATTAAGTTGTTTACAAATCCTCTTCCCATCTTACACTGGCTGAGGTTTTGTTTTGACCCTAGATTATAACAAATTTTTTTTTTCGTTACTTTTATACCTCTTCGCAAAAATAGCTGAAATCAAGACGATCTCCTATATATACAGCAATTTATATGATTTCAGTATGTTAATTTTTTGATATTGATTTTGATCTGCTTTGTATCTGATCACGATCTACTTTACATCTGATCACGATCTGCTTTGTATCTGCTCACGATCTACTTTATATCTGATAACGATCTACTTTTTTTTGGTTTTTGGTTTTGTCTATTTTATTTTAATTTTTTTTATTATTATTTTTTTTTTGACATTGCCATGTTTTAGGTAAACATGTTCTACCTCAATGTTTAAATTGTTTATTTGATCAGCTAGATCATCATATATTTGTGTTATATATTTTTCGATTACAATATTTTTGTTTTTATGGTTATATTTATTAAAACTTTCTCCAAATTTATTAATATAAGACATCTCTTTCACTCTTCTAATAAATTATGTTAGATTCTTTAAGTTCTTCGATAATAGAGATTATTTCGTTTTGATGATTGTTGTGGCCAGCACCTTCCGATGAGAGAAGTAAACGTAGTCTGTCAACTAATTCATTAGGATCATCCCAATGTATGTAATTTGATTTCAGATTATTTTGTAATTTTTGCATTAAACCACTGCCTTTTGTTAAAATGTTTGTTGTTGTTTCGAATAAATGTTTAACTATTCGTATATATTTGAAGGCTCGTGTTCCTTTCACTTGTTCATTAGGTTCATAGCGACGTTTATGTGCATTGGTATTAATTAATATCTCTTTATATTTTTTCAAATCATTTTTAGAATAATGGAGAGGTTTTTTATGAAATACTAGTTCAAATAATCCAGGCGTCATTTTCAATTTCATATTCCCTATCTGCATAGTATTATCTCTATTAAATATTAATTTTTCCTTGCCATATCTCCAACTACCGTCTACATCTTGATTAAAACCATAAATTTTATCCAATTGCTTATTATTAATAAGTGTTTGTATATTTTCAAATAATGGAGAGCTTTTCGTCAGCTTTCAACATTGTTTTCTTTCCAAGTTCTTGATACATGTACTTGATACAGGTCTATTATGGTCATAGTTTTTTTCACCATCATTATCATCAGTTGAAATATTTTCATACTGAAAATCGTTATTATCACCGTTTACATCATCGTAATCATCATCATCATCAATAGTGTTGTCTATATCCTTATGCTTATCTTCAAGTTTTCCGATGATTTCATTATCAGCATTTACATCATAATAATCGTCATCATCATCAATAGTGTTGTCTGTATCCTTATGCTTATCTTCGAGTTTTCCAATGATTTCATTATCACCATTTACGTCATAATAATCTTCCTCATCATCTATAGTGTTGTCTACATCCTTATGCTTATGTTCAAGTTTTGGGATGTTTTCATTATCATCATTTACATCATCATAATCATCGTCATCATTAATAGTGTTGTCTATATCCTTATATTTATCTTTAAGTTTTCCAATGATTTTTTTAAGTGGTTTTGTTATTGGTTGAAAGGTATCTTCTAATAAATTAACTCTATCTATTTGATTCAGTTTAATATTTTTTAACTTTTTCTTTAGAACAGCCCTTGTCTTTACAAGATCTTCCAACACTTTATTATGGTAATTTTTAGACATTATAATAATTTTTTTTATCGAATTTGATCTGATTATGATCTGCTTTGTATCTGATTACTATGCAGATAGGGAATATGAAATTGAAAATGACGCCTGGATTATTTGAACTAGTATTTCATAAAAAACCTCTCCATTATTCTAAAAATGATTTGAAAAAATATAAAGAGATATTAATTAATACCAATGCACATAAACGTCGCTATGAACCTAATGAACAAGTGAAAGGAACACGAGCCTTCAAATATATACGAATAATTAAACATTTATTCGAAACAACAACAAACATTTTAACAAAAGGCAGTGGTTTAATGCAAAAATTACAAAATAATCTGAAATCAAATTACATACATTAGGATGATCCTAATGAATTAGTTGACAGACTACGTTTACTTCTCTCATCGGAAGGTGCTGGCCACAACAATCATCAAAACGAAATAATCTCTATTATCGAAGAACTTAAAGAATCTAACATAATTTATTAGAAGAGTGAAAGAGATGTCTTATATTAATAAATTTGGAGAAAGTTTTAATAAATATAACCATAAAAACAAAAATATTGTAATCGAAAAATATATAACACAAATATATGATGATCTAGCTGATCAAATAAACAATTTAAACATTGAGGTAGAACATGTTTACCTAAAACATGGTAATGTCAAAAAAAAAATAATAATAAAAAAAATTAAAATAAAATAGACAAAACCAAAAACCAAAAAAAAGTAGATCGTTATCAGATATAAAGTAGATCGTGAGCAGATACAAAGCAGATCGTGATCAGATGTAAAGTAGATCGTGATCAGATACAAAGCAGATCAAAATCAATATCAAAAAATTAACATACTGAAATCATATAAATTGCTGTATATATAGGAGATCGTCTTGATTTCAGCTATTTTTGCGAAGAGGTATAAAAGTAACGAAAAAAAAAATTTGTTATAATCTAGGGTCAAAACAAAACCTCAGCCAGTGTAAGATGGGAAGAGGATTTGTAAACAACTTAATAAATAAAGTACCTGTTGAATTACATCTACCTGGTTATCAGTTTTGTGGACCTGGTACAAAACTTGAAAAACGTTTAGCAAGAGGAGATAAGGGTATAAATTTATTAGACGCAGCTTGTAGAGAGCACGATATTGCATATTCACAATCAAAAGATATAGACACAAGACATCAAGCAGATCAAATATTAGCTGAAAAAGCCTGGCAACGAGTTAAATCTAAAGATAGTGATATTAAAGAACGTGCTAACGCGTGTTTTGTGACAAACGCTATGAAAGCTAAAGTGAAATTTGGATTAGGCTTGAAGGAGCAGAGACATAAGAAAAGAAAAGGAAAAATGAATAAGTGTAATAAGAAATTATTCACAGCTACTGTGAGAAAAACTTTAAAACAATTGAAAGAACAGAAACCCCTTGATATAAATGATGCTGTTAAAATAGCTCAAAAGGCTATTCATTCAAATTTTAAAGGGAAAAAGCGAGCAGACATTATAATACCGAGAGTTATACCTGTACCGAAAATTGGAGGATTTCTTCCACTTATTCCCGTACTAACAGCATTGTCAGCGCTTGGTGGTTCGGCAAGTGGAGGATCCGCTATTGTCAAAGCAGTAAATGCTATCAAAAATGGAAAAGAACAATTGGCTGAAGCTAACCGTCATAATAGATATATGGAATCAATTGCAATGGGTAAAGGGTTGTACCTCAAACCATATAAAACTGGATATGGTCTCTACTATAGTCCAGCTCCAAAAAACTATTAGATAACCTTCCCAATCGCCCATTAACAGATTTGGATTTGAATAAATATGGAAGACATCTCAAACATTTTAGGGGTGTTTTCATGCGTGATTCTTTACCTGAAAAACCATTCAAACAAGAATGCGGCATTGTTAATTTAGATGATTCAAATGGTATGGGAACACATTGGGTAGCATATTATAAAAACCACAACTATAAAGAATACTTTGATAGCTTTGGAAACTTACAACCACCACTTGAGATTGTCAACTACTTAAAATTACCTGTTGAATATAATTATGAACGAAAACAAAAATTTAATACATTTAATTGTGGGCACTTGTGTTTAAAATTTTTATTCAATAAATATAAATTAAAATGAACTAATTCAGAGTACATCGTCCCGCACTAACACAACCTACTATTAAATTTTTAAAGAAGGGGAACAAAAATGGTAACATCAGCTGAATTGGAAGAACTATTTATTAACAAAACATAGTAATCAGATTGATAAAGAGCATATAGATTTATTTATGAAACTTATAAATGAACTAAGAATATGTAACATTAGTAAAATAAGTAATCCATTTTTATGTATTAATATGTCATACGTTTGTATTATTGTGAAAATACTTTTTCACAATCCTTCAACATTTGTCGATGTCAAACATTCTATACACAATATTTGTTAACACTTAAGTTATTTAATCTGTATAAACGTATTTTTAAATTCGAATCTGTAAAAATCTGAAAAAAGAAATTAATAAAATTTTCAAAAAATAAAAAACTAATTTGTTTTAATTAATCCCTTTATTCTATAATTTCATTTATTTAAAACAGTAAAACTAAAAAATTCTAAATCCTTAAAAGCAAGTCTATTTATACTCTGGGGTGTTGTAGATCAATCAGTAAATTCAATTATGTGAAAACAGATATTACTTATACTTATGCGTGAAAAAAACCCACAGGCACAACTATACATTTCTTTCTCATCAAATTAAAAACAACCGCACAACCAACCTACCCTTTCTTATTAGTTTATATTTCTATTTCTTCTACCTGTGATCATGAGCAATACGTGCCAATAATTTACTATTAAAAAAAAAACGATCATACACATTACATGTTACACACACACTCATTCTGTCCGTCCAAACATTCGTACATACGTATATACATTTTAACATTACAGTCTACTTGTACTCTGGGATGTAGATGAGGAAACGTGCACACACTCATTCTGTCCGTCCAACCATTCGTTTTAAAAACAATACAAATGAAAGGACCAACAAAAAGCAGGTATGATCCCAAATTTGTAGGGAAAAATTGAAAATAAAAATGATTTAATTCTTTTCCAGATATGCATTCTCCCAAATTTTAACACACGCATACACATTAAAAAGCATTACCTTTTCATAATACATGTTACAAACCTAAAGACCGATCGCACACAATTCATTTAACAATTCTGCAATGTTCTTACTCTTTTACAGCTATGCATGCACCAAATTTTGTGTGGAGTAAGTGGTCCCGAACATACAAAAACATACTACTTGTAAAATATCTTGGAATGCACTTAGAAAGAGGATTAACATGGAAAGAGCATATAAAAGCAAAGAAAGAACATCTTAATATTAAAACAAAACGCATGTACTGGTTGCTGGGTAGTAATTCTGAGTTAAGTTTGGACAACAAGGTATTACTTTATAAAACGATTCTAAAACCCGTATGGACGTATGGAATAGAGTTATGGGGTACTGCCAGCAACTCCAATATTGAAATTTTGCAACGTTACCAATCGAAAACTCTTCGAATGATAGTAAATGCACCCTGGTTTGTCACCAATGATAAAGACCTGTCTATACCAAGTCAAAACTGAAATTAACAGATATAGTTCAAACTATCTCAATAGACTTAGTAATCACTCGAAAGTCCTTGCAATAAACCTACTAGATGACAGTGATGAGGTCAATAGACTTACTAGGCTTGCCTTTTAGAACTTAATTCATAATAAGTTGTAAATATGTACATTTTAATGTAAATAACTGTATTAATATCTATTTTAAGAAAAACTAAGTTAATTATTTTTTAACTTGTTAAGATATGTTTTAAACCCAATGGGGTTTAAAGCAATGTTATTTTGTAATATTTTTATTTAATTTATTTATTTATTTTTATTGTAAGATAGATTGCAAATAAATTTCGAGAAAAACAAAAATTTTTTTTGTGGGTTTGTTTGAAGTCTATGGGCGGCCAAACGGCTGGACCGATTTTCTTGAAATTTAAACAGAACCTACCTATGTCTGGAAGGAACTATAGGCTACTTTTTATTTTAAAATTTCAAGTAGGCGAGATGCCACGCCCACATACCCATATAACAATGAATGTTTGTTTGTATGTACCTTATAGAATCGTAAACTATGCATTTGATCATGTTATGATCTTTAGCAAAGTTGTTGCGCATGAGCCGACGAAGGTTTTTAAGTTGGTATGGCCAATTTCCGACAGGAGGTGCCACTGAAAATTACTAAAAATGAATTAAATCGTAAACTGTGCATTCTTTAAAAAAGTTGTTGCGCATGAGTCGACTGAGGTTGGTGCGATTAATTTCCGATGGATGGCGTCACTGAAAATTATTCAAAATGAATGACAAGAAATTGGTCGACCTACGCCTCAAGCACGGAAGAAAAGAGCGTTACGAACCTCAGAAAACTGAGACTGAAAAATCTTCGAGTATATGCCGCTAAGACCCGTTCGCTTGAACCACTTGAACAACGAGAAGTGAGATTAGAAACTGATCGAATGCGTATTACTCAGGCCCGTTCATCTGAATCATCAGGACAACGGGAAACAAAGTCAATAAAATGATTCAAAATTAATTGGACATTTGTGTAATGTCTTTCCTTCAAATTTATTTTAGTTGGTGGCGCAGCAACACGCGCAGTATACAGCTAGTCTTATATATAAAAATGAATGTGTGTTTGTTTCAAGTCTATAGACGGCTAAACGGCTGGACCGATTTTCTTGAAATTTTAACAGTACTTTCCTATATGTCTGGAAGGAACTATAGGCTACTTTTTATGTTGAAATAGGCAAATAAAATAAAATAAAATAATTAAAAAAAGTATGAGTGTTATTGTCTAACAGAATATTACGTATATGTCACCCATCAGCTCTATGTAATATTTTATACACGACAGTAATTGAAATCTTATACAGAAAAACGAATGTGTGTTTGTTTGTAAGTTTGAAGTTAATAAAACGACTAAACGGCTGAACCGATTTTCTTGAAATTTTCACAGTATCTTCCTGTATGTCTGGAAGGAGTTTTAGGATACTTTTTATGTTGAAATTTCAAATGAGCGAGGTGCCACGCCCACATATACTACATTACCTACTATTGTAAGCTAATAAAAAATGGATATATTGGAAAAACTATAATAGCAAGATACCTAAAATTTTGTACAAGTAACTACAGTTTCAATATAAATATTTTGGACAAAAATGAGCGAACTAGCAATAGTGGGTGTGCCACCTCCCGTATAAAGTAAATACGAAAATCTGTATATCTGAAAAACTGTAACAGCTAGCGTCCCCAATTTTTGTACAGGTAGCTTTAGTTTAAACATAAATATTTTGGACAAAAATAGGCGATCTAGCAAAAGTGCCCGTGACTCCTCCCATATAATGTAAACTGTAAAATCAGCATATCTAGAACACTAGAACAGAACTACTCAAATTTTGTACGAATATCTTTAGGTTCAATATGATTTTTTTTGACAAAAATGGCCGACCTATCATTGGGAGCATGGCACCTTCCATATAAAGTAAATACTAAAATCTGCATAACTGGAAAATTTTGACAGTTGGAGTCCCCAAATTTTGTACAAGTAACTTTTGTTTAAATATAAATATTTTGGATAAAAATAGGGAGTTCATCAAAAGCAGGCGTGGCACCTCCCAATTAAAGTAAATAATAAAATCTGCATATCTTGAACACGCCGTTTGGGTATGGCTAATAAGCCGCAGTTTGGGTGAGAATAAAAATCAAATCTTTTTCAGCTATGAAGCCGTTTTGATCACTATTTTATTCTAATTCTATCAATCAACTAATAGCTTTTTACATAAATTTCTTAAGTCTAATTTCTTACATATTAATACTTATGACCTAATTTAGTTTTTACTTAACTTAGAGTGTGCATGGTCAGCATTTGCTACTTTGCAATTATTACGTATAGAAAATTTGTATAATGCAATTTGATACCTCGTGCCATTGGTCATTGACAGTTTTGTTTATATTATTGAGGAATGTATCAAAATGCATTTTTAGGTAGCACAAACGTAACCAACACAGTGGATAAGTGTGACCAACACACTACAATCTAGAAAACTATAACAGCTAGGGTCCCCAGTTTTGTATACCAAATAAAATAAGTAGTTGCAAAACTCATCACATAAATTACCTGTGACCGACGCAAATACAATTATTTGTTAAATTTTAATAACTTTAATTTTTTTTCAAAAAGTTTTTGACCTGAACCGATTTTTTACCTACTCATTTAGGTGAAATATAAAAAAATAAATATAACACGCATTCGGTTTTAGAATTCAGTTGAATCTTTGATTCTAAACAAGTTAAACGTTATTTGAGTGATATTTGTTTTGCAACAATTTAATGCCCCCAAAAAAGCTTCCTATTCCAGAAGCACCAAAAATACATAGCGTTTGCAATACCAGAGAGCAAATGAAAGTTCAGAAGAGCGTGAAATTTGCGTGAGGACTGAAAGGAGTCGAGCTTCAACCTCTAGCGCCGCCGAAACGCCACCACAGCGTGAAGAACGCCTTGAAGGACTACGACGACGTGCCAGAACATCAAGAGCTACTGAAACGCCTTCAGAAAGCCAAGAGCGCCCTGAAAGTCGACGAAATCCTACCTCTTTAGCACGAGCTTCTGAAACGCCGTCAGAACGCGTAAGATGTCTTGAAGGTCTTCGACAACATGCCACAACCGCACGAGCTACCGAGACATCGTTGGAACATGAAGGTCGGCTACAAAGCCAGCGAAATCGTACGGAAACATCACGAGCCACAGAAACGCCTTCAGAACGTGAAAGACGTCTTGAACTACGAGCATCAACATCTAGAGCTGCTGAGACACTTGATCAACGTGATGCACGTCTTAAACGAAAACGATCCCAATCACCAAGGTCAAGAACTGATGCGACAATGGATCAACGCGATGTACGCCTAGAAGGAAAAAGACTACGAGCATCAACACCTAGAGCTGCGAATACACCAGATCAACGTGATGCACGTGTAGAAGGAGAGGGCATACGAGCATCAACATCTAGAGCTGCTGAGACACCTGATCAACGTGGTGCACGTCTTGCAAGAAAACGATCCCAATCATCAAGATGAAGAACTGATGAGACGCCGGATCAAAGCGATGTACGCCTAGAAAGAGAGAGTCTACGAGAAACAACATCTAGAGCAGCCGAGACGCCGGATCAACGTATTACTCGAATTCAGAGTCGGCGAAGTAGAGCCGCAGCATTAATACAAATAGAATAAGAAATAATTATTATGAAACATTGTAAATATCAGTAACAAAATAAATATTTTAATATCCAGATTTTTTCTTATTTTATTACGTTGAGGTTATTGACTAAAAACAATGAAAATATACATAAGAAAAAATTTATATCAATATATTTTGAATATTTATATTTCATATCGATCGTAAAGGTAATAAAATAAAAATATTTAAAGATAAAATTGTTGAGTAAAATATTTGCGATAAGCTTTGTATGTATGTTATGTGTTGTAAGAGAACTTAAAAAAGATTTTTATATTTCAGTGCCTAGAGTAGTAGATTGAAACACATTTAATCTTTTTAGTTTGTATAATGAAATAAAAATCATTTTTCAAAACTGGTATTATTTTGTGCTATTGTGATCAACAACATTTTGTCATTTCTGGTAGAAAGCAATTTGGTCTTTCCAATTTTCCATTGTCAATTCATATCGTACTCAAACATCAGGCTTTTTGGGTATCCAGTTTTATTTGTATCAAAGATTTATCAAAACAACTTTTGCACTGAAGAATGCGCAGATGATATTCAGTTGACCTTAAAAAGTCCAAAACAAACTTTAGCTGCAAATATTGTGACATATTGGATATATTGTGACACATTGTGACATATTGTGATTTTTTGGATAAAATGAATCATTAGACCACGGTAAATGTGTAAACCCTTTTGAATCTAAGCGCATACATAATAATGGATAAAAGAACATTAGACTTTAATATCAGGGCTGCTGTTTAATAAATGGATCGAAAATTGATATTGTAAGTGCCGCCAATAACAGGCTTATATGGCCAAATCATGTTAACGTATTGATAAGTCAAACTGATAGCAAGATTCGTCGGTTTTAAGCCGGCAAAATATATAATTCCACCATACATTAGGTAATATCGTAACTAATACTATGTTTAAAGTGTTTTTGCAAATTGAGATTCGCTTTAAGTTGTTGAAGGCTTTTGGAATTGTCTAACACATCCACAGCAATATATTTAACACAACATTAGTAATAGTTAATATAATTGTTATGTATCTTGTACAACTTTAATAAAGTTAATCTTTTGTATTGTAAAGAATTTATAGTTCAGTGAACATTGCTTTCCTGTATTATAAATATTTAATAAAATTATGAGGTAATTGAGGAAATAAATATATGAATTTGAATTGATAGGATTGTACTGCAAATTTAAGGCATAGTTTCTTTTATTACTTCATGGAAGACATGCACAACATAATTGGTTATTACAACTCTTCAGTCCGGATTACAACATAGCTCCTCATACCACTTATGTTGAGTGTGTTAATTTTATACGAATTATTTATTTATATGGCCACCACCGTATAGACCATACTTAGGTAAGATAGTTCTTTACTTCTAGATGTACGAGCCCTAACCGTTATCAATTCGTACACAGAGCATTTTTCTTTGATATACGAATATTTTCTTATTCCATATTTCGGAGAATAATAATGACAAAGCCTTGAGAGATGTATTTTCTGAAAGGTAATTTCATAATCTTTAATTTTGTATAAAATAAGTTTATTTTTTTATAAATTGTCTGACCACTATTTACTCACTATTTTCTTTTGTTATCTAGCATTTCTTTATTTTTATTATAATGATACATTTCACTTATTTATAATTTATCAAAAGTACCACAAAAATTAACTTCAGAATTAAATTATACACTGCACAAATTAATAGTAGTCAAACAGTTTTTGATGGAAATAATTGACTTTTGTTTCAGAATGTGTTTTCAAAGTATTTACCCCAAAATGTACAAATTTATATTAATTTAAAGATTAGGGTGCCCTGGTAGTCTAGAGGGTTAAATTGCCACCAGATACTCTGTGACACTACACTGAGCATATGGTCAAGTTACTCCGCTCGTATATAATTAAAATATAAGTTGTAATTGTATTGTAATTAATAAATAAATAAATAAACTTAAAGATTATAGAATTACCTTTCAGATACAGCGACTCTTAAGGCGCAGTCATTATTATTTTCTAAAGTAAGTTATTTTGAATGTTGATATATGAAAAAGCGCTTGGTGTATGAATTGATAGTGATTACGTGATACATTTTTTTTTTGTTTTCTAACATTTTTATGATTTTATTATAACGGGACACTCTCATTTATTTTTAATTTAATTTTTCAAGCCACTTTGGCAAGAATTTTTACACCCTGCTAACTTATTGTGGTCAGATAATTTTGGTCCAAAAATAATGAAATTTTACATATTTTTGTTTTTTCAATACATTTATAAAATACGTTATAGTGTTTTAACACCAAAATTTACAACCTGATTTTAGCATTAAAACAAATTTCTTAAATTTGGTTTTAAATTCATGACATTTATGACTGCGCAACAGGTGTTTTTGTTTTAATTTTGTCTTTTTTTGTTTATTTATGTTTTATTAGTTTTAGGGGTGGATTCTTATTATTTTATTTTGGTATAAGTTGATGATATTTTGGTAGAATAATAGAATAATTTTGAAAGGAGATGAACCATTTTATTACAGAAACGTAATTCATAACTATTGTATTTGGTGATACCTTTCATCGATCGTCACTAACTTAGTATTTAAACAATTTAGAGGTATACATATTCACAAATTCCTGAAACAAAAAGTTATGAGTATATATTTTGTTATATTTTTCTTTTTACTTACCTTTTGCACATGGATCTTTTTTCATTGTGAAGGGAAATTGCTTATAGTTCGATTAATAATGAGAAAAATTCCGAACTTTAACTTTTTCATTCAAGAAATTAATAAATACTGGTAATATACACAAAGTTCTGCGAGAAAAAAAGTTTATGAGCAATATGTCTTATTTCATCTTGATATATTGAGCTTCTTAATTACCTTTTGCACAGGAAACTATATTCATTGTAACCAGAAACCACACAAATTTAGGTTAATAATTAAATATTTACATATTTTTAGAATTTTCATTGAAAAAATTAAAAAATATACCAAATTTTCCCATTTAAAAAAAATAGATGTTTATTTACATTTATTTATTTATTTACACCTGTTTTTGTTATTATTTTTTTTCAGCTGTTTTCAACATTTCTATGTCGGTAGCTCTGATTTAGTACATCGAAAACAATGTTGTATTTCATAAAACCTACTTAAAACCAATACAAAAAAGGTTTTAAGATGGTTTTAACACAATAATTTTGTACGGTAAAACCAGGTTTTATTTATGGTTTTAACGTTAAAACCAACCTTTGCGTTAAAACCACTCAGTATGAAAACACTATTAAACTTATATACAGAATTAAAGATTATAAAATTACCTTTCAGAAAATGTAACTCTCAAGGCGTTGTCATTATTATTATCTAAAATATGGATTTTTTAATATTCGTATATCAAACAAAAATGCGTGGTATACGAATTAATAGTGGTTAGGGCTCTATATGTACCAGCAAAGTAAATAAAAATCGATGAAATTAATTACGTTTTCAAGTTGTGCGACGATCTGAAAGTCAATCGTTTCAAAATTCGAAGCTCTTAGGTTTTGTTTTGTTGTAGTAATTTTTAGGGTCATTATTACAACTTGCCGTTAAACTTGGGTTTAGTTAAGGTACCTTTAGCTAAAAGGAACTGGAAAGTTATCTTTAACTTATTTTCGTTATAACAACTTACAGATAAAATTTTTCAAAAAATGGCAGTGCCGGAGCAATGTCGATAAAACTGCTCAATTATACAAGTTTTTTTTAACACAATGGCAACCGCGGGCTTAGTTTTTTTGTTGTATATGCTCATTTTGTTTAAATTTGAAGTTGCCATAATGAAAATAATATATAAAAATGTTAAAGGTAGGATGATCCTCCCTTTAGCTTAACGATCACTTCTATCTTATTGGGTACTCATAATAACGAAAAACAATTTATCAATTTAAAATCCTCCCTTTAGCTAACGGCAAGTTGTAATAATAATACGCTGTAAATAAGTTTTATTTCCCCTTAAACGAATTATGGTTTGTTTTGGACTCTTTTTTATCAGCAGCAACAACCACAATTATTTACTATTGGAAAACAGAAACACAAAAAGAACATGAAAATAAACTGGCAGTAAAAGTTTTGAGAAATATGCAGGCAGACAATAATGAATAAACTTTTATGGATGCGGGTGTAAGAACACAATAAAAAATTTCAAAAGAGGGGAGCCTATTCAACGATATGCAGTTGGGTTGCATGGTTTATTGAACAAGTCATGGTCATGGCTCCGAGATTTAAATGTGGCTTCCATTGTTGAAGTTTCCATAACTTTAAATTCTCATTTTAAACCCAAATATTGATTCATTTAAGGTTTTAATAAATAACATTGAACTTTGGATTCAAATTAATCAATTTCTACAACAAAAATCTTTTAATATTGTATGTTTATATTCCGCTTTAGCGTTTTCATAAACGAATCTTTCATAGGAAAATATGAGAAAGTTTTAAAACTTAAATACTCTTTGGCTCATTGCTAATGCAAGTACTTAATAAAAGTATTTATTTCTAAAATAGTGTCTTAGTTACAAAATTTTAGTTAAATTAAATTTATAAAGTATACTATTGTAATTCATCTTCTGATGAACATACATTTTTTTATCTATGTTCTGCAGTTCTCGTGCTAGTATAGTTCTAAAAATTCTTTTAGTTTTTTCCATGCCGGTGAGTTCGTTAGGGTCTTTTTGGACATTTTCATCATTTCCATAATATACTACAAATTTTTTTCGCAAGATCATTTCTTATCTTCCTGTAGTTTATTTATAATAGTTACGCATGCGTTTCACCAATGCCAGATGCCAAATATTCAAATTGGATTGCTAACTGTTTACCCTAATTGAAGAATCAATCGTGGAATAATTAACCATTATATGTTTTATTTTACTTCCTTGTTTTTTTTTTTTTTTTTTTTTTTTTTTTTTTTTTTTTTTTGGCGCGTTTTGCCTTTAAATTGTGCGTCCCAGTTAGACAGATATATAAGTTTTGATGCCTAGCATTCCATTTTGAGGTACGACATACTTGAATTTTTTATAGGGGGTTATATGTGCCTTCGGAATATAAAAGTGGCATGTAAAAGTTTGCTCATATTTCCATTATAGTAGCCATTTCTGTACGTTACTGTTATGTGATTGTAGTTGTTATGATGTAGTAGTAAGATCTTAATGGGTGTTAACAAAAGTTTCTGGGACCATGTGTAAAAAATAATACTTGATTCGATGTAATATGAAGTTTAATAATATAAGTCTCTAATTACTTAAAAGTGCATACTTTCTGATTTCGGTATGTTCTGTAATTAAATGTTTTCTTTACTAAAATTGCTTCAACCTCCTATAGAAACTCGACTCTATCCTCCCTTACAAAATTTTAATTTCCAAAACAAAGCGTATGTTTTGAGTTTAACTTTTTTTCAGTCAACGAATCTACATTAGGATTGTTCAAATTAAGAAAATTAATTAGTTCGCAATGTCTGCTCAATTTCATTAATTAATTGACATTTATTGCAATTATGTTTAATTTTTTTTGCATAATATTACAAGTGACAGCATTCAAAGTCCCAATGCATCAAAAAGAGAAAACATCATATCAATTTTGTTTTCGACAGTTTATAATTTGATTTGATAAGTTTTCAATTGAGTTTTTGTATTGCAATATTTTTGTATTCTTGTATAATAGAATTTATTATAGAATTTCTGTTATTAGTATTATAATTCACTTGTCCATCAATTATTCTATTATCGAAGCCATTCATTAGTAACATGTCAGCAAGACTTATGTTTGGATTAATATTCGAAAAATTACAAAATCATTAAACATTCAAGCGAGAAGAAAACGTCGAACGTTGACAATTAAATCTAAACTTCCTATTCCAGTAAGTGATTCGCATTATCCAGCAGATGATCTGTAGGATTGAGTTCTACTTCTGGTTGTTGACATGATACAACCGCAAGATGCCTGTTTGCAATTTCACCTGAACACTAATATCCGCGTATCACAAAGCTCTACGCCAAAACAGCATACTGCTTTGTGTGATGAACTGATGATTTGTTTAGAAGACGAACAAATTTAACACTCCATCCAATTCATTGGCTATTGAAAAAAAGACAATTCAAACATAAAATTTAATTACAAAATAAAAGCAGCAAATGAAAACAATACCATCTATTGATGTTCATTGTTGTGATATTTAGCTTGAGGAAGTCAAATAAACTGCACATATTCATCTCAAGGTATCAGTGCCTTTTGGAAGTATGTATAACATAAAGAGCACGTATCTGAACCCATGTAAAGGTACAATTCATGCATAAGAGCAAAATATTACACGGTAATGCTTCGTCGAACATTTCCTCATAAAGATTAATTGTCTACTTTTTAATAATGCATCGGAGCACTAGTCTAGTAGGTAGTGTGTTGGCTTATTAGACGTAAAGCCCGGATTCGTATCCCAGGTCAGACATCAAAACGAAATATAAAAAAAATATTTCTTCGGCGACTTCCTCTCAGCAGATTTCTGGCAAAAACTCTGAGAGTAAATAAACCTACCATGAAAAAGTTTCTCAAAAATCTGTCGTTCGGAGTCGACGTTAAACTGTATGTCCCGCCACTCACGTATAAAATTAACACAAAAAACAAGAATGGTGGCAGGAGCTAGGCCGTAATCCTGACTGAAGGGTTGTAATGGCCAATTCTGTATGTATGTATGTATCGCAGCACTAAATTCTAATGCCTAGTAGGTAAATCGGTATTCAATTTTTACTATTTTTTTCCTTTTATTTTGTTACTCTATAAAATATTACCATTTTTATATTTCATAAACGAGAGGGCAAAAAGTGTTTCTTCTCATGAAGTTTATTATATTTAGATTTTTAAAAACTGTTAATTTTTGTTCATAACGAAAATGTTGAATTAAAATAATGTTCAGTATTTAAAAAAAAGAAATAATCGAAAATCAATTCTATCAGTTTCAGAATAAATTCTTTGTGGTGAAACACCGAACTAAAACGAAACCAAAGAAAACAAACAAAATAGAGGAGACCATTCAATTTAAAACTGGTGTGAACAACCCCACACTTCTACATACTCATACCATACCATACATTGCACATGAAATGCACATCTACGTACCAGCATATCGTACGAGTACTGCTGAAGTAAAAATTTCAATAATCGACTTTGGCATAAAAGACTAGAAGTAGAATTTTTTGGTCAAGCATCCTTTAGTTCGCATACTAGTTTGTGTGATGCATATTCATATGTGTAGTAGGCATGTACAAGTGTGTGTTAGCTAGTGTTTGGTGTACTTTAGCAAAATCCCTGGGGTGTTTGAAGCACACAAATACAACTATATTTCAGAGAAAATGAAAAAAAAAAATAAGTGGAAAAAATGTATTTTGCTGTTTATGGTTTGATGTTCCGTGAGCATGTGTATAAGCCTTACCCCATTTGGTAGATGTTCTTGCCAGAGATGGAATCTATGTTCTGAAGTACTAAATTTAAGTAAATTCCTAAGATAGAACACAAAGAATTTAAGGTCCCTAGAAGTATATGGAACAGCAGCTCTTAATAGCTTTTTTTGTTATAAACTTATGCAACTCAAATTTTTTTGAAGATCTAAATCTGTGCCCTTGTAATTATCACTAAAGAGTACATATGCGTTTGTACATAAACGTACTGTTATGTGTGTGTGAAAAATGAACTCATCTGCATCTATTTTGATGAACAAATGACCCCTATAAAAATAAAACACCTATAATGTTTTAATTAAATTTTAACAAAAATTAGGAGCAAAAGCTAATTTTGGTTGAAATCTTTGTTAAGGTAAAATTTTTCATGTTATATTTTGTCTAAATTTAAATTCATTTTGTCTTAGAAGTAATGATCAGTCTATTTAATAAATTCATTTAATTTGTTTTTTTTTATTATAAATAATTTTTTTTTATTTTAATGAAATAGTTTTGGGAAAAATGAATTACTTTTTGTTTCCGAATGCAAGCATAGTTCATAGTGTGAGTTCATAGTGTGTATCTTCGATTTATAAATCTACACAGCAGTACATTTCTACACATTCAAATGTTCCCACAGAAAATAGTGTACATACAAACAACAATTGAGGCTGACTAAAATAAGTTAATCGGGAAATATTGAGTGGATTGTGTGGGTGTAAAATATTGAAACACTAGTGCATATCATTTTTGTTCATCCACCTGAAATTATAGGTACTGACAAAGAAAGCTGTAACGAAAATTGTAATCTGTCAATTGCTCACCGATCAAATCCTATAATTTCTTTGTTGTCGTTTATCAGTGCTTTAGTAAGAACTTCAGTACTCTCAATATTACTAGAGAAAACAAAAAAATGCAGATTTTTTTTAAATTTCAAAGTTTGATGACAGATTTTCTTTTCGTAAAGCTTTCCTTTATTAATTTTTATCTCTTTTTTTTCACGCTGAGGAGTGGTAAATGTACCTAACCGCACCATAGAGGAAGTCGTCACATCATCCGTGTGTGGGGCCCTCACCCACTAAATCCTCCCTCGTCTCGTGGACTTCTTGCGCCCACTCCGGAACTACGCTGGTATTACTTCGGAGTGGAGTCCCTTTGGCCCCTGTGTGTTCATATCCGCGTCCGGATTGCGTGTCGAAAGTTGAAGAGACATCTAAGTGTCTCCACTATTCCTTTCATCCAGGTCCCTGATACGAATTTCGCCTGATACGTGTGCCAGTTTCATCTATTCCGGCGTGCCCACATGTTCCGCAGCCTCAAGATCCCTCTTCTTCAGTCTTAGAATGCTCTCCACGTAATTCGCCACTGAGGTCCAATTTTTCCTACTCGCGATCATAACCCCGACAATGTTACCGGCCGTAATTATTAATTCATTTCTTATCTTAGTCAGATATATTCTGCCCAAGCTTTCTAAAAGCTGTAACCAAGCTAACAATTTTCATCTATGATCGTGTCTAATTCGCCATTCAGGTAATCGAATTTGTATATTGGAGTAACTATCCTGTAGGTCAAGCTCTGCAATGAGCGATAAATACTAATGAAAGTATATTCTAAAACGATGCCAGAGCTTTAAAAAATATTTTTTTGTCAAAAAGTGCTAAAAACTAAATCAGAAAGAGTCATTTCATCACATACATACATACATACATACATAATTGGTCATTACAACCCTTTAGTCAGGATTACGACCTAATTTCTCACACCACTTATGTTGTGTGTGTTAATTTTATACATGAATGGCGGGACCTACAGTTTAAAGTCGACTCCGAACGACAGATTTTTGAGAAACTTTCCTTGGTAATTTTATTTACTCTCAGAGTTTTTGCCAGAAATCTGATGAGAGGAAGTAGCCGAAGAAATACTTTTCGTATTTTATTTTGATGTCTGGCCTGGGGCTCGAACACTGGCTTTTCGTCTAATAAGCCAACACACTACCTACTAGACCACGGCGGCGGCCTACTCGACGACGGCGATCCACAAAGGAATATTTTGTCCTCTTTGGTAGTCTAGTTGTGTCAATATTAGTAGTCTCAAGGTTGGTATAACTATTTCGGTAGTCACTTTATCAGAGGACAAGACGCAGTTCTAGACTTGCACATGCACCTATAATGATTCACTTGTATGTAGAGGCTTGTGGAGTAGCGGTGTAATAATTATTAATGGAAAGCCGCAATGGAGCAAGGTACCATGTGGCATTCTAAATACTTTCTCCTGATAGAATATTGTTACGTTTTTACCTTTTTAAAAACGTTTAAATATGAGTTCGTTAATTGCAAACAGAGTAAAAACAAATATGTGTTTAATTTCAGATAAATTCACTGTTCCACGTATATAACAATAACTACAACAATTATTCGTTATACTTATCACACAATTATTCGCAATGGCGATCTTCAAACTGTTTTGTTCTCACGCAACTTCACAGAAGGCTTACTGAATTCTGACTGACTGCTGCCTGCTTTGTCTTGCCCTTTTATAGTCCGACACAACCAGTCTAACGAACATTCTTGAAGTGGAAGGTTCATGTTCTCGCCTTCTCGAGAACTCTATTGGTACTACATTGTTGTTTGTGTACTTTGCTTATGTTGTTACTTTCTTATTTACTTGCCTTTTTCTTTCATACTTCTGGGTCTCCTTTCATGTTGTTGTTGGTATATGCAACCAAGTTCGTTGTATTGGTGGGTGTGTAGCTTTTGTTTATTGTCAATGTTAAACGATGTGTTCATTTGAAATGATATTAGGTCGTTTCCATTTGCGTAACAATATCATGCAACATCAGCGCTGTAATGAAAATGTTTGTAGTTCTGTTTAATATAACTAACGCATTTTCAATAAAAATATAACATTGATTGTTCCATTTGTTTATACTTTATCCAGTGGTAAGATAAAATAATCATGATATTATTCCATCTACCTTCCTAAAGCAATCAGGAAATTTTTTTGCAAATCTTAACTAAAAAATAAAGGCAAACTTGTATAAAAGAATCAACAACAATATAATATTAATTACACGGTGTGACAGTCAAAATACACCCAACTAATGTACCCAACTATGTGTATGTTGTGAGTTTTATATTTTACGTGAAATTGATACATTTTGCGATAAACAATCAAGATCCTTCAAAACTTTGGAAAATTTTTGAACTAAAAGTTCATTTGAGAATCAGAATGTTATCGCTTATTGTATATTTTTTTTTATTAAAGTTTACTACTATGAACAGACAAACATGAAAAATATGCAAAAATTCACATTTGTCAAGCTTACCTCATCAAACCCCATAGTATATTAAGTCAAATAATATATATATGTATATCGTTTTAAAAGCCCATCCCTCTCCTTTCTAGCAAGGTTTAAGTTCTGAACATTGATTCAGATATATTTGTGTAATCAATAAATTTGAGCGTAAAGTCCAAAAAACAGTTTTTGTCAAATAAAACAAGTTTGGAGGGTTCAAGAAATATAAAAAAAAATATTTTTAGGTTCTACTCAACAAAACTCACAACTTAAAATATGTCATTAGCTGGGTGTATTTCGTATTTTGTCGCATAGTGTTATTAATTACAAAAGTAATTATAAAAAAAAAAAACAACATAACCAGAAAGTTTTTAAACTTCTGTGTGACTTATAAGCGCATTAAAAGACGCAACAAGACTCTGGGGAAGCAGCCACAACATGGGAGTTTTTCGAAGAAATGAATGAAGTATATCGAGCCATATTCGCCAAAAAGATGTAACCTTCAAAATTAAAATTTTACGGGAGAAGGTTTTTTTTAATAAATTCAGTTTTAATAAAGCTATTCCTTTGAAATTTAGAATGAAAGTTTTGTTTTGTGTGATATATTTAATTTTAATAATTTTGATTAGATATTTGCAATGTAACTGTTGTTTTTGTGGGTTATATTTTTTTTCGCTGTTCTGCTGGCAAACTACCAGTAAAAAATATGTGGGTTAACACCATATTTTACAGTATGGATAAGGTTTTTCGATTTAAGCCTTTGTGTTGGTTCACACCACACTCTTTTCCGATTTTTGCAATTTTGTAGTTCATATTTTGACTCGTCTGTCCAAATAATTATGTTCCAAAATAATTCAGCCATATTTCTATAAATATTTATTTATGTAAATATTTATGGTGGAGACAGTCTCATGGTGTGGGGATGTTTTTCCTCTTCAGGAGTTGGTAGACTCGTTAAAATTGATTCCAAAATGACTGGAGAGCACTGTGTAATTATTTTGAAAGAAAATCTTTACAGCAGTGCGGAATAAAAGGGCTTGGGGGAGTTTATCTTTCAACAAGAGAACGACACCAAGCACACGAGTAAGGTCCCTAGAAAATATTTGAAGAAAATAATGTTGAAAAATTAGAATGACCTTCTCAAAGCCCAGGTTTAAACCCCATAGAGCATCTTTGTGCTATCTTAGATGACAAAATCCCGATGGAGTCCAGAACAAATATTCAAACATTTTGGGAAAAAATGCAAAGTGAATGGAGGGCAATTCCTACAAGTACTTTGAAGAACCTTGCGCTAAGTATGCCGAAAAGATTAAGAGAAGTAATAAATAACAAAGGAGGAGCAACTTCGTACTAAATTTTGAAGTTATTTAATTATTTATAATATTTTCTAGTGAAGTGTTACTTTATTTTGTCACTTGAAATTCCTTATGTCCCGTATAGTTTCTATTATAAATAGAAAATATAATGAAAAAATTCAATGTTAAGTTCCCTATTAGATAAAATATTAACCGAATAAAAAATGAAACTATAATTTACAAACATTTGAAAACAATAAACATATGCTTTAATCAAAAAACAAAAAATATTTCAAAACGCACTTTATTTTGTCCGACAGTGTATATGTATCGAGTCAACAGGCATCATGGTGTGTCCAAGCAACAACGTAACTTGTATATAAGTTTCAATACATATTGATTAAAATCTTTCAGAATACGAATTTTTAATATATTTCTCCAATAATTGTGTTTTTTTTTTGCTTACTGTTTCAGTTTATTTCGATTATTTAAAAAAGGATTTTAAAGTAACCCACACACTCGCTCACAAAAAATGTAAACAAATTCACCATATGGGGTTACGTTAAAATTGTTTTTGTTATAAAATCATAACGGTTAAATATACAGTCATGAAATATTTGCAGATAATACAATTTATCGATAACTATCGATTTCGATAAAAAAATCGATTACGGTGAGGGTTACACCAATTTTGCGAATATGGCTCGATATGGTTCCCGGTTTGACATCTGTCCCTGCATCAATTTTAGAAAGTTTTTCGCAGTGAATTCCCCCGAAGTCACAATGTCGTCACCAGAACCTGCTCCGAAAAAGAAGCAATACAAAATTTAATACATACAGAAGAAAAGAAGTTGAAGTTGGAAGAAGAGAAATTAGAAGAAATGAGCAGCTTGCGTATTCTATTAAGTGAAGCTATTGGCAAAAATAATATAAAAATATGTTTTAAAAAGATATGCCAATATTGTGCTGTTCCAAAAATGAATTTTTATATTTAACCTTTATATGTTTAAGTGCCTTTATTATAACTGAAGTTACCTGTGAAATATTTTATTATTATTTTATTTATTTTTACTAGTCAAAAGCTATGAATTTTAAAGCCGATATTTTATGATAATATATAATTAAAAACTGAAATTAAATCAAAAAAAGCAAAAACTCCAATTGAAAAGAGCTCTAATATTAATTTATTCTTATGCTGAAATAAGCGTCGTCAGTTCTGTTCTCTCTCCTTTAGCTTCATCCCTTTGTAAAGCAGTAGGACTATGTACTTCGCTATTCAAGCTGAAACTTCTATGGTTGCTTTTACCTCTGAGTTCAAAATCATTCACATTTGGTTTCTCATTTTCAATTATTATGTTATGAAGCACTAAACAGACCATGATAGTTTGCTTTGCTAGACCTATAGTTTGTATTTCCATATAATTTAAAATTCGAAATTTTTTCTTTAAAATTCCAAACGCTTGTTCTACAAAGACTCTTGTAGAACTTAAGACGTAATTAAATTTTTTTGTTCTCGCGTAAGATATCCATTATCCTTATATGACGTCATTAAAAACGTTTCTAGCGGATAAGCACCATCCCCAAAAGGTGACTTTCTGGTGGTATTTGTATATCTTTGTTCACGATAGCTTTTTGGATAGGGCTGTTGTGCCACACAGAAGCATCATGACATCTCCCAGGATAGCCAACAAAAACATCGATAAACCGCAATTTACTATCTACAATAGCCTGGAGATATTGGTTATGATTGTAAATGTAAAGATTTAGCTAAGGTG
This sequence comes from Sarcophaga carnaria, assembly GCA_958299815.1. Lineage (NCBI taxonomy): Eukaryota > Metazoa > Arthropoda > Insecta > Diptera > Sarcophagidae > Sarcophaga > Sarcophaga carnaria. Next base: position 85,709,043 of record OY283152.1, on the reverse strand, counting down.
ACCTGCACTACTAAGGAGTATGTCCCCTTTCTATTATAGTAACTAATACTGTCCTTTAATGGTTGAGACATTCGAATGTGAGTTCCGTCTATGCAACCTATTACAAATGGGAACGGTAGTGCGCGGCTGGCCTTAAACTGCTCCATTATTATTCTTTGGCTTGTCTCGGTCGAAGGAAATATTATTATTTTACTTTTGAGTAACAAAATTACTTTAACAGTTTTTTAAATGACCTATATGCCGTGGCTGCTCCTATACCAAATCGATCTCCTAATTCCCTAAAGCTGTTCTGATTGCTCAGCTTCCAAAGTGTTAGGTAAATCGATTTGGTCAAGGGTAAACATGGTCGCCCTTTATTCCGCTTTGGCCACAAAGGCTCTAGCATGTTTTTCAAAGCTTAGAAAAAAGATTTGAAAATAGATTGAATAAAAATGCTAATTATTTACCTTAAAAGTATTAATGTTCATTCTAAAATGGCTGCTCATACGTCGTCCGGCAGCTTCGATATAACTTCCCATAAGTTGCAAATTTTTCGTATTTTTCTTCGTTGTTTTCGTTCCACTATTAAAACGTTTCTTTTTATTGATTTTATTAATCGTACCGAATTTTGAGCAGTGGTCCCTCCCGAACTCCCTGATAAATTAAAAAAATTTTTATTAAAATCTGAATAGCCGCACTTTCCTTTTCAGATTTTTGTTTAATATGATGCATTGTAGTGCGTACATTTCGTATTGTAAATGTAAACAAAGCACATAGTTGCATTGTTTGGTAACTTTGCATATGTACATAATTTAAATACCACAGCAGAATTGCATATAAACTTTGTCTTGATACATTTTGGAAGACAGCCCAACTCTTGTTATTCTGAATACATGTCAGAAAGTCCGCATTGAATCTTTAATGCTTTTTCCGCATCTGGATCCGTATTAAAAATTTTATATCGTAAAGTATTACCTGTGGTGATAATTTCATTAATTTTTTTTTGATGTGAGGTTTTCAACGTTTCTACACTATGCACGTTTTTCCCATTAAACTAATAAAGTTGTTATCGGTTAATGGATCTTCAACTATAAATTCTTCTAAATCATCGTAGTTTAGCGAGTCAAATTAATCTTTTCCAATATCAACAACTTTATAATCGATGTTGATATTTCACCACCACTATATGGCCATGTAGTATCCCAGCATGAATTTAACCTCTTAGGGGATGATTTTTTTATGGTGACAAAAAATGATTAAACTTTGTTTTCTTTTTAAATTATTTAATTTGATTTAAATAGGAATTCAGAAAACAAAAAACAATGAAAATTCACAAACGTCCACATTTGTGGTCACTGAGCGTTAATGGTAATATATGTTTGAAATGATTTCATACATTCCGGGCATATCAGGCATTTCGCACAAATGTAGCGAGTTCGTCTTACACAATTTTTGTCGTGACATCTGGGGGATTTTTCAGCTCCTTGTATTTATGATAATGACCTATACCGTCCAGTCTAATTTCAGGATTAACTTTATTCCAACTTTTAGATTTTTGAGGTGGTGATGGTAAAACTTATTATATTAAATATATCTGATATTTTTTTTCAAATATTAACGGTTTCTTGATATAATCCAATAAAACAGCCTGTCGAAGAATTATTTCAGGTTTTTTTATTTATCTGCCTATGCGTCGGAAGTAATATCATCAGTGCAGACAAACGGTAAAATGTTTACTTCTGTTGTTGGAGGATTTGGTAGTTAATAAGATATTATAAAATTTTTGTTTTTTTATTATTATTATAATTATAAAAAATTAAACGTCCACATATGTGGCCAAGGGGGTGAAGTGGTTAATGTTTGCTGTCGCAGTTTAGAAATCGCTAATGCTGCCAGTATAAATTGTTTAAAACGACTTGATCAGCGGTTTTTATGTAGTATTTTTTTAAAAGTGAAAATTATTTCTTGATCTAAGGTCTGAATTTTAAGGGCTTAAGAATAAAACAATATCTAAGAATTTAAAATCTGTTGAAATTTTAAAAAATTTAATTTTTAATCGCCTAAATTTAAATCCGCATAAAACGAGACGTGAGTGTATTTACTTAATTGGTCAATAACACGACCTAGTTTTTGACACCACCAGCCATGTGTTAATTTTAACCATGTGTGGCGGGACCTACGGTTTAAAACCTCCAAACGACAGATTTTTTGAGAAACTTTTCATGGCAATTTCATTTACTCTCAGAGTTTTTACTAGGAATCCGCTAAGAAAAAATCGTCGAAGAAATAATATTTCATATTTTGTTTTTCGAGACGTCTAGCCTGGGGTTTGAACTACGATTTCATGTCGAAAAAGCCAACACACTTCCTACTAGACTACAGCGACAGTTGTGTCACTTTTTAATACTGTTCCACGATCTGATTTGCCATGTAAACGATAAATATTTTTTGCGCCTGAGAGCACTTCAAAACTATATGTATAGTAGTGCCCTTAGATGTGATTTCAGAACTATTATCTTTGAAATGCTTCATAGTGACAGCTGATAATCAAATGCTACGGAAGTAAATCTTATGTTCAAAGGATCACAGAAGGCAAACGTTAGGTATCATTCGTATGAACAATTTGTCTGAATTTATGAAATCAAGTTGTACGAGAACAAGTATTGTTTAATTTACAGTAAATTACTAAATCAAATTTAACAACAACAATGGCTAAATGCAACTGAATTTTGTAATAAAACTTACACATATAATCTGAAACATTTCAAAATGCACATACTTGAACTAGAATAAAATGTTATTAATTTAGAATGGAAAATCATAAAATCAAAGGAGAGGATATGATATGGAATGAAATGAAATAAAGACTTGTCTTCTACAAAAAAAAATGTCAACTCAACAAGGTATACACATAAGGAAATACGTAGAGATTTTAAAGGAAGCAATGTGATGAGGATACATACAACATCAGCAGTAACGCAAGCACACACAACAGTTGAAACACTTTTTTTTTTGTTTGTTTTTCAACAACTATGGTACATAAATAAAAGGAATCAGAAGAAATGAACGGAAATAAAACACAGAAGGAAAAACATAAGCAATAAATACTAAAAAATGTCGCAATATAAACAACTGACTACAGATATAACCGACTGACGTCAAATGGAATAGTACTGTGATGTAATGGCTAAGAGGAGCCACAAAAGGAAACCGTAACAATTGAAAGTACAACACAAAGCCAGCAGTAACAGAACGAATAAAAAAGTGTATTTCCTTGATGTCGTTGGCAACGTGTACGATCAATAACGACAATGAGTACCACGATACTTCTATAAAATTAATTGCAGTTGTGTGGTACAAACGAACGAATGTCAGCATAGTTGCGGATTTATTCCGAGATTGACTGACAGTATTGCAGACAATTCATCAACCAACCAAATTTCTATTGTCCCCATTGGAGGAATATTATATCTCATGGCTTACATAGGGTCACTTCTATTTTGTATACATCTCTTAAACGGTTACTTTAATCAACTGAATTCCTTTTCCTGTACTATTAGGAAATACTAACTTCACATACTTTATTATTGTTGTTGTTTATTTTACATAATCCATTATTCAGTGTTTTATAATTATCTGGTAAATTTATTTATTTTCTTTTTAAAGAAACAACAATAAATATTTGAATAAAATTTTTAATTAATTTGCACACGCTGGCCAATCCATTACTTCGATTTTTGTTTATAGAAAACAATTTCTTGTGTAACAACAGTTTGCCAATTATGGAGTTGTCCAGCTAAATTATCAAAACTTTAAACGATCGAATAAGCTCTCCACCGTGGAACCCACAGGTTATAGTGGCTGACATATCTACTACATATGCAAGGCAGGTGTCACAGAAAATTCAAACAGCCGTAGCTCTAGGAAATATCTTAAATAATTATGATACTTTAGACGATGTTACAAATAGTTTGCAAATGAATAGAATTCTAAAAGTCAAACTAAATAAAACTAACTATTAAAAATTGAAGTCACCGTAGTCTAGTTTAGGTCAAAACTCAGACATCGCAAATAACAGAAATGTGAAAAAATAAAACTTTCAGCGACCTCCTCTCAAGTAGTCATGTGACAACAACTCAGAGTAATTATTACAACTTGCCGTTAACTAAAGGGAGGATTTTAACGGGCAGATAAATTGATTTTCATTATTATGTGGACAATATGGTAGAAGCTAAAGGGAGGATCATCTTACCTTCAACTTTTAAAGTTAAGTTTATGTTAGTGCTTGTCATATTATATATATATTATTTTCAATATGGCAACTTCAAATTTAAACAAAATGAGCAAATACAACAAAAAAAAAAAAACGAAGCCCGTCATTGTTTAATTGATCAGTTTTATAGAAATTGCTCCATCACTGCCATATTTTTGAAAAAGTTTATTTTATTTTATCTGTAAGTTGTAATAACGAAAATAAGTTAAAGGTAACTTTACAGTTCCATTTAGCTAAGGGTACCCTTAACTAAACAAATGTTTTACAGCAAGTTGTAATAATGGCCTTGAGTGTAATTAAAATTGCCATGAAAAGTTCCTCAAAACTGCCTTACGGAGTCTATGAAAAACTGAAGGTCCCGCCACTCGTGGATAAGATTAACACACACAACTTGGGTGGTGTGAGAAGCTAGGTTGTAATACTTAATTATGTAAGTATATATTTAAAATCAAATTAACATGTAAATGTTTTGCATATACAGACAAAAAAAAGAAATGAATAACTTCACATCTTTATTTGAAGTTGTAAGAAAATATTCAAATGATTACTAATCCATTGGAGGATTGAAATGTGTAAGAATATTATAATTCTAACCGTACGACAATACGAATCTATATTTGTTTATACGTGTCTTCTTACGAGCCCTGTTCTGAAATCTAGCAGTCATGCTTTCTGCTCTACCATATAAACGACGTTCATTGCCACTGAATTAGAACAAATTACCTCCCGAATTTGTTAACGCTGATTCATCGACTGAACTCGTATTAATCTTTTTTCTTTAATTATCGATATTTTGAATACAGAAAATTTTCTCAGTATATTGACAGTCGGTATTGTGGTGAAGATCCCTTAAAAGAGGCAATGTGTTAATCGGATTGGTATAACGCTACTTAATAAAAGAAATTATACAATAGTCCAAATTGTACACAAACAGACATCGGAAATGATTAAAGAAACGACTAGGTTTTCGTCTTCATAGGTGATATGTACATACTTACATACATAATTGGCCATTACAACCCTTCAGTCAGGATTACGTCCTAGCTTCTCACACCACTCATGTTGTGTGCGTTAATTTTATACGTGAGTGGCGGACCTACAGTTTAACGTCAACTCCGAACGACAGATTTTTGAAAACTTTTCATTGCAGTTTTATTTACTCTCAGACTTTTTGCCAGAAATCTGCTGAGAGGAAATCGACGAAGAAATATTTTTATTTTCATTTGATGCCTGACCTGGGATACGAACCCGGGCTTTACGTCTAATAAGCCAACACACTACCTATTAGACTACGGCGACTAGGTGGTATGTGGCTAACATAAATCGCTTGTGGATAACTATAGAACAACTTGAAGAATTGTGGTTACCTAATACTAAACATTTTAAATATTTTTGTTCGGGGATTATGTAAAGTTTTACAATGTTACATCATGACATATGCAATATTATTCAGCAACTGAGAATAAGTCTGGCTTAAGGTAATCAGTACTTTGAAAAGGAATGTACGAGCTCATTTTATTTGTGATTTCTTTTGTATCGTATCCAATTAAAATTATGATCCAACTAAACTATTGATATTCATACGCAGTCACTTTCTCAATTAGCGCAGTTGATGAAACGTAGAGATTTTTTCTTTATCACGCATTTTATACATATAATCTGTTAGTAGGCAGATCTCGTACTTAACAAGTGCAAGTATATAAGTATGTTTTAACAACGGGCAGCGTACCGCATGCTTTGCTCATTTTACGATCGTCGTAATCGTCCTATCGAAAGGTCTATTCGCAATATGGTTGTTAAATTCTAGTGCACTAGTTAAGTAAACGGTCCAACAGCACCCGTACTTCAACGAAACGCAAGATCAGTCCAAAAATGTCGCCGCTATTCGTGGGAGTGTGCAGGAGAATCCAAAACAGTGGATCTCGTGTCGCTTATTAAAACTTGGATTTTTGGAGATGAATTTTGCGTCGTGACTTCGGCCTGCATTTGTACAAAATTCAACTGACTCAGGATCTGAAGGGAAACGACGACTGAATGTGAATGGACCGCTGATCAGATCTTTAGCGATAGAGCCCATTTCTAGATGGATGGGTATCCAACAGAATTTAGAGTTCGGCGATCAAAATTATAGAATAAATAAAAATTCTATTCGAACGGCCATATGTTAAAGTTAAAAAAATTTCAACATTAGTAATTTTAATGATATGTGCTTACATTAGAACCACGTACTAATACTAGCTGGAAGTGCCCCAAATTCTTACTTTGAAAAGAGGAACTGGAAGAGAATAAGCATCAGCTGTGTGTAACAGCAGTGGTGTTGTGCTAATTTTTTTTTACCGGAACGCGTTCCGGAATCTGGTTCACGGTTCGGAAAAACAAGCCAGTTCGTTCCGGTTTTAGGTCCGGTTAGGGTTCGTTTCAAACCCTTGTTTATAAAAATACATATAAAAGTTCTTCAAATATTAGAAAAAAAACAGCAATTCTTTTTTTTTTTTTTTTTCAAAACGTCACCCAATTCCCGTTATCAGAAATCATCTTTAGTTCCGGAACGCGTTCCTGTCCAAAAAGGAAGTACCGGAACGACGTTCCGTAGTGTTCCAGCTCGACAACACCACTGTGTAACAGCATTCAGGAAAGAGGCACAACGTTACCGTGTGTGGCACTAAAGCGCCAATTTGATTCCTTCTTAGCCATCTTGGCACTTTTGACCCTTGTTTAAAATGACTCAATTCTGACTCTTTTTACACATTTTTGTATTCGCGCCCAATTTGAAGAAGGAAGAACATTTTCAAAGTGGGTCACCCCAAATCATATATTTAGTTTCTACAGCCAGGGAAATTTTATTAGAAATGTATAAAAACTTCTTGAAAAAGCAATGCATAAATAATAAAAAATTAGAAAAAGGTTGATCTTCAAAACAGCTTGCATTTTAAAGAAATATTAAACGTATACATTAGTAACGAAACTGAGCAAAATATTGCTGAACTTAATGAGATTAATATTTTTAATATTAAATCCAAAATAATAAATTTTTATCAAAAATTGTGTAAGCAAATAATAGCAAGAATTGATATAAATAATCCAAAATTATACACATTCAACTATTTAGATCCATTTTATATTAAATCTAATGGAGACATAAATTATGCTGGACTAGTTTGAGAGTTTGCTGAATTTATTATTTATCCTGAGGATTTTGTTAACAAATTAAAGTTATTACAATCTAAGATCAGTGAAAAAAGCTACGAACATATACATAGGTATGATTTCGGATGTTAAAATGTTTAATGAAAGTTTATTTATGGAAAATATGCGAATCTGTTTTTTATTAGGATAAATACTTGTGATTCCATGCTTTCCTCTTTAAATTTATTGGAAGAATATTTGGAAGATTGGGCTCAAAGTACTTAACTTCTGCAAAAGTACAATCAATATACATACATTTGTGCATTTTAATGCTTAAAAATTATATAAAAATAAAATAATATAAAAATAAAATACATATTATATTTTATTTAAAACCATTAATACCAAAACGTAAATAATTTGAATTTTAAATTATTGAGATTTTAAAAAGGTTATGTAAAAGTGATGTCATTTTAAGGCATTTAGCTTACAAGAATGTATCTATGTAGATATGTATGTATGTAGATATCTAATATTTGTTAAATGTAAAATTTTCTATTTACAATTTTTTTATACAAAGTATTGAAGTGAATTAGTCGCCGTAGTGTAGTAGGTAGTGTGTTGGCTTATTAAAAGTGAGGCCACGGTTCAAACCCCAGGTCAGACAGCTCCAACAAAACGAAATATGAAAAAATATTTCTTCGCCGACTTTCTCTCAGCAGATTTCTGGCAAAAGGCACCAAGCTGTCTTTCCTTCTCCATGAAAGTGAAGAACTTCCTCCTCCTCTTCATCGTTTCTACACCTTCTGCAGAAATTGTCTTCCAAGTGTCCAAGATCAATGTGGTTTACATAAGTGAATATAATACAATGCGCAGTAATGACTTTAACAGCCACAATGAACTCTTTTGGAGTTTAAGCAAACTTTTTGTGCGTCTTTAATCCAGTTTTAGTCAAATTTTTTTTGCATACGAAACCGTTCATCTGGCAGTTACGGAATCCGTGACTGCATTCTCAATTATGTGATAAGTCATAGGTTTTTGAAGGGGTTCCCAAAATAATGAGTTTAATGAAGAGTACGATGGTTGTGCCGCAACTTTCCAATTCAACCGCTCTACAGTTACTTGGAATGTCACTGTATCCAGATACTTATGATGTCATTTCGCTATCTTCGTGAGACATCGCCGACAGTTATTCATAGTCTTGGCGTTCATCAGATTAGAATTTAGTGCTGTGATGGCCAGGCGGCTATGTAAGCTAATATTTTGTCTGATTTTTTGATCTTTGATAATGCTAGCCGCAGTCTGTATAATCAATTCCTCTGCTTGAAAGACGCTACCGTGATTCGGCGGCCTTACGGACTGGGTTATATAAATCGATTCCAAAACCCACAGTTCCATTCAATTTGGAGCCATTAGTGAAGATTGGTATAAATTACGAAGTGCATTACAGCATTTTTCCAGAGTTATTTATTTAGAATGGATGTTTCGAATTTAATTGCGAAGTCTTCTTGCGTATTCCTTCAGAATCCTTGCGTGACCAGTATTTGATCCATCTTACCGCACAGTCGCCCAAAGACGCTCACTAATCCTAGTCGACAGCTGAGTAGCTGAATTAGAATTACACCCAAACCTTTTTTTACACGGTAGATACGTTCCAGTGGTTACCGTGTAAAAAAAAAACGCGTAAAAAAGTCAAATATTATGTATGTATGTAAGTGTATAAACAAACTGAAAAAATATACATAGGATTGATGCAGCAGCCTACATATGCCTATAAAATTGAATAACTTTATAAAAACGCACAGATTTAGTTGAATAATATACACAGAGTTTTTATTTTATTAAACGATTTTATCCGTATAAAAAGGAGCGAACAAAAAAAAATGGTAAATTTGTTTAAAAAAAAAAAATCGTGTTATTTCAAATTCGCGTAAAAAAAAACCGTGTAAAAACAGGTTTGGGTGTATTTGGCAATTTGTTTATCAAAAACACTAAAGCATGTTACAGGGTTGCAGAGTCGTTTATACTTTTTTTCTATCCTTTCCTAACAGGTAATACGTACAGGATATCTGTTACTTTCAAATATTTGAGATAAATTAAAATAAAAAGGAAATTAAAAATATTAAATTTTATTCAACATTTTTAATAATAGGAACGGAATAAGAAGAAGAAAAATTTTGAAATAAAATCAGTCGAGTTTAATTGTTTTTTACGTTTGTATGTATGATACTTTGCTATTTGAAATTCCAATTGTTTTCAACATTATTTTACGGTTGTGCTTTTTACGACTCTAAATAAAACACCCTCATATTTTAAACTACATACAAACACAGTGTGCTAAAGAAATAAACAAATTATTTGTCGATTCCGCCATAGTTTACACCCTAAATTTTGAAATAAATTTGTTTACAATAAATAAGAAGTCAATAGTATGTATGTAAATAATTTTTAAATTAATTACATTAAAAGCGAGGCAAATGAACAACTTTATGATGCACTGTAATAATAATACACAGGCGGTTTAAACGGTGACGTATAGACAGGAATGGCATACACTGTCATACATTTACAACGACGCAAAAATGGGAATAGAAATGAACATATAAAATGTTAAAAACAATTATTTTTTTACAGCTGGGTGCCCCCCGAGCTATTGTTTACTCTCATTGCAATTCCTTTGTGACAATTGTTTCTTTGAGTCCATGGAGCATAGAAACCGAGCATCATATAAACGTTGCTCGTATTATATTCTGTCCCACTCTAAGTCGCTACATACGCGTAATTTATTATTTTGTCATATAGCGTACCTTAATCCCAGTTGGTCAACCTTAGAAAACAACTTGAGCTTCAAAAACATTTTTCCAAAATTGTATAACATTCATTTTATTGTAATCATAAGTTTCATAAAAATTTAGGTTTCCTTAGGAATATCGTACAATGGTCACAATCAAGTCATTTTTGTCTCATGTTATCTTGCACTGTGTTCAAGATCTACTCCTTTAGATTTTGGGCTAAAACCGAAACTGTCTCCTGATGGCGCAAATCAGACAATGATGACACGGTTGGGAAATGTTGAAAAGTTGGATATATCGGACTATCATCACATTTACAGTTAAATGTCAGTGTTTTCTAAGTACTTTGTATGATTACCAAGCCTTACTACAAATTAGATCAATTAAGGATAATATGACGTGATACAATCATACTTACTCCCATATTGTGCAGAATTAATACTACAGAGATAATAAAGAGCCTAAGGTTATATCAAAATCGACTTTAATAAGCGTTTCTGGCATTAAAAAAATGTTGGTACAAGTGCGTCGGATTATCTCGAAAGTGACAAAATCGATACTATAATGCATCAAACTTCATACGGGGAATCTTTAATTCTGAAGAAAGTGTTAAGAAACATTTAAAACAGTTTTAAATTTCAAATCAATTGTTAAAACTTCTCGGACTCAGGGCTGCCCTGATAGGCTGACGAGTAGTGCGATGCTATACTAATATTAGAGTCGTGGTTTCGATCCTTAGCACAGACTCTGGTATGTTATACTACACCAAGCAATAGGGTTAAGAATCGAAAAGGAAACTTTCCTCAAAAAGTTCAAGAAACATGGTATTATAAACCGTTTGATACTTGTCAGAGGATTATCGCATCCCCATTTAAGCATAAAAAAAAATAATAATAAAAATTATTTGTAACGATTTGTAAAAAAGGAAGTTTTGCAAAAGTAAATGAAACATTTATATGATGTTATAAATGATTGCCTACGATTTAATTGTTAAATATTATTTCATCTTAATGTTGTCCGCTTCTACGATTTAAGTAGTTCGTCCGTGGTGTCTAATTGTGGCAGCATACCAGCATAACGTGTCTAGCCAAAGGCGATCTCCATAAAGTTCCCATTTTCAAAAAAACTTTCGGGATGTCTGAGATATGCTGACCTCGAGTTGTAATTATCGAATTATGTAATTGAAGAAGTAATACGAGTGTTACAACGAGACTTTATAAGACCCAAGTAAGTTGTGCACATTGAAGTGCTTGCAAATTAAATCTAACCTGACACATCTTCCATTGCGGGTTATGCTTATAATTTTTATTTTTATTCACCTATTATTTTTTTTTAATTATATATATTATTATATTATACTAACTGTACCCTGCGCGTGTTGCTGCGTCACCAACTAAAATAAATTTGAAGGAAAGACATTACACAAATATCAAATTAGTTTTGAATCATTTTATTGACTTTGTTTCCCGTTGTCCAGATGATTCAGACGAACAGGCCTGAGTAGTACGCATTCGATCAGTTTCTGATCTCACTTCTCGTTGTTCAAGCATGTACTCCAAGATTTTCCAGTCTCAATGCTAGTTGCCCGTCTGATTCTAAGGCTCGAAATGGTCTTTTCTTCCGTGCTCGAGGTGTATGTCGGCCAATTGCTTTCCGTTTTGAAGGCATGATTGCACGTTAACGACGTGAAAAATGTGTTAAATTTATTAGAATCTCACAATGTACTCAATCCAATTGCATTTTTAAAAAATTCCCAAAATTAAAATGTTTCAAATTTTACGGAAATGAGTTATAGTAAATGTTATTAAAATCATAAATGATAAATGCTAAAATGTCTGGTATTTGCCCGATCAACACATGATCAAATGTATAGTTTACGATTCAATTCAATTTTGAATAATCTTAGTGACGCCATCTATCGGCAATTAATCGCACCAACTTAGAAACCTCCGTCGATCAAATGATCAAATGCACAGTTTACGATTTAGTTCATTTTGATTAATTTTCAATGATGCCACCTGTCTTAAATTGGTCATACCAAATTAGAAACCTTCGTCGGCTCATGCATAACAACTTTGCTAAAATTCATAACATAATCAAATGTACAGTTTACGATTTAAATCATTTTTAGTAATTTTCAGTGGCGCCACCTGTCGTTCATACCGACTTAGAAACTTTCGTCGGCTCATGCTCTACAACTTTGATAAGATCATAACATGATCAAATACACAGTTTACGATTCTATTAATTGCATACAAACAAACATTCATTTTTATATACAAGAAATAGAAGATATATATTTTATATTCATTAGAAAATATACTTTTATTAAAATAAGAAAGGTGTATGTTCTTTAATGCTAATATGAATCATGTTAGTCTCAATTAAACTAAGGCTACAGTTGCTACAAATGGTTGCCATAATACTATTTGAGGATGTACTTAATGGGTTAATCGGGCATTGCCTTAAAATTAGATTCTGGAATACAAATGTCGCCAATCCACTATAAATTAGAAAAACGTCTTCAACAGCACGGTGCGATAGTCAAAATACACCCAGCTAATGACATAGTGTAGGTTGTGAGTTTTGTTGAGTAGAACTCAAATAAAAATTTTTTTATATTTCTCGAAGCATCCAAACTTGTTTTATTTGGCAAAAACGATATTTTTAAGCTTTTCACACAAAAGTATTGATTACCCAAATATTTTTTAAGCTATTTTCAAAATCCATTTTGGAAAAGAGAGAGATGAGCCCTTATAACGGTATACGGGGTAACCTTGAAAAAATTAATTTTTTTTATTTTTTCAATTTTGGCCATTCTTAATAGCAAAATTTAATTATAAAATATGAAATAAGTGGTGACATTCTGAAAGTGCATTATCTTGTGAAGAGATTGGCACGTTGTTTGATAAAATCGAACAAAAATTACCGTAGTTATTATTTAAATACTATATAAGTCGTGTTATATTTTTTATGTATGTCATCTTATCAAATGAACTTTCAGTTCAAAAATTTTTGGTCGATCTTGATTGTCAATATTTATAACAAGATATATCAGATATATCTTGTTGTTCTCTCATCAATGTGTCATAGTTATTAACGGTGCATAAAACCGATCTTATTCACATGGGTGGTACTTTTTCTGCTCCACCTCTTACAATGAAATCATAGGTCTCATACATTTAGTGCTGCTGTTCATTGTATCGACGATAGAAATTTCGTTAAGTACTTCCTAGTCTCAAAGAGTACACAGTAAAATCCCCAATACTAAAGTGAGTAGAGCCACAGATCTTTCATTAAGCGCTTCCTATATTTAAATTTAAATTAAATAAAGTGTGTGTGAGAAATTCTGTATTCATTGATGTTACTATGTGTGGAGCTCATCTAAAATTTTACTAGTGGTATGGATTACTGTAGCTCACTTGCATATACCTGCGACTTAAGGAACTCACAAGAAAAAGTCTAAAGGGATCAAATCACACGATCGCTTCGGCCAGTTCACATCACCTCCATGCAATTCGCAAATCGGTCGTGCAGAATACCTAGTGTGGCACTAGCATGTAACATTCAGCGCTGTCCACACCTCATTTGTATTCAATCATCCAATTAAGGTCAAATGAAGTTGGTAATCATCGACGTATGTGGAACGATGCCGCCGCCAACACAAAGCTATTACCAAATAGTAACATTTTCGAATGCATTGGACGCTTTCGGTTCTCATGTGGACTGATGCCGTCCCAAATTCAACAATCATGTTTCTTCACGTACCCATTCACCCAGAACTAGGTCATATCGCTGCAAATTTGTCGATGAATATTAGGGTCAATTGCTAACTGCTTCAGAGTCCATACAGCGAACAGACGTCGTTTTCGATAGTTATTTACCTTCAGTTCCTTAGTCACTTTGATTTGGAAGGATTGAAGCTCAATACACAATGAAAAGTCGTAGTCTGAAAACCAGTAATCTCTGTATTATCCACCACATTTTGAATAGCTCTTTGAATGAGATGATTATGGCGATCGTAAAACGTGAGTACAAAAAATAAAAATAATTTTAATATTTGCACTTGCAATAGACTGAAAATATTACAACTTATTTAGCATATGAAGTACCAGCAAGATCGATGCTAACTGACATGGTTTAAAAGTACATGTTGGAAGATCTGATACTTGACGCAACCTGAACGCTGTACTTAACATGCGTCTATTTCTGAAATTTGTTAAGGACATGACCCACTCAGCTGCTCCAAAGTTGAAACTACCTCCAATTATTAAGAGTCCTCTAATTTCTTCGTCTTATAGTGTTTTCACACTGAGTGGTTTTAACGCAAAATATGGTTTTAAAACCTGGTTTTACCGTACAACATTATTGTGTTAAAACTATCTTAAAACCTTTTTTGAATTGGTTTTAAGTAGGTTTTATGAAATACAACCTTGTTTTCGATGTACTAAATCAGAGCTACCAATATAGAAATGTTGAAAACAGCTGATAAAAACAAAACAAATGTAAAAATACAAACAGCCGGTTGTGTAAAAAATGTAAAATTTTAAATAATGAATGAATGAATCTTAAACAAAAACAGCTGTTGCACGGTCATAAATGTCATGAATTTAAAACCAGGTTTAAGAAAACTTTTAGTGTGAGCACAACATCAGCTGATTATTATTTTAATGCTAAAATCAGGTTTTACTTTTGGTGTGAAATCACTATTATATTGATTTTTATTCCATTCAATCCCGTATTCCAAGCTTGATGTTGAAAAGCAGCTCTTCCAAAATAATACCAGACAGATTGCATGTAGATGAAAGCTTCCTATTCCCAAGCATCCATATTTCTGCCGTTTACCTGGCGATAATAGCGCTAAATGCTTATTCGATTACAGTCTGATAAAATAGTGCATCAGCCGTGCTACTCTTGTGCATTTTTGCTTGGAGTATTCTGAAGTCAGCTTCTTTTTAGGCTCAAATATTTCACTGCTAATCAGCTATTGCTCACTACTACACTACTCTAGGTATCAAGAGCCCAATAAGCTTTCTCCGTAATATGTCGAATCTCTGTAGTTACCATAAATACGTTATATAGATCTAAAATTTACACTTTCCAAATTAGTTGGGTTTGACAGAACATATCGGTAAGTTCAATAAATTCAATAGATTTTGCACTCCACCAAAGTGCAAACTTTGATTTAAGATTTTAAATCTTTCATCTACTCCATTACTAAAGGTTTGACAAATAAATTTTCGATTGAAGCTTAACTTAGGAAATAATCGTCTGAATTTTAAGAGTTCTTTTTACGTCGACATCAATAGATGTCCATGGCAAATGGTTATATTTATCATTTTTTTTTTATACTTTGAATTGAATATCGTGTGAATTAGTTAAGCTAATAAATTAGTAAAACTATTTAATTTAAATGACTTTTTAAATTAAAAATAAATTGTTTTAAAAGTGCTCCCAGAATTTAATATAAAATATAAGTGTGTTTTTGTGAGCACTCACTGTTTTCAACCTGTTGAAAGGGCTGATTAACGACAGAAAAGTTAGTTGTTTTCCTTCCTGCTATTGCTGTTGAATTTACAATATTCTACCCAAAAAATATATTTTTAATTTTTACGAAATGACAAATTTTTAAAAGATATATTCAGAAATTGAAAAAAATACAAGCAACAACTTTCAAGAAAAGTCATTTTTATTATTAACGTTTTAAAAAACGTAACAGAAATGGGGATTTGACGTTAATACAAAGTTTTGTTACCAGAATATAACTCAAATTGACTTTAGTCGGCTTATGCTGTTATTGATTAGGACCACAGAACCTGTAAAAATAAACTCATCGGAAATAAGTAAACAAGATAAACAGACAACAACAAATTGCCCACATCATACGGTAAATAGAATTACACAAACCAATGCGTAAGAATTTACGAGAGAGTAATAAGACAAAGATAAAAATCCAACAAAAACATTTGCAAAGCAAGACCGTGAAATTACCGAGCATAAATTAAAGGCGGTATAAATAGAGCAAGGAGCGATCCTGCGAGTGAGTTGTAAAAAAGGCGCGTTAAGCTTAGGGGTATTATAACACTGAAGAGTTTGATCTTTGTTAAAGAGAAACGGGAATAAAATTTATAGCTCCGTGTTATCAGTTGAAGTGTGTTCTTATTTAAATATATAAAGGCTTTATTTATATGTATTAATATAAATAAAGTATTTATTCAAATAATGATCAAACATATTCAAGTTCTTTTACTTTTAATTGCAATTATCAAATCAATACGGAACTATACCTTCCTAAACTTGTATTGTGTGAAGGCAAAATACCAGGTATTTCGATTTTATTTTTGAAACACAAATTAGACATGAAGAATGAATGGGAATTTATCATGTTCATCACAATATATATCAGAGAGTCTCCAATATAAGATCTTTAGTTAAATTTTAAAGAAGTTTAAAACGAAACCTTTAAACATTGAGAAAATGATTACATTTAAGACTTTTTGGTCAAGTGGGTTATTATTCACATACGTTTGCATGCATATACAGTTGAAGCTTCACACAAAACCAACAAAAGCAGAAAATATAAACAACATGCTCGACTGCATGAACTTTTACTAAAAGGACCATTATGGTGGGGGTACTCATGTATTTAGAGTTCGTTTCATCATGTTTTTATTTCTTCAACTTTAATTTATTTATTGTTTTTGTTATTTCTGGAGACATATCGCTAGTACGACGACTCTTTATTCATCTCCACTGCTTTCCTCGAAAAAACAATAATAATTTCTCAACAGGCGGAATGAATACAAGATGTGCTAAAGGCTAGGTAAACATCGAAAAACTTGGAAGAAAAAAATAAGGAAATTATTTAAATTTGAAATTAATTTTTTCAATATTTTTTTATTTAAAAACAAGATTAACTTTTAAGCAGTCGAACTTTGTGTTGGAAACTAACAACATAATTCGCGTCCATAATCATAAGGTAATGATTTGCGACTGTATATTCAGTTGAATTCTGTTTTTCTAAAACACCCTGGTTGTGTAGAAGAATCTCAATATATGGAAGTGCGATTTGTCAGCAGAGCAAACGTGGCTTAATTTCAATTGTACTAAATTGCTGGATACTTCATCTCAGAGTCCAGGACTAAAGCCTATCAATATTTAAATAGTACTGCCAGAAGACATTCGAAAAATCAATGACAGTTGTAAGTCGATTCCCTGCGAGCTGTTATTAACGCGAACGGTGGCTACATAAAATATTAATTGCAGCAACCTTAAAATTATTTTCTTATTCGTTTTAACGTCGTATAGAGCTAAAACAACATTTTCACAATAAAATTTATATGTATATGTATGTATGTATGTATGTATGTGTATTTGACAAACAATATATGTATATACAGTATTGTCAGAAGATATTCCAATAGTTTATTGTTACACAAAATAATAGATTTTAACCATCTGAATGTGCAAAAACATTAAAATTATAAAATTCTGTTCTCTATTTACCACACGCTGCTCCGTATGTGTTAAACTTGAATAAATCAACATCCATACATTTTGACTCTTTAGTAAATGAGTGACAAATTCAATTCAAAATCATTGAGGTATTTGCACTAAAATGCTTCTGTGTGTGGATGAAGTTTGTATATCTAAAAATGGTTGTGTAAGTTAGGGAATCGAAAAACTCTCTCCATACATTCTTTGATTGCATTTTCCTTCCAAAATGATGATCATGGGAATGGGAATGAAAAAAGAGAACATATTGTCGTTGTTGACTTATTTCAATTCTAATCAAAAAAAAAACCAATATTTTGTTACAAGAACTAGATTCATGAAATAAAACGTGCGGCCGTTTTTCATATTCATAAGTCAAAAAATTTTAATTTGTTTTTAAATTTAATTGTTACATGTATATCAAGTAACAAATTGATTTTCAGACACAAAAAGTATTTTCATGCCAGATATGCTGAAATTTTTTTTCTATGAGTTTACTGAATTTTGATTCGGATGAGTTCTCAATCTCGTTGACAATGGAGGATACATGCAATATGATAAGACTGTGGTTGACACCTATGGATAAAAAGACGACAGACTCATTTCTATTTCTAAATCCCATGGCCATCCATTGCACAACCGCGATTTCTACAAACCATTGTCCTTTTTTAGGCATACCGAAGGACTCGGCATTCCGTGAAATGGCTTTTGCAAGAGCTGTGCTTTTGAGGAGGAGGCGACTGTATTTCACCTCATGTACCAGTGATATCATCATGAAGAGACGGTGGTTTTTGACCTCTCATTTTCTGACATCTTTGACTGAACTCTTTAATATAAAGATTGCAATTTATTTATTAAGCCTTCCACTTTAAATTGAATAAACAACAGGTAATCAAACCTTAAGAACTAGACATAAAGAGGATACAATTTTTGTATGTAATGACAGTTGCAATATATGCACCTCTTTTATACTCGAATCTTAGTTTTGACTGTCAGCACATACAGATTTTTATGTCTGTTTCGAGTATCAAGCCGCTGCCGTCACCATCTTTTAGATTTTGGATTGGTGTCTCCGAAGTTTTTCAGAAAAACTTAAGGGACAACTATAATCATTTTGAATTGAACCAATTGATACGTCACTCAGTAATACAAACACCAAATCAGTTATTGTTTCTTGTTTCACCCGTAAAAAACACTATAAAGGAGGAGGAGCGATGTGTGTATTTACTCAGAAATCAGAGTCAAAGCGACCGCTGCGTTCTTAATTAAAGAAATAAACTTCATCACAGATTCACACTGTTGTGAGGTGAGGAGAAGCTTTAGCGCTTCTCAAGTCAAACGAGGTTGGAACAATGTAAACTTTGTTGGATAACTACAATCGGAAGAGATTTGAGGTATGCATCAGACTATCGAAAAGTATCCTGAGCATAGTGACTGGAATTTTACCGGTCATCGTAGCTTCCAAGAATTTACTTGGAACCTACGCAGCATTAATATCTCTCAGAAGGAAATACATGGATATTTATCCTGTTTGCTAGGGTAAGAGGATTATGAGAGACAGCCTTTATAGGAAACGTCTGGATGCCTTACGCAATAACAAGTACATTCTGTTTTCTGAGTTTTCTTTTGTTGCAAAAATTATTTGATGCGTAGAGGACATCAATGTACCATATTTTGTAATAACCCCGATGTTTGTACGGCAAAAATAATTTATAGACTGCGAACATTTTTACATCATACTCTTCCTTTTTTCTACCAATATTTCAAATTTTTCTTCAATACTTTTTAATACTTCCTGCCCCTGATTACTTTGAATTCAATTTTGGAATATTGATTTCACTTGACACTTATAATCTTATTGTTCTTTTGTCCTATTCTACCTGCTGAATTCGATGCATTTTTCTTATTGTTGAATACTTTATTTGAACTATTTTGCTCCAGACATTCAACTTCAGTTGTAATGAACTTTATTGTCTTTGTCTTTTTACCAGCAAGCACTTCCCATTACATGTCTGGTTTGTTATCTCATTTCCGTGTTACTCTTTTTTCTACTTGTTTTCCATTTTATTTTTATTCAGTTTCTTTCAATAATTTTTATACTTTGTTGCTTCTACTTCTTAAATATTTTCATTGTAAAATTGCAATTGAGTTGCTTTTTATTTCCCTAAGTTATTACATTTTTTTCTTTCTACACGAATATATCAAGGTGCTTAATGTGACCATTAACATTTGAGTTAAAACTCGGCTTAATTTTTTATAATAAATGTAGTTGGTTGACTGCGCACAATAAAACTTAATTTAATTTTCACTGGTCAAATAGATAAAAAAAAATTAGTAATGAAAGGAAAAATGGATCAATGTCGTTGGCCACATTGAGCTCGAAATAATGATGCAAAAAAAAAGAATAACATATGCAAACCAGGCCAAGTAAACCAACAACTGGAATTAATTGCATGACTGCAGGACGCCTGAATGCAGTATGGATGGTTACTCCCAAGTACTCATCCTTTGAGACCAACAATGGTATCCAGACAACAATATGTTCGAGACAACTTTTGTTTTTTATTAAATTAATCGTGGTTTGGTTTTGACGTTTTAATTACGTATGAATTCTGGGAATTAAAAAAAAAGAAAACAAATTAAGAATAATTGTTATTAAAATATAGAAAAAAAGGAAGACAAAATAACGTTTGTTGTTCTTAACTAGAACGCAGGTGTAACTACCGAACGAAAGATCACAACATGATAATTTGCTAAACATACCATATATTTTGATTTATCATATCTTTCCTTCATAACAAATAAGTTATCAAATCTTAACTTTAATAAAAAAAACAAATATTTTACACCAGGAATATATTCAGCAAACGTAATAAATTAAATTTAAATGCAATTGTGAAACTGACGGCTATAGTCTCCATCTTTAAAGTTCAAGATGTTTCAAGCCAAAGAATTGGCAATTTTGCAATCTCTGCTTTGACCGTTGGCACGTTAAGGTCCTTATCTTATTGAGCTTTTAATGAACCTCAGAGCAACTGCAACACGAAGCAATACATGCTTTGTTTCGGCACAAATTTCAAAGTAGTAGCCAATTAATTTGTTCTTACTTAGCAACTGCGATTTAGCTTTTATGTAGAATTTCCATATCACGCATATATCGAGGTGAATGTTGATATATTTTATGCGGAAGGGTTGTGCCACTTTATGAGTCTTTATTCGAATCATAAACACCCAGAGACTCTAACTACATATTTATTAATTAAACATATACAAATTCATACATACATATATATTAACAATATTTATTCTAACATTCAAATCTGGAATCCTTGAGTGTTGCCCGAGCCGTTAAATTGTTGTTTAAATATTCACGGCTCCTCTGGCTTCACCATTCGATCTACGCTACTTTAGATTAACAATATGTTGAGATATTCGCAGCGCACAACAACCTCGCATATCATATGTTGAAGGGGACCACATCAATACACTCGACTTCTTCCTCTCCTCACAGCCTGAAAAGTATGAAGTGAAGGTACTTGAACTTCTCGGAAACTGGGATAGCTGCACCATTTCCGACTCCTTTTCGTTCTCTAATCTTTGTGTCGTTTCACCGCCACCTACGAAACGACGCGTTGGACCGAGCTCAATGACTCTATACAGGTATTTCAGTTGGAAACTGCTCCCCCAATCAAGATGTTGATTCCAAGACAAAAATCCCTACGACAACCATTTTGTTTATGTCCAGTCACAAATCTTGGTTTAATCAGAAGTTCAAACTTGCTGACCGATCTGGAGAAGAGGCATACAGAAATTGACAAAACAACAACTGTGAGCAAACTGATCTCTGCTTTCCAAAAAGCTTTCGCTCATTCATGATAGGCTAATAATCCAAATTCCTTACCCTTATCATAAACTACCGTCCATTGACTATCCCTGTTGATACAGCTAACATTTTAGCTGACATAACTTAACCTAACTTAGATTACTACTTTTGATATTGGTAGTTACGCATTATGATCGCATTATATGATTCCCCTTGTTCAGATTAAACTCAAGGGTACCACAAGGTTCTGTTCTATCTCCAAATCTATTTCTTACTTTCATTAACGATCTGCTTTCTCTAACTTTTAATCCCATCTACTCTTTTGCAGATGACAGCAATATTTATCATTCATATTCTTTTAATGATAGGCCGTGTCCTTCAGAGATGGAGGCGAAAAGACTTAGTATGAAAGAAGCCCTCACATCCGACCTGCAGCAAATCTCCGAATGGCGTCGAATGAAAAAAGTTGATTTTAATGCATAAAAGATTCAATGTTGTTTATTGACACCCAAGCGCAGCAATAATTTTGCCTTATCTGTAGCAAGTGTCGAAAGAAGCATTGAAATGTCTCGGTTTCTTAAGGCGATGCAAAAAATACTTCACTTCGTCTGATCTTCTTATTATTTACACACATGCAACTCTCAAGTATGACCCGGAGTTACAAAATCTATTTTAGGCGTCTCGAGCTCGTACAGAAAGGTAGAGTACCTATCGGAGAATAGCGGATTTGTTCCCGAGAATCATATTTTCTTGTTAAATACTTGTCTATCTCGCATCGTATATCCATCGACTTGCCAGTGGATCGCACACTGCTTTACATACAGATTTTATTGTTTAGCCGTAATATCCGTATATGAAACTCTCTTCCTAAAAAGGACTTTTCTATTACTTACAATATAACTTCAACGTCAAAATAAATTAAACAAATTAACCGTCACGTAATTTTTTTATAATCAGGAAGAGCACTCCCCATATTTGGTAACCCCGAAAGAGAATTGGAAATAAATAAAATTGCGACAAATTCCGTAACACAAAGCGCTCCTATTTAATCCAACGAACTCGGTCAGACCTTGCCAGTGCGCAGCATCGTGAGGAGCGCTAATTGAATACCTAGCTTGCGCATCCGAACTTAGGTTTGCACAAATCGAGTCGCAGCACCGTTAAAACAGAAACGTCAAACATAATTAAAAAGAAAAGTTTCATTCTAGAACAAATCTTGAACACCTATTTTCAGATATTTAACCTGAAAATAAATTAACCGTCACGTATTTCATGACCGCATAATCAAGAATAGCTCTCCTCACAATTGGCAATTAAAATACTATGAATATAAAATACTTCGAGAAATAGTAATCAACTCTAATATCATCGAATGATGACGAACTTTTACTTTGGTTTAGATAGAACCGAAGTTAAGTACACTTTTGTTAGAAGATTAGTTTGTCGACGTCCTAAACGGGTGTCACAGTGGGTTTATCATTTAGATTCAAATGGAAATGCTATTATATTTTGTCACTAACCTACACGTCAGACTTAATCTAACCTACATTTATTTAAAAGTTTCAAAATCAAAAGGTATGTGTTACTGTATATTTACAATTATTAGACGCAAAAAAAATACTTAACACTTAAACGAATCTGTATGCAAATGTTAATGGTTGTGCCATAAAAATGTGTCATAACTTTTAAGTTGCGCCCCTGTAAAGAGGAATATTTTAATTTTTTTCCAATGTTTTCTTCTAACAATTACTCATAAATTTCTTCAATTTCAGCAAAAAGAAAAAGAAAAAGAAAACAAAACAAGAACTGAATTCTGAAACACTTCCATACAAACTGTATACCCGCAAGGATTGTTTTGGGTGTGTATTTTACACATTTTTTTCTAAATATGATACTTACATCCATGAAAGTATGCAATGGAAATTATTAACATACACATACGCGCTCATATGTGAACTTTGCAGAACAATACAAATAAACAACCATTCCACATACTTTAAGAACAACCACAAAAGAGGAAGAAATGATGGAAATACAAACACACATGTGAATGGTATAAAAGGGATATGACTGTATATATGAGACCATTCATAACTCATCTTTGCAATAAGGAGTATGATGATAATGATGATGATGACGATAATGATAATAACGGTGGGTAACACTCGAGTTTGTTCCTCACAATTTCCTGGATGCCTCTTTACTGTAAATGTTGCAGAAAGTTAAGGTTTTTGAAATTTCTGAAGGGCATGCTTTAGTGGTCCATGTTTTAACTGCATTCTATACAAACTATCTCACCAAGCAAATTTTTTCATTAAGACACTACTCCGTCTATATAAGCAAAATGACTCCATCTGGGAGTAAATACACATTCACAGAATGTTATATATTTGCAGATAGTGACAGCTAATTAGTAATAAATTGTATTTTTTCTTTTCTTTTAATAGCTAAAGTATTGTAAGAATTTATTTTTGATGAAATGGGTTAAGAATGTATTAAACAGTGCTTTTGAATAAAATAGTTGTTTAAGTATTAGTAAAATAAGTAATTAATTTTAATACCAATATTAGGAAGAATGGATTCGACGATTGTGAAAATAATAAAAAAATAATTTACACTTCTGCTGCTAGCACTACGCTATCAATTTTATTAACAACGATCAATCTTTTCCGTGTTTAGTATCACTGCACTTTTTAATACAACTCTAGATAATTAATCACAATCACTGGCTGACTTACAGCACCGTTCTTCGCTCTACTTGTTCTGTCTTATTTCACGATGTCTTAAAGAGTTGTTGTTGTTAGATTTAATTTCCTTCTGGAAATTTCCAATGCAGTTCTTTGTGTAATTGTGTGTACCGTACGATGTGTGCATTTCGTTTTTGCCTATGTTATTTAGTTTGTTTTTAATCTTCTTAACAGTATCGCTCTTTAAGCATAGTCGCATTTGCATTTCAGTGGGCCCGTAATTCGGAAGAGAGATACTTGCTTTGTTGAGGGCTGCTCAGCAAAACCAGTTGACGTTGTTTAAGTCCTTCAGACTTGACTGACACTTAGTTCGACGAGTCTTCCTATTTCTCGTCGTTGTCAATACCGTCACATATTGTTGGTTTATGTAACTTAATTTTAAATCCAATTAAGTTTACTGCAGAATACAAACTTGGCGGATGTGAATTGTGCATAGCTGAGCGGTATTTCGCAAGCAATCGCGGGATATGCTTTAATCGTTTTGTTAACCACTTGCCAGTTTTTGCGGATTTAATCGTTCCGTGATTGGCAGAGTGCACTGCACTGTACAAGTTAAAATTTATAAATTTACCCGAATGATGTTTTTATAATTGTGGTAATTAGAAAGATATAACTGTAAATAATATTTCTACACATACTACACTCAATGCTATACGTGTATCCGCTATATTCTGCCGCCACATTTTTATGTTGCTATCATAACATGGAAATATATACTACGATACTATATACATATGTACCCCCAATTGCTTATATTTGTTGCGTCAATGTCCTCTTTAAAACCACAAGTTTTACCCCGCAAAATTGCATTGGATATAGAATTAAAGAGAAGAATATGAAGAGCTTCTCTACAACATGAAGCAGCGAACGTTTATTCTCGTAATACCTTTTGAATGCACCCACAATATTAAAACTCACAAATAAAAATATGTGAATAACCAAGGAATGCCAGAAGAAATAAAATTTTCTTAATCGGGGGATTCACGATTTTTAATCATAATTAAACAATTTCTTCATATTTCGCATAATTTCGGAAGCCTTGACAGCTTATGTTATAGCGAATGATTTAAAGGTAACATGAACTTAATTTTTTTCTTATTATCATCATATTACTCACCTTCGCATAATTAATTGTAGAAATGTCTTAACTGTACCTAAGAGAATCCGCATTAACTATTGACGAATTTTAATATCCGCGATAATACAAAAGTAATATTTTACTAGAGTCCCCGTAGTCCAGTAGGTAGAGTGTTGGCTTATTAGACGTGAGACCCTGGTTCAAACTTTGAACGAAACGAAATAAGAAAAAAACATTTCTCGACTACACTTTCTCAGCAGATTTCTGACAAAAAATTTGAGAATAAATAAAATTGTAGTGAAATGTTCTTCAAATAATCTGTCTTTCAGAGGCGACTTTAAATTGTACATCAACAGCACTCATGTATAAAATTAACGCAAACAGCATAAGTAGTGTGAGAAGCTAGGTCATATTCCTGACTGAAGAGTTATAATGACCAATTATTTGTGGATGTAACGTTTTACTATTTGAGCCCAATTTCATAAAATTTAATAAAAATTCTCACATTTATTTCAACATTAATTGTTACAAAGTTTATACAACAACTAGGCACCCTATTGTCAGCGCATTTGCAATTTGTCAATTAGACATTTTGGCAACCCTATGAATATTTTTGCGCGGATGTTAGTAATATGAATTGTATTTTCTTCTAAGTTTTTTTTCCTTTTACACTTACTGAGACTTGTTTAATATAAACTTGTTGTCATGTATAATATTTTACGATTTTTACTATTCCTTCAAGCGGCCCGCCGTAGTCTAGTAGGTAGTGTGTAGGCTTATTAGACGAGACGCCTCCGTTTAAACCCCAAGTCGGACATCTCTAACGAAATATGAAATACGAAAAAAAATTTCTTCAACGACTTCCTCCCAGCAGATTTCTGGCAAAAACTCTGGGAGTAAGTGAAATTGCCACGAAAAGTTTGTCAAGAAATCTGTTGTTCACTGTCGGTTTTAAACTGTAAGTGCCGCCACTCATCTATAAAATTCACTCATAGCGTAAGTGGTGTGAGAAGCTGAGTCGTAATCTTGACTGAAGGGTTTTAATGACCAATTATGTGTGGATGTTGTGCAGCGATTAGTGTGCAATTGCGATTGGGTGTATAACTTGATTAAGTTATACAATCAATTGTAATTTGATATGATTTTCATTCAACCGAGGACCTATATGATGCTATATCAGAGAACTTGGTTGAAAGGTCGATACGAGTAAAGCTAATGACCATTAAACATTGTTACGCAACTCACCTCAGCAGCAATATGTAGATTTCAACCAATTTTTTAAATATTTTAGACTTTAATATTCGTTCTTAACAAATTGAAATTCTAATTTTCGAAAAAAATGTTTTGTTCCACAAGTAGTTGTTTTTAGAACTCGTTGTTGTGATCTTCTAAAAATGTCAATTTAAATTGACGTTTAAATTACTATAGACGTTATATAATATTGTCATTCTGAGGGACAATTCAACTAGTGACCAACAATGAGATAAAAAAATTTCCAGTTTCTTGTGTACGATGTCGATATTGACATCATAACGAGTACCAAGCGAAAAGTTACATGTGGGTTTAGCGCTATTGAAGAGGAGTTTTTTAAGATGGGTCTGGCAGTAAATGGGGGCTAAACGACGTATATGATTTTGATGAGTAGGGATATCGGGGGATATCGGATCCCTGATTACGATGCTCCGGCGAGACATGTATTTGATGCGGGTATTAACGGAAGTCGGTCTAGAGGACGAACTTAGCTGGGGACCAAATAGAGTAAATCCTGTCATCGATTGGTGTGACCAAATATCGAAGTCATGCGGAAATCAGAGGCGCCTGTAAGGATGTGTTAAATAAATTGGAAGTCGAAATCTGATAAAGGGGTTGTTAATAGCTATTTAGTAAGTAACTATGTATTGTTCGATATCAACATTTTGAATGGAATTCAAATTCGGCAGACCCAGACTATAAAGTGAATTCAAAAAAATACACATAAAATGTCTCGACGTTAGTCGGACTTGCAAAATGACGTTTCTAATGCGATTCAATTAAGATATTTTTTATAATTTTTAATTTTTTTTTTACAAATTAATTAATTATTTTTAATATTATTTTATTCATCTACATCGAAAATAAAATATTTACAATTTCTATTATTTAATTTCTTTAAAATAATAATAAGAACTTACCTTTAGAAATTAACTATTTAGAGGAACGACTAGGTATACAATTCTTTTGGATAATTTGTTCAATATTAATGTGAAACTAAAGTATTTTGTAATTATTATATTGGAATTATATACACGTAGTGGAGTAACTTTAAGTGAAAAAATTAACTTATAATAATATTAAACAAAGAACACAAAGTGGACTTATTCTTTTTCACAAACAAAAAAGTGATTTTATTAATTTTGAAAGTGATTTAAGTCCATTTTAGGTTCTGAAACACAGCTTATTCTTTTTTAGAAAAGTTTACAAAACGTATTACGTTATATATTCTAACATGTTTAAAATCAGAAAGCCATAAAAGCAACTTAATACCAGTTAACAATATTTTTGAAACAATTCAAACGCAAACCACTTTCAAAATAACCGGCTCATTTATTTAATAATCTTGTCAAAAGTGGATTTTTAATTGAGTGCACATAATCTAACGACAGCCGGTATAAAATTAATTATTTTCCAGTCATGTTTTTATTTTTGGAGCATTGAAAAAGGACTCGTTTTATTGAGGTTCTCTTGCAAAAATTATTTAAAAATGATGTTGAAAGTAAGTATGAGTGTTTGTGTGTTTGCAAGTTTCCATGTATGAGTTTAAGTATTAAAACTTGTTGAAGTCCTTTAAAAAACAAACAAAAAAAAAAAAACATTTAAGCGTATGAATACAAACGAATAAACAAAAGAAAAAAAGATTTCTTTCATGACCATAATGTGTTGTTAGTGGGTATGGTACTTGTCTAGAGGGGTAAAATTGCAAAATCTTCAGTTTGCATTTTTAATAGACACACATTTAATTTCAATTTTTGATTTTATCTTACAGATACACGATTCAAGCAGCCGGTGTCTGCTCCCCTTTGTATTCACAATAGAGTTATTTTTTCTAAGTATTTAAGTATTTTTTTAATGTCACCATATTTCTTCTTTGAACAATAAGCGGAAATTATATTGTTTTATTAGATTGAGTTTTCCATTTCTTTTTATTTACATGCATTACAGTTTTCTTTTTGAATTAAGTTGAAGAGTTAAAAATAATTTTTGATACCCCTGTTTATACTCAACCATTTACGAAAACGACAGTAACCAGCAACAGTACGATATTAAATTTTGTATATACGATATGTACAAGTATGTATGCATGGTAAATGTAATGTAGTATGTACGATTTAATTTCTTTATAATTATAGACTCTTAGGTTCAAGTATGGCAGCGCGTAAAGAGTTTCTGACGTTTGAGAAATATAATTCGTAATTATTAGATTTATCTCATTGCAGGTAAGAAGTATTCGCGAATACAATCTTGGGTTAGATAACTACACTTTGGCTTCGGTATGAAAGATTAAATTGTGTTAATCGAGAGCAAAAAAATGGTAAATAATTAGTTAGTCAATTAAATATCTGTGAATTCCACACCAATAAAATTGTAAGTCTTTTGAAGCATATCAATTAGACACCCCATTTTCAACATCCTTTTGGGAATTGAAGTGCTGCTCAGCCAATACGTGACCAGTCAAGTCAAGTCATGTGAATATGGCGTGTGGGGTAACACCCATCAGTCTAAAGCTTTAATTGTATTTTCGACCAAATTTGCTTTGTGTGCAGGTTATGTTACATTGTAATGTTACAAAATTAAATCGTCAAGTCGTGGGGCCCATTCTGGTCGTTTTTCAATGGCTCAAATTGATCATTTGTTATCGGTACTGATCTGTACTAACGTCTTTACAACGAAGAGGGCGTATTGTAATTTCAGATAGCTCCATCATTTTCTAAACTTCATTTTAGTGCGATTTTAAACGTTGTGAAATCAAGGCGATGACGATAGTACGTATGTCATTATTAGATGTGAGGCCTCGGTTCAAAGCCCAGGTCAGACATCATAACGAAAATATTTCTTCGGCGATTTCGTCTAAGCAGTTTTCTGGCAAACACTCTGTGAGTAAATAAAATAGCTATGAAAAGTTTCTCAAAATCTGTCGTTCGGAATCGACTTTAATCTGTAGGTCCCACCACTCATGTATCAAAGTAACACACATAACATAAGTGGTGTTAGAAACTAGGTCGTAATCTTGACTGAAGTGCTGTAATGACCAATTATGTATGTATGAAATCAAGACGTGTGTGCGCATATACCAAAAACACTATGCGACAAAAATAAAAAATAAAAAATTAAATACACCCATCTAATGACATGGTGTAGGTTGTGAGTTTTTTTTGAGAAGAACTCAAAAATATATTTTTTATACTTCTCGAACCCTTCAAACTTGCTTTATTTGGCAAAAACTGTTTTTTGGACTTTACGCACAAATTTATTGATTACACAAACATTTCTGAGAAGTTGGATAATGTTTGCGCAAAGCGAAGTAATAATATTTGTGAAAAAAACACAAAACAGCCGAGAATATCACCACTTATTCTATATTTTTTAATTAAATTTTGCAATTAAGAATGGCTAGACTTCAAAACATAAGGAAATAAATCATATTTTCGAAGTTTACCCGATCAAAAATCATAACATGTAAGTTTGAACCATATGTTTATGTATACCATTATAAAAAATGTATCCCTTTATCAAAAAACTTTGGATATTCAAAATCTGTTCAATAATTTTACGTGAAAAGATCAAAAAACCGTTTTTGTCAAATATAACTAGCTAACTACTAGACTAGTACTAGCAACTACTAGAATTAAAAAAAAGAAAATGACTGGGTTATACTTAACAAAACTCTCAACCTACACAAACTCATTAGCTGGGTGTGTTTTGACTGCCGCACCGTGTAATTGGTCTGTGGGACCGACGTGGTATGGGCCTATCATTATGGGTTATATTTGAACATTTATCAAATTTAGTTTTGTTTTCATTAATTTCTTGATAGTTAATTACTTCAAGGTTTTTTTAAGATTCAAACGGACTAAAACCAAATAAGGCTGATGTTGTAGGATCTCTCATGAATTTAATCTTATTTTACAAAAACTTTTTGTAATGACCAATTACGTATGTTTAGAAACACTGAAATGAAAAACTATTAGTCATAAATGAAAAAGTTATTTTCTTTGAAACTCTGGTTTAATTTAATAAAACCATGTTTCTTAAAGTATAAACAGTTATACCTAAATTTTTTAAACCAATATACATAATTTGTTTAACCTCAGCGAGTACGCGTTTTTTATATTTTCACGTGAGTATACGAGCGTTAAGAGATAGTGGTACACTACACCTTTTAGATCTCACCAGACACACAGAATTATTTGCCTTCTGAATGCATGTTGATGGTTGTCACGGATTAATCCGTAATTTTTTCCAGTTAAGACTCTGAAAATAAATCCATTTTTCATTGACCGTACGAATTCAATGCAACACCGATTTTCATCTTAAAAGCAAAATTTCACAAGTGTTTTCTTGTTTCTCCATATATCTATCAGTAGTATGTTTATGGGGTTTCGGGATCACTTACTCCATACAAAATTTGGCTCATGCCTACGCTACAGTCGGTAGTGTCAGTTAGTCGATAGGTTTGTAACATGTAATGTGAAAATGTATGTACGTATGAACAAATGATTGGATGGACAGAATGAGTGTGTGCGTAGCATGTAATGTGTATGATCGTTTTTTTAATAGTAAATTCTTGGCACGTATTATTATACTCAATGTTGAAAAAATAGAAAAGGGATCTACAACTGTATAGTTGTTGTATGTTTTTTTATTTTTTGTATATTTAATTAGAAGGATCTTTAATTTTAAATGTGATAAGAAAGAGATGAACACCTGTGTAAATTTTTTTTTGGGATAATAAATAACATCGTATAACTAAGTAGAAACATCAGTGTACATGTTCATTGTATTTGTATTGCTTTTCGAATGATTGGACGGACAGAATGAATGTGTGCACGTTCTTTTGAGTTAATAATTGTGAAGAAATTGAAATATAGTTGTACGTGGTGTTGTTGTTGTTGTTGTGTTATAAGGATTTTTAAATTGATAAGAAAGGAATGTATAGTTGTGCTTGCGTTTTTTTTCACGCATAAGTAGAATATCTGTTTTTTATATAATTCAATTTACTGATTGATCTACAACATCCCAGAGTATAAATAGACTTGTGTAAAGGGATTTAGATTTTTTTATTTTTACTGTCTTAAATAAATAAAATTATAAAATAATGAGATTAATTAAAACAAATTAGATTTTTTTATTCTTAGGTATGTATATTTTATTTTTAGATTTTGTTATTTTGTACAATACAATACATATATCTATTGAATATAATAATAGTTAAACATTCGTTTATACATATTAAATAGCTTAAGTGTTAACAAATATTGTGTATAGAATGCAAATGTCAAAAGATTCTGAGTAAATTTTTTCACAGTTAGATCTATGTATAATATTATTAACACATATAAATGGATTACTTATTTTACTAATATTGCATATTCTTAGTTCATTTATAAGTTTCATAAATAAATCTATATGCTCTTTATCAATCTGATTACTATGTTTTATTAATAGTTCCTCCAATTCAGCTGCTGTAACCATTTTTACCCTTCTTTCAAAAGTCAATAGTAGGTTGCGTAATGCGGGACGATGTACTCTGAACAAAGAGTAATAATTAACTACACAAAGATTTCAGATGTGGTTAAGTTTTTTTATTGTCATTTATTTTATCATTTCTTCGTTTGAATTTATTGAAAATTACAATTTATTGAAAACACAATTTTTACATTTAGTAAGATTATAAAAATTAATTATATTTTTAGCTTCATTTTCAGCTTGATATAGTCTATGTTTATAAAGTATACAGGGGCAGGTGTCAGGACCACATGTACTGTTTTCATTCGACCTTTCGCAATCCTCGAAATGTTCACCATGTCTATTTCTTTTCTTTTCAGGTTGTCTACATACTCCAGTTGTGTTTGTATGTTGATGAGTTTAGTTTTATCTACGTCAGAAATTATGTGTGAGAATGATTTAAAAAGTTGTATATTTCCTTTAAAATCATTGTATGTTAATCTACTGCTATTGTATGCTCATGTGCAGAATATGTGAATAATCTTTAATATTTATATGATTTCAGATCTGTTAATGGACGCTTAGGTAGGTTATATAATAGTTTTTTGTAGGTGGACTATAGTAGAGACCATATCCAGTTTTATATGGCTTGAGATATAACCCTTTACCCATTGCAATTGATTCCATATATCTATTATGACGGTTAGCTTCAGCCAATTGTTCTTTTCCATTTTTGATAGCATTTACTGCTTTGACAATAGCGGATCCTCCACTTGCCAAACCACCAAATGCTGACAATGGTGTTAGTACGGGAACAAGTGGAAGAAATCCTCCAAGTTTCGGTACAGGTATAACTCTCGGTATTATAATGTTTGCTAGCTTTTTCCCTTTAAAATTTGAATGAATAGCCTTTTGTGATATTTTAACAGCATCATTTATATCAAGGGGTTTCTGTTCTTTCAATTGTTTTAAAGTTTTTCTCACAGTAGCTGTGAATAATTTCTTATTACATTTATTCATTTTTCCTTTTCTCGTTCTTTTTGAATTCTTTCTTTTATTATGTCTCAGCTCCTTCATACCTAATCCAAATTTCACTTTAGTTTTCATAGCGTTTGTCACAAACCACGCGTTAGCACGTTCTTTAATATCACTATCTTTATGCTTGATGTCTTGTGTTTATATCTTTTGATTGTGAATATACAATATCATGCTCTCTACAAGCTGCGTCTAATAAATGTATACCCTTATCTCCTCTTTCTAAACGTTTTTCAAGTTTTGTACCAGATCCACAAAACTGTTAACCAGTCAGATGTAATTCAACAGGTACTTTATTTATTAAGTTGTTTACAAATCCTCTTCTCATCTTACACTGGCTGGGGTTTTGTTTTGAATGTAGGTTATAACAAATTTTTTTCGTTACTTTTATACCCCCTTCCGCAAAAATAGCTGAAATCAAGACGATCTCCTATATATACAGCAGTTTATATGATTTCAGTATGTTAATTTTTTGATATTGATTTTGATCTGCTTTGTATCTGATCACGATCTACTTTACATCTGATCACGATCTGCTTTGTATCTGGTCACGATCTAGTTTATATCTGATAACGATCTACTTTTTTGGTTTTTGGTTTTGTCGATTTTATTTTATTTTAATTTTTTTTTTTATTATTTTTTTTTGACATTGCCATGTTTTAGGTAAACATGTTCTACCTCAATGTTTAAATTGTTTATTTGATCAGCTAGATCATCATGTACTTGTGTTATATATATACATATATATATATATATATATATATATATATATATATATATATATATTTGTGTTTATGATTATATTTATTGAAACATTCTCCAAATTTATTAATATAAGACATTTCTTTCACTCTTCTAATAAATTATGTTAGCTTCTTTAAGTTCTTCGATAATAGAGATTATTTCGTTTTGATGATTGTTGTGACCAGAACCTTCCGATGAAAGAAGTAAACGTAGTCTGTCAACTAGTTCATTAGGATCATCCCAATGTATGTAATTTGATTTCAGATTATTTTGTAATTTTAGCATTAAACCACTGCCTTTTGTTAAAATGTTTGTTGTTGTTTCGAATAAATGTTTAATTATTCGTATATATTTGAAGGCTCGTGTTCCTTTCACTTGTTCATTAGGTTCATAGCGACGTTTATGTGCATTGGTATGAATTAAAATCTCTTTATATTTTTTCAAATCATTTTTAGAATAATGGAGAGGTTTTTTATGAAATACTAGTTCAAATAATCCAGGCGTCATTTTCAATTTCATATTCCCTATCTGCATAGTATTATCTCTACATCTCTATTAAGTCTACATCTTGATTAAAACCATAAATTTTATCCAATTGCTTATTATTAATAAGTGTTTGAATATTTTCAAATTATGGAGAACTTTTCGTCAGCTTTAAACATTGTTTTTTTCAAGTTCTTGATACATGTACTTGATACAGGTCTATTATGGTCATAGTTTTTTTCATCATCATTATCATCAGTTGAAATATTTTCATACTGAAAATCGTTATTATCACCGTTTACATCATCGTAATCATCGTCATCATCAATAGTGTTGTCTACATCCTTATGCTTATGTTCAAGTTTTGGGATGTTTTCATTATCATCATTTACATCATCATAATCATCATCATCATTAATATTGTTGTCTATATCCTTATGTTTAAGTTTAAGTTTTCCGATGATTTTTTTAAGTGGTTTTGTTATTGGTTGAAAAATATCTTCTAATAAATTAACTCTATCTATTTGATTCAGTTTAATATTTTTTAACTTTTTCTTTAGAACAGCCCTTGTCTTTACAAAATCTTCCAACACTTTATTATGATAATTTTTAGACATCATAATAATTTATTATATTGATTTTGATCTGGTTATGATCTGCTTGCTATCTGATTATGATCTGCTTTGTATCTGGTTACGATCTGCTTTATATATAATCACGAACTGCTTGCTATCTGGTCACGATCTGATTTATTTTCTGCTTGATGGTTTGTGTCTATATCCTTTGATTTTGAGTATTTACT
This sequence comes from Sarcophaga carnaria, assembly GCA_958299815.1. Taxonomy (NCBI): domain Eukaryota; kingdom Metazoa; phylum Arthropoda; class Insecta; order Diptera; family Sarcophagidae; genus Sarcophaga; species Sarcophaga carnaria. Next base: position 85,673,965 of record OY283152.1, on the reverse strand, counting down.
ATTAAAAAAACAATCAGACAACCAACCTACCCTTTCTTATCAGTTTATATTTCTATTTCTTCGACAATTGAGTATGATATTACGTGCCAAGAATTTATTATTAAAAAAAACGATCATACACATTACATGTTACAAACCTATCTACTAACCGACACTACCGACTGTAGCGTAGGCATGAGCCAAATTTTGTATGGAGTAAGTGATCCCGAAACCCCATAAACATACTACTTCTATCAATGAGTTCATTTTCCATTTTCTAGACTTTGGGATCTTTCTCATATGTTTTAAATGATCAGAAATTATTCTCTGTGCAATATTTAACATTTCTGCCATATGTTTTTAACTCATAGTGTCATCTTCATCCAATATTGCTTGCAATTCGTTGCCGTCAAACATTTTTAGTTGTCTTCTACTTTCTTCATTCCTTACATAAATATCATTATCTCTTAACCCTTCGAAATCATCCTCTGCATGTTGCTTCTGATAGAGCATGATCACCATATACTTCGGTAAGCATTCGATGCGACTTTCCACAAATCATCATTTTCAAATATAAAATTCACCATCACGATAAAAATATATTATTTTTTTCACTGATTTGATGTTTATTTTGATTATGTTTGCCCCGATTTCTTGTTAACAATAAATGTTCCCTATGGAGGTATTTGTATCTTGATACTCACTTCATACCGGTACACGTGGTAAAATAAATTTTTTATAATTTGTTTATGCTATGTGGAAACGACGGCGGAATTTTATAATGCAGGTAAATATTAGCCTTCCAGGTTTTTGGCTGGAGGCCTTATTAAATTGCATTAGTATTTGTATATCAATGATTGGTTAAAATAATTATATGCAGAATTCTTCAAAGGCTTTATTCGAATGATAAATAATGTATTGGTATTTCCTTCTCTCGATTTATATCGAGCTTTGTCAGGAATCGCTTAACATGGGTTGTTAAAGATGGAATACCATTAGATGAGTTCAGCCTAAACTCAGGGGTATCCCAGGGTTCAGTTTTATCTCCAAGTCTATTTCTTACTTTCATTAACGGTATTTTCCCTCTAACTTCCAATCCTATCTACTCTTTAACAGATAATAGTAATATTTGTCATTCATATTCTTTTTAATAGCGACTGAGGTGAAAAGACTTAGTATGAACGACTTACTCACATTCGACTTGCAGTCAGGCTCCAAATGTGGTCGTATGAATATATCTGTACTCTTTGTCATTTCCAACGCTTTTATCCGTTTTAAAATGGAATACAAATCTTATGTATAGGCCGGTGTCTCTAAGTCCATGTATTTATTAAAGAGCAGAGCACATCTGTTAATTGTTATCTAGCCAGCGAATTACTAAAAGCATTACAAACAGCTCTTAGCCGAACTATTCGTATGTAGATTTGACTTCTTTCAGATGTTCCCTCTATCCTTTATATTGTTACATAAATCGAAACGACCTAATATCGTTTAACAATAAAAACGATAAACAAAAGCTACCAGCTTTACAAATACACACTAACACTAAGAATACAATGAACGTGTTGATTATCTAAAGCTGCACACACACATATATACAACGAACCTGGTTGCACCTGGTACCAACAACAACATAAAATGAAACCAGCTACGACAAATATGTGAGAAAAAGGGATAGACAACATAAGCAAAGTACACAAACAATAATGTACTAGCTTTCGAGAAGGCGAGAACACGAACCTTCCACTTCAGGAATGTTCGTTAGACTGGTTGTGTCGGACTATAAATGGGCTGGACAAGACAGGCAGGAGTCAGTTATAATTCAGTCAGCCTTGTGTGAAGACGCGTTGCGGTTTGAACGTACAAGTGGTATTGCTTGCAAAAAGGTTATAAGCAGAGAAGATCTAACGAACAGTTGTTATCGTTAACGCGGACAGAAGTGTGAAATAGAATAGTGTACAAGCAAATTATTGTTGTATCGTTAAGTTGTATACGGTGGCACACAAAAGTAGTGTAAAGAATAGAGTTTAAGAGAAAATAAACACATTTTTGTTTTTACTTGGTTTTCAATTAAAGATTTCATATTTAAACGTTTTTAAAAAGGTAACAACGTAACAATATTATAAATAATAAATCAAATCCACAAAAACTACTTCCTCTTTCTTTCTTCCCAAAACTTATTTTCCTAGTACCAGCTCAATGCACTGCATGGGTAGGAACAATGCGCTGAGTATTGCTAATAAATTTAAAATGGAAGTATTATTATTGGTATTTAGACACATCAAAAAAATACAAACCTTGTTTGGAATTGGCTCAGCCTTAAGGCTGTCAGATTAAAAAGTCAAAGTACAACTAATGGATACTATAAATTGATATACAAATCCATCTTAAATGATTCGTAACTGCCTTACGTGTTGGGAGAACGGAATTAACTCAGTTATTGTTGTAATTCTTCATCGGCGATTTTTACAATCTTTGCACCATATTTTGAAGGCATTAAACAAAAGAAATAATGCGTAATACCTTCAATTACAAAAATACACTCGAGTTGTGCTTCACATGGATTTGTTTATTGTTACGAAATTACGACATTCTAGCAAACAGAGTCGTACTTTAGGTGCTTTAAATTAATCAAATGAAACACCAGTATAGACTTACAAAAACATTATATAGATGCGGGTACACATACGACTATATACACAAATACACGCTTATATTAGTAAATATGTTTAAATGGATAAATTCGGGATTTTGTTCTTATCTGCGGGTTAAATGAAGTATGCAAATCAAATGTACGCAAATTCTTTCGTATCAGTTTACCTACACATTACTAATGTCCGTAAATAATCGTATAGGGGTTAAAATATTGGTCAACCAAGAGAAAAATTATAGATTTATTGTATGTAATGATTCTTAATTCAACATATGATAGAATAATTAATTGGAACCACCGATTAACGTTAAGACATTGTCCGCCGCCGTAGATTATTAGGTAGTGTGTTGGCTTATTAGACGTAAAACCAGGGTTGGAGCCCCAGGCCAGACATCAAAATAAAATACAAAAAGTATTTCTTCGGCGACTTCCTTTCAGCAGATTTCTGGCAAAAACTCTAAGAGTAAATAAAAATTGCCATGAAAAGTTTCTTAAAAATCTGTCGTTCGGAGTCGACTTTAAACTGCAGGTTCCGCCACTCATGTATAAAATTAACACACACAACATAAGTGAGAAACTAGATCATGATCCTGACTGAGGGTTGTAATGACTAATTATGTATGTGTATGTATGTAGACACTATGCTGATAGGCCTTACATATGAGAGTGTGGTGTATACGGCGGTTCGGATAGCAGCTCTCAGCCTAATGCAGTGTTGCTTTGCAAAATTACCCTGTCGTGTCTTGTGGCCCAGTCGGCGTTTTCAAAGTTGTTGATTATCTGCCAGCTTTTTCATTTGTCACGTTAAAATCGTTATCTGTGCGTGAATATTATGTGGCTCGACAAGCATTCAATGAGCAAGCACTTTTCTTCAAAGCACAAAAATTAAATAAAATTGCCATGAAAAGTTTCTTAAAAAGCTGTCGTTCGGAGACGACTTTAAACTGTAGGTCCCTCCACTCATGTGTAAAATTAACACACACAACATCAGTGGTGAGCTATATTTTTTTTTATTAAAAATAATTTCTCTATTTGAGAAATGAAACACTTTAAAGTTTTTTTTTTACTTTTCATTTAACTTTTATTTTTTTAACTGATCTCTTTGATCTTCAGTCTTCAACTGACTCTTCAAAAAACTTAAAAACAACTCTTAGCATCTATTTGTACTTAAACTATGTAAATAAGATAAAAATAAAACAATATTCAAAATTCAACCGTCAACTTTAAATCCACCAATAAGAATAAAGTCCTTATATATACATAATAACAAAAACAACGATTTTAAAGTCAAAGTCAAGAATCATACGACATCATTCTGTAGGAGAGACCAAGGTCAAAGAGGGAAATAAGAATAAATAACGTATTAAATATGTACTATATATAATGTAGGAAATCATACGATGTTTGATCTTAACGGAATTAAAGGTCATGATCAGAAATCGTAAGATTTTTGTTTTTGAAAATGTGTTCCAGAAAAGGATAGAAAATTTATGTAGAGGACAAATAGAGGTCATATGTAACTCGCTCTTCTTTATTAAATTCGAGTCCCTTCGAATTTGTATCTTAATACTATAAACTTAAATTTATCTAAATTATAATAAAATACAGCATATGTTAATTAATTTATCGAGTTCTTACATATTCAATTATTAAAAAGAAATAACAACAAAATTTCATTCAAAATTTTAAAATTTATCCTAGAACAGATTTATTTACACGCATTTTATTTATCCTATAATTCTATGTACTTGGTGGCCGCCGGAACTGGGAAATATCAGTTTTATTAGGATTATTGTGATGGTACTTATTAAATCTTTTCGCCACTTCCTGCCTCACAGGTTTTTAATATATACATTATTTCCTTTCAAATCAATCTTGACTTCTTCCCTTTCCTTGTTTTCTCTATCTATTGTCCTCCTTTTACAGGCATCCATTCCCCGCTTTATTTCCTTCAAATTTAAATCTAACTTATTTATAAAATCAATTGGTCTTAACTTCGTCGTGCCATGAATAGTATTGTTATAAAACCTCACCGCCTTTAAGACCAATCCCTTAGAGTCGTTTAAACCCTCGGCATTCTTAAAGATTCTAATGTTTTCAAGTAGTGTGGAGTGCATTCTCTCCACATCAGAATTTCCCGTGTGTGAATTTGGAGTTGTAAAATGGACTTCTATACTATTTTCCTGACAGAACAATCTTATAAGAGTATTGTTAAATTCGTTATCCATTATCAATTTCCCAGGTTTGCCTAAAAATGCAATCCTCTCCTGAATCTTAGCCTTTACAGTAAGCATATTCTTATCTGTCAATTTAAGCGCTGTGCCCAATTTTGAAAACTTGTCTATTGTTGTCAAAAAGTAGGTCCTCTGAATCTGGAAAATATCGATGTGAACATTTCATTTGGTCCATCCGGGGTAGCAGTGTACTGAAATTTTTTATTAATGGGTTTCCTGTCATATTTATTCTCACGACTTGCCCTGCAGTTATTACAATATCTATTTATGAGTCTAAATAATTTCGGATTAAAATAACGATCCCTTAATTCCTCATAATTTCCCTGTATTCCTCTGTGATTGCCCTCCATGTGAACATCATTGATGATATTCGATAAATATTCCTCAGATTCCACATCAACAGCTTGCCAAAGTTCAATTCATTATTCTTAGAAAATAATTCAATCAACTTTCCTTTCACTATACCGAACATACTATCATCTTCCGAAAAATACCAAAATTTCCTTTCCGTAATTCTCTCCTAAACAAATCATTCAAGTAATGGGTTCTGGTCAAATCGTCCTCAGATACATAAATAATTTTATATCTGCCAAAAAGTGTCTCTATTTCCTTACTCTTTATTTTCACAATTCTAATCTGTGTCCTATATTTGTTAACAATTTTGTCCACAAAAAAAAAATTTACTTCCAAGTTTTCCTCCTGCTCCGACACAGAATTCACATTCATCTGATTCAGTTGGACTCTGCTCAAAAAATCAGCTACTCTGTTCTCTCCACCTTTAAGGTACTCAATATCAAAATAATATTCATCCAACAAAATCTTCCAACTAATTATTCTTGAATTCGGATCCTTTAAAGAGTAAAGCCACCTTAATGGCTGATGATCAGTCCGAACTGTAAACTTTCTTCCATAGAAATAAGGGCGATAATACCTTACGGCCCACACAATCGCCAATAATTCCTTCTCAAGCGTTGAATAATTTCTCTCGTGGCCATTTAGGGTCCTACTAGCATAACTTATAGGCCTTCCCTCCTGACTCAATACCGCTCCTATGGCCAGATTGCTGGCATCAGTAGTCAAAACAAATTTCTATCAAAATTAGGATAACACAATAATGGAGGATTAACTAATATACTCTTAAGTTTCTCAAAAGCTACAATATATTGCCTGTCATTGATATCTATTTTACTATCCCTTTTGAGGTATTTTATCATGGGACCAGCCACTAAAGAATAATTCTTAATAAATTTTCTGTAATATCCGGTCAGGCCTAGGAAAGATTTTATTTCCTTCACGTTCCTAGGTAATTGCAAATCCTGTATAATCTCAATCTTTTCCGGGTTCGGTCTAATACCCCAAAAATTGATTGAATAATTTATCGTATGTTAGACTCAATTTTTTCTTGTGAGCGATTTTATCGTATCTGCCAATGAAGAATATTTTGCATATTGTAGTTGTTATAATATTTACTACATATTTCTTTCTAAGTTAGAATTTGAAGGTAAAGGGAATTGCTCGCTTTATTTTGTTTTTTGCCTCTATTCTCTTTACCGTTAATTTTAACGAAAAGGCCATATTAAAGTTGAAGAGAAGCATTTAGCATGCATTCTTTTTCGGATCATATGTTTGAGGTAATCAGTTATTGTAAACCACTCCAAGTAAAACATTGTCTACAGCGAAATTAATAAATATTGCCTTAATAATGCTATCAGTTTCCAAAACTGTTAGTAAATAATATAACTTAAAAGTAATTTGATGTGAATCTTGTTAATGTGTAATTATGATTATGTGGTGATGTTTTGGTTGTTTGATGTATATTAAATTGTGTGTTTTATTTAATAAAAATATTATTAAAAAGCAGGTTTCTCAAGTGTCGTTAGTGCCATACAGCGATAGTGTGAGTGATGACTCGTGCTTATTTGAAAATGAAAACTGTCTTGGAAAATGGGGCTACAGAAAACCTCTGGCTGTTAAATCAAAGGAAGACATTGAAAAAATAGTTTTACCTAATCCGTACCTTAATGAGATGTGCCACAATGAATGTTGTCGTCTCTCCGACTCATCTCGTGAACATTTAAATGAACATTATTGGGGAATGTTAAAAGCAAAAAGAAGAATGTGGCTGCTTTCTTGTATAAAACATAAACAAATTCAACGAAGGAGAGCTGCTGTCAAAGAAAGAGATTGTAGACCAAACAATTCTTTTGAATATAATTTTACTCACAAAGGGATCGTTTTTAAAGTTTGTCAAAAGTTCATGCTGGTAACTTCAAATATTTCTCAAATGATGCTTTTAAGGGAAAATAATTATGCTCAGCCAAAAGCTAAGGTTCGGCCTCATAATAAAACAGATGAGCAAAACATAAAACTTCTAAAACAATATCTTGAAAAACTTCCAGATGCTCCGTCACATTATTGTAGAACCAAAAGTGCTAAAGTTTATTTGCCACAAGAATTTCAAAACAAACAAACCCTTTATATGTGCTACACTCAATATATGAACGATAAGAACCTCAGCAACTGCATTGTGTCGAATTGGGTTTTCAGACAGGTTCTCCAAAAAGATTTTAATATAGGTTTTCATTTGCCGAAAAACGATAAGTGCACTAATTGCAAAAATATTAAACATCTTGATGAAGAGGAAAAAATCGTTTGCAGAATACCAATGAGTATAGGATGCATATAAGAGACAAAGATGAGGCCAAGGCTAATTTTTTGAGATCAAAATAAAATCAAAAATGTTTCTAGTTTTGTTTGCACCGGCTTGGATTTGCAAAAAGTTTTGAATACTCCATTCGGAAATAATATAACCCTTTTTTACTCACGCAATTACGCTTACTACAATTTCAGCGTTTATAAAAATGGCTCATCTGGGTTTTGGAGAGGAAGGTGGGAAAGTGAAGGATATAGGGAATGGAAGGGGGATTGGCCCAATTAGTTTGTACTCATCGACTACCCGTCTGGCACGGTTAAACCCAGCGGATATGTCTAGCCCGATCATTGTAATTAAGCCTTCGTACTACGACAAGGTGACTACCACGCGAAGATACGCATAGCACTCAGGTGCCAAACATCTTCAGTTTTTTATAGGACACGACCATCAGCAATGTTCGTAAAAAAGAGAGTAAAAATACATTCAGTTCTTTCTCAGCTTCTAAAGAAGCAGGTTTATGTCACTTTTTTCAGGTTTCAATTATACACCCAAAGAAATAATTTCACTATTATTAATTAATATTCACTATTACCAATGAGAAATGATATCGATTTTTGGAAAAATATTTGTCAAGTTAAGTACGCTGTCTTTAGGGACTATATTTTCCATACTTGTTATTAGGTAAATAAGTACACTTGAAAATATTACAAACAATTTTCCTCCTGTGAAAAACATGCTTCCCTCAACTGCAGTCACATTTTATTCATGTTCTCTTTGTGATAACCACTGATCTAACGGGATACACATGCCCATATACGAGTACATATATAATAATATGTACATCCGAATAATTGGGATGTATGAAGTGTACACATATGTACGTGTACATAAAATCCATACACAAGTACGATGTGGAGGACATAAAAAGATAAATAAATATGCTTTATACATGACAAACATAGGGCCATAAAAACACTCAAACGAATCAAAATTAAAACAAATGAGTGGTCGGTCATCTCGGTGAGGATTTTATTAAAAAAAATCGAAAAATCATAAAAGGACTGAATGAAAAACAAAATTAGTAAGATACATGAGTTCAACATTTGAATTTGTTTTCAAATATTTTCTGCATATTATACCATAAAAATTTAAAGCTAAAAACCTCTTTACGTGCGTGTATAAAACTAAATGTACATATGTTCGATTGTTAAAAATTTTCTTCTACCAATAAAGCAACTAAAATCGATCGTTCTTAAATTTTCAGAGCATTTTACTATCATCCATGTTCATCGGAATGGAATGGATAACAAAGACACAGCATTAAACTTCCACATCACTCCTTAAAATTATAAACCTCTTCCTTCCTTTTTAGGAAAGACAGTGAAGAGAAGCTTCTATAATAAAATATGCGCTAACCAAATCGGATGTCTAGGACAATGTGGATTTAGAAACTACTTCTTGACAGGACAATCTGTATGATGGTAAGCAGTTCGCTAATCACTGGCAAGCTAGAAATTCAACAAATGGGCTGCTCTTCACCTCCTATGGAATCTATATAATGAATGAAATTCTAATGAAATTTGAATACGTCTGCTATGGTACGATCGTTTACGACCAGATTTAAGGATTCTTTGGGCAGAGTTAGTTAGTCGTGGATTGAGTATGTAATTCTCGTTACTTTTTTTGAGACGAGAATATATTATTGGGTATATATCCAGTGTTATGTCGTTTAGAAGGAAGCGTCTGGCCTTCCACCATGAATTTGATCTCAATAATCCATTTTGGATGTTAGAAAATTCACATTTTTTCCACGATAAGGTGAAGAGAATCATGGTAGATTTATAGTGCACTACGAGTCAGGTTAACGCTCAATATTACCAACTTACACACCACATTAGTTCGTGACTATCGAATGCGTGACATGAAACTATAGTGGGCTTTTGAAACCCTGCTTTAAATTAAAGCTTGGTATTGCCTGATGTTAAAATTATATGAAGTACTCTACCATCGAACTAGATATTCATACTATTACCGAAATCATTCGAGTACTTACAGTTCAAAGTATAAGTAAAAAACTTAACCATAAATCAAGTAATAGTAAATACTAAAATAACTCGATTTAGTTAGTAGAACATGCAAACACTTTAGCTTACAGAAACGTGTGACTTAATCCGATTTCTCTGGGGTTATATAAAGCCACTAGGTCGTTAAGCCAGACACAAATGAAGTTATGGAAGGCAACACGAAGACGATACGCACCAGGCGCGCCCATAATCATATTTAAACATATATTTTCTACCCAACAAAACACGTTTCGGTGATATGAACAATAATTTTTTATTTATTAATTACAATACAATTACAAATTATATTTTAATTATATACGAGCGGAGTAACGGAGACCATGTGCTCGGTGTAGTGTCACAGACCAGAGTCTCTGGTGGTAATCGAACCCACGACCCTCACGCTAATAGTCTAGCACACTACCCACTAGACTACCAGGGCACGCTGAACAATTATTGTACTTCTTTATTGTACTATAACTTAAACAATAATACACCCAATTTAATAAAAAAAATGTGGCATATGGTATATTATACACTTATTGAAAGACGAGTAAGTAAGTATTTTTAAGATGTGGAGTAGAACTTTGGCTGCCAAACTATTTTTTGGGAGGACATGAGAAGTGCATCGTGTGTCGATACACATCAGCCAAAATTCTAGACGAGAAAAACAACATTACTGTTGCCTTCGTCGTATAATCCTTCTGGAATAATTTTGTCATACAATTATTGCAATTTTTCTTTTCAGACTCTACGCATAAGATGTTTTTAATTTTTTCATAACAAACATACAATACATATGTATACAGTGGCTCCATCGCATAATCGGACAAGCATTACTCTGATATGTATGTGCTTAAAACTTAAAAAGAAAATATTAAATATATGTTTTTTTGCTTTTATTTAAACTCTACATTACAGCGCTTTCAGATTAATAAAATAATAACAACATTTTTCATGATAACGGTAATTTTATAAAGAAAAAGAAAAGTAACTCAATTTTTTGCGCTCAACGCATAATCGGACAAAGAAGAGTACCATTGCTAAAAATGAAAAGAGAATAATTAATACTTTGTGGCATATCCTTTGTTCTCAAGAATGGCCTGTAAACGTTTTGGAATTGATTTTATCAAATTGTAGCATACCTCAGGCTCTATGGAGTTTCACGCTTCCAGTAAAGCCGCCTTAAGCTGATTCAAAGTGTTAAATTGTTGCTGGTATACTCTTCTAGCTAATTTTTCCCAAATATGTTCAATTACGTTGAGATCTGGGCTCTGTGCAGGGGTTTCTATAAGTTTGGGGCAATTATGGATCAACCAAAGCTTTTCCACACCCGAAGTTTGCTTGGGATCATTGTCCTGGTAAAAAGCAAAATCATTCTCAATGCCTAATTTCTCGGCACTTTGCTTTACATTTGCCTTCAAAATGTTGAGGTAGCCAAATTTGTCCATTTTACCACCAATAAAATGCAAATTTCCCACCCCAGCACTCGACATGCAGCCCCAAACCATAGCAGAGCCTCCTCCATGCTTAACAGTAGCTTTTGTATTTTGAGGATTAAATTCTGCATTTGGTATACGCCACACAAACATCTTGCCATCTGAACCATGCAAATAGAATTTGCTCTCGTCAGTGAACAGAACCTTGTAACGAATGAAAACTATCAGCAAAAATGTATTTTAAGATATCTACACCAAATTAACTTATTCCAAAATCTTCTGTTTTAAGCAAATACTCTTTAGCAAATTTTATTCTCTTGTTTTTATTCTTAGGCCTAATAAATGGCTTTTTTCTGGTAACTCTACCATGGTAGTTATATTTGTCCAATGTATTATTACGAATAGTATTTAAGCAAACATCTTTTCCACTGCTGTTTTTTAAAGATAATTTTAGTTCTTAAGCATTGCGAATGATTTTCCTTTTTACCAGGACAATGATCCTAAGCACACTTTGGGTGTGGCAAAGCTTTGGTTGATCCATAATTGCCCCAAACTAATAGAAACCCCTGCACAGAGCCCAGATATCAACGTCTTTGGGAAGAATTAGCTAGAAGAGTATACCAACAACAATTTAACACTTTGAATCAGCTTAAGGCGGCTTTACTGGAAGCGTGGAACTGAGGTATGCTACAATTTGATAAAAATCAATTATAAAACGTTTACAGGCCGTTCTTGAGTACAAAGGATACGCCACGAAAGTAGTATGTTTATGTACCTTCGCGACCAATCCCTCCATACGAATTTGGGAGCATGCCTACGCTACAGTCGGTAGTGTTAGGTTAGTTGATAGGTTTGTAACATATAGATTGGACGGACAGAATGAGTGTGTGTGTGTGTGTGTGTTAAAATTTGGGATCATGCCTGCTTCTTCTTGTTCCTTTTATTTGTATTACTTTACAAACGAATGATTGGACGGACAGAATGAGTGTGTGTGTGTGTGTGTGTGTCATTTTTAAAGTGTGTAGGTTCGTCTCGAGTCTGAGTTCATGATTCCGATGATCCGCGAGTGCGTGATGTAGGGTACCGTAAACTCATGTTGTGGATTTGTACAATGTTATGCGTTTGTTTATTTTATTTTTTAATGTAAACAAATTTTAAAACGCTTGACTCATATTACAGTTTTTAATGTAAACAAATTTTAAAACGCTGACTCAAGAAATATGCAGCTGTGTGCACGTCTACATCGTAAACCCAAATAGAAACATGATTATGCATGTTCATTCTATTTGTGTTAATATGAGTATATATGAGTGTGTGCACGTACATAAGATCAAAAAGAACATTTTTTAAAGTAAACAAATACAAAATTTTGGGATGTGGTTATGTTTAATTAATTTTTTTTTTTATGATTCAATGATTCTTGTGGACAAATGTGGGATAACGACATATTGTTGCTGTAAACAATAGCAGCACTTTGTTATAAATAAAAGCAGCGTGACTCCTTATCGTTTCTTACTCTTAAGGATAAGATCAATAAGAATATTTATTAATGTAAACAACTTTTAAAACGCTTGTCTCATATTACAGTTTTTAATGTAAACAAATACAAAATTTTGGGATGTGGTTGTGTTTAATTAATTTTTTTTTGTATGATTCAATGCGATATATTTCCGTTATGTGTGGTCCTTTTCTTGTAGACAAATGTCGGATAACGACATATTGTTGCTGTAAATAATAACCGCGCGACTCCTTATGATGTCTTATTCTTAAGCATACGATCAATAAGAATATTTTTTTTTTTTTACTGTACACAAATTTTAAAACGCTGACTCAAGAATTATGCAGCTGTGTGTACGTTTACATCATATACCTAAATAGAAACATGATAGTGCATGTTCATTTTATTTGTGTTTATATGAGTATATATGAGTGTGTGCATGTTTCCTCATTTACATCCCAGAGTATAAATTGAGTTGTTATCAGAATTTAGATGTCATTCTTGTGCTAGAAATTGATAGCAAGTTATATTTTCAAGTTTAAAATTTTAAAAGAAAAAATGTCTGGATTTATTTGTGAAGTTTGTAAAAAAGTATTCACTGTGAACAGGAATTTAAGAAGACATCATAGATTGTATCATGATGGACCATCCACATCATTTAAATGTACACCTTGCAATAAGTATTTCTCAAACCAACTGAATTATCAACAACATATTTTACAACATTCTAAAATTGGAGATGGAGGAGAAACTATTAAGACTGTTAATTGTACGGACTGCAATCAACATATTTCAAAGACAAATTGGCATCAACATATTAGAACAAATGCTCACAAACTTAATTGTGCTAACAAAATCCTGAATGATGTTAATGGTGTTGATATTGATGACGATGAAATAAAATGCGTTAGATCAGTGTTTAATAATCGCATCATTACATATTTGATTGCAAATAATAAGGAAACGAATTTAATACCTGAGAACTTTTTATCGGGAATTAAATTCAAAGTGGTTAAGCTGTTAAGTAATATGATTCGAAAACATGATAATATAAAATTCAATCTGGAGATATTTTGTGAATACATGCTGGTTAAAGAAGAGGAGGATTTATGTTACATCGAAGTGAAATCACATCAAACTAAAATGGTTATAATTAATCTCTCATCATCAACTGCAGAAGATCTCCTCAATATTTACAAAACACAATGCGATGTTATTGTTAAAAAAATGAGTGAATTCCAGGAACGTGATAGCGGATGGACATTAATACAAATATTACGGATAGAAATTAATATAAATAAATATCAGTGTCTAAAAGGTTCGCAGTATATCCCTCTACCAACCCCAATACAGAGAAAGTTTGCATGCATCAATGTTCAAAATAACGATGAGTATTGTTTCAAGTGGGCTGTTATATCAGCATTGTATCCGATTAATGTTCATTCTAACAGAACCACATCATATAAAATTAATAACATTAATGATGACATTATCACTTTGGAAAATGGCATTGTTTTAAATTTTGAATATTTGACTTTTCCGCTACCAACGAATAAAATCAAAGATTTTGAAATGAAAAATCCCGATATTAGCGTGAACGTGTTTGGTTTGAATGACAACAACGAGATAGTCGGACCCTACTATTGCAGTATAAAAGAAAAAGCTAAGCACGTTAATTTGTTATTACTAGAAGATGGTGAGAGATTCCATTACGTATGGATTAAAAATATTTCAAGGTAAATCAATAATAATTTTATGTTAAAAAAAAGATGATATTAATATAAAATTGTTTCACTTTCCATTTAATTACAGATTAATTAAAAGTCAACTTACAAATCACCGTCGACAAGTTCACATATGTAACACTTGTTTAATACACTTCCACAGTGAAACGGCGCTGATCAAACACAAAGATGAGTACAACAAAATTGTAACCAGACTACCCTCTGTAGACAATAATATCGTAAGTTTTAAAAATTTCAAAAAGGAAATGGATGTACCTTTTGTAGTCTACGCTGATTTTGAGTGTATTCTAGAGACAATTAATATTCAAAATTCAGCTAATGTTAATTCAATACAAAAACATATTCCATTTGCTTATAGTTATTACATCAAATGTTCATTTAACAGTAGTTTAGATAAATTTAACATATACAGTGGTGATGATGCACCAAAACATTTCTTCGTAAATTTAGTTAAAGATTGTAAAGATTTATATGTGAATTATTTAAGTATCGTAAAACCAATGAATACCTTAACACCTTCTCAGCAGATTAGACAGAAGGAGGATACAATTTGCCACATTTGTAAAAAAATTTTATCTCCTGTAGATCGAGTAGCCGATCATTGTCACTTAACAGGTGAATATAGAGGACCGGCCCATAACAAATGTAATTTAGAGTATCAAATAGCAAATTTTATTCCTATATTCTTTCATAATCTTTCATCATATGATTGTCATTTGTTCATAAGAGAACTTTCTTCTATTGAAGGTGATATAAATGTAATTCCCTTAAACAAAGAATTATATGTATCTATATCGAAAAAGATTAATGTAGATGAAAAAAATACTATAGAACTACGTTTTCTAGATTCTTGTCGGTTTATGCCATCAAGTTTGGAAAAACTAGCGGGATATTTATCAGATAATGATCTGTTGACAGTAAACTCAAGTTATCAAACTCCCAATGAATTTAGTTTAATGAAACGTAAAGGTGTCTTTCCATATGACTATCTAGATTCAGTCAACCGTCTTGAAGAAACAGGACTACCACCCCGATCATGTTTCTTTAATAAACTTACTAATGAGTCGTGTAGCGTAGATGATTATGAACACGCTGAAAAAGTTTGGAATACATTCAAATGTAAGAAACTTTTAGATTATCTTCTATTATATTTAAAAGTTGATGTCCTATTGCGTTGTGATGTATTTGAAAATTTCCGCAAGGTTTGCAAAAACATTTACAATTTAGACCCCTGTCAATATTATACTACACCAGGTTTATCCTGGGATGCAATGTTGAAAACAACTGAAATTGAGTTGGAATTATTGACAGATATCAATATGTACAATTTCGTTATGAAGGGTATTAAGGGAGGTATTGTTCAATGCAGTAAGCGACATGTGACCGCTAATAATAAATACGTTAGTGACTATGATTCAACAAAAGAATCAAATTATCTAATGTAGTTAGATGTAAATAATTTATATGGTTATGCAATGTCTCAATATCTCCCCTATAAAAATTTTAAATAGCTTGACAACTGTAACGACTTCAATGTAACTACTATAGAAGAAGATTCAGAATTTGGTTATATTTTAGAAGTAGATTTGCAATATCCAACTGTATTGCACGATCACCATAGTGATTTTCCATTCTGTGCTGAAAATAAGAAAATTGAGAATATGAAACATAGAAAATTAATAACAGACTTAAATGACAAAAAGAATTACATAATACATTACCGCAATCTTCAGCAATGCATTCAACATGGTTTAATTTTGAAGAAAATTCATAGAATTCTACAATTTAATCAATCGAATTGGTTAAAAAAATATATTGATGTAAATAACCATCATAGAACATTGGCTAAAAACACATTTGAACAAAACTTTTTCAAATTACTCAATAATGCGGTCTATGGTAAGACTATGGAAAATGTGGATAAGAGAAAAGACATCAAAATAGTAATTGGATGGGAAAATAGAAGAAAACGATTAGGAGCCAGATCACTAATTGCGAAACCAAATTTTCATAGTTGTATTGAAATTACTGAAGAAATGGTTGCCGTTGAAATGAGTAGAGTGCGAACGGAATATAATAAACCCATTTATATTGGTTTTTCAGTTCTAGAATTATCAAAATGGAAAATGTATAATTTTCATTACGATTATATGAAGACAAAATATCTTGATAATATTAATCTCTGTTATATGGATACCGATTCATTTATATATGATGTGAAAACAAATGATATGTATGATGATATTAGAAATGATATTCCAACACATTTCGATACATCTGCTTATTCGAATGAAAATGTTTATAATTTCCCTTGATGAATAAAAAAGTATTGGGTATGATGAAAGATGAATGTAATGGAAAAGTTATTAGGGAATTCATTGGTTTGCGAGCTAAAATGTATTCCGTCAAAATAGATAGAGTAGACAAAGAAATTAAAAAAATTAAAGGCGTTAAAAATAGTGTAACATCTAGGCTAAGTATTAATGATTTTAGAAAATGTCTACTAGAGAAAAAGCTGTATCATGATTCTATGTATGTGTTTAGATCTAAGATTCATCAGGTATACACACAATATATAAGTAAATTAACTTTAAGTTATTTAGACGATAAGAGATTTATATGTGAAAATAATGTTGACACATACGCCTGGGGACATTACAAAATAAATTCTCCATCAACATCATCATCATCAAATTTAAATTCATATAGAGAATTTATGCAAGACGATAATGATCAAATGTTTTTAAATTTAATTCTTGCTTGAGTGGTTTTTTAGGTAAAGAATCACGCATGAAAACACCCCTAAAGTATTTAAGATGTTTTCCATATTTATTCAAATCCAAATCTGTTAATGGGCGCATAGGTAGGTTATCTAGTAGTTTTTTGGAGCTGGACTATAGTAGAGACCATATCCAGTTTTATATGGTTTGAGATATACCCCTTTGCCCATTGCAATTGATTCCATATATCTATTGTGACGGTTAGCTTCCGCCAATTGTTCTTTTCCATTTTTGATAGCATTTACTGCTTTGGCAATAGCGGATCCTCCACTTGCTAAACCACCAAGCGCCGACAATGCCGCTAGTACGGGAATAAGTGGAAGAAATCCTCCAATTTTCGGTACAGGTATAACTCTCGGTATTATAATGTCTGCTCGCTTTTTCCCTTTAAAATGTGAATGAATAGTCTTTTGTGCTATTTTAACAGCATCATTTATATGAAGTGGTTTCTGTTCTTTCAATTGTTTCAAAGTTTTTCTCACAGTAGCAGTGAATAATTTCTTATTACATTTATTCATATTTCCTTTTCTCGTTCTTTTTGAATTCTTTCTTTTCTTATGCCTACGCTCCTTCATACCTAATCCAAATTTCCCTTTAGCTTTCATAGCGTTTGTCACAAACCACGCGTCAGCACGTTCTTTAATATCACTATCTTTAGATTTAACTCGTTGCCAGGCTTTTTCAGCTAATATTTGATCTGCTTGATGTCTTGTGTCTATATCTTTTGATTGTGAATATGCAATATCGTGCTCTCTACAAGCTGTGTCTAACAAATTTATACCCTTATCTCCTCTTGCTAAACGTTTTTCAAGTTTTGTACCAGGTCCACAAAACTGATAACCAGGCAAATGTAATTCAACAGGTAATTTATTTATTAAGTTGTTTACAAGTCCTCTTCTCATCTTACACTGACTGGGTTTTTGTTTTGACTATAGATTATAACCCTTTTTTCGTTAGTTTTATACCTCTAGCAAAAATATCTGAAATCAAGACGATTTCCTATATATACATCAATTTATACGATCACTGTTTCAGTATTTCAGTCAACATGAAGCTAGTTAAACAAACAAAACAAATTATTATAAGAAATATTGATGAATCATCTCAATCAAGAGATAAAACAGTTGTACACAATACATTATTACCGAATTCGATTCGTGCATTGATAGTGGGACCATCGAATTGTGGTAAAACTAATGTAATGATAAGTCTAATTGAAAGTCCTAACGGATTGAGATTTAAAAACATCTATGTATACTCGAAATCATTATATCAACAAAAATATTACTATCTAAGAAAATTAATTAAACCGATAAAAGAAATTAATCTATTTACGTTTTCGGAAAATGAAGAAGTTCTAAGTCCAGCAAAAGCTTATCCACATTCTATAATAATATTCGATGATGTTATTTGTGAGAAACAAAATAGTATAAGAGACTACTTCTGTATGGGAAGACATAAATTTATTGATTGCTTTTACCTGTGTCAAACATATACTAAAATTCCAAAACATCTAATACGTGATAATGCAAATATGATTATAATATTTAAACAGGATGAAATGAATTTAAAACATATATATAATGATCATGTTATTGGTGATATGACTTTTAAACAATTTGTTGACCTTTGCAGTGAGTGTTTGAAAGATAAATATGGATTTCTTGTTCTAAGCAAGGATGATTTAATAAATAAAGGACGTTATCGAAAAGGATTTGATAGTTTCATACAACTATGATATGTTATTTGATATTAGATAGCAAGCAGATCGTAACCAGATAAAAAGCAGATCGTAACCAGATATAAAGCAGTTCGTGAGCAGATAGCAAGCAGATCATAACCAGATAGCAAGCAGATCGCAACCAGATATAAAGCAGATCGTGAGCAGATAGCGAGCAGATCATAACCAGATTAAATCAAATAAAAAAATTATTATAATGTCTAAAAATGACCATAATAAAATGTTAGAAGATCTTGTGAAGACAAGAGCTGTTCTAAAGGAAAAGTTAAAAAATATTAAACAGAATCAAATAGATAGAGTTAATTTATTAGAAGATACCTTTCAACCAATAACAAAACCACTTAAAAAAATCATCGGAAAACTTGAAGATAAACATAAGGATATGTATATAAACAACACTTTGACTTTTGGTGATAATAAAATCATCGCAAAACTTGAACATAAGCATAAGGATGTAGACAACACTATTGATGATGATGATGATTATTATAACGTAAATGGTGATAGTGACGATTTTCAATATGGAAATAGGTCAACTGATGATAATGATGATGAACAAAACTATAACCATAATAGACCTGTGTCAAGTACATGTATCAAAAAATTGAAAAGAAACCAAAGTTTAAAGCTAACGAAAGACTCTGCATTATTTGAAAATATTCAATTACTTATTAATAATAAGCAATTGGATAAAATTTATGGTCTTAATCAAGATGAAGACGGAAGTTAGAGATATGGCAAGGAAAAATTAATATTTAATAGAGATAATACTATGCGGATAGGAAATATGAAATTGAAAATGACACCTGGATTATTTGAACTAGTATTTCATACAAAACCTCTCCATTATACTAAAAATGATTTAAAGAAATAAAGAGATTTTAATTCATACCAATGCACATAGACGTCGTTATGAATCTAAGGAACAAGTGAAAGGAACACGAGCCTTCAAATATAGACGAATAATTAAACATTTATTCAAAACAACAACAAAAATTTCAACAAAAGGCAGTGGATTATTGCTAAAATCACTAGATAATCGGAAATCAAACTATATATATTGGGATGATCCTACTGAATTAGTTGACAGACTACGTTTACTTCTCTCATCGGAAGGTTCTGGTCACAACAATCATCAAAACGAAATAATCTCTATTATTGAAGAACTTAAAGAATCTAACATAATTTATTAGAAGAGTGAAAGAGATGTCTTATATTAATAAATTTGGAGAAAGTTTTAATAAATATAATTATAAAAACAAAAATATTGTAATCAAAAAATATATAACACAAATA
The DNA here is from genome assembly GCA_958299815.1 of Sarcophaga carnaria. Classification (NCBI taxonomy): domain Eukaryota; kingdom Metazoa; phylum Arthropoda; class Insecta; order Diptera; family Sarcophagidae; genus Sarcophaga; species Sarcophaga carnaria. The sequence goes on along the minus strand of OY283152.1, from coordinate 85,653,884 downwards.
TATGATGATCTAGTTGATCAAATAAACAATTTAAAAAGTGAGATTGAAAATGTTTATCTAAAGCATGACAATGAAATGAAAGTATTCGAAGATAATATTAATACTTCAATTATACACAATCAAGAAATAATGAGTAATGATGTTAAAAATAAAATTAGCGAACAATCTGTAAAAATTGAGAAAATAAAAGACTATATGGAGAAACTTGAAAAAGCTCTTGATAACTATGTTGAGAAGGCAATAATAGATTCTAAACAGGAAAACTATAATGGAAATATTGAATACAGAAATAAAATTACAGAGAAATTCAATAAAATTGAAAGTGAAATGAAAGTGTTTAACGAAGCTTTCAAGAAAATTGAAATTGAAGTTTTAAAGAGAATTAATATCTATAATCAAAGGTTAAATCATATTGAAGAATATCTATTCAAATCATTCACTCAAAGGAAAAACTAAAAATCGAATAAAATATACTTATATACACACACACACACACACACACACACACACACATACGCACATTGCCCGTGTGGTAGCGGGTTAGAATTCTACCACAGTGGTTCCCTGCTTGTCGTAAAAGGCGACTAAATGGGAGGGCAGGGGTAGAGGGTGCGGATGAAAAGTCTAGCATATACCCAATGACGCTCACGCTTCAAAGCGAAACAATGCCGCTCAAAGCATTGAACTACCGTGGTATCACGTTAGCACCGTGGGAATCACAGACCGTCATGCGTGTGAGCACGCTCCTAACGGATGTGGACGATTGGAGCCTAGTCGTATAGGCATCAGAATTGATACCAGTAAGATTCTGATTATGGCATACTGGACTACGCTGAAATATTATGATTTGATGACATGGGCTGGCGGATGGGGTATTCTGTTACCAATATGTACTGGAGTGAAACCTGGTACAGACGGCTTTCAGGCTAATACACCATCTGTCTCCGTCCCGTTAAAACCTGGCAAGCCTTGGAGAACGATCTTGGACTCGTCCTGTTGAGTTGGGGTGTAGGGGCAGTTAAGTAATTCTTCTGTTTAGCTCCCGGTCTGGCTCTGAACACAAGCTCTCATGAGGACTTGTGTCAACCCTCGCATGGCCTCCCTGCATTGCAAAGATAACCATGGGACCACAACAAGGGTAACTACACAACGAATCCAAGATAACGGCTCCAAGTTGGGACCCAATAGAATGGAATATATAACAAACATTTCACACAACCCTACAGGCGCTAATTCTCCAGCCGGCACCGAAGGTGCAAAGGAGACCCAGCAGGACAGCCCTTTCCTGAATCCTTTCCGCAGAGCTTCGAGATTACTCCACTCACCACCGCTGAGGCAGAACGGCGAGCGATCGCGCTCATCACCACCGGAGTTGCAGAGGAACAAGGATCCTGAAAAAGAGGTGGATGATTTCACCAAACTAGGCGATAAAATTTCTGAACTCGTGGAGATGATGGGCGGAGGAAGGAGGTCCATACACCAAGCGATGCGCGATTTAGTGGCTTCTATATCGTCACTATATCAGCAAGCCGCTAAGGATAAAGTTGCGGAACAAGAGAAAAGGATCAGAACTAATGATAGAAGCACGCAGACGAGCCTTCAACAGCAGACACCTTGTGTTTCCAAGAGGCAGAGAGAAGAATTGGGAAAACCTAGGAGAACACCTCCGAAGAGGACCAGACCAATTCAACTGGAGGGATCAATTGACCCAACTTCAAAAATTGGAGGCAATGATACGAAGAAAGGAGCAGTAAGTACTAATGAAGATGTAATAAATCGGGATGCTGAAGTACCGGGTACCGGAGTGGAAATGAGCACAGAGCCCAATGATTGGGTGCTCAAGACAAGGAAGCGCAAAAAGCCCCCAAGACCGGATGCAATGATAATAAAACCTACGGAGAAGCTCTCATTTGCAGACATCCTGAGGAAGGTTAGGAATGCCCCGGAGCTTAAGTCAGTTGGCGAAGACGTTCACCTTGTTAAGAAAACACAAAAGGGTGAAATTCTGCTGGAATTTAGAAGATCGGCTGAGGCGTCTACAGAAACTCACCAATCCAAATTGAAGACCATATTGTCCGATGATATAGAGGTCAGGACGATAACTCAGGAGACAACATTTGAACTGCGATACCTGGACGAGGTTACCACGGAAGATGAAATAATAACCGCTTGGAGAGAACAAATAGGAGATTTACACCCATCGGCTATCAGGGCGATAAGAAGTGCTCCAGGGGGTACCCGGACGGCAATAATTGTAATACCAACGAAGCTGGCTAGCAGGGCCGAAGAGGTAAGCAAACTGCGTGTCGGGTGGACAGTTTGCCGGTTAATGAGGAAAGTTCTCCCAAGGAGATGCTACAAATGCCTAGAATTCGGGCACGTAGCTAGAAATTGCCGCAGTAGGAGTGATTGGTCAAAACACTGCTTCAAGTGCGGAGGGCAAGACCACCTTGCCAAAACTTGTAGTGGTGACCCTCACTGCCTACTCTGTAGGAGCGATCGTAATGTGGACTCAAAACATGTCACGGGGGGACCTAAGTGTCCACAGTACCTGGCAGCTCGGCGGAGGATGATGAACATAGGAAAATGAGGATCTTGCAGCTGAATTTGAACCACTGCGAAGCGGCGCAGGAGCTTCTTAAGCAGACAGTCCGGGAGCAGAAAATAGACCTTACGATTTTGAGTGAACACTATAGGGCACCTGACAATCAGCGTTGGGCTACCAGTAAATGCAACAAGGCAGCGATATGGTCATGCGGTAAATTCCCAGTGGGAAATGTTGACAACAGGAGAGAAGGCTTTGTGAAATGCACTGTTAATGGAGTACATTTCTTCAGCTGTTATCTCCCCCCCAGCTTATCAATGGAGGAGTACAGACTCAGATTGGACGACATCGTTCGCGAGGCCAGAAATCTAAGACCCGTGGTGATTGCCGGGGACTTTAATGCATGGGCAGTGGAATGGGGTTCAGCGTACACGAACCAAAGAGGTGAGAGCCTGCTTGACGCATTTGCAACTCTGGAGGTTGTCTTACTCAACTGTGGGCAGATTGATACATTCTCGAGAAATGGAAGGAGTTCTAAGATTGACTTAACATTCATCAGCGATACACTGGCAACGACATCGAATTGGACTGTGTCCGATGTCTACACTCATAGCGATCATCGGGCGATCATTTTTGATATCCAGGAACGCGCTGCAGTGAACCCCATTACTGCCGCCCCTCCTAATCCCTTGTGGAGGGACTCTACTTTTGATGAGGAAACCTTTGTTCTCGCGATGAGCGACATTCGGGTGACCGGAAGCGCAAACAACATGCCGGTGGAACTTATGCGCTGTATAACGGAAGCCTGCAGCGCGTCTATGTCGCGGAAGTCTCACCTGCCAGGCAGGAAACACGTTTATTGGTGGAACGCGGAGATAGCTGAATTAAGAAGGAAATGTAATAGAGCGCGGAGGATATTCCAGAGAGCAAGGGGTCGCAATGACTTCATAGAACTTCGGGAAAGATACAAAGTGCTCAGAGCCAACCTTAACTGGGCCATTGACAGGAGCAAACGAAGGTGCTATAGGGAAATGTGTGCCGATTTGGATGAAAATCCCTGGGGCACGGGATATAAGGTGGTAATGAGGAAGCTGAATTGCTTTCGACCACCGGCCACGGAAAGCGCGGAGAAGCTGCAGTCAATTGTTGAAGGCCTCTTTCCGGAGAGGGCCGAGATCACGTATGCTGTGCGAGACAGTATGTCGCACGATGACATTCCTGAAGTCAGCGGCCAGGAATTCGATGCAGTCTGGAAGGAAATGAAACCCAGGAAGGCTCCGGGAATTGATGGAATCCCAAACGTCGCACTTAAGGTGGCTATAGAGAACAACGTTGAGGTGTTTAGGAAAGTATTTGATACATGCATTCAGGAGAGGAAATTCCCAAGGATATGGAAGCGACAGAGGTTGGTTCTCATCCCGAAGGGCAACGGTGCGCAGGATGCAACAGGTTACCGCCCACTTTGTATGATTGATACCGTAGGTAAACTGCTGGAGAAGATAATATGTAGAAGACTCGAAACGATATTGGAGAGAGACGGCCTGTCGGATCGCCAATTTGGCTTCCGAAAAGGGCCGAAAAGGGGACGCAATGGAGGCGGTCATTACCGTAGCGAAAGAGGCCATCAGCGGTGACCACTGGTTTGAAGGTGATAAGGAGTATTGCGCAATCATCACCCTGGATGTCAAAAACGCATTCAATTCGGCAGATTGGGACGCCACCCTGGCTGCACTTGATGAGAGGAGCGTACCTGGATATTTGATGGAACTCATAGTGGACTACTTTAAGGATAGGGTACTTTTGTATGATACAGACGAAGGCAGAAAGTCATACGCTATAACAGCAGGGGTACCACAGGGTTCGGTGCTGGGCCCAATACTATGGAACGCCATGTATGATGGTGTACTGAGGCTTAGGCTTCCTACGGGCGCACAAATATTCGGATTTGCGGACGATATAGCCCTCGTGGTGAGGGGTAAACACCTTGATAATTTGGAACGAACGTCCAATGCGGCAGTTAGCAGAGTTAGAAGCTGGATCGCGAGTATAGGTCTGAAACTTGCTGATCATAAAACGGATGTCGTATTAGTAAGCAGTAGAAAGAAAATGGAATACATCACCATAACTGTCGGCGAACAAAGGATAACATCGAAGCAGTCTATCAAGTACTTAGGAGTTATGATTGACAACAGACTCACATTCAAGGAGCACCTGACGTATATTAGTAGGAAGTGTGCGGCGGCAACGGGCGCACTCGCGCGGATAATGCCTAACTTGGGAGGTCCGAGACAGGAGAAGAGGCAATTGCTGATGAGAGTGGTTAAATCGATTGCTCTATATGCAGCCCCTATATGGGCCGAGGCCATGGATAAGAAGACATATAGAATAGGAGTTGATGGGGCCTACAGGAGATCTGCCCTCCGAGTAATTTCTGCCTTTCGTACAGTATCTACGGATGCAGCCTTGGTGATAGCGGGAATGATGCCGCTACGAATGTTGGTAGAAATAGAGAGGAGAAAACGTTTAATAAGTAGAAGAACGGGGCTAGTGCACCCTGACCAGGTGAATGATGATGTAATGAATAGGTGGCAGCACGAGTGGACTTCTTCCACAAAGGGAAGATGGACCTACAGATTGATACCGAATATAGAAGAATGGACTGGAAGGAAGCACGGCCAGGTGAATTTTTACCTTACTCAGTTCCTAACGGGCCACGGATGCTATAGGACATACCTTTACAAGTATGGGCATGACGTGGATGAAGCGTGTCCATCATGCCTGGATACAAGTGAAACAGCGGAGCATATATTCTTCACTTGCCCGCGCTACGAATTCCGACGAAATTTCCTTGAGAGGACGATCGGTTCCCAGGTGACTCCCGACAACGTGGTTAATCTGATGTTAACATCGCGCGAAAACTGGAACGCGGTATGTTTATTCGCGAAGGAAGTTCTAGTACAACAGAGAATAATAGAGAGAGCAAGAACAGCAGAAATGGATAGCAGCACTCGCTGAATCTTTACCTCCCCCGATGTAATACTTGATTGTGGTCCCGGGGGGGGCGACTTAATGGAAGTATGACGAACTAGGTTGGGTTTAGTACGTATGCGTTTAGCAAGCCGAGAGTAAGTCTTGCGGCGAATCGTGCACATTGGTAGGCCGGGCTACCAATGTCTTTCGAAGATTCCCAACCTTTAGCTCGTAAAGCTATAAAAAAAAAAAAAAAAAAAAAAACACATACGCACATAAATAATATAGATGTGAATGCAGACAAAAGACAAATAGTAGAAGAATTACATAAACAAGCTAGAAAAAATTTCAAAAGAAGACGAGTTGTAGTGAAGGGAATTGATGATTTATGGCAAGCTGATCTAGTAGAAATGGGAAGCTATGAAACATATAATAATGGATATCGTTATCTTCTAACAGTTATAGATACTTTTTCAAAAAAAGCCTGGGCTGTTGCCGTCAAAAATAAAGGTGCACAGAACATAACGGCTGCTATGAAAAGTGTATTCGATACATCAAAGCGAAAACCGAAAAACCTGCAAACCGATGATGGTAGAGAGTTCTTTAATAATCAATTTCAACATTTAATGCAATCTCATAAAATTAATCACTATTCAACATATAGTTCTTTGAAAGCATCAATAGTTGAACGATTTAATAGAACATTGAAAGGGATGATGTGGAAAGAGTTTAGCTTTCAAGGAACTTACAAATGGATAAACATATATCAAGAACTAATCGATAAATATAATAATACACTTCATAGAACAATTAAAATGAGACCAAATGAGGTGAACTCTTTCAATGAAAAACTCTTTTGGATACCGTCTATAATAACTTAAAGGTTTTTAGGAGATCTAAGTTTAAAATTGGTGATCATGTTCGTATAAGCAAATATAAACATGTATTTGAAAAAGGATATACACCAAATTGGACTACAGAAATCTTCAAAATCAAAAATATAAGGAATACAAATCCCAATACTTACATTTTAGAAGACTATCGTGGTAGTGAAATTAAAGGTGGATTTTATGAATATGAACTTTTGAAAACAAAATACACTCAAACATATTTAGTTGAAAAATTATTAAAGAGGAGAGGAAATATGTTGTATGTTAAATGGTTGGGATTTTCATCAAATCACAATTCATGGATAAATTCAAATAATACATCAGCATCGTCATCAACATCATTATAAAAACACTGTAATATTTGAAAATTATTCATTTTCAAGGTATACGTTAAGATGTCCATAACATTAACTCTGAACGGAAATACATCAAAACTAGTTGCTGACTATTTTCCACCCATTGTGCTTGAATCAAACTATGTTTGCGGTCTAATAAGTTTTGATACATATCACTCAATTCCGAATATTGATTATGAGAACAATTTGTGTCATATTGGTAACCATATTATAGAAATTCCTGTGGGATCATATGAATTTTCAAACTTAGCTGATTTTTTAATTAGAAAATATAAAAAATTGAGTGTAAAAGGAAAACTTAAAATTCAATCAAATTATAACACACTACAAACTTACATAGAGAGCTCAACTGATACGATATTTTTCGATAAAGAAAGATCAATTGGAACGCTGCTTGGATTTAGTAAGAGAGTTCTAAAGCCTGATGAAGAGCATAAATCAGACAAAACAATAGATATTACAAAAATAAACACTATTTTAATTGAGTGTAATATTGTCAGCGGATCCTATATAAATAACGCTTCTGCTCACACTCTACATCAATTTTCGCTTAACGTGAGTCCTGGCTATAAAATAACAGAAGCACCAGCAAACGTCAATTATTTACCAGTTAACACTAGATCAATTAACACCATTGTTCTAAAAGTAACCGACGAGGACGGAAACCTTATTAATTTTCGTGGAGAAAAAATAACTATTAGATTACATTTGAAACCTCTGAAGGAATGATTATATTCGATAGTAAAAACAATTCCTACAGCAACGACAACAACAATTCATTATCAGTATCGCAACCGAAAACGTTATACTCAGCTCCAGCAATAAAAACAGCAACAAGAATTGAAGATTTTAAGAAATTATCACAAATAAAAAAAATAAAAAATATACAAAAAGAGAGGACAGAGAATCTCAGTAGACACAATCGTGAATTTCTAAAACAACTTGGTTTTAAACTAAAACAAAAATGAGTATAATTAACATACTACAATAACCAAACTTTGATAATTCAATCATCAAAAAAGACTATCATAGTTATACATCATATCTACAATCATTTAAGAATAACGATGAAATTCGTATATCAATTCAAAACCAAGATTTATTAGTTCTACCAAGTGAAAGTTTTCTATACATAGAAGGATTTGCAACAAAAGACGATTCTACAGTCTCTCCATCATTAAAACTCTTAAACAACTGTATGGCCTATCTGTTCGATGAAATTCGTTATGAGATAAATGGTGTAGAAATTGATCGTACACGTCATCTGGGTATAACAACGGACATTAAGAACTATATTTCATTAAATCAATTCGAAAGTGATGCACTAGTAAATGCAGGATGGTCACCAATCAATGGTGAATCTGATCTTTCGCTTATTACTGGAAGCTTTAATTTTTGTGTTCCATTAAAAATGTTACTCGGATTTGCTGAAGATTTCAATAAGATAATAGTTAATTCCAAACACGAATTAATTCTTCTACGATCTAAAGATGATTCTCAAGTCTTTAAATCAAATATATCAAGTGAAAAATGTAAGCTATCGATTTTAAATATAACATGGAAAGTACCACATGTTCAACTTGCTGATGCCTATAAATTGGAAATGTATAAAACTATCAACAGTCGTCGACCTTTGAATATATCATTTAGAAGTTGGGATATGTATTATTACCCCTCTCTTCCCGAAAGCAATACAATATTATGGAATGTTAAGCTTGCTCGTGAAAGTGAAAGACCTCGATTTCTGTTAATAGCATTTCGAGACAACTCTAACAAATTTATACATTGTAATCTATCCGATGTTAAAGTTCATCTCAACTCAGAGTCGTATCCCTACGATGATTTAAATCTTAAATTTGATAGAAATCGGTTTGCTCTACTATATCATATGTACTCAAGATTTCAAGAAAGTTATTATTCACGCCCCTCGCAACCCTTACTAAAACGAGATAGTTTTAAGACAATTGCACCAATAATTGTTCTAGATGTAACACATCAAAATGAAGCCGTAAAAACTGGACCTATTGATATACGAATCGAATTGAAGACACAACAAAACATACCACTTAACACATCTGCATATTGTTTAATTATAAATGATAGAATGTTTGAATATGTACCTCTTACAAATGAAGTAAAGAAAATATTGTAAATGTATATGTAACTCTGTATATTTTATATGTTATATAAATAAAAAAGTAATAAAAAAAAAATAAAAAAATATTCTTTTAATTTCACGAGATTATGAAATTTTAAAATTTGCGTGGGTATAAAAAAAATAAATTTGGTTTATTGACTAACATTGTAGTTTTTTTTTTTGACATTACTGCGTATACATCTTATTGTATAGAAGAGATTAAAATATAAATATCTACCTTAACAACTACTGTTCTCAGTACTATCCCGAACACGAGAGGGATATAGACACCGGTGCTGAAATACATAACCATAAAGACGATAGGAGTTATCTTTTACGAGCGATCTTAAATCATATAAATATTAAAACCATCAACATAAAAGATTATTCAAAAACTCTACACATGAGCCTACAGTAGCAGTGGATTAACACACAATGATTTTAAACGAAATATACAACTTTCTAAAATCATTCTCGCGCATAATTTCTGATGAGGATAAAACTAAACTCATCAACATACAAACACAACTGGAGTATGTTGGCAACCTGAAGAGAATACAAAATAGACATGGTGAACATTTCTAGGATTGTGAATGGTCGAATGAAAACAGTACATGCGGTCCTGACACCTGCCCCTGTATATTTTATAAACATAGACTATATCAAGTTGAAAATGAAGTTAAAAATATAATTAATTTTTATAATCTTACTAAATGTAAAAACTGTGTTTTCAATAAATTGTAATTTTCAAAAAAGAAATTGTATAATAAATGATAAAAAAAAAACTTAACCACATCTGAAATCTTCGTTTAGTTAATTATTACTCTTTGTTCGGAGTACATCGTCCCGCACTTACGCAACCTACTATTGACTTTTTAAAGAAGGGGAACAAAAATGGTAACATTAGCTGAATTGGAAGAACTATTAACAAAGCATAGTAATCAGATTGATAAAGAGCATATAGATTTATTTATGAAACTTATAAATGAATTAAGAACTTGTAATTATGTAAATTATCCATTTATATGTGTTAATAATATTATACATAGATCTAACTGTGAAAAAATTTACTCAGAATCTTTTGACATTTGCAGATGTCAAACATTCTATACACAATATTTGTTAACACTTAAGCTATTTAATCTGTACAAACGTATTTTTAAATTCGAATCTGTAAAAATCTGAACAAAGAAATATGTAATAAAATTTTCAAAAAAATAAAAAACTAATTTGTTTTAATTAATCTCATTATTGTATAATTTCATTTATTTAAAACAGTAAAACTAAAAAATTCTAAATCCTTAAAAACAAGTCTATTTATACTCTGGGATGTAGATGATTAAAAGTAGACGGACTCATTCTGTCCGTCCAATCATTCGTTTGAAAAGTAATACAAATAAAATGAACATGCACAATCATGTTTCTATTTAGGTATATAAAAAAACTATCACGCAGGTGTACATCCTGTTTAAAAAAAAAAAAAGATTCAACACGTACAACCAACCTACCCTTTCTTATGTTTATATTTCTATTTCTTTAACTTTTGATTATGAGTAATACTTGACAAGAATTTGTTATTTATTATGCAGGTGTTCATCCTGTATACACTAAACTGCGATAAGAATCTATTATTCCTAGAAAACTATCTTGCAGGTGTTCATCCGTTTACTATTTCTTCTTTCTTACGTGCCAAGAATTTGTTATCATCTTAAAATTACAGATCCTTCAAATTAAATCACACAAAAAATAAAAAATAACCGCACAACCAACCTACCCTTTCTTATCACATTTAAAATTAAAGATCCTTCTAATTAAATATACAAAAAAAAAAAAAAAAAAAACACACAACAACTATATAGGTGTAGATCCCTTTTCTATTTTTTCAACATTGAAGAGAATTTACTATTAAAAAACGATCATACACATTACATGTTACGCACACACTCATTCTGTCCGTCCAAACATTCGTACATACGTATATACATTTTCACATTACAGTCTACTTGTACTCTGGGATGTAGATGAGGAAACGTGCACACACTCATTCTGTCCGTCCAACCATTCGTTTGAAAAGCAATACAAATGAAAGGACCAACAAAAAGCAGGTATGATCCCAAATTTGTAGGGAAAAATTGAAAATAAAAATGATTTAATTGTTTTCCAGATATGCATTGTCACAAATTTTAAAACACACACACACATACACATTAAAAAGCATTACCTTTTCATAATACATGTTACAAACCTAAAGACCGATCGCACACAATTCATTTCACAATTCTGCAATGTTCTTACTCTTTTACAGCTATGCATGCACCAAATTTTGTATGGAGAAACTGCGCCCGCACATACATAAACATACTACTAACAAACACCTCGGTCTTATATTTGTCTATCAACGGATGGTTTTCTCCTGGGTATGTGAGCTGCACTAATCTCTCGACTTCCATTGCAAAGGCCTGAAGTGACTCATTAGACTTTTGCGCCCGGCACCTTAATTCTCGTTTGTGCTCATCACCGAACTTCCGCTGTAATGCCACCATTAACTCGTTGTAATTGTTTCTATGGCTGGCTGGCATGGTCTCTAGTATCTCGGCAGCTACACCCTTTAACGCCAAAATTAGTTCCAAAGCTTTTTCCTCATCGTCCCATCCGTTCCTGCTGACTACTGTCTCGAATTGGAACTTGAATACGGATGGGGGTGAGGTGCCATCAAAGCAAGGTGCTTTTATTCTGCCGGTACTTTCGTATACGACTCGCACTGGTTCCGGTCGTTGGCTCTGGAGATTGTTGATCTTCTCTTCCATAATGACTAGTTTTCCGTCAACGGTCTTTTCCAAATCTGAGACCCTTTCCTCGACGCCATTGATTCTTTTGTGGAATGACTCACGTATTTCAGCCAGAAGTTTCTGATTTTCGGCTCTAGAAGCTTCAAATAACTTTTGGTTTTCTGCTCTAGAAGCTTCAAATAGCTTCTGGTTCTCAGCTCTAGAAGCTTCTCGTACATCAGCAAACAGCCTTTCGTTCGCCTCTTGCATTTTGCGATTTTCAGTTCTAAAAGCTTCTTGTACATCAGCTAATACTTGCATTTTTTCCATCATAGCGGCCAGCAATGAATTTATGTCGATACCGCTCGGGGTTGCAGGGGCCTTTACCTCTCGTTCCTCTTCATCCCCGAACTCGTAGGAATCGATGTCGATGTCCTGAAGCTGCAGATGTTCCCTTAATCGCCTTTGCAGTTCATTTTTGGTGCCCATTGTTGGCAGCTCGAGTTTACCCAACTCCCGTTTAAGCCGTTCTACTTTTAGATCGCAGAGTTTCATTTTGATTTTGATTTTCTGCTCTTTTTTATTTATTTATTTTTACTTTTGGATTTTGCAATCCCACTTCTGACACCAATTGTTACGTTTTTACCTTTTTAAAAACGTTTAAATATGAGTTCGTTAATTGCAACCAAAGTGAAAACAAATGCGTCTTTAGTTTTTCTTAACTGTCTTTATTATTCACACTACTTTTGTGTGTCACCGTATAGAACTTAACGATACAACAATAATAATCTGCTTATTCACTTTATTAGTTCACACAAGTATTCATTGGATCTTTACAACCACGACTTATTTTATTCACACGCAACTTCACACAAGGCTGACTGAATTAACTCTGACTGCTGCTTGCTTTGTCCAGCCCTTTTATAGTCCGCACGCACGTACGATCAGTATCACCGTATAAACAGTATCGAAACGCAATTTTGACGTTTACCAGCGAATTATGAAAGGGACAGCAAATATTACCAAAAAGTATTTCTGTCCCTTTCTGATTGTCTGTCTGTTTTGTTTATTTATGTTTTTTTAGGTTTTGGGGTGGGTTTTTTATATTGGCGAGAGTTAATAAAAAATGTAATTTTTGTGTAAAACTATTAATAAATAATAAAAACTACTAGCAATAACAATTTTTAACTTTTTCTTTCAAGAAGTTAAAAAATATTGTCAACTTTCAGCAAGAAAAATTTTTTATGAGCAGTACGTCTTATTTTGATCTTGTAATATTTAGCTTCTTAATAATCTCTTGCACAAGAAACTATATTCATTGTGACCGAAAATCACACACATTTCGATTAATATTTAAATATTTAAGAATCTTTAAACTTTTCATTGAAGAAATTAAAAAATATACTAAATTTTCCCTTTTTTAACACAAAATAAATGTTTATTTACATTTAATTTTTCTGCTTTATCCGCCAGTTTTCACTCTGTATATCTGTTGCTTCTAACACATTTGATTCGCAAAACATTATAACATTTTTTTCTCCCTCTAAATTGGCTAGTAATTTGCTGCTATGAGCGTTTGTCAAAAGTCAATGGTTTCGATACGGTGATCAGTATCACAATGTACATTGTGATCAGTATGATGAACGTTCTCGATGTGGAAGGTTCTCGCTCGCGCCTTCTCGAGACTTCTGCTAGTACATTGTTGTTTGTGTACTTTGCTTATGTTGTCCGTTACATATTTGTCGTAGCTGGTTTACTTTATGTTGTTGTTGCTACCTGGTTCGTGGTACACATGTGTGTGTGCAGCTTTAGATAATCAACACGTTCGTTATATTCTTAGTGTTAGTGCGTATTTGTGTCGAGTGTATTGTGTTGGTGTTGCTGGTAGCTTTTGTTTATCGTTTTTATTGTTAAACGATATTAGGTCGTTTTGAGATATGTAACAATATTTATTAATAAATTTTACTAATAATTTAAGAGGAAAATACTTTAGAATAAAGTTTTTAACACATTTATTTCATGAACAAAATTTGTATACTAGTAATCGATTGCCTTTATGTATGAGTGTCGTCTCTCTCGAATATGTAAACAAAAATTGTGAATTTATTATTGTGTAAATACGTCCTGTTGAATTTACAGTTTATTACTTTGTGCTTATTAATTTGTACTTATTGCATTATTTATTAATTCGTGAACGAGGGAGCTATGTAGGAGAAATTGATAGAAGCCGTAAAAAACATGAGGTTTTGTACAACAAGAATTCACTCCTCTATATGAACAAGTTTAAACGTGCAGCTGTTTGGAACGCAATTAGTTGGGAAGTACATTTAACAGGTAATATTATTTGTGTATGTGAATGTGTACATGTATCTCTTTCAGAGGATGTTTGCCTAACACGTTGGAGGTATCTCCGAGATAAATACGTAAAAAGATTTCGGAGAGCCATCAAGCTTCAGGAAGTGGAGCGAAAGTAATGGAGGGTCAATGGCAATACCAAAGCCAAATAGAGTTCTTACGAAAACATATAAGACCTCGAAAGTGAGATATTTTATTATATCATTTTTATATTACATTATATTTTTATTTTATATTCATATTATATTTACTTGTTTATAATTCCATTGCAGGACAGTGACAAGTTTAAGTCATGGAAGCATGGAAGTAGAAAAAAACACGCAGCGATAATGTTGAAAGCATGCCAGAGGCAAGGGAATACAATAATACAAAATATTGTAATAATAATTGTAATATTTTTATTTAAAGGCTTTTCCTGATATAGATTTCCTGGACGACCCTCCATCTGCGAGCGTATCAAACTCCTCCCCCTTGAAGCACCAAGCAGCAGTATGTAACGATCGCATCGGGAAAGCGTCATAGCACCTTTTAATGAGTTTTTGGGTAAAATGGCGAGTATTGCAGAAAAAAAATTTTCTCGGGCTGAGAGTGACCCCCACGACGATTTTTTTGGGATGGTCCGAGAAATCTTGGCTAAGATGGAACCGGAAGCTGTCGAAAACGCCAAATTTTTTTAAACTATTTAAATGAACAACGGGCAAAAAAGTGAGGATTAGCATGTTTAAGTAGTATTCAACGGTGCGAAAGTGAAAATACACCCGAGTAACTACATAGGCTAAGTTATTCACTAGGTTGAGTAGAACTCAAAAATACCTCTTTTATTTTAACTAGATTTTCCAATTAGGAATGGCCAAACTTAGAAAGTTTACCCCATCAAATCTCATAACATATAAATTTGAACAAAACGTTTATGTATACGGTTTGAAAGGCTAATCTCTCCACTTTCTAAAAAACTTTGGTTTTTTAAAATAGGTTCGACAATGTTTGGGTAATCAATAATTTTGTGTGAAAAGATTAAAAAAAAAAAACGTTTTTATCAAATAAAACAAGTTTGGAGGGTTCGAGAAAATTAAAAAGTGTTTTTGAGTTCTACTCAGCTAACTGAACATCAGACCAGCCAGGTTTTTTTGAAAATTTTAATCAAATTCGAGTCTTTTTTAATTCTTATGCGCGATTGAAAAGTAAGAATATGCGCTCATTATCTGATCATAAAAGACTCATATGTCGGGAGAAAAATGTTACTACGGGCGACTCTTCTCAAAAAATCATTTATGAGTCATTTTCTATATTAATTTCGAGTAATTTTCGATGCGTTTTCGAATAGTTTTGTGATCATTTTTGAATCGCTTTCTGATCATTTATTAGTCGTATCTAACTTCGTTTATGCTTCTTTTTCGAGTCGTCTTTCAGTCATTGTTTAATCGCAAGCGAGTCTTTTACGAGTAATTTATCAGTATGTTTAGGAGTCCTTTAATTGTCATATATCAGTCATGTTTTTATTAATCTGGACTCCTTTTTGCGTCATTTATGATTATAATTTGAGTCATTTATTAGTCATATTTCTAATTGTATTTTACTCTCTTCAAGTGTTTTTAGTCGGTATTTTATACTGCCGCGATTTCAAAAATCATGTTCGTATGAACGTTAAATAACAAGGAAAGAATATTAAGTTTATATTCGTGATGTATGTACATCCGACATCAAAGTTTATTTTTTTTTTTTTTTTTTTTGTTAAAAATAGTTTTTTAAAGAATAATAATTATAATAAGATTAGAAGATAAGAGAATGAGATCCATTTTAGTAACTGTTTTATAACATGAGTATTTTATATATATAACAAAAAAATAAATTCATTAATAATAATAGCAGGTTCATAATGATAAGGCTTCGAGTTAGTCTAATCATCTTTGCATTTTCTTTTGGTGACTCTGTCTTTAGCATGTACAAAATGCTTTTGGAGAATAGCATTCATATCCGTATCAGAACTCCTGTATTTAAGATGACAAATATCTGAAACAAAATATTTTTTTATATTTTCATTTTAAAAATTTATATTAAAAAATATGAACTTACTTTTAATTGTTGTTATTAAAAACACTTTTCGGCACTAGGCTTAGAGCTGGTCCCCTTCCAACTGAACAGTGTAGCTAACTCATCGGAGTAAACTTTTCGAGCAGCAGCTCTAAGAAATTGTGGCGAGCCCTCGCCGCATGTTTTTGCAATAAATTCTTTCTGTTAAATGTAATAAGTTATAAAGAAGTTTATATAATTAGTTAATAAGATAGTTAGTTAATTATTTAATTAGTTAGGTAGTTAGTGAATTAGCAATTAGTTTGTTTGATACTTTATTTTATAAATTTATATACTCACAAATTGTTTGAGTTTTTCCTCATTCTCCTGTACTAAGGAATCGAAATTATTTAGATCGCTTATATTATTAAAAGGAAGTTTTTGTGTATCATTCAATTCGTCAATTATCAATCCTTCACCGTGGTGTTTTCGAGCTTCCAGCTTAACTGCAACGACTTCAGTAATTTTTAAAAAATTACGGTTATTGCCCTCCTTCAGCTCCTTTACTTCTTTTTTTAAAATCTTTAACTTAATTTTTTAATGAAACTATTTCATTGCGTAAATCTATAATTAAATTTGCAACATTTTCTTATTGGGGGACGTACACGTTTTGCACTGTAAATAAGATCTTCTGAGTAAAAATCAAAACTAATATAAATCAATGTTTTACTTATATGTTGTAATGTTGTTTGACGTGTATTCAAAGTCTTCTGACACCAAGATATTATTTGTAGACATTTCTGATTATTGGTGTGAAACAGTAACTGTTGTCTGAAGAATTGCGCAGACATATAATTTTTTTATTAATATTTGGTCAATTCACACAAGCCGTTGTATCGTTGTATTCATTGTATTGTTGAAAGAACATACAACAGTGTATGATAGTTGTTGATATTTTTCATATAAAAATCCGATACACTTATACACATTTTTTCCATATGTTTTTAAAAGTTGTATTGGTTTCGTGCTATCAAATTGTGTGAATGAAAAAAAATGTGTATATGTTTTCATATGTTTTTAAAAGGTTGTGTTGGCCACGAGATTCACAATACAGCGTAGCATTCAGCGTTCACAAACAAACAAATGTATTCAATACAACATACACGATACAAAGTCGTGTGAATTGCCCAATTGTTTATTGTAACTTTAGTTCTTTTATCAAAGACAATGCTAGCCGACCAATATATATTAAAATTTTTTGAATTGATTGGATGCAAAAAAGAGACTTCAGATTACTTATTTCTTTGCCAAAAAACAAATTTATTCAATCAAAATGATTAATTTCTTCAATTTCAACAATTTTATCCTGAATTAAGCAAAAGTTGTCAGGTTCTCGTAAGGAAAAAAAATATCCGTTCACATTAACGTTTAAAATTTAGCCGTTTTTGTATTTCTTAAGGAATGGTTGCTTTAGTTCTTCTTCCTTTTCCAAGTGAAAGCAGTTTTCTACCTGCCTTTTGTAAATTTGAGCTGCAACGTTTTGCCCCTTTCTTATTTTGCGTTTTATTTCTTGTAAATAATTCTCAAACTTGAAAGCGCTTATGTCGTCTAAATTCCCATAAAGTTTTGCATCTTCATGAATATGTAACAATGCGTGCAAATTGTACGTTAAAAAGCTTAATTCGTACAGTCATTTGAATCTAATAAAATTCTTAAAACCAAGGACAATTTTAAGTAGTTGTATCTTTCTGTGCTTAAAATATTTTTAATATAAAAGGACCTGTGTATATCAGGAATTGTCTTAACTCTGTCGTCTTATCTTTCAAGGTCTTTTAAGCTGCGTGAAATTGAAATTGTTTCACATTTCCATGACACTAAAGAATAACCTTCGCCTTTTTTCTTTACCCAGGTATTTAATAATGTTCGCATTACGCCTAAACATACAACGTTCATGAAATCCAGAGAGCACTGAGCAACAATATCTATCTTTAATTCTTTTAATGGTGAAGTTACTTGCTTCAAATGATGTTCGGGTTGAATACGATTTCTGATTTTCGTTGGTTCTTATCGTACACTCACTTTCGGCCGGAAAAATAAGACGATGCTTAACTATTTGCCCTTTCTGTGTACAACGACAATCCGACAACAACAGCGTTTTAAGTTTCTAAAAATCATATGGCATAGGATGTTCAATTGCATAACGCCCCCTCTCTGCTGTGATGCCGGCTCAGAAATTTTTCGTCCTTACGCATATCGTGAAAATAAAAGTTATAGCCATCGGGGCCATCCAAATTAAATTTTTTCCCCAGAAAAAATTACTTTTCGCCAATCGTTATCGCTTAATTGTCTTTGAACATCCCATGCCATAAGATCTTTGGCAAACTGAATGCGCTGTTGTTGGCGGATTGCATTTAATGGAGGTTGTTTCTTTAGTTTTCGGAGTTGTAAATGTACACTGCTTAAAATAGCGCAATGAACTGTTGATTTACTTGCTTTAACTCCTGCTAAATGCTTAATTTTAGAGGTAGAATCGGCTGAATTTGAGGCAATTCGAAGAATTTTTGCTTGTCCTGTGGTGTTAGAGCTGTCTAAGTACCTCCTTTTTAATTTTTATTATATGTTTCACGATGTTTTACGTAATTCATTACCATTATGACCGTCTGATTTTTCTGATTTTCGCGATAAGAATAATTTTCAGAATGGTAAACATAAATGGTTGTCATTTTCGACGTATTTAAAGAACTCTTTCTTTCCATATTGATTTAGCTAACTGCAGTCAGAAATTGTAATTTTAATTTTATTTGATTTTTATAAAGCTTTATTACAACCGCCTACTGATTTAACTAAAAAATGCACGTGGTTCTATTCTGTTGAACCAAAAAATAAATGAAAAATTTTATACTTGTCTAAAAAGAAAGAGAAAAAGTACCGTTATAATTCATTTTTATACTATTTTTTTGTGTTTAAATTATCATTTACAGTATCAACTATTTTTCTGAAAAACTAATTTTTTATTCTATCTTTGTTTGAAATTTATACAGTTTTTTTTTTACTTTAAAATGTGTTATGTGTTAAATGTGCTATCCTGATGAACCGCAATGTATATTACAAAACTGAAGAAAAAATAAAATAAAATTTTTGTATATTGGATTTTGAGCCTGTACTACATGTAGTACGCTCGGCACATATGGAAGCAAAATACATTATTTTATTGTGATTTAATTCAGTTTTTTATTATCAGAAATTTTAGTATAGTATATAAGGTAAGATAAAATAAATGAATAAAAAAATTATTTTGTGGATAGTACTCCACGTTACACTTTACATGGAGCGGCATATCACATTTCATGCAGCGTGTAGTGGTCTTATTGTGGCAATGATTATACGCTCATATGTCTATGCAGTTGCCCCGCATTGCGCACTGCAAGATCAATTAGGTGTGTGAATATTGGGAAGTAGCGTTTTTACTCCGAATAGATACACGGTACGTCGCCGTGGTATAGTAGGTAGTGTGTTGGCTTATTAGACGAAAAGCCAGGGTTCGAGCCCCAGGCCAGACATCAAAACAAAACTACAAAAAAGGAATTTCCCCGGCGACTTCCTCTTTGCAGATATCTGGCAAAAACTCTGAGAGTAAATAAAATTGCCATGAAAAGTTTCTCAAATAATCTGTCGTTCGGAGTCGACTTTAAACTCTAGGTCCCACCACTCATGTATCAAATTAACACACACAATATAAGTGGCGTGAGAAACTAGGTCGCAATCCTGACTGAAGGGTTGTAATGACCAATTATGTCTGTATGTACACACACGGTACAAGCTGATATGTACATCTGCTAGATCAACGCCACCCATGTAGCGATTATATTCATAAATAAGGCGTGGTTGTTGAATATATATACGCTTTTTCTGTTTTCGAGACCAACGTGAAATATTTTTGCCTGGTTCGACTGGATGGACATTTGAGGTAACGTTTACTGCACTGCAGTCGTTCCAACAACATACAATTATATTGTTTGTAGAAATCTTACGATAGTCATACCACCCTTTCTCTCTTTTCTGCAGATCTTTTTTCTTCAGCAAAGGACAGTTGCTAACCAATTGTGACGAATTGTTCCAGTACCTTTCACCCGTCGTTCTTCTAACTCAGCCAATAAGTTTATTGATGTAAATAAATTTTCGAAAAATAAATGGTGAGCAATGTTGGGTTGGCTTTGTGATAATATGTCGCAATACGTTAAGACTACGCTTGGGCCAAGTCCCATTTCCTTTAGGATATTATTTGGGAAAGTCCCTGCACTCTGGTATGACTCGAACCAAATAATATAGCCTTTATAATTTGCTCCAACCCAAAATTTATAGCCATATCCTATCGTCTTTCCATGAATATATTGCTTACATCCGTGAGTGCCATAATATGGAACCATCTGCTCGTCCACTGAATGCTGTATAGTTTTCGGAGCATTGCTTTGGAAAGTCTTGCTTAACATTTGTAGAAGTGGTCTGACTTTTGCGAACTTGTCTGTTTTGTGTTATCCGCAAAGTGCAGGTTTCTTATTAGGAATTCAAATCGATCCCTTCTCATTGTATTCGACACAAAAGAATGATGAGTATCCTTATCATTTTTCCAATACATACGGCGTCTCGAAACAGTATTGTAGCCCCTCAGTATCAAAATTCCAATAAAGCACCTGATTTCGTCTGGAGTTATTTTTGCAGTTGCATTTTGTTTGGGCATAGTCGTTTGAATATTGAGTAATAATTTGCACCAAGTCTTCATCAAAAATTTTTCGAACAATGCAAGAGGCGTAGGTAAAATTTCCTGTTCACATGCTGTAACAATAGGCTCCGTTTCTTCCAGACCGTGCTTTACCCATTTTACTGACATACATTTACGTTTCTTGGCTTGTTGCAATTACGAAGTGGAATGTTGTTTTCACTATCCGATTCAGTAGAATAAGAATTTCGAAAAACCTCAACATTTAAAAATAGGGGAGGTAAGTTTTCAAAATTCACTTGATCTTCTTCTCCAGAATCTTCATCTGTGACGTAGTTGTTCGCACCTTGAGTGGGCACAACATTCATACACATTCATAAACATTCATTTTCATCTAAGACATTTATTATCTCATTTAATGTAAAAAATCTGAAAAAAGTTTTCGTTTTCAGCATTTTTACACACTAATGGTATATACACATAGACGACAGATAACAGTTCGACAGAAAATTCTGCCAACTGTTTTTTCTGCCGTATGCCGACTAAAACAATATCAAAACAATTGAAGTTCATATAGAAATCAGTGTTGTCACTATCAGCTTTTTTGTGTGCAAAAAGAAACTCATGAAAAAACCGCACACACAAAGCATTTATCAAATGAATTCAGATATATATAATAATTGAATCTATAATTCTACTTTATTTATTATGAATACATGGATTGTTTTTTATTTCTTAATTTTAGAATTGTTCTTTCTCTTCAGTGATATAAGTATTTTTAACTGGTTTTTTTATTATGATTTTATATTGTATTGGCATAAATAATTTGCTTTTAGCTGCTCAGAAAAATAGAAAATACTTTAATTTGGGCAGAAACTGCTTAGGCTGTTGTTTTGGCTTTTTCTGTTCTGCCTGCAATATAATCGTTTTCATATAAACGTGTATATTCTAAACTTGGCAGCTTTCTGTCTTTCTTCGATGTGTTTATACCTTAATGCAGAACGTACTACTGTATAGTACGTCATCAAATAAATCAACTAAAATCACAAATAATTTTTTTTACATATAATTTTGATACGTATTTGTTTTTACATCTATTATAATTAAAAAACACAAAAACGATACAACAGTAAAATATGCATATACAACTTTTTCTTACTGATTACGTGACATCTTCAGATTTTTGCTAATTTTACAAAACTGAAATTTCTGATTCAAAAAATACACATAAGACATTACTTTACACAAAATTTATCAAGGCAAGCTGTAGCACAACAATAAGTACAGAACAGGTGTACTACATGTAGTATGGTCGGCATATCTGAGTTAAGAATAAAATACATTCAAATATACATATTTTGAACATATATCTGTCATGAACAAAATTTGTATGCTAGTTATCGATTGTTTTTATGCACTGAGTGTCATCTCTTTTGAATTTATGAATTTGTAATCAAGAGTTCTGGAACAGAAACTTATTGAAAAAATTCATCTTGAGTTCTTTTGAAGCTTTCTGTATGCCTTAGCAGCACCGAATACACAGAATGGAAACGAGATTTTGACAGTTAACATCGCATTGTGAAAGGGACAGCAAATATTACCAAAAAAGTATTTCTGTACCTCTATGATTGTAACTGTTTTGTTTATTTATGTTTTTTTTTTTTAGTTTTCAGGGTGGGTTTCTTACATTGGCGAGAGTTAATAAAAAAATGTAATTTTTGTCTAAAACTATTAATAAATAATAAAAACAATAACAATTTTTAACTTTTTCTTTCAAGAAATTAAAAAATATTGGCAACTTTCAGCAAGAAAATTTTTTTATGAGCAGTACGTCTTATTTTGATCTTTTAATATTTAGCTTCTTAATTACCTCTTGCACAAGAAACTATATTCATTGTGACCGAAAATCACCCACATTTCGATTAATATTTAAATATTTAAGAATCTTTAAACTTTTCATTGAAGAAATTAAAATTTTTACAAATTTTCCCCTTTTTAACACAAAATAAATGTTTGTTTACATTTGGTTTTCTATTTTAACCGCCAGTTTTCACTCTGTTTTTTCTCCTTCTAGCTAAAGGAAGGATTTTAACGGGCAGATAAATTGTTTTTCATTATTATGAGTACCCAATAAGTGAGCGTTAAGTTAAAGGGAGGATCATCCTGCCGGTAACTTTTAAAGTTAAGTTTATCCTTGAACTTGCCATATTATATATTATTTTGAATATGGCAAGTTCAAATTGAGCATATACAACAAAAAAAAAACGAAGCCCGTCGTTGCCACTGCATTAATAAAAACTTGTTTTTTGAGCAGTTTTCTCGACGTTGCTCCGGTACTGCCATATTTTCGAAAACAGCTATTTTATCTGTAAGTTGTAATAACGAAAATAAGTTCAAGATAACTTTACAGTTCCCTTTAGCTAAAGATTCCTTTAACTAAACCCAAGTTTAACGGCAAGTTGTAATAATGGCCCCAAGAGGAAGGTTAAGCTGCTGCTTTGAGCGTTTTTTAAACGTCAAAAGTATCCCTTCTGTGTATTCCGTGCTTAGCAGTACAAAATATCATATATGTATATTCATAAAAACATGTAATTAATGCCATAAATTCTTTTAAAATCTCTATATATCCATTAAAGTGGAAAAATCGGTATTTGAATAGTCTGATACCTAGTCTCCAACTATGCGTGTGAGCCAATGTATGTTAATATGTAAATATATGTATATCCCTAATTAATTTTTGTTTTATTGTAAGTTCATTTTATTATAATTTGTTAAATGATGTATCGGTTGCCCAAGAATTTCATTTTGATATGTTTATCTTTGTGGCGCAAATAGCATTATCTTAAGTGTGTTTAGTGTGCACATTACATAATAAATGACAAATTTTTGTTGATTTATGCCAATTCAAACTTATGTTTTGTAGCTGCGTTCGCTTCATCTTGCGATTTTTTTACAAAAACAAATCACTTTCAGAATGCAGTTGAAAATTTTTTTATAACTAGGGGTCAAGAATATTTTTAATGATGAAATAGTAGAATTTGGAAAAAATACTGCCTCCCTAGAGTATCAATTAAATTCTTTGAAGGCAAAAATTCGCTGTTTAGAACATTTTCCGAACAAAGTGTATGCATTCAAACATGATATATAAGTAGAGTTTGGGAATTCCCGGACTTTTTCATTTCCCGGGAAACGGGAAAGAAAAATTCGATTTCCCGGGATTCCCTGGAAATCTTTTAAAAATCACAATACTAGTAAAATACTTAAGATTTTTATTAAAATGTTATTTTATTAACAAAAAAGAAAACAATACATTTCAATTCATATTGTATAAACAAAAACAAACAGATTAATGATAATATTTTGAGATCAGTTATTATTAAGAAGTAATTAAAAATATTATTTAAAAATAAAAATATAAAAAATTTCCGAAGAACTACGTTTTCAAAAAATGAGTTTTTAAAATTATTAGTGCATTTAATAACTCATCAGATATTCGATTTCGTAAATTTGTTGAAAATTTACCAGCTACCGAAAAAACACGTTCGCTTTCTACAGAAGTGGGCTTTAGCGTTAACAATGCATTAAAAAGTAAGTCCAAATTTTTGGTTCTGTTTGTACTAGCTTCAAATAAAGCTAGCTCTTTAGTGGCGTTTTTTACTTGTGCAACGGAAATATCTTCATCACTTTCGGCAGATGTTATTTCAGTACCTTGGATTAAGCGTTTGTACATTTGCTCTGCATAGGATTTTAACATTATCCTTGTTATGTTAATATTATTGTGTTGTGAAGTGTTTAGATAATATACTAATGACATCAATTTGCCATTATATTTTTCATTTACTTTACTTCAATACGTTTACTAATGTTTCCAAGTGTGGGACATAATCTTCAACAAACAGTGATGATAAATGTAAATCTATTAAAGCCTTTTTTATTGCATTTTTAATTTTTAGAAATGCTCATCCCAACCATGCTGTTCCATTCATTCTTCCTTTACATATTTTTGAAAAGTAGCGTTTTTTAAAGTCCTTTTTTTAACATTTTGATTATTTTCCTTATGTATGTACAAGAATACGTTAATTTAAAATTTCCCGTATTTCCCGGGAATATTCAAAAAATTTCCAGGGAATTCCCGGCAAAAATTTCCCGGGAATTTTTGAACGGGAATTCTATCAGTTTGTATTCAGCTGATTCCCGGAGTTATAAATTTCTTGGAAAGAAAGAGCACATAATTGCTTCCAAAAGGAAACAAATTCTTGTTGCAATGGTGAGTGGAATTCAATGGAAAATAAAATAAAGAACTAATAATAAAATTGGCACCAAATATATGCCGAGACTATTTGGTGCCAATAAAAATGATACAAGTGTTACAACGTGATGCAAAGACTTTTAGTGGCAAAGTAAAATTGGAAAGTAGGGTTGTTTTTATAAATAATTTAAAATATTAATTATAAGTCAATGAATAATAATTAAAGTGAAAAACTAAGTGAAATAATAGTCTAAATTTAATAGAACTTGTGTGTTAGTGGTTTTTAAAAACACTGAGGAGGAATTTGTATCGGGCAGTATCTTAGTTGTGATTTTCATTTGTTACAAGAAGCATATAAGAAAAATGTAAGTGTTAATATGTTTATTTTATAAAATAATTTAATTAAATTTTTTCAGGATCCCAAAACGCATCATGGGCTTTCCACCAGGCACAAACTTACATCGATTCCCGGAGTAGGCTGCGAGCAAAGAGCAATTTATTATAAATTATTATTATTTATGTTTTATGTGGCTATTTTATTTTATGTTAACAGTGCGTTTATTGTTATTTGGGAGGGAATGCTATCTTTGTTATAAAACACAATAACAGGCCTGCAGTTCTATCTGGTTTCCCTTGCAAACGGTTGTATGTGTCGTATAATTTTTCTCTTTACTTTATAGTATTAAACGTGAGTTTGTTTTTTGTGAGTGAAAACTTTGTGTTTTCTAATAAAATACGAAACATGTCAGAGATATATATACCTCCAGTATAAGAACTTAGCAAAAATTTGAAATTTAATTTTATGTTCTTTTACTTTTATGAAGTTTGGAATTGGACAGAGGTGAGTTCTTTCTGAACTCATTTATACTATGGCTAATTCCATTTAATTTATTCTCATTAACAACAATAATATATTTATAAACAATATTTAATTAATATATTATAATATATTGATGTACATATATATAATAATGATAATAATAATACAATTAATAGTAAGAGGTGTAATGTTTCTGGTGAATTTTTATCTACATTTTAGTTCTTATGCATTTGGAATTCTCTTTCAGGGTATCGGAAATGTTTGAGTAATTAGGTGTCGTTTATTTGAAGGCTATATCCCCTTCCTTTTAGGGTCAATTTTCTATCGAAAAATAAACTCGGACGTTATGACATTAAAAGCGGCCTTGGACCATTATCGTAGGCAGTATTTGTTGGAAAAAGATTGAAAATCAAGTTGAAGGTTGAAAAAAGGAGAGAAATGATTTTTCTTCAAAAATTAGTGAAGCGCTCTGGTTTGTTTAGAAACAGGTTTGAATAATTATATGCGTAAACCTAAACAAGGACGTTGCTTTGTCGGATTGAAACTGATTTCCTTAGCCGACTTTTCCTTTCCCTCTCAGTATATAGGTATTTACGTCCAATATTAAACTGGCCAGAAATTAGAAATGCTTCGTAAAAGACTGGACAAAAGCTCCGGCGAATTTAAACGGAACTTTTGAGGCACAAAAGGTGAGAGGACAGGACTTTGCGACGAAATATCTCTAAAAACTTTTCTTGACTATGATGGATTCAAAGATAAAATTATAGGCTTACAGGAATTTGGGGAATAAAATCGTTCTCGGAACTTAGAGACAAGTGCAATGGTCATCATGACTAGCGTTATTCTTACTTTTTTTTTTTACTTTTTTGTTTATGGAAATTGTAAGAGTTTAAAAATGTAAGCATATATTTTCGAGGCAGGCTGAAAATTACAAGCCATAGGATTAAAACCTTAATAATTAGTTTGCGACCTAAGCGACAATTTTGCCAAATTTTCAAAAATCATTAGGGTAACTTTAGAATGTCCCTATTTTCTAGTTAGCGATAAACGTATTTATTTTATGCATGGCAGGCCGCATCTTTCAACATGCGCCTGAAATTTTCTGTTTGCGAAAGGATATAAAGTTTATTTAAACAATAAACCTGTGTCCTGGGCAGATGTTATCAATTATTATAATGTAGATTCTAATAATCTATAATGCGCTCATAAGATAAGTTTGGACCACATTAATGCCAATAATTTTGAAAGAATGAGAGCTAACTTAGCAGCTTAAGTTTTATGTCGAATTGAAGTAGGCGGTATGCGAACTTCGCATTTCCAACTTAAAAAGTCTTTAGGTATATACAAGTAGGTTTTCAATAATTTAAGACTCGCTGGTTAACCCAGCACCATTTAAAAGACTTTGGACAAATTCGAAAGGTTTCAGGTAATGCTGTAAGTATAACCCCACTAAATTTTTCAGCCTCTTTTCGAAAGCATTGGGGGTTACGTTGTAAATGTAAACTGCAGAAATATTTCCCCAATTGATAAAATTTTAGATTTTTCAATTGTAGACCATATAGTTTCAAAAAATACAATACGTTCCATTCTCTACCAAACCTTCCGTTTACGTAAGTTATATGATAGTTTCGCGAGTTTCAGGATATTTTTATTATAAATAATCCAAAATGCACTTATGTGTAGTTCCGCTGACCTATTTTAATGATAATCATTCTATCCCAGACGATTATAGCTTCATATATAGCAAATAATTCGACAATAGGCGCCTAGTTAAACCTCCTCAAGGCTTTGTAGATTATTATAAAGCAATGGATAATAAATTTATAGATTTGTTCAACAAAACTTGCTGTCGACATGGTCTTCGTAATTACCTTTCTACGAAATTCTCCAAGAATGAAACTTTCCGTTGTTTCAGAGTAAAACATGAGGATGTTTAAAACCTACACATAAGAATTATAATTTATTTCATTGTAAATTATTTCAATGGTAGATTAAGGAACCCAATTTTAAGCAAAAGTTTCTATGTGTAGCTCATCGCTAGAGTATTGACAGTTTTTAAACCATTTACCGAAAACGTAATTTATCTCATACCAATACTAGTTTAGCACATTTCGAATTTTTTATATATTTTTTTATTTATTGCACTCCTAGCAACGGAACACCAAAATTTACATGAATTATGAATTTCTAATTACACCAATACCTCGCGTAATGTCGTTTCGTTTTGCGTTTTCTCGAAGTTGCGTCGCTGCTGAGTTAGTACATAATAATTTTTTTTCGTCATGAAATTTCTAATTTAGCTAGAGAGTGTAATTTTGAAGGTTTGGAGGAGACTCACATAAATGAATTGCTAACATCGCACAACCAAGAATTGTCTAATGAAGAACTATAGCAACTGGAATTGCAATTTGCTAATGGAGAAAATGACAGTGACCATCCAATAGAAATCTCTGAACAACAAAATATAACAAACAAATTTCCAAGGCGGTGTGATTGATTGCAGAAGTTATGGGGATTTTTTAAAGAACGGTCCTGACAGCGGAATGAGTTATAAAATCTTCCAGGCGGTAGCTACGAATACCAATTGCTACAAGGAAATTTATTTTACGTTGAAAAAAAAGCTGTTCAGCAAACCTACCAATTTTTTGTAAAAAAAGCCGACTTACGACAATAGGCAGTGATTAATTTTTAATTTGTTTTCCATAAATTAATTGAATATTTTATTTATTTTATTTTGATTTAATTGAATTTTTTATCTTGTTTTAATTAAATTTGTTCTTTTTATGCATTTGTTCATATTATGTTATTTTTGTTTTCTAAATGTTTACTTTGGTGAATTTTCTTTTTAAAAAGTAGTATTTTTGTAACCCTGGAACCAATCTTCGATCTTTACATGGTTGGCAATAGAAAACCACAATTCACTTTACGTCGGGTTTTTTGGAACGTAACTACTACGCAAAGTAAAGTATTGGTGCATATTTTAATTTGCGCACATGTAGGTGTATTCAACATTGCTAATTAATTACTACCGCTAACATTAACTGAATTCAATTACAATATCATTTTTCATTTCATTATTATGATCATGATTATGAAATGATCAAATAAACCAGATAAAATTGTCAAAAAAAAAACAAGTTTAAAAAATGTAATTTCTAAAAACTCACTACATTATCTTCTGAGTATCGCACTGTGTAAAAGTGAACAAAATTGTTCATGAACTTAAGAATATTATTTTATGAATATAAACAGAAATATATGTATATTTGCGAATGCAACGAATTAAATACACATATTATAAAACAAATTTCATTGCAGATGTATTTTATAACGTTTTTTAAATAAATAAATAAAAATAAAACCCTAAATAGCATTTATTTTTAACATAAAAACTTTTACTTAACGATTTACTCATCCTCGCCCTATAACCTTTCGAAACAAACGGACAATTTAATTTTTCGAAATTCCTTAGACAGTGTTCTTTCACCTACGAAGACTGAGACAACAACTTCGGACTTAGACCCAACAAACACAAATGATTCAAACTGCACTTCTGACAATATAGACGCGTATAGCACTATACGTAGAAAAATATTGAATAATATCAATCAAAATATCAAATAAGCCTCCAATTTTACGAGAAAATTCAATTACTCCTATTATTTACGAAGTTAAAAATTTTCTGATATGACCTAGGCCTTGTTGTCTTCAAAAAAAAAATAAATTTGATGACGCAGTGCCATACTTGAAAGATCACATTAAAGAATCTATTAAAAAAATTTTATAATATAGTATTCATTACGTAACTGCAATTATATGCGCGATGTTTTTACTTTTTAAAAGAATGTCACAGATTTCACATTACACAAGGATGTTATAGTTGCACAAATATAGACAACAAAATTGTCAGCATTGGGAAGGAAAATAATTAGAGAATAATTAAAACAGCAGGTACTCCTCTAATAAAGGGTCCGCCAAATAACTTTTTTTTTTGAAAATGCTTTAAAAAAGAACTACTGAATATTATCTCAATTTTTTTTTTATTTGAAAGTACAATCCTTCCGGTTAATAATGGAAAATAATTTCATTCAAATGGCTGCCTCGGTTGGCCATGCAGTAGCCTACACGATCGGTCCAATTTTTAAGCACATTATCTATTGTGTGCAGCTGTATTTCACCAATGGTTTCACGAATATTGTCCTTTAAAGCGTCAATTGTCTCTGGCTTGTCAGCGTAACACTTATCTTTGACGACACCCCACAAATAATAGTCCAACGGTGTCAAATCGCAGCTCCGAGGTGGCCAAACGACATCAACTCTGCGGCTGATAATGCGATCTTCAAGAACAAGGCGTAAAACATCGAGTGTAGCTTCGGCTGTGTGGCACGTAGCGCCGTCCTGTTGAAACCAAATGTTGCCAATATCCTACTCTTAAATTTTTGTGACCAAAAATTCATTCAACATGGCTCGATAACGATCGCCATTGACTGTAACGACCACTCCTTGCCCAATTATGCCTCTGGACCAAAATCCGCACCAAACAGTCTGGTTTTGGGTGCGTCGTCTTTTCAATGTATGCGTGCGGATTTTCTGTGCCCCAAATGCAACAATTTTGCTTGTTTACATATCCGCCAAGATCAAAACGAGCTTCATCTGAAAAGATGATTTTTTTTGCCACAATCGGCATCTTCTGGTGGAGGCTACTGCATGGCCAGCCGAGGCAGCCATTTGAATGAAATTATTTTCCATTATTAATTGTAGTTTCAAATAAAAAAAGAAATTTGAGAAAATATTCAGTAGTTTTTTTTTAAAGCATTTATAAAAAATGGTTATTTGACGGACCCTTTACATAGTTGTTCATACCAGAAAAGCACATAAATGTGGACTTTTGCTACCACTGAAGAAGCAGAATCAATCAACCTTTATTGAATCTGAATCGGAATTATCTGTTAAAAAATTGGTTTGAATTTCCAAAAAACAATTTTTAAAACCGAATTTTATACAGAAGTAGAAAAAGTGAGATTTTTAGCTACTCAGTTCAAGTTCAGTATATATTTATAAAACTTATTGCAGATTACAGATTAGACAACATGTGCTAAGTGTGTTTCTTGCCATCGCGTGATAAGAAGAACCAGTGAAGTGACTTAAAATTCATTAAACATTTGCAAGTCAAGCATATTGAACTTTTTAAAAAGTACAAAAGCTATAAAACAGGTAATCGTAACGGTGATAGAGCGCAACCTGTGATTAATGAAAAACTGCTACTTGCAATTATCGGCTCAGCATTGCCCCTTTCCATTCTTGATAAGGAATCTTTCGTAAATCGGTTTCAACATACGGATATGAAGTTGATGACCAGACAAACAGCGTCGAAAAAATTAAATTGGTTTCACCCATTGTTTCGGAACAAATTTTGTTAGATTTTTTAGAGTTTGTTCTGAAACGATTCACCCACTTCGAACAATTGTGTTGTAAAAACAAGGTTACCATATGAAATATTTTTGTAAACGATGCGTGTTAGTGTTACAATTAGGCAGCAGAGTAGCAGATGATTCCAATTCGTTTGTTTTCTTGACTTGTGTGGTCATATTTTTTATTGTGTTACAAGAAATTGTAAATTAAAAGATATCTTAGTGGAAAATAATTGGATAAACGTAAAGTGCTTCTGTTAATAGCCATTGAGTTGGAGAATGCTCGTTTAATTGCAAGATATATATATGAAAAAAAAAATAGGAATGAGAATTGCAGTTAGGAAGCTGCTAAAAGAAAGGAGGAAAATTGGTTGCTTTGGTATGTATATTTTACGTACTTACATATAATTTTTTAAAATTGAATAAAAAACATAACACATGATAAAAATAATACGATTGATTGTTTTTTTATTTGGTTTCTCACATACTAAATTTTATTTAAATTAATATTCAAAAATAAATTCATTTCAAAAAGAGTTAACAGACATAAATTCATTTCAAAAAAGGTACCTTTGAAAATTCTTCTTGCAAACTTAAAAAGAGATCAATTTTTTCAGCTTCGGATTGGACTACAGACGATGCTAATTCATTCAATGTTTTTAACGATTCCTCATAATTTGCTTCTGCGTCAGCCATCCAATCGTTTCCGTTTTTGGGCTTCCTTTGGCGTAGAAGGAGGTGAACATATGGACTGACTACTGTCTGTCGGATATTCTACAAATTCTGCCAACGTATCGTTGATTTTAGAATCCTCACCCATTTGATCAAACAAATCACGGAAACTATTTGTGCTTGAGTCAACATAATTTGTCACACTAGGCCTGAATGAATAAATGAAATATTAAGAATATACTATGAATTATTAAGAATATACTATGAAAAAAAAATGGTTTTCAATCATCTTCCCAGAACTTTTGAAAGTATTCCATTTCCGTCACCAATACTTTTAAGAAGCCTCTAAGCTCCAAACGCTCACTTCCACTGTATTTGCTTTTAGCAGTTTTGTACCTCCTACGCACACTCTTCCAAAATATTTGGTATTCGCTTCCTACAATTAATTAAGCACAACTTATTGAACGATTTTGATACTTATCAACAAAATTTAACTTACTTCCTTTTCCAATAGAGGTTGCTATTGTTGACAACACACCTTGTTTCATGATTGTTTTTGTAACTTTTGTTACTCATATCATATAAACATTCTCTGCCCGGTTTTTTATTTCGGAAATAAGCTTCAGTGCTACTGATTTATTTCAATCCATTTTAAACAACCGCTCTCTATTTTATTATACTTACATACATACAAATATACATATAGTATGATGTGGCAGCTCAGTTCAACTTTACCTAAAAAATTAAAATATCTGGCAGCACAGTTCAATTGTTTCGGAACAAAAATTAAAATTAAACCAATTCGAGCTGAATTTATCCCAAAGCAATATTACTCTCTTTCGCTCTCTCTCAAAAAGAGAAACGTCAAACTACATAAAAAAAATTGTTTCGTAACAAAATTGGGTGAATCCAACTTTAAGGGCAAAATACAACTTCATGGTACAAAATATAAAGAAAAATATGTCTTCTCCCAAATTTTTTTATACTACAGCAGATATTCGGTCTGTGATTTAAATGGTCAGTGTTTATGTGGATTGTAAAGAAGAAAAGAAAACAAAGAAAAGAATTGATCTCACTCTCAATCAACCCCCAAACAGAAAGGTACGTTTTATTTGTGAAATATTTACCTTTGCATTTTTCTAATACTTTTGTATATTTTTTTGTGGCTCAAACAAAATATTTTATTTTTGATATTTTACCTCAATTCCCCCCGAAACAGTCTGCAAACCACTGAACCTTTTTAGGGTTTACATGCCATTGTGAAGAAAAATTGTTAGGAAAAAACATTGCACAGATTATAATAGAAATTAACACTTGTTTTGGCCTAAGTAGCTCCAACATTGTTGTAACTGTTACGGATAACGGTTCAAATTTCGGAGTGGAATATTATATTTTCGAAGATATCATTGATGATGATCTGCCAGTCTTTCATAATGAGAGGTGGTTGCCTACATATGTATCAAAGATGTTGCAGCCATACTCTGAATTTGCTTGCTTCAACCGATTTTAACAAAATTTTGAAAACTGATCAGCCACTGTCATTCAAAATATCAGAGTAATTAAAATCCCTTTTGTATTATAAATTTTTCATATACTGACAAGTATTCTATTAACTTTTATAGGCATTTGATAAATGCAACAGCCTGTGGAAAAAGTACAAGTGGCCAAAGTCTTTGGAAATAATTCCAGAGCACTTTGGATCGGTGACGCTTTTGCCCGTTGTTACTAGATGGAACTCATTGGCGCAGTACAGAAACTAATTAGGTACAAAGACAACATGAATAGTCGGTGTCTTAAGCTAAGTTTACCAAATCTTTCCCTACAAGAACATATTAAACCTGACCGACAGTCCACTGTAACACATCAGTTCTTTAGTTATTTGAACGATGAATAGAGTACAGATGGGAATTGGGAAAAATATGATTTGCTAAAACAAGCATTTACATATTTTAACACGTACCTAACGTCTTCAGTTCCAGTGAAACGACTATTTTCTTTTGCCGGGATCGTCAACAGCCCAAGATGAGAATCTGATTTTTCGTTTGAAAAATTAGTTTTAACGAAGGCGAATTTTCAATATGTGTAATTGTATGATGTTAATTTTTTGTTAACTATTTTATTTACTATTCAAACCAGAAATAATCGTAATTGTAATCATTATTCCACAATTAAAAAAAAATGTAATCTGATTACTAATCATTACGATTATTAATCATTACTTAACAGGTATGATTATGACTTGTTTTTATTCATTTTTATTTGTACACTTTATAATAATTTTCTTCAGTTTTGTTATCGATAAGTTTTTATCACTCTATTTTTCTGTATTACTTCACTTCATTTGTGAGTTAATATCTTTTTGTGCTACGATTAATAATAAATAAGTAAAAAGGTAGACGAGATTACTGAGATGATTAAAGGATAAAAGATGTCTCCTCTTAATATATGAAAATCTTTGTAATCAACTGGACTTTAACACATTTCCTACAAAAATTGATTTGATAGAGTTCAATAGTCTCAATTCGAAACAAGAATTATACAAAATTTCAGAGGCATACACATAGGCTTGCCAGACGTACTGTTTTCAGCAGTACGCGTACTTTTTTTAGTTTTTGTACTTTTTTGTACTTTCACCATAATTTTATAGAGACATGTCCATACAAAAAAACAAAACATAAATTAAGGCTTACTTTTTGTCGCAAGATTGGTGTTCCCCTGTTTTACACCAATTTTCCGGAAATGCAATAATATCTGCTATTAAAAATTTAAAAGAAAATAATAGCTTTGTAATAACTGATATGTTTCAAATAATAAAACAGTTAAACGACAAATTTGAACAACAGCAGGTTGAAAAATTCTATGGGTTTTTAGCCAAACGTATATGTAGCAGTTGCAATAATCAGCAAGAGATTTGCAGGAGTTTTTATCGAATATAAGTACATACTTATATAAAAAGTCGTTTCAATTTAGAAAATAATAAGTTTGAAAAACTTTCAATTTTTCATCTTAATTCAAACATTTCTTTTTATGAATTTGTGGAAATAATTACATTATTTTCAATCAAAAATATTGATTTAGATCAACTTTTTAACGAATTTATATCATTAAAAATATTTGCTTTCAGGGTATGCCAGTTAATTGCATTTTTCAGCATGACAATGACCCAAAGCACACTTCAAGGTTAGTGAAGTGTTGGCTTTCGGGTCAAAATATTCATGTTCTGTACTGGCCACCCCAAAATCCTGATCTTAACCCAATTGAACATGTATGGGCAATTGTTAAAAGAGATATTAAGAACAAAAATCCTTAAAATAACGATGAATTTTTTCAGCTGGTGCAACAAAGCTGGTAAAACATATCAGTACAATGCTAACATATGATACAAATTTTACCAAAAAGTGTTGCAGATGTTGTTCAAAACAAGGGCTATCCGACGAAATATTAAAGAATATTTTTTGTTTCTAATTATATGACCAACCTGA
The DNA here is from genome assembly GCA_958299815.1 of Sarcophaga carnaria. Taxonomy (NCBI): domain Eukaryota; kingdom Metazoa; phylum Arthropoda; class Insecta; order Diptera; family Sarcophagidae; genus Sarcophaga; species Sarcophaga carnaria. The sequence goes on along the minus strand of OY283152.1, from coordinate 85,618,502 downwards.
AATTGGTATTTTTTGGTTTTAGCTATTTTTTTTTAAAAATGATAATGATGCTTTGAATTTTTTTATTTTAAACTTGAAGCTAATTTGTTGTAATGTTTTTTTTAGCTATTAGTTTTAAAATGAGTAACAAAGTTTTGAAAATAAGTTAACAAACATACATGTTGCTAAGTCGTTTCTAATTATAAGGCCACCACTGTATATAAATTCTATAGATTTAAAATCACAAAAACTGATTTAAATTAAATTTTAAGCTCATTTCTTATATTAAATCAAATCGTTATGATCTCTTTTTTATGTTCTTCATTGTTACTGTTGTGAACTATTTTATGTTCATTTTTTTTTATTGAATTAAATAAATTTTGAAAATAAACAATGTACGTTTTTTGACGATTTCAAATCTGGCAAGCCTACATACTCATTCTAATTAACAAGTACAAGTTCAATGAATTTGTTTCAAAATTTTAAGAAAATTTTTTTATATTGAGCAGAATGCCTTGTCACTGCTTTTTCACAGACGTCTTTTCGGATTAGTGCTTATAAACACAAAGAATAAAACTTTCTCCTGTTTCAATTCTAATCAAGGTGACTGTAACAACTTTTTCGAAATCTTCAAATTAAAAACCGAAGTTAGAAACTAAAATTTATAAATAAATTTGTTAACCCATTTACGGTCACTGTGCCAATTTGGGAACACTTAATTATTAAGGCTTTATAAAAAAAATGTTTACTCTAGTTTATTTATTTTTGCATTATTTAATAGCGGAAAGTGCTCTGAATAAATATTAAATGAAACAATTTAACTACATTTATTGTTGTTGTTGTAATAATCTATTAAACTTCATTAAAAGAAGCCTTTAATTGTGGAATTTTCGTATGCTTATATACATAAGCTATATTGGAAATTAGAGATTTTAATAACTTACAAGATCTATTTGAAAGATCCTATTGAAATATTCAGAAATGGATTGAGAGCAAACTTTTTGGATATGTAGATCAAATACTGCAAACTTACTTTCATTGTGGTGGAAAAACTGCTGAACCTCTATTTATATGCTATAATGTGAAACAGCGCCAACAATTTGAAAAATGAACTTTAAATGTGCATAACTTAAGGAACGGTCACATCTAACAAATATTTGACACAAGACATAAAATATTTGTTTACCATAATGTGACCACAAAATAATTTTGCATGGCAAACAAAAATGTTTTTAGTGTGACTACCATGTGTCAAATATTTTCATGATATTTGGGCAAATATTTATTTGCTCTTACATATTTTACGTAAGGGCAAACAGAGGCAAATAACAGCGGTATTGGGCTGTGTTGTCTACTTGTTTACCAAAATCGTTAAAAAACGATGGAAATAATATTAAAGTTAAAAAATAATGTAATTTAAGTAATCCCTTTTAATATTGTTTTTAATTCATTGTATCTATACATACTCAGAATCTGAGTCCTCACGTAAAATTTTAATTTATTTTTACATCAACGGATATGTTTTTCAGTATCAATGCAATTTAAAATAAAAACAATGTATTGTATGATAAGTAATGGCAAATATTGAAAGGTAGTAGCTTTGGAATATTATAGTCCGCCGATTAGACGATTTGTGTTTTATTTTATGTTTCCTCTTGTCTAAAGGAGTACTGTAAACATTTTTTGTGATTAAATTGTGTTTAGAAATAATAGTTAAAAGTTTTACATAATTTTTAAAAGAATTTAGCGATTGGCTACACTTGAACAATAAACATCTGTTAATTTTATTCGTATATATTGTGGTGATTTTATACATTGTGGTAAGTAAATACAATAGTTTTATAAAGATTTAAATTAAATTAATATTCGAATTTTATCCAATAGGGAAAACGAGTACGCTAACAAAAGACTGAGAGTAAAGCCAAAGGTGAAGAAGGGCTGGGAAGACCCCGACGTATTTAAATTAATTTCATTAGTGGAGAAACAAAAATGTTTATGGGATGCCAAGGATGGCGATTACCACAATAAAATTGTGAGGGAAATTGCCTGGCAAACTGTAGGAGATGAGTTCGAAGGCAAATTTTCTAACATAGATCTAAATGCGATATGGTCCAATTTCCGAAAACAGTATCGGGTCTACGCTAGAAGTGCTAAGACGAAATCTGGCCAGGGCACATTAGAAAGCCCAAATGGAGATACTACGGCGCCATGAACTTCATTGGACACGCAGAAGACCAACAGACTCAACAAACAATTTCCAATTTAAATTTGGATTGTGAGTCAGACAATAATTGTAAGTAAAAATAGTTATATAAAACTGATTATTTTACGATGAATTCAAATCATTGACTGGGTTCGCAAGATTTTGAGAAATTTTGACGAAATTTAGCCAGAAGAATTCGCAATACACTCGACCTTATAAATTTGACGAAGTCTTTCTAGACAAAAATGTAATTGCCAAATTAAAGTCGTTCTTTGTCGCTTGGGATCTTCAGGTGATGGGTGAACCATTAGAATCATTGCAAACAAGTATTTAAAGCGATTATGAATCCTAAAATCAGTGAATACTATTTTCAATTTAATTCAAATTAAACGTAAATTTCCTTTCTTTAAGTTGCAGCTCTTTTTCTTTTAACTTTGTTTTTTCTATCACCACCACTTCACTTTCCTTATAGAAACTCAATTTTTGTTTCTTAATTTCAATCATTTTCATCTGTGTCTGAATTATTTCTAATTTAGCAGTTCTGGAATATATGCTTTTTCTACTTGTTGGTGGAATATATTTTTGTGAACTCGATGCTATGGACTCAGCATAAAAATTTTCGGTCGCGTTCACAATAGATCACTCTATGACGCAACTATTAAAAATGCCATAGAGTTTGTCAAAGTATCTGCACATTTATGCTAAAGTACCTGGAAAAAACACCATCGTTTATGTCATGAACTTGCTTTTCTTGTACTCGCGTAGATTTCTCCCATACTTTTCGCTTGTCGTAATTTACCTGGTTCCTGATATTACTGCGTACCTTTTCCCAATCCCTAATAATAAATGTCAACATGCAGATTTTCCTCTGATACTAATTTTCTTATTAGATTGAAATGCACTCGCTTTGGGTTAGACTACAACGTAAAAATATACGTGTTCATGTATGTATTCAAACAAATTAATTACCACCTTTTATTTCATTTCTTATTCAAACTTATTTCACTTATTTACAAATTTGCTAATCACACAATTTTCTTATTTAATTTCGCACTCCCTACTCATGAGAATATCTTACTTAAAAGAAAAAATCTTTTCCAAATCTAGATATTTGTAAAGATTCATATTATTACAATGCAAGAGAAAACCGATTGGATCTTTTGAGAATATCATCCGAACTTGAACTTTCGAACTTTCTTCTTCCAATTATAATAAATAAAAGATAATATTTTTAACTGTACAAATATTATTAACAATAATAACAGTGACGATCAAACAAAGGCTGAAAAATGGAAAATATGTTATAAATGCGTTAACTTACGCACACAAATAATTTACTTGTTACTTATATTGCAAAATAAAATACAATTACAAATTCATAAATCGTGTAAATTTTGGTGTTACTAGTATTACGTTGTTAGAACTACAATAAAAAAAAATATATATACAATTTCTGAAATGTGCTAAACTAAATTGAATATGAGATAAATTACCCGAAGCGTATGGTATAAATGGTTTGAAAATTGCTATACATAGATACTTTTGCTTAAAATTGGGTTCTTTAATCCTAGCATTGAAATATTTTATAATGAAATAAATTCTGTATGTATGGATTTAAAACATCCCCATGTTTTATTGTGGAACAACAAAGAAAGGGGTGTTTTTGGAGAAGTTCGTCGAAGAGTATTTGACGAAGACCATATCGCTGGCAATTTTTGTCGAACAAATCTATAAATTTAATCTTCAACGCTTTATAATAATATGCAAAGCCCTGAGGGGGTTTAACTAGGCGACTTTTATGGAACTGTTTGCTATATGTGAAGAAATAAATTAAAATAGGTCATAGGAACTTCACATATGGGTATTTGGGATAATTTCTTATAAAAATATCCTGTAATATAAAAGCATGCGTTGTTTTGAAGGACCAACATTTCTTGGCTGCTGAAATGTTTTTCGCGTAACTCATTATCAATTATGGATGGACAAGGATTTAGTAGAGAATGGAACTCATCCCATTGCGTATGGTCTTTAGTATATACGCTAGGTCTACAATTGAAAAATCTAAGATATTATCAACTGAGGAAACATTTCGCAGTTTCCATTTACATAGAGTGACCCCCGGCGCTTTTGAAAAGAGCTTGAATAATTTCGGAGGGTTATACTTACAGCATTACCTTACTTTTAAGTATTTGTCCAAAAAAGTGTTCTAAATGGTCCTGGGTTAACCTGCGCGGCTATTAAAAATATCGAATACATTATTAAAAAATTCTAAGTATTCACCTGTACTAAGGAATGTTCGGGCTTTTGAGCTATCAAATTTCCCTGACTTATGTAAACTCTCATCCTTTAGAAATTATTGGAATAAATGTGGTCCAAACTTAGCTATGTTTTAAGCCTATTGCTTGTAATTTTGAAATTGCCTCGAAAATATAAGTTTTCATTTTCATAAACGAAGCAGTAAGAAATAGTTTGCGCTTGTCGCTAAGTTACGAGAACGATTTTCATCCCCAAAGTCCTCTAAGCTTATAATTTTGTCTTTGAACCTATCATAGTCAAAAAAAATTTCCAGCGCTTTCACCTTTAGTGCCACAAAAGTTCCGTTTAAATTTCACGGAGCTCTTGGCCTGTCCTTTACGAAGCGTTGTAAAGTTCTAATTTCGGGCCAATTTACCATGGGACATAAATATCTATACACTAAGGTAGAAATGAAAAATACGGCTAAGGAAATCAGTTTCAGTCCGACACAGTAACGTCGTTGCTTCGGTTCACGTGTATAATCATTTAAATCATTTTCTAAACACACCGAGAACGGTTTACTAGTTTTTGAAGAAAAATCATTTTTCTTTAACTCCAATTCCAAGTTTTCAGACTTTTTTATTTTTCTACTTCTCTAGATAACCTGATAATAGCAAGCTTCAACTTGTTTTCTAATCTTTTTTTTAAGAAATATTGCCTACGATAATGGTCCAAGGCTGCTTTTAATATTCTAACGTCCGAGTTTGTTTTTTGGTACAAAATTTTTTGATAGGAGGGGTGTCTCTAAAACTACAGGATATTTCACTGTCCATGGTTACGTCCTCTAAAATCATGTCGCTCTGATTCCCTATCTCGATTTCTCTACCATTATCTACTTCAAATTTCTGATCTAAGTTATTAAAACTTGGTATTGCTTTCTCTCTAGACAATTCATTTAGTAGAACACATTTCGGAACCACAATTTTGGAAACACGATTTCCAGAAATGTATTCCGGGGCAAAATGCAGCCTACACGTGTGCAAGCGCTTCACTGATAACTTCACATTTAAAATACGAAGCCATTCAGCACTTCTAAAAAAGGAACAAAAAATAAAGAGAAAACCTCCTGTAATACAAAACGAATAAAGAGCTATAGTGAAAATAAGATCAAATTCTAAGCAAAAAATAGCCAAAAAAGAAGTACCAAAATTTGTTAATAACATAAACAATTTGCATTTTTACCAAAAAAAAAATGTTGACCCAATTTTACAAAAAATTTCATTTTCTTATTGAATCAAACTATTCATATACAATACAAACAGCATCTAACCAAAACCTACAACATCACCCAAACAGTTCTTCAAGTAAATCCAACATAAGCAAAATATAGGAAACAAATATGTTTTCATCCCTACCGTGTACCACATACTTAAACTGCCATATCTCCGGAATGCTTTTACCAATCTTCCTAGAGCAAACGACCATCGACCATTCTATAAAAACTATGTAAGTTATGTACTTTCTGCTACAGAAAGACTTTTTATCCACATTTTTTGTACAAAAAATAAAAATCAAATATTAGTTGGACCATAACTTCCAAACGCCTTCACCGATTTTCATTAAATAAGCGACACATTTCTGGAGATCGAAAATCATGGAAAAAGCTTTTTTTTTTAATGTTTTCCATAAAACATAAAAATTAACAAAATGTAGCTAAATATGAAAACCAAAATTAGTCTGCTTTATTTGCAATTGGTTTCTACCAAAGCTTTCACCAGAAGCATTGCACCTCTTCCTCTTAGTTTTATTATTATTATATACATATGTATATGTATATCATTATATTATAATATATTACTTATATAATTGTTGTTAATGAGAATAAATTTAATTAGAATTAGCCATAGTACAAAATGAACTCACCTATGTTCATTTCCAAACTCCATAAATGCAAAACAAAAATTAAAATTAAATTTCAAATTTTTAATAATGCTCGTATAATGGAGAAATAAATATTTGGCCCATTTAATCCAAGTTGACACTTGTAAAATATATAATATAATTAAAAAGAAATTTAACGGCTTGGGAAGGAGGAAAACAGCCTTAAAAATCGGAGGCCTCTTTTGATAGAAAACACAAGCACAAAGCACTTTTAATATTACAAATTAAAAAGATAAATTAAACGATATAAACCGTTTGTGAGGGAAACCAGCCTTAAAACCCGGAGGTATGTTTTGTATTTTAGGTCTCCCTCACAAATAAAAATAAACGTACTTTTAATATATGTAAATAATAGTAAAATTCAAAAAAAAGCATTTTGATGTTGGCAGCCCGTAGACAACTTTTATACTTTGCATAAAAAATACTCCAATACATTATTTTTTCCAAGCAGCTGTATCCGTTATAGGAGGTCCGTTGAAATTAAACTCTTTCGCTAGTTTTGCCCATAAATAGTTGGCTCGTTGTTTGGCTTTTCCGCACTGCAACTGACTTTTGACCAAATCACTCTATTACACCATCAAATCTACCAATATTTGGAACTGGCGTTGTTGTATTTGTAACATCTTCGGCTGTTCCCTAAAAAAATAACAATGAATATATAAAAATAAAAACCTATTTTTGCTTACTTATATGATTCAAATTTCGTTAAGCGCAAATATCTTGCACTATGCCAGATTTGCGAAAAGAAAGAAAGAAAATGCAATACAGAGTAGATTATGTGCCATTTTTTAAGCATCGCTATAGAGAGTAACCCCCTGGAGAAATAATAAGTACGAATATTTATATGTATTCAGAACATTTTTATATGAAGTACATTTTAAATTAACAGTTAAGGCCTCAATGGATTACTATAATAATGAATGCTAAAAATATTTTTCAGAATATAGAGCGCAATCAAACCTAACTGGGGGAGAAAAACCACCACCCAAAGTGCTAATATCAGCGAATGATATTTATATTTAGCTGTCCGATGAGTTCGCAGTTGATACAAATGAGCACCTGTTTTTACGGGTAAGTATGTGGGTGAGAGGGGGTCGGGTGCATAAATAGAAGAACGCACACAAACATTTTCTATATTCAGCCTGTATATGTAAATGATAAGTGTTAGTTAATATTTTATTGGTGTAATCAAACGTTATAAATGTATATTTATGTGTATTTTATAACAATATTAGTTCCAATTTACAATATTTGTTTCCTTACAATTTTTTATGTTAGTTCACAATTTTAGTTTTATTATGATTAATTGAAAATTCAAATTTTTTACATTACTTAGATATAAGCAAAGAATATGGATATAAAGAATGCGCATTATATAGAAGTAAAATTTCTTATGGCGGGTTGTAACATTACGACCCGCTCTCACCAAAATCTTTTTAAAAATCATTTCTGGATGAGGGGAGAGGAAGACAGAAGGAAAATGAACACAAACAAAGAGCGTAACAATGTGTTGCTCTCATCGTACGCAGTGCTGCCAGTAACTTTTTTTAAAAAACTTTTTATTTCTGGGAAAAAAAACTTTTTTTTTACAAAAAAAAAAACTCGACGTATATCTTCGTGATCGCTAAACTCAAAAACTACTGGACCGATTTTGACCAAACTTTATATACGTGCTCTATGGGGCGTGAGGAGTTTCTGTGTAGTTTGAAGTTCGTCCGACAGATGACGCAATATTTAGTTTTTTTGTGTTTTTGCACCGTAACTCAAGAAATACTGCACTATGCTTTGTTTCGCTGAAGGCGTTCGGTCGTTAATCAACGTGCAGTGGCGTTAATTAGCCCGATACCGACTGAAACCTAACATCTTTTTGTGAAAAAAATATATTAAAAAAAGTAAATAAATATCTATCACTCTTTTTTAAACTCTATTTGCGCAATAAACCTATTTTATGTTTTGCTGAAGGCGTTAGGTGCTTAATCGGTGTGTGGCGGCGAGTAGCGGCGTTAAGTATCCCTACATCGACTCATACATAACCTCTTTTCGTGAAAAGTTCGTGGGTGTCAAACGAAAAAAAGAACTTATTAAATTGAAGATTAATTTATTTAAATTAAATATTACATACATTTTAATAAATTAACGCAAGGTGTTAGTGAAAGTAAATGATTTTGATTTTCTTCGAGAGGCAGTTCAAAATAAGAGAAAAATTTGGGGCCAGCAACGCGGATCGGGCCCAGCTATCAAAAATATATAATTCCATTTGAACAATAATTGCTATGTCGATTTAGTGCACCTTTCATTCTTCTTCTAAATATCAATCAGGCATGACTTTGCATGGAAACCAGACTTACAGTGAAAATAAAATTCGAAGGCAAAACAACGTTTGCCCGGGTTTGCTAGTTTTATATAAAAATATAAATATTTCGTGTTATTGTTGAATTTATTGAAATTTTGAATTTTTCGCATCTCAAAAAACTTGGAAAAAAAGGGAAAACTTGGCAAATGGCAACGCTGATCGTACGTATGTACATGTGTATATATTCTTGTGTTTTTTGATTTAGTTGTCGATCAGACTGCTACAAGAATACATACCCTGCTTATGTTTATCATTTTATTTCAGAATAACACTCGAAGAATATTTTGTGTTAAAAATGTTCTATGTCATAAGCTGGGCGTATTTTATTTTATCCCATAGTATAATTTTTTTTAAATGCTTTGGAATGCTCGTTTTTTTCTTTTAATAAAAAATGGTTTTTTATTTTTATTTATCTAAAAAACATTGCCTAATTTTTAAGCTAAAGATGGATAGCTTTATGTTCTTTTAATAATAAAATCGATTTTTTATTTTATTTTTATTTATCTAAAATTATTAAGCCAAAGATAGACAGCTTTACATATGTATGTTGATGAAATGAAAATAAAAATAGCGTATATTACTAACACTTTTATATGGCCGTAAATAAATAAATTCTCTCAACTTATTTTCTCTCTCTCACTCACTAATCCATAACCATAGGCATGTGTTCACCTAGAGGAAAATTGTTAGCAATAATTTCAAGTCTACTTATTAACCCAATGATATGTATATGTGATCGGAAAATATAGAAAAGTTGTACTGCACTAAGACACCGTATTTAACTTGGCAAGTATTCTTCCAAAAATCGAAATCATTGCTCATTGATATTAGTGAATACTACTGTGATATTTCTTTGGGTGTAAATTGAAGTCTGAAAAAGCGACATGAACCTTCTTCTTTAAAAGCTAACAAGATTTTTACGCTCTTTTTAACGAACATTCTTGATGTTCGTGTCCTATGTGTGTAAAAAGCCGAAGATGTTCTTTCCCTGAGGGACATTGGTGCCGACCAGAAAAATAAGTAAAAAAGTGGTCAAACAACAAAAACGCACGATGAGAACAACGCATTGTTACGCTCTTGGTTTCTGTATCCTTCCCTTCTATCTTTCCCCCCGCGTCATAAAATATTTTTGAAAAATATTCCAAAATATGTTAAAATGCACATTCTTTATACTTTATTTTCTTTGATATAAGCTAGTTCACACGCGTAGGACTTGTTGGATTTTTGTTTTATATTGTCGGAGATAGATAATCAACTGGTCGATTTAAACAAGCGATGTTTTAAACATTATGCTGGCGATGTTGATGAATGTTATGGATGTTGATGTGTAAATTGAATGTTGATTTGTGTTGGGGGTGTTATTGTTATTATTCGTTAGAGATGTTTGTGTTGTTAGATCGGAAGTCAGGGTTAGGAATATGTGATTTTGTTCACTCTTGTGAACAGTACCACTGCGACTCAATTGTAACAAAAGGGAATATAATTGTATGTACTTACCTTATATTTTAATTGAAAAAGAAAAAATTTCTCATTTCTAAAACGATCTAAATTAATAGTAAATACTGTTGAGTCTTCAACAAGTAAAGCGAGGGAATTGAGCTTAATGAAATAATTACCCCACACAAGAAAAAGGTTTGTATAAAATTCAGGGTGATCTTCAACTCTTAATATGTTTCTTGTATTACCTTATTTATAATTAGAGATTGAATCTCAAAAAAATAAAAACCCCGAAGAGAATATGTTAAAAATAACGGAAACATAATGTCGGCGGGACCTCCGTCGTTTGCAAATTGAGCTGAAAAAAGAAAAGAAACCTCGACTTGGAATATGAAATTCTACAAGCTATATTGATCTTATACTAAAAGAAATCAACAGCTTTGAATATTGGCACGAGTTAATAAAAAAAAATAAAGAACTAATAATAAAATGGGCCAAATAGTGCCGGCATGTATTTAGAACCAATAAAAGTGATACAAGTGTTACTCAAACAACTTTTAGTGGAAAATTTGTTGGTGATGGTAAAATTTCAAAGTGGGGTTTTTTGCATAAGCAACTTATAGGCCATTTACACTACAGCGAAATCTAGTAGATTAGATTTCAAATCTAGCTCAAAATCTACATCGTTTACACTGGATTTATTTGACAGTAGCAAGATTTCATTTTAATAATAAAAACAGCTGACTGAAATTTAAAAGAAAATAATAATATTTTAGTTTAACCCTAATCAAGTCAGGAAAATTTTTCACAAATCCAGTCAAAATGTGTCTCAGAGGCACATACAAAGAATTTACGTATTAATTTTGTTAACTTATTTTTATTTTATTAAATTATTTTCGCATTTTAAGCAAACTAAAACTTTTGAACAATGCTTGTTGCAAGTATTTTTGTGGTAAATACTGCAAGACTGCTTACACATTGGGCACATATAACATCTACGTCGCATATCTGTCTGCCTTGGCTGGTTTGAGAATTCATCCTCGTGTTGTATGGACCGAACATTGTACAAATTATTTTTATTTAATTTTAGAAGACTACGACAAAGAACTGTCAGAACTCTTCGTAACTCATTATACCTAATTAAAACTCATTATTATATTTAATTTTGTTGTTCACCAACAATAGAAGTAATAGTTAGCGTTCCCATATGTGCCTCATAGACACATTTTGAAATGATTAAGAACATTTTTGATTGAAACAAAATAAAAAATAAAAAGAAATTAATTTATTACTTGAAGTTTTAAATTCTAAATACAACAACTGAAAGTAGGAATTCAAGAAGCAGTAAGAACTAGAACCTATATTTAAGGAAGTTACATGACCAAGTGAAATATGTGTCGGAGGCACATGTTGACTTGATTAGGGTTAAATTGAAATGTCATTTTTTTCCTGCTCAGCGTTGTATTTTTAAGTACTATTTGGCAAAACACATAGTTGCATTTCTATTTTTACTAGATTTTGAGTAGATTTTGCCGAAATCTATTAAATAAGTAGATTTTGTTTTGTATGGGAAATCTAGTTAAAATCAACTAGATTTGGCTCATAAGTACTAGATTTCGCTGTAGTGTAAATGGCCTATTAGAACATTAATTATAAGTCAATTAGCCAATTTACACTAGCACATTTTTTAGTCGCACAATTTTGGTTCTTTTCAATTCACACGGGATGAGTATTACTGTGGCATGAAATGTATACGTATATACAGCTTTGTATGTATTAGTGTTTTTGCATTCATTTGATGTTTGGCTTTTTAAGTGCACACAACAAATAAACGAATAATTTTAAAACAAACGCAAATATGGCGAAAATAAATAAAGAAACACTGGCGATTCTTTTATGCGAAATTTCAAGTGCATGCAATCTGGAAGCTGCGGCACTAATGCTAGAGGAAGAGCCAGAAAGCAGGCTTGTTGGATTAAGCCATGGCGGGAATCTCGAAATTATGGTGGTAACATCCAGTTTCACCTCAAGGAGTACAATTTGTATGACGATGCAAAAGCGAATACTTCGTTCATACCCATGGACCAAGAGTTTTTTCAAAAATATTGGGTTTTGTAAAAAAGGTATTGAACGGTCTGATACATCTATGAGAAAATATATTCCCGTTGAGAAGAAATTGGCTGTAACCCTAAGATTCTTAGCTGCAGGGGAAACATTGAATGAAGTTTCAGAAAATAGCAAATTATCTGCATCATATTTAAGCTCTGCTATCATGGAAGTGTGTAGTGCAATTTATAGAAATATGAAGAAAGAGTTTTTACAAGTATTTACATATAAGTATATTGTCATCTTAATGTGCAAACGTGATAAGTCCACTTTTTGCCAGATTTACAAATATTAAGCTAAATAATTTGTTCAGTTTTTTGTATCCCTGTAAAATTAAAAAGGGAATTATTTCGTTAGCACGTTAAAGTGACGCCATGTATATTTTCTTGCTGTATTTTCTTTTGTTTTTAATATTTTCAATAAAAGTTTCCAGAATCGAAAGAAAAATGGCTGCAAGTAGCCAATGAATTTGAAAGTCGGTGGCAATTCCCCTTGTGCTTAGGGGCCCTTGATGGGAAGCATATCAAATTCAAGCCAAAAAAGAAGAGAGAGAATTTATTTAATAACTATAAAGGATTCACTAGTATTGTCCTATTGGCTTTGGCAGATGCGTATGGGAAATTTTTGTACATTGACGTTGGTGGAGTTTAAGATCGTTCAGATTTGATGTATATATTAGAGAACGATTCTAATTTCCCAGAGCCAAAAGTTATTGGTAGTAACAGAAAACTGTCATACGTCATAGTGATCGATAATGCTTTCCCAAACGGAAAGCATATGTTAACACCTTATAGCAACTCGAATTTATCCAAAGACAAAATTGCTTTTAATAGCAGACTAAGCCGTGCTAGGCAAAATATTGAACGAACTTTTGGTATTTTGTCCAACCAATTTTGCATACTACGAACTCAAATTCAACATGAAGAGGCCAAAACAACTTTAATAGTTCAAGCATGTTGTGTTCTCCACAATTTTTTAATGCATAATAGCGAAAGGTACCCTGAAAATATGGATTTTGATAATACGGACATGACTACTGGATCACAAAATATTGCAGAAACAAGTAGTTATAATAATAGAAACTATGAGGAAATAAGAACATATTTTACTCAATATTTTTGTAATGAGGGAAAACTGTAAACATTATATTAACAGTTTTGTGACATTTCGACAAATGAATTTTTAAAAGCTTTATAAAATAACTACAAGCAGAATAATCTATTATTAAATAAAACTTTTTTATTTGAAAATTCAATATTGTTGCTTTATTTTTGAATACTCAAGGATCACAGGTTCATTTTTATATATAAGAAAAAGCTATCTATATCTATATTATATATAAATATATATATATATAGATACATATATATAAGCTATCTATTTTACATATAAACCTAATATATATTTCATTATTATTATTTTATTATTACTATTCATTATTATTATTATCCATTATTATTATTAATATTCATTATTATTATTATTTATTATTATTATTATTACTAATTATTATTATTCATTATTATTATTCATTATTATTATTATTATATTTCATTATGAAAAATACCTTCAACGGCTTGCTTTAAAATATCATTAGTTTGTTTCCACCAACGTTGTATTGTTTGATTCAATCGGGGAATATCTAATATTTTCTAACAATGAAGAAAGCGGAAATTGAGCTATAGCTTCGGAGGTAGAAGTTTAAGAACAAAACGACGTTATTGAACATGGTGCCTGTTGGAATAGCTTTTTTCGTTCGTCAGCTTTTGCTCTTCGAAACATCAAGAGTATCTCGGTAGTAACATTATCGTAAGACTCTGCCAATTTAAGCTTTTTTAATTCGCAGACTAACAGTTTACAAAAAATGTTTTTGTTTTTTCTGTAAACGATGTTTTTCTAATTAAGCTGTTGGCGAGTTCTATTGATTTATTTGCAGATTGTCGCAGTGCTGCTACCTCATCCGATCTTGAACGCTTAGACAAGAAAAATTTAAATTTAGTTATAAAATAAAATTTAAAATAAATAACAATTTACCTTATTTTTACTACTACTATTGCACTCGCTTTCACAAAATGAGTCATCCAGCTAAACAAAAAAGAATGACAAATTAAAAACAAAACAAAAAATAAAAATATGAATTTTATTCTTTTAAGAATGATGAGTAAAAACCACTTTGTTGCACACTATCTGGTATTTACTAAATTTTGCTTACGGTTATCTCCAAATTTGACTGGCCTCGAATTTCGTCATTGGCATCCTTTAAAAAATGCAACACCAAAGTTTTGTTATATATATTTCGTCAGCCATGCCACTCCTCATTGCCGCTCTTATTTTCTTTTTTCTCGGGCAACTTGTTGCTGCAAAACTTTAATATTCTTTTTTAATATCAATTATACTTACCTTGGGTTTTAGTTCTTGCAGAGCTAAAACAATTTTTCCCAAAGCTTCGTTTTTTATATTGTTTTAAATAGTCAGGATGAGTTGCTTTGTACAGCAATTCGTGCTGCTTCAATTCTTTTATTAATATAAAAGTCTGCTGACGTGTCCATCCTCCTTCTTCCTTATTCATGTTTATTCTTTGAAATGCAAATAACGACTGAACGAACACTATTGAAAGAATAAATTGCCAACCCATAAACTTTCTTGCTTGTTCATGCTTACTGCTTAAAATGCAAATAACGACTAAATTAACTCTGTTGAAAAAAACATTGCCAACCACTGTTGCCAGATAAATTTGGGATAAAATCGGAAAAATAAAAATATCATTCTTTTTGGTAAAATGTCTGTTTTTATTCGAAGAAATTTATTCTAAGTTACATATACATAAGTAAATAATTCATAGATTTATACATTAATTATGTTTACACTTTGTTCTATTAAATATAATTAAACACTTATTTATATCTATATATCGGAATTTAATTGCCGCAATACATCAGGTTTTATTAATGTATTAAAACAATTGGTTTTATTTAATTTTAAGTAGTCTTTGGTATACAGAATTCCTTCAATTGTGATATTGTCTAAACGATTTCTTTGTTTAGTTTTTTGATATTTACCTGACTAAATATCCTTTCCACATTTGCGAACGAATGTGGCAGAGTTAAAATTGTTTGGATAAAAATTTACAATTTTTGAAATAAAAAGTTTGTATCGATAGTTTTCGTTCCACAAATTTGTTTTCAAAAACTTAAGAAATCCATTTCATTTTTATTGATTATACTATTGAAATATAATAATTTAAGTTCTTCTTCAGATACGAAATTTTGAAAATGTACAATTCATCCATTTCGTTTTTATTCCATGTTTTTTCTCACATGTACACAAGCAGCAAAAGTGAATAGTTTTCTCTTCGTTTCTATTCTTAACAAAGCCATAGGCTGCCTTCCAAAATGTATCAATACAAAGTTTGTATGCAGTTCTACTACTGTATATAAACTATGTAGATATGAAAAGTAACCAAAACAATGCATCAACTATAAATCCGATGCCCGATTGCTTTTTGACTGTGTTAAAAATACACATTGACGACGTTTTGAAATAGAATATATTGTATATATATTGTACAGCGGCATTATAAAATACGATAATTTATTCAAGCACAAAGCAGCTAACATTTTAGAAGGCAGCCATATTGACGCAATTATATGAAAACAGTGGTGCAAACATAGACTTTTAATTAAATCGGCAATATGAGAGCAAAAATCGGCAAATCGCACCTTGTCATTTGTAAAGTCAAAAATCGGCAAAATGCCGATAAATCGGCAAATCTGGCAACAGTGTTGCCAACCCTGATTTTTAAAAATGTGTATGTATTAGTTTTGTGCAGGTGATGCGGGGTTGTAGCTGGTGGAAACTTTACGCCAGCACAATTATGATCGTGTGAATATAGCCGATGAATAATAATTAACACTTTCACGCCGGCGCTTTAATTCATTCTTGCCGTCTACTGGTGGCTGCGTTGAATGCTTTTCGCTCTATCGGACGGCAACTATTTTGCAACAATACAACGGTATCGTGTAAAGTTTTGTGTTTTTCTTCGTTTATTAGTACTGAATTATTATGTTCATGTTATTAAAAATAAATGCTTTTAAGAGAGCGTGACACTCAGTTATTTTTTTTTGCAGTCGAACTGTTAAAGGTCTAAATATTTGGTATAACGTATCGTCGAATAACATGATCAATTGCATACCACCGGTGGTACACGCCGCCCGATGAGACAGTCTAGCGCCGGCGTGAACGTGTTAAAGTAAAATAATAAAAACATAATATATTTTTTAATTTAATAGAAATTGTGTATAATTCGTTTTATTTTAAGTGCGTTTGTTTTATTTGTGGGAGAATACTTTGTGCTTTCTAACAAAATAGAAAACAGGCCTCCGGTTATTAAGAGTAGTTCCTCCCACAAACGGTTGTATTTCGCGTCAATTATGTTATATATTATAAAAGTGTCAACGTGAATTAAGTGGGCCCAATATTTTTTTATCCATTATACGAGTTATTAAAAATTTGAAATTTAATTTTAAGTTCTTGTTTTGCCTTTGTGGAGTTTGGAATTAGACATAAGTGAGTTCCTTCTGACGCATTTATACTGTGGCTAATTCAAAATAAATTTAATGTCAGTAACAACAATAATATTAACTATATATTTAGCATATTAGAAGGAATAGGTGTAATGTCTCTAGTGAATGCTTTGATGGGAACTACTTGCAAATAAAATTGACTAATTTTGGCTTTTCATTTTTAGGAACATTTTGTTAATTTTTATGTTTATAATAATTCGCACGTTGAAATCGCATTCAGGGTATGGAATTAATTAATTTTTAAGTTATTGAAAAACTATGAGATTTAGATCTCGAAATGCTGTTAGGTATCGTTTATGTGATAAAAATCGGTGAATGCGTTTAGAAGTTATGGCCCAGTAAATGTTTGATTTTTAGTACCAAATGCGAGTAATTGTAGGGCTCTCGAAACCCTATTATAGGCCGTTTATTGCTTTTAAATTGGTTAAGTCAGTAAGGTATTATGTCTCCGACATCTTTTCAAATTTAATGTTTATGTGCTGTATGGAGCCAATGGTGGTAGATTAGAAGAACAAACATTTTTCTAAATTACTTGAATGTAGTTTACGGATATAAATGAAAATGGTTGAAGTAGTTTATATTATTAACTAATTTTGGTTTTTTCTTTTGTTTAGAATTTAATCATTGTTTCATTTATAGACATGATGAATTCGTATATTAAATGTGAATTCATCAGTGAAGCGCTTGTACGCGAGTAGTCTCCATTTTACACCGGAGTACATTTATGGTAATCGTGTTTCCTTATTTTGCGGTTCCCAAATGAGATCAACTAAATGAATTGTCTAGAGAGAACACAATTATAAGCTTTAACAACTTAACAAGACACGATTTTTAAGGACGTATCCATGGGCAGTAAAATATTCTGTAGTTTTAAAGAGCCGTATAACCTTTAAAGAGCCCCATACCATTCTTATCTAAAGAAGTAGAAAAATATAAAACAATGGTTGAAACTATCTGCTTGCTAAAAAATAGTTTGTTTCAACAATAAACTTGTGTCCTGGGCAGATGTGCATTTATCCCAATAATGTTCAAAGAATAAGAGTTAACTTAGCAGCTAGGTATGCGACCTTTGCATAAGTCAGGGAAGTAAGATAGTTCAAAAGCGCTAACATGCCTTAATACAGCGGAATACCTAGTGGTTTTTAATAACTTATTCGATATTTTTAATAGCAGCGCAGTAATCACGATTTTCGAATCTTGCCAAGGAAAATTACGCTTCTTAAGAGAAGCCTCAAAACTTTTACGGACAATAAAAGTTACAGATATGAAATGGAATTGTTGGAAAATGTTTAAATTTATTACTGGGTGGTTGACGAACATTTACGGCTTAAAAAGTGTTTGAACAAATTCGTAAAGGTTTAGGTAGTGCTGTAGGTATAACTCCCAAAAATTTTCAAAAATGCTGGGGTATACACTATGTAAATGGGGGTTACGTTGTAAATGGAAATTGCGAAATTGTGTCCTCAGTTGATAAAATCTTAGATCTTTCAATTGTAGATCTAGCGTATACTAACAATAAAGACAATACACAATGGGAACTACGAAACACATTTCAGCAGCCAAGAAATGTTGGTCCTCGAAAACAACGCATTTGTTTATATTTCAGAATGTTTTTATGATAAGTTATCCAAAGTGCACATGAAGTTCCGCTGACCTATTTTAATTATAGCTTCACATGAAGCAAACAATTCCACAATAGTCGCCTAGTTAAAACTTCACAGGGCTTGGTAGATAATTATAAAGCATTGGAAAGTAAATTTATAGATTTGTTCAACAAAAATTACTTTCGATGAAAAAGTTTCTGTGTGTAGTTCATCGGTAAGCTTTTGACAGTTTTTCAACCATTTACCCGAAGCGTAAGTTAACTCTTACCAATTTTAGTTTAGCACAATTCGAATTTTGTATATATTTTTTATTTCTGTTACTTTTAACAAAGTAATACATGTGGGAACAGGACGTACCACCAGGAGTGGCAACATTTACTGACTTAAATACGGTAGAATGCAATACTAATACTGTAGAATGCGACTCTACGGTTACAGACGCTATTTTAAGATTAACGAATAGTTTTAAATTAGATACTTTACTTGTAGTTTGATCGCCAAGAGAGCAACATCTCTCATTATATTTTAAATAAACATGAATTACTCTAATAATTAAAAAGCATTTTATTTAAAAAAAAAAGGCAAAAACTACATAAATACTACTAACACCGAAATATACATGAATTATGAAGTTGAAATTAAATTTTATTTTGCACTTACACCAGCATACAATTTACTAATCAATTACTACCATTAGTACTTAAGAAACGAATTTCTGTATGTTATCAACATTTTCGAAATAAAATCTCTTTGGGTTTGAATACAACGCATTCTGGTGATTGTTAGATCAAAATACAAAAATTCGAATTCAGATAGCAATGAATATAAAATTTTAATGAAGACACATACCTATATACAGCACTGTTGAATAATTGTTTTTCTGAACTAAAGCAGCCGAACGCCATTATATTTATTTCTGGTTTAAATATATTGAAACCAAATTGATTTAAATAAAAGAATGCAAAGGCAGCATATATTCAATTTGCCGGAAATTAGAAGAGTAATTAGAAATAAAAAATGAAATGAATTGTTTATTTTTATTATGTAATTTTTAGCTATATTTGATATATCTTAAATTAAACATATTAATGAATGAGGCTTAATGCCTATTAAAAATCAGATGTTTGTTTCATAAACTTTAACAATCTTGGATAAAAATTTGGATTAAATTTTTAATTTCGAATAAAAGATTATGAAATAAATGTTAAAAACTAATAACTCTACAAAATTTTGTTTAAAATTACATGAGTTTTTTGTTATATTATTTTATTATTAATTTTCTTATTTGTTTATTTAAAAACTATTGAGGAAATAACAATATGTAAAATTTTTCATCCACGATTTCTCAAATTCCAGAACCATTTATTAACTGGGTAGGACGACAGTTACCGTCATGAAAATCTGGTGTAATTGTTTAAACACATAAGTTTGTATGCATTCTTATTTTTTATTCTATTGATTCCCCGGTTAACACCCGATTACTCGCATTCTAAAATCGTTTGGAATATATCACTTATTGGGATTTATTAGGTACACCTTGCACTTCCCATAAGATGATGTTTCTACCATGAACCGAATTTACCATAATATCCATAATTTTCTCCAGGTGCTTAATTTTTTAAAAAGATAATTTTTATCAATTAAATTAAAGCTATTTGAATAGTATTACTGAACCTTTGGCACTTAGGAACGTATAGGGTATAAATTGTAATAGGTCGAAGGCATGCTCCAATTTTTTTATATTTGATATTTTCCATTAAAATATCCTTTTAAACGGCTAAACGTGCTGTGTTTCCGAATTTATTTGACACACGTATAAAAAATATTTTTAATTGTGTCAGCTGTTGTTGTTGTTTTAACAGTTCTGCTGTTGTCTCCGGATAGATATAAGATAGTTAGTTTATGTGTCTGATTGAATGCCTGTGTTATTCTGGTGGAGATGGAATGGGTTAGAGATGTAATTATGTATTATTACTTGTATATGTATGTAGTCATCGTTGTGGTTGGTACTTCTAAGAAGTCCGCTGCTGTCGTTGGGTTCAGCCACAAGTTTATGGGTCGCAGGGTTGTCGGTTTTGCGGGGCAACTAAAGAGGTGCACCGTATCATGTGGTGCTTGATTTGCATGAGAGGCAACAATCCAAGGTCCCCGAGATGATCCTTGCCCTATAACTGTTCAGGATATTCGCCCATCCTGATCTTAGCTGGGCCAGGATGGTTCTGGCAACCCTTGGTAGCTGCCTTTCATTATCGGAGATTGGTGGTGGATGCCGATTTATAATCCTGTCGTGACTGTCGTTTGATGTAGGGAACGTTGTGCTTCTCTTACTGTCTGTAGGTCCACTATTATAAGTATGAGGTGGGTGTTGTAGGTTGTGAAGTCATGTCTAGTGCGGCGAGGAGTAGGATCGTCCATGACTATATGATGGTTGGGATGGGATGGCAAATAGCAAGCTATGAGGTATTGTTTCGTCAGTAGCTCATTGCATTTATTCACTGACAAAATTCGGGAGTCTTTATTAAGGTGTGTCCAGATTGGAGCAGCATAATTGAGGCGGGATCGTCCAATAGCCTTATAGGTGGTGATGATAGTTTATTTGTCCATTCCCCATGTAGTACCTGCTAGTGCCTTTAGAACCTTGTTTCTCATCCTCACTTTGGCGTTGATGTTGGTCGGATGTGCGGCGAAGTGTAGTAATTTATCGAAAGTAACCCCTAGGATCTTAGGGTTACGAACCGTGGAAATGAGGTTACCTTCCACTGCAACGTTTAGTGTTCTTCTTACTTCTTCTGTCCACGTCGTGAAAATAGAAACAGATGATTTGGGGGCAGATAGACGTAATTTCCTATTCCGGAAGAATTCCACCAAGGACGTAAGATAGTCTATTTTTTAGTCTTTTTGCTTTTGCCATTATGCAATTTATGAATATAATTTTAAATAAAATTGGTTAAAAATAATAATTGGAAATTTTTTTTTATTGAAAAAAAGTACTTTTTAGATCATAAATTGGTTAAGTATTCCGTCTACAGTTTTCCAAATACAACTTTTGAAGCTTTCTTTTACTTTTGGATGAAAAATAGCATAATTCGTAGTAGTTCATTCTAAGATGGGTCGTAAACGTAATTATTATATACGCGAATTTTTTGTAGAAGTTGATGGTGAAATGGTATGTAAATCGTGTGACAATAAATTTATTAACTTATCCACAAATTTGAAAAGACATATGGAGAAGTATAGCGAAATTTTAGATATTGTTAAAAAATTAGAAAAAGTAGTGACGACAGCGCTCCCGAAAGAAAAACAAAATTTTCATTAGAAGTGAACAAAAACGAGGTGACTAATGCCTGCATAGAAATGGTCACCAAATAATCTCGTCCACTATATTTTTCACTCCAATTCATTTAAAGTGTCATTACATGGCATAAAAATTCTAATCATAAATTCAAGAAATATAAACCAAAATTAAAAATGTATTAAAAAATAAAATAATTCATTTAAAAATTGTCACCGCTTGAAGTGATCGAGCAATTGTAGGAATAAACTCTCAAATTATTTTAAAAAACTAAATTACCATTTTTTAAAAATATATAAAAATTGAAATTGAAAAGGTGTTAACGAATTATGATATAAACAAAAAACAAATATATTCTGTAACAACCGACAACGGTCGGAATTTAATAAAAGCGATTGAACTTTTGTCACCAAAAGAGAGGCAAATCGAAAGTGAAGATGAAGATGGCGATGGAGATCAAAATCAAAACGATGATTTTTTTGAAAACATAATTAGTTCCATAAGATTTGAAAATGTTATATCGATAAAATGCGCTGCGTACACTCTACAACTTTCTGTGAAAGACTTTATTCGAGAATGCGTGTCAGATATTAACCGAGCACGCTATACTGTTAAAGTCCTGAGAGCTCCATCGTTTCGGTAAGTTAACCCGAACTATTTGTTTCCATAATTTCGGCCCCTCGTTACTTCGTAATAATTCTTCCAAACAAAATTTATTTTACCACTTACAAATCAGTTACAAGGGGTTCTACAAATTATGGTTTTTCGATAACCATTTCAATAGCAATTTTAAGATTCTGACTACGTTTTTCACTTCAGATATAAAATGCCAAACTGTGATATGCCAAAACTACAATTGGACGCTGTAACCCGATGGAGTTCCACCTATATGTTAAAACGCCTTTTAGGGCTGAAAGAGTTTTGCATAGATTATTATTCTGAAAATCTAAAAAATTGTAAGTGAGCGACAATTGCAAATCTGGTGTCCGTTTTAGAACCGGTACATGAACTCACTCTAAAACTTCAAAGATCTCCAACTAATGATAGGAGATTTTTATAAGTTTAGAATAGAACTAATTTTCAAGCTAAAAAATATTAACACAAAGGATGCAAAAAACATGTAGGTAATATAGAATCACGTCTGTCGACCCAGTTGGAGAACGACACAATGTATGCAGCATTATTTGTAAGCACGATTAATAAATAAGTTGGACTTAGCAGAATATTGCTTAAGTTATGCTTCCTACTATTAACATACCTTTTACAGGAAAGCACTACAACACAAATCAACAATAACACCGCTGAGGAAGTTTTTGTCGATGAATCCAGCATGCAAAGCTCTTCATCATCGTTATTGAGAAGTGGATTCCGTGAAAGGGAAATTTTAAATTCATCTTCTTATGATGATGACATCGGTTATGAATTTTCGAAAAATATCCGCAAAGCCTTTTACGAAATTGATAATTATAAAGAAAAAAGATTAGATATTAACAATGACCTAATTGAGTACTGGAGGAATAAAAAATTTGTTATCCCAAGTCTACGGAAACTCGCCTTAATTTTGCATTCGGTACCAGCAACGCAAGCTAGTGTAGAACGGTCGTTTTCGACGTTAAGGCTGATTCTGAGAGATTTAAGATATAATTTATCGGAAGAAAATTTGGGGGCAATTATGATTGCAAAACTTAATTCTAATATTTTTTTTCACATAATTACTTTAATTGTTTTAAAGAATTTTTTAATAAAAATTATGAATTCATCAAGAATTAAAACAAAAATAACTTTCATTTCTGCGCGAAAAAATAAAACTCAAAAAATAACTCTTATTTCTGTTCGTATAAAGAAAGGTCAAAACATAATTCTTATTTTCTGACTTTTGCAATAAAAGTCATAACAGTTACGGTCCCTGTTTAATATTAATAAAAAGGCTGTAAAATAATGAGTTGAGCCAAATGACTACCGCTGAAATATCAGCTAGTAACTGCAGAACTTCCAGTCGCTCCATTAACCGCTCGTTCCCAACCAGGATTTTCATGACCAGTACCTCTCTCATTTTCTCTCTCTCCACAGGACCAGAAATAGTAACAGCAACAGGACGGGGACTCCTTCCCCTTCTCCCAGGCTACTGCCCAATGGAAGAGACTCCAAGCGTTTTTCCTTCGAATATCTGTCTCTTAGACATGACCACTTCTTAATGCAAATATTTTAAAAAAATGATCGCAAAATCATACGTTTTAATTACTTATCGCCTGGTGTAATTTTTAAGGAGTATAACTTGCCTGAAGTATTCATTTGTTGAGCGATCTCCATCCAAACTGTTCTTTTCTGCTAGTTTGAATTCTGGCCTATTTTCGTTGTACATCCAGTCGTTAGTTTATACCAGCATAAATAAGCTGTTTGCAGTTCATTTGAATTTTTCAAATATTTTGATTTTAATTTCAGTTTTTATGTATTTAAACTTTGTTTTCACATTTTATTTATTTATTTTACTTCTGTTAATATGGCGCCTTTTCATTTGCTTTAATTCAAATGCTCTTTTAAAAGTGTTATCACTACATCATTTTTAGATCCATTTCAATGGTTTTATGCTTATTTAAAAGTATTTTTTTAAACTTTTATGAGTTTTTTCTGAAAGGCAAACAAATTCACTTGCTTGTCTGTTTGAATGGAAACCACAAACAAAAAAACTCAATTTTGTTTGTCTTTCCCATATAAATAGACAAATAAATAAAATCGTTTGTCTTATGTATAAAGTCATAACAATATCGATCAGCTCTTTCCTATTGTTGTAGTTACATTCCGTTACAGTTGGCTAACTGAGTTAATATTTTTTTATATATGAAGAATATTTTCTAGGTGTGTTTTCGCCGAAAACCACCAATCTGATGACTTAGCTTCTGTAAAAGCTAAAATTTATTAATTTTTTGCCATGAGTGGCTTGACCTACAGGTTAATGTCGACTCCGAATAACAAATTTTTGTTGTTTTATTTGCTTAAATAGTTTATGCCAGAAGACTGCCGAGAGAAAATGTAAAGAAAAACCATATAAATCTAGGTTAATAAGTGTTAAAAAGGCACCTAATCGATATCTATAGAAGTTATCTCATAAATGTAGGATTCACTACAGTCAGCGTTGGAACGTACTCAATAATTTTGTGTGAAAATATAAAACAAAAAACAGTTTTTTTTTAAGTAAAACAAGTTTGGAGGGTCCGACGAATTTAAAAAAAATATTTTTGAGTTCTACTTGCACTGTCGCACCGTGTAATTAACAAAAGTCAGAAGTTGCATTCACTATGTCTGCGGCTTTCACTGTACTTGCTCTTTTTATATAGTATTGCTCTCTCAGAAATAATTTGCGCATAGAACTATGAGAGACATTTTAGCATGTTGACATTTAAAGGGCATTATTATTTCAAATATAAATATGTATTATTTTTTAGAACTCAAAATGCCAGCTGTTTTCTATATTTAGTGGTGAAAATATTTTGAAATAGAAACAGGACGGTGAGAAATAAGAGTAAATAAATACCGGCACTAAAATCTATTAGAAAAGCATATATAACATTATAATATAATAAAATACATACATATAGATATTTATTTATTTACAAATTTAGCTTATAATTAAAATTATAAGATAAAGAATACTAAGAGCAATAGCATCTGAGGCCTTCAGCTCCACAAAGTTAAATATACCTTATAACTACAATTAAGATTGTACATAATAGAGTAGCAAGTATAAGTTTAGTAAGGTAATTAATATTTATATATCGTAAAACAATTTCGTAGTTTTGAGGAATTTTATTAATTTAGCTGTGTTTTCAGTTGTAGGATTGGATAGGGAGGTTAGGGGATTAGTATTATGATAGATGGAAAGTCTTATGTTCGTCAATAGAGGGCAATCACATAAAATATGATTAAGTGTCGGTGGAGTCGTGTCAGAACAATCGCAAAAGGGGGTAAAATTAGCATTAAACAGAAATCCATGAGAAATCTTGGTATGACCCACTCTGAGCCGAAGTAGTTTAATGCTCTCAATCCTGTAAAAATTACTAGTATATTCATCCAAATAGTCGTAAATAGAAATCCTCTCAGTGTTCACCGCTTTGTACCAAAAGGAAGTAGAATTGAACGTTTCATCTCTATCCATTCTCATGTAGTGCCCATCAATTTGCCTTGCCAAATCTATCCAGTTCAAATTATCCGTATAAAATAAAGCCTGTCTTATTGCATTCCTTGCCGAATGATCAGCAAATTCATTTCCTGTAATCCCACAATGACTAGGAACCCAAATTAGTTTGAGATTAGGAGATTTCTCAATCAAGATCGTTCTGATAGAAGATGGATAAAACCCAGTATTAGATACATTAAGAACCGACCTTAGTGACGAAAGAGAGTCAGTACAAATAGCAAATCTACTACTTATCCCTCTCACCAACATACATGCCTCATATATTGCAATAATCTCAGCTGAGAAGTTTGAGCCATACTCATCAAGTTTAGCTATTTTCAAGACACTGTTATCCGTCGTGATGCTGAATGCAACAGAGTTATTCAATTTCGAACCATCTGTGTATATAAACATATGGTCAGAAAGTCTTTCCCTTAGATCTGCAAACATCTTCCTATATTGAGTTGGGGAAGTATCAGTTTTCGGGTATTTCTGAAGAGTAAAATCAATAGATGAGGGATCCAGTGACCATGGTGGAAGTTCAGAAATTTGTGTGGGAATATTCTTAGGTAGATTAAGATAATCGCTATTCCGTATCACTCGATAAAGAATAGATGGTACTCTCGGAATTTTCCTAGAACGTCTTACCTTTTTAGCTATATGTCTTAGTGGGCCATTACCACCGAAAATTAAGATACGACATAATCTTGTAGTAAGCATGTCCCTTTGATTGACCAAGGATCTAATCTTAGCCTCATATCGAATGTTCGCAATTGGGGAGGATCGTAGACTGCCCAATGCTATTCTTATACAGGAATTAATAATTCTGTCAATTCTAGCTGTCCAAATAACAATTTGGATAATAAATTTTCTTTACTACTCCTAATCTTTAATATTGAATTTTAAACTTTTTCTTAAATTATTATAAATGAATTTCAAACCTTTGAATTATCTAACTTAATTTAATATATATGCGTTTACCAACACTAGTTTTAAGTTCTAAAAGAATATCTATTATCTGTATAGATAAAATATGAAATTTCCTTAAAGGTAAAATCATTTGTAAAATCACTTCTTTTTTGCATTTGAAACCAACATCATTAATATTTCTCAAACAATATTAAATTTTCATATACCTATTCTTCACATTAAAATCATCTATTGTAAATAAAACATACAACCTACCTGGAAATTAACATCAAAACAAAACACATTCTCTCTCCTACTTGGGTCTATTCATCACAGATACAAAAGGTAAGATTCCCCATATTTTACTTTATAAAAAAAGAATATTACTAATTCTTTTGTTATCTCTCCCATTTAACCCTAATTATAATTACATCGCGTAATTATAATTGCAACTCTCTTTGGAAGTTTGGTACACTTGCTTTCAACCCCTATTTACCAACCTTCCACAAGAGAGTTTGCCTAAAATAACACTCGTTATTTCATGGTCCTTCATGGTCCTTCTCCCCGCGAACTTCCCGCAACCTATGGACCAATTTCATGCTCCTTCATGTTATGGTGATTCATGGTCCTCTCACTCTCACTCTAACTAAACTCTAAAAGCTCGTGTTAAACGTTCCCCCCATTACTCAAAAGTGGAATCTAAGAGAACGAGTGGATCCTGTTACAAAAAGCAGAGAAAAACATAAAATTATGAGGTATGTTAGCAATATCATTGAAAACATCTAATTAGTATGCAATGACAAATCAATACAATACAACGCGAAAAACGAAAAAAGTAAAAAACAATACAGAAAGGCAAAACAAAAACAAAACAGTAAAAGAATAATAATAAGGAAAAACTAAATACAGTGTAGCATCAAAAAGCATAAAATTAATATAAATGATATAAATAAAAAGTGTTTACAGTAAAAAAGAAAAAGAGGCTAAAGAATTCAAAATTAAAATATACAAATAGAGAAAACAAAAATTTGTAAAAAAGGAAAACAAAAAAAAACCAGAAATGAAAAAATTGTGAGCTTAAAAATTACTTAAAATAAAGTGCCTAATATAAAAATTACAAGACGTATATAGAAAAAAAAAATATATTTAAACAGGAAACAAAACCAAAAACAACAACAAAAAGGGGCAAAAGATATGTAAAAAATAACGAAAAATAAGTGAAAACTCAAAAAATTTAACAAAACGCAACAAAAAACAAAAGAGGTAAATTTGAAATTAATAAAATTTGAAATTATGTATTTATTAAAAATTCACATTGAATATAATAAAAGGAAATTGTAAAATTCTGGAAGAATCCAGTTAAAAAAAAAAATTGGTGTTAAAACGGTAAAAAAAAATTATATATGTATATAGAAAAGAATTTTAAAAAAACCGTGTAAATTATATACATATATAAAAAAAAAAAAACAGTTAGATACAGTAAAAAATAAAAACAAATTATATATAGCAGGAAAAAATATAATTTAAAACGGTGAAATCAACAAAACAAAATATATTAAAAACATTAAAGTACAAACAACAAATAAATTTTGTGCATTTTTAAAGTGTTTTTCCCATCACTGTTTGCATTATACCTACTTGCAAAAGACTACAAAAAATACATATATAAAACAATATATAAAACAATATATAAAACAAAAATTAAACTACATAACAGTTTTGCCCGCCACTGTATTGTGTCGTCACATCGTCCGCTATTTGTAAAACAAAAACTACTTACATATGTACATTACGAAAAGGTATTTATGTATCATACAATATATATATGATTTATTGATATACATATTTTTAATGAACACAAAAATATAATAGAAAAAATTTTTTAAATTTTTAAATTAATATAATATTCAATTGCTCCCCTATTCATTTAATCTCTCATGCTTTAATATTTCTCTCATGAAATCAACCCCTAAAATTGAAACTCTCAGTACAAGCAATTGATCTTTACACCAAAAGAAAAATTAAATTAATTTTAAAATTGAAATTTAATCTTTGAAATAAATAGAAAAAGGTCAAAATACATAAAATAAAATAAATTAAATTTTGAACGTTAAAATATATATATATATATATATATATATATATATATATATATATATACAAATTAATACAATTATAATAAAATATAAAAAAAAGAAAATCACAAATTATTCTATATTACTATTTTTTCCCGCGAGTGCATAAAGAAAAAAAAAAAAAAGAACACGAAAGAAAACAAGGCGATGTAAATTGCAGTACAAGAAGAAGTAGCAACAACTATCATATCGATAATAATAGAGCATAAGAATATTACTCTATCTCTTATGCTTTCTGTTTAGGGTTGCCATAAAAAAAAAAATTTTTTTAACCCGATTTAGGAATTTAAATTTTAAATAAATTCCGCGCAACACATAGTAATAAAGTTTTTTTTTTATAATATCAATACCCTTATTATATGAATATATACATTTATATTTTTCCCCAAGTTTAATTAAAATTAAATAAAAAAAATATATACACACATAAAGAAAAAAAGAAACAATAATAGATATATATATAGAAAAGGAAATATATATACATAGAAAATACAACAATTAAATACGTAAATAAAATCCCCGAACATTGAATCTTAACTGGAAAATTTGGTAACCCTACCCCAATTAAGAGTGAATTAACCCTTTGCGAAACGGTGTGACTCACATAGTCACACATAATTCATTTAATTTTTGGCTTATTTTGTAAACTAAAAATTATTTGATACGTCTACTACGCATCTAAGTCTACTTTGTAGATAAATTAACTGGATTCCATATCCAGTGCTATAGGTATATAGCCCCTAAACCCACTCTTAAGAAAAAAACCCTAAGTAAGGAAACTTTTTTTTCTATTTTTCATTCTAATTAATTGATAATTCTATTAGTTATTTAACCCATATTAACCCATAATTATCTCCTATACTCGGAAAATTTAACTCTATACAACTCAATTTCTGCACTTTGTTAGTAATTTACTCGTTAAGATGACTTCTACATCTAGTTCACAAGAGTCCCTAAAGGAACATTTCCTATTTCATAGCGAACATTTGCTACAGTTTTGTAGTAAATTTCACGGAAGCCCAGTTGAAGATCAAACAGAATCCATCCTTGAGGTGAAATTAAAGGATTTGGAAGCTCGTTGGAACGAATTCGACTCATGCTACAAAAAAGTCATGTTGTCCAATGATGACTTAGTCGCTCCAGATTTTAAGCAGGAGGCCAAAAGAAATTTCGATGCATGTATGGACGCTTATTATCTGTGCAATTCGCAAATCTTAGATTTGATGAGAATCACTCGAATGGACGCTACAAACAACTCTGGATTTCAATCGACATCTCGTTATTCTATCTCACCTCAGTCTCAAACCCAAACAGTGATGTCATCAAATTCTGGAAATTGCATAAAATTACCACCCTGCGATACAGAAATATTTGAAGGAAATTACGAACAGTGGCCGTCATTCCGAGATATGTTCACGGCAGTCTATATAAACCATTCGAAGCTCTCTCCCGTCACTAAATTATATCATCTCCGGAATAAAACCAGAGGTGAAGCTGGAGCAATTGTGAAGCGATATACTCTCTCCCACGATAATTTCGACATTGCATGGAACGCGCTTCAAACTAGATACGAAAACAAACGAGTTCTCGTTGATAACCAGACAAATTTTATTTGACATTCCCGCTACGGACTCCGAGGATAGCGAGTCCATTAGAAGAATACAATCTGCAGTTGATGACTCTTTAGCGACTCTTAGAACTTTAGGTGTAAAAGTAGAAAGTTGGGATCCGATACTCATACGATTGATCTCTACCAAACTTCCCAATTTAACTCTAGCCCTATGGGAGCAATCGCTCACATCTCCTCGTGAGCTCCCTAAATGGTCTCAAATGTCTCAATTCCTTGTGGACAGATATGAGGCTGTTGAACGCTTGACTAGTATTAAGAACTCAAAGGGTGGACTTAGTCTTACCAAACCAGCGTTGCCCAATATACAGACATATGTGTCTCAGGAAAATATAACTCCCATGTGTAAACTGTGCAATGCAGATCACTCTCTTAGATCTTGTCCCAAATTCAGGAATTTCACTATACAACAGAGAGTTGATTATGTATTTCGAAATAAATTTTGCAATAATTGCTTGGGATCATCCCACATCAAAGCAAATTGCAAAAGTAAGCACACTTGCCTCTATTGCAAGAAAACTCACCATACCCTACTACACATGGTAAAAGGAGTTAGTAACTCAACTACTCAAAGTATTGAAAACACTCGTCTCAAGAAACCAGGTAAAAGTCTCAGTTCCCAAAATTCCCCAATGCTTTCTCAATCAAACTCACAGGATACTCATGCTGAACAGCCATCCACATCAGGTCAGATACGTGCCAATTACTCCTTCAGCTGCGAGAATATTCTATTGAGAACTGCGCTAGTGCAGATAGAATCTCGAGGTGAACGCTTCACCGTAAGAGCTCTTATTGACCCTGGTTCTCAACGAACATTCATATCTGAGAAGATTAGGAACCGCCTTCAGCTTCCATATCACAACTCTCATTTTGAAATTGTTGGCATTGGAGGACAAAAACAATCGGCTAATAAGGAATGTGAGTTCGTGTTGTATGCTCAAAGGACAGATACAAGAATTTCGGTTAAGGCAATAGTTTTGCAAAAGGTGACTAAATGTCTCCCAGCTCTCAGTTTTGACGTTCCTTACTCAAAGGAACTTATGGAATTGGATTTAGCTGATCCTACCTTTAACCAAGCATCTCAAATTGATCTCATACTAGGCAATGATTATGAGCAGTCTATTAATATCGATGGCATAAGGAAAAATATATGCGGTCACACATCTGCATATAATACTATTTTCGGTTGGGTACTAAGTGGTCCCATGGAAACTCGCACTACACATTCATTTGCATCGATCATAGCCTCTGAAACCCCTGACCTTAACGGTCTTTTGAAAAAGTTTTGGGAAGATGAGGAAATACCTACAACTCAACCCAAATCTAAAGAAGATGAAGAAGATAAAGACTACCATTTAAACCTCAGTTTCCGGAAAAGATATTCTTAGGCTCGTCGCGGTTTATTGCCCTAGCCCAATACTCCAGAATGGAGAAAACTCTATCTAAAGATCCTGAGCTACAATCTGCCTATCGTGCAGTACTTCAGGAATACTTGGACTTGGATCACATGGAGGAAACTTCATCTCAGGAAATTATTTCTCAAGGCAAATACTATTCTTCGTATCTTCCTCATCATGCTGTGGTTCGACCCGATCATAAGACGACCAAGGTTAGAGTCGTATTCAATGCCTCTAGGAAATCGAAATCTCAGTTTTCCCTAAACGATGCTCTCTATACTGGTCCTACTCTTCAGAACGATCTTATTACTATTATTTTAAATTGGAGGAAATATCAGTATGTTTTCAATGGCGATATACAAAAGATGTATCGCCAGATCCTATTACATCCAGAAGATAGATGCTATCAACGTGTTTTATTCCAGAACAAACTCGATGGCCCAGTTAAAGATTACGCTCTTAAAACAGTTACTTTTGGAGTCAACGCGCACCTTATCTCGCTATACGTACCCTTCTTCAACTGGCGTCAGATTCTGAATCTCAATTCCCTAAAGCATCTTCAATTCTCCGTTCAGAAACATATGTCGATGATATTCTATCTGGAGGATATTCATTAGAGGAAACATTTTCTGCCCAGACTCAGCTCATCAATGTCTTGAAGTCAGCTGGTCTTCCACTAAAGAAGATTACAGCAAAAAACTCAAAATTATTATCTCATTTACCCAAGGAGGATTTATATGACTCCGAATTTTTACGGTTCCAAGAAGCAAGAACCACAAAAACACTTGGAATTAAATGGAATGCCCTCTCAGATGCGTTCACATACACATTCTCACCCGTAAATCAATCCCCAAGAATAACGAAACGCCAGGTTCTATCATCAGTTGCGAAGCTCTTTGATCCTGCTGGATGGCTAGCGCCCATTGTCATAAGAGCTAAAATCCTCATGCAACGACTTTGGTTGGAGGGATTGGAATGGGACGATGATATCTCACATGAATCACTCGGAATCTGGAACGACTTTGTATCAGATTTGTCGAAAACGGAAACGATAACAATTCCAAGATGGCTTCAATATACTCCAACGGATTCAATTCAAATCCATGGTTTTTGTGATGCATCCAAGGCTGCTTATTGTGCAACTTTATACATACGATGTCAGACGAAAACTCACAACGTCTTTTCGAACTTACTGGTCGCGAAAAGTAAAGTTGCGCCTATTCAGACAGTCTGCCTCCCGCGTTTGGAACTAAACGGAGCTGTATTACTGGCGAAGCTGGTTGAATACGTGCAAACATCCCTTTCTTTCAATGATACGGATATTTTTCTGTGGACTGACTCTTCCATAGTCCTTGGTTGGCTGTCTAAACCACCCTCTTCTTGGGAAACATACGTCGCAAATAGAATTTCTCGAATTCATCACCTTGTTCCAAAGGCAATATGTCGACATGTTCCCACTCAGTTTAACCCGGCAGATCTTGGAACTCGTGGTTGTAAATCTCACGAACTGGCTAACAATTCCCAGTGGTGGTCTGGACCATCATGGTTAAGCAAACCCGAATCTGAATGGCCAAAGCGGAACCCACTCAAAATAGTTGAACCCCCCAACGAAACTCAAACATTGCACGCTGAAGTCGAAATGGAGGATATTCTTCACCGATTCTCATCTTACGACAGAGCTTTGCGTGTTTTGTGTTATGTTTACAGGTTTATTGACAAAAGCATGCAAAGGCTTAAACCTACCAGTTCTCTAAACTCTCAAGTCGGTTTAACTCATACCGAAATCAAAACTGTGAAAATTAAACTTCTCAATTTGGCTCAACGAGCATTTTATCCCGAGGAGTACAAATGTTTACTAAACTTACAGCCTATCTCAAAGAAAAGCTCGTTGAACACTATGAATCCTTTTTTGGACTCGAATTCAACAATGAGAATAAATGGTAGACTCGCTCAGTCGTCTCTTCCTTATAATGAGCGCTATCCAATTATTCTACCAGGCAACTCTCGCTTTTGCCAATTATATCTAACTCACTTACACAATTTCCTTTGTCACGCTGAATGTAGCCAAATGTGCCGTATGGTACAAACGGAATTTTACATTTTCAGACTCAAACCCCGTGTGAAAAAGATAGTGCGAAATTGTAAAACATGCATCATCAACAAACAGCAGCCATGTACTCAAATCATGGCTCCTTTACCTCCGGATAGGTGTAATTTGTCTCTTCCCTTCCAAATTACAGGTATTGATTTCGCCGGGCCATTCGAAATAAAGGCATCCCCACTGAGAAAGTCTCCCATGACCAAAGGCTACGTAAGTGTTTTCGTTTGTTTCAGTACGAAAGCTATACACCTAGAACTCTGCTCAGATTTATCCTCGGCAGCGTTTCAGGCTGCATTTCCCGCTTCATTGGGAGGCGGGGGCTCCCCCAAAGGGTAGTTAATGATAATGGGAGAAACTTCTTAGGCGCTAGTAGATCTCTCGAACGCGAATTCACTAAGTTCGTTAATAATGCTGCTAATGATGCAGCTGACAAGTACATGACACATGGATTTGAGTGGAAATTTATACCACCTCACGCACCCCACATGGGCGGCTTATGGGAAGCTGCCGTGAAAAGCTTCAAGTTTCATTTGAAGCGCGTTGTTGGAGCCCAAAAGTTAAACTTTGAGGAGTTCTCAACAGTCCTAGCCCGAATTGAGGGAACCCTGAACTCTCGACCTATATCTGCCCTATCGGAGGACCCTGGAGATTTAACTGCTCTAACTCCTGGACACTTTTTAAGAGGCGCTCCTTTAATGGCTTTTCCGGAACCAAACCATCATAATATCTCTCTCATTAATAGATGGGAAAAGTTGAAAGTACTGCACCACCAATTTTCCATACGGTGGAAGGAGGATTATCTAAAATCCTTACACAAGCGGTACAAGTGGAAGAGGTCAGCCCCCAACATACAAGTCGGAGATCTGGTAGCAGTGATCGATGATTTACAACCACCATGTGAATGGCGGTTGGGAAGAATCCAGCAAACATATCCCGGTACTGATGGAAATATACGTACTGCTGACGTCCGCACAGCCTCAGGAATAATCACCAGGCCCATTGTAAAATTATGTCTCCTACCATTTATGAACGATGAACCTAGTCAATAATATCATCTTTTTAAATTCATTCCTAAATTTCTCATTTCTATTTCTCTAATCATTTATCTCATCCTACCTGACAGCTCAAAAATACTTCAGAATGTAGAATTTTATTCCATATAGATTTCTAATAATTATGTTTCCCAACATTAGGAACAACCAAAGAAGTATCCGCCAGAGGTCTAGTCAACGCAGATGCCGGGGGGACGAATAAATGTATAAGTGTGTCCTTTGTCATCGGTTCCATGCCTTGAGGTTCTGTAAGAAGTTTCTGAGGATGACAGTCACGAAGAGGGAAGAGATCGTTGACAAACACCGTTATTGTGTCAACTGCCTAGCCAAAAGTAACGATCTGAGAAGTTGCACGTTCATGGATACATGCAGAAAATGTGATAAATTCCACCACACGTTGCTGCATGAAAAGCCCTATCAACGAAAGAAACCAAGAGGCCTTAAAGATAAACCTTCACAAAAAAGGAAGCTAACAGGTCCAAAAACAACAAAACAGCAACAAAAGTCATCTACGTTGTCCAACTTATCAACAACACCTGATGCAAAAATCATTGTTGAAGCTATCCGCTCTCTGGCGCAGGTTCTTTGTACGAATACGGAAGTTTCTATTGACTAACGTTAAGGCCGGCACCATGTCCAAATAACAATTTGGACAATAAATTTTCTTTACTACTCCTAATCTTTAATATTGAATTTTAAACTTTTTCTTAAATTATTATAAATGAATTTCAAACCTTTGAATTATCTAACTTAATTTAATATATATGCGTTTACCAACACTAGTTTTAAGTTCTAAAAGAATATCTATTATCTGTATAGATAAAATATGAAATTTCCTTAAAGGTAAAATCATTTGTAAAATCACTTCTTTTTTGCATTTGAAACCAACATCATTAATATTTCTCAAACAATATTAAATTTTCATATACCTATTCTTCACATTAAAATCATCTATTGTAAATAAAACATACAACCTACCTGGAAATTAACATCAAAACAAAACACATTCTCTCTCCTACTTGGGTCTATTCATCACAGATACAAAAGGTAAGATTCCCCATATTTTAATTTATAAAAAAAGAATATTACTAATTCTTTTGTTATCTCTCCCATTTAACCCTAATTATAATTACATCGCGTAATTATAATTGCAACTCTCTTTGGAAGTTTGGTACACTTGCTTTCAACCCCTATTTACCAACCTTCCACAAGAGAGTTTGCCTAAAATAACACTCGTTATTTCACTAGCTAATTGTGATTTGGAAGTATAACCGAAAAATTGTAGACTATAATTGATTTTTGAAAGAATTAGTGCTCTCATTACGGAAAGGAGTACGATTGAGTTAGAATTCCACTTAGGATTAGACAGACATTTCAAAATGTTCATTCGTTGTGATAAAGAGGTTTGTAAATATAGTATGTGGTCCTTCCAATTATAGCGTTTATTCATAAATATACCCAGAATACGGAGACATTCAACCCTCGAGATGGAGATAACTGTGGATCTAATTTCGCAGCTACAGTCTCTTAGGCGACATATGTGTAAGTATTTGCACTTTGAAGTGGATAGTGAAGCACCAGAAGTATCACACCATTCGGTAATATCAGCGAATACATTGTCAAGGTCTAGTATTAGGTTTTTATTTTTAGAAGATTTAATGATGAGATTAAAATCATCAGCGTAGGCGCAGAAGTCAATTTCCTTGTGAAGTGATAAAATCGAGCATAGTCGATTATATGCTATAAGAAAAATGATAACAGATAAAGGAGAACCCTGGGGGACTCCATTATATAGTGGAAAAGAATTGGAGTATAGGTGGTTAATTCGTACTATAATTTTTCTATTGGACATAAAATTACTCACATATTTTATAATATTCGAGCCAACTCCCCATTGGTATAATTGTTCCAGCACTGAATGGATGCCTACCTTCTCAAATGCACGCTCAAAATCCAAGGAAATAATGGTAATATGCTTACGTAGTGAGAGAGCGTTGGCAATTTGATAGTCTACAAAAAGTAGAGCATCAGTTGTCGAGCTACCCTTCTTAAAGCCAAATTGGCGGTTGCTAAGTAGTTTATTGCTCATGACAAACCACCACAACCTTTTCGCTACTATCTTGTCCAATACCTTAGCCAGACACGAGTTCAAAGAAATCGGTCGGTATGATGTTATAATAGTCTTGTCCTTTCCAGGCTTTAAAATAGGAACTACTACGCTGTTCTTAAATTGTTGTGGGATATAGTTTTCAAAGATTGCATTATATAAGTTGATAATTCGCAATTTCAAGTCGTAGGGTAACATTCTCAGCATCAGATATGATATCCTGTCTTTTCCTGGAGTCTTTCCACGTAATTTCTCTAGAGTTGAGTTAAATTCCAAAAAATTTATTTTAGATTCCATTTTTCTTGCTTTCGGACACGTTATAATAATGGGGGGATTATCCATAAGACTTCGTTTCTTAAGCCTAAAGTTAACGGAAAAATTCATATCCTCTGAGTTCGCAGACCAATATTTGCCGAATTCATTGCCTATATCTTTATAATCTGTGTACAATTTTGCTCTATCCACCAATGACGATATGCAATGGATTCCATGTGTTGCTTTGTATCCTGTAAAGTTTCTTATGTTTGTCCATACTTTTCCAATGGGAGTGCTAGCTGTGATTGCAGAAGTTAAGTTAAAGATAGATTCCCGTTTTGCAAGTTTAATGCTTCTCTTGTATCTTGCATTAGCTCTTTTATACAGAAGCAGGTTTTCCTGTATCATATTTTTCTTAAACAATCTCCACAATTTATTCTTTTCTACCTTCAGTCTCCCTAACTCTTGATTCCACCAAGGGACCTTTTTCTCTCTTCCACGTGACTGTGGAATGGAATAATTGGCCGATTGCAATATAATCCTATAAATATTCGCTGTTTCCCTATTAATATTATCAACCACTGGTCTAGATCTATTAAAGGCCGCGCAGAGTTCCTGAAACTTCTCCCAATTTGCTAGATCGGTTCTGAATGTAGGTCTTCTAATTTCCCTATGTATTGTAGTTTCAGAAAAAAGTGAGATGATGATCGGAAAGTGGTCACTTCCAAAGAGATTCTCCTCGGTATCCCAGGAGGCATGAGGAACCAGAATAGGTGAACAGAAGCTTAAGTCAATATGGGAAAAATTTCCATGAGTATTTAAATGAGTAGGCGAACCATCATTGAGCAGAATCAGGTCGGATTCATTTAAAAATTTGAACAGTAGGCGGCCCCTGTGGTTATCAGAAGAAGAGCCCCAGCTCCTATGTGCACTGTTAAAATCACCAACAATTACTGAAGGAGAATAATCACTAAATAAACTTTCAAGGACACTTCTATCAAAATTCGTAGTCGGAGAAAAATATACATTATATAAATTTAATTTCATCCTCGATTTAATCTCCATGCCGATGACATCAAAATTATCTGAGGTAAAGGTCAGTTTATGTTCCAAGGACTTATGCACCAAAATGGCCACACCACCGTATCTCGTAGAAGAGGTGTTAAGATCGTACATAAAATAGTTAATAGGAATAGGAATATTGAGGCGGGAGTGGATATGGGTTTCTTGGAGACAGATTATGTTAGGGGAATGAGCTTTGATCAGTTCCTGCAGTTCTATGTAATTATTAGTATAACCATTAATGTTCCATTGCAAAATTTTTAGTATCATTGTTTAAAGTAATAAGAAGATAAGTCATACATATTTAAAAAAGTAGATTCCAAACATTGCATATACATTATCTGATATATATTGGTTATAATATGTTCTTTAATATAATTTGCAAATATTGAGTTTGTAAATATTGGAAAGTTATCTTTAAAGAGAATAATTTTGTTATATATTAAAATATAGGTAAAAGTTTCGAATTTTATACTGATTTTAAGAGATGTTAAGCATAGTGATATACAAGTAAGAGTAAATGGATCTAATTTGTCTATATTCGAATTATAAATAATTTGTGTAGGTTTACTTAAGAAGAGTGTAATAAGTCTGTGTTCTATTGAATTGTGGGTAGAAGAATTTGAATGATATGGAATGAAGCTGAGTTCCTTGTAAGGCAATGATTTTAGGGGAATATTGATTTATTAGTAATAGCAGATTATTATAATTGTTAAGATAACCATTCATATTCCATTGTATTATTCTACTAGTCATTTATAGTTTATATTAAGAGTATACTCATACTGTTTTGGGTAATGTAAATTAAACTTACTAATAAATTCTTTTTGCACATATGAAGATGTAGTGGAGTGTAAATTAAATTTAATTACAAGAATTTTAAAAAGAAATGTATTTACATTATTCAAGATATATGATATCATTACTCTTAAAATAAGTGAGATATTTAATATTTTTCCTGTTTCTTGTTCAGATTTAGTTATAGTAACGACTAAGAGCGACTTTAAGAGAAATAAATCAAAAAATCTTATTGATATAAAGAGTGTATATAAAGAGATTGTGATAATTGTAATTTTTATAAATTCATAATTATATATTGAGTTAGTAAAAGAGTGTAACTTAGAAAATTTAATGTTTGTTGTAATTGATCTGCTATATGTAAGGTTCAGTAATATGGAGAAAAAAAGAGTATTAATGATATTTAAGAAGATTGTTATGATCGGTAACATTTTTTAAGAGAAGTATTAAGGGAAGTTATTTATCTCTTTTTACGTGAGCTTGTTAATTTTCTCTTAATATTTTGTATATTCTTCTTCGATGTATTCTTAGGTAAGAGAAATGCGTTGCTCGTTGACGGTTGGTTTGGAAGTACATCTGATGTTAAGAGAGATGAACTGCTCCTTAGTTCTATATCATTTAATTCAGCGTCTGAGATTTCTATATCGGAGATTACAGTGGAGTAATCAATTAAAGCACGTGGTGTGTTTTTATCTGATGTCAGCTGATTTGTGTTATTATTATTTTTATTTGCAATGTTGTTGTTGTATGTAAAATTGTTATATTTGACTTGTGTTGTTAGTGTTTGATGGGAAGGTACTACATTTAAAGAGGTTTGGGTTTTCAGAGTTGAGGAATATGATTTATGAATATTGGGATGGCGTTCTTTGAATATGTTGACTGCTTTCCTTTTGCTTACCTTCTCAAGCGTAATGATTGCTTGAATTTCTTTTTCTTTGAGAAAAGTCGGAAATTTTTTATCGGTTGTGGCATGGTCATAGACTTCGTTTTGTTCTTTGCAGTTAATGCAACATCTTGTTGATTCGCATACTTCTTCAGAGTCTTCGGAAATATGGTATTCTTTTGAACAATTGAAACATAACCTGGCGTCTTTGCACGATTTAGCTATATGCCCGTAACGTAAGCAGTTCTTACAACGGAGGGGAAGGGGAATATATGTGCGGATTCTTACATTTTCGTAACCGATTGAGATTACAGTTGGCAAGGTGATAGTGGTAAAGGTAAGAATTATCAGGCCTGTCTCTTCTAAAATACCGTTAGGGGATTTTCGTTTTATCTTTTCGACCTTACTTACGTTTTTTCCCTTTAATTCTTCGAGAATTTCTTCTTCAGGAATTCCCCGCAGATCGTTACAATATATAACCCCTTTTGAGTAGTTGAGCGAGTTGTGTTCAGAAACAGTCACCTCAATCGAAGCGGAAAGTGAACATAATTTCACTAATTTGCATGCTTGGTACTCATTTTTAGTTTTAATTAAAATTGTGCCATTTCTTAACTTGTTGCAACTATTTACTTCACCTTCACAAATCGAATCAATTACTTTTTTAATTAAAAAGGGTGATACCTTCGAGAGGTTATCATCACTTTTTACTCTTGACATGACCAAATACTTTGGCCCAGGAGTAGTTAAGTTTAAAGTTTTATTATTGTCTATAATAATTGGAGGTTTGTATATCCCTCCAATATCTGGTGGTTTATCCATGCTATTATTATCAATAATAATAACACAGAAGAGAAAAGGAAAAACAAACGGTAAATATTAAGTGCACTTGTATTATACGTCTCTTCACTTCAACAGTTAAAGTCGAACTGATACATATAGATAATATGTATTATTTTGTATATAAATATTATATACATACATATAACCTTGTGTATTATATATAAAATACATTCCTCCGATATACATACCTACTATAAATAAACTCAAGCATACAAATAAACTCTCCATAATATTAATACCGGATGAGACAACACGTGCTTGAAATGAAATTAATTTCTTGTATTATTTTAATGTTTTGTATGGTATTACACTTATTTTAAATTATTGCTTTTGTTGTGATTTAAAATTGATAACATTAAATTAAGAAATTACATGACTTGCTTTATTGCCATTATAAGTACAAAACATGATACATAATAAAAAAATTAATTTATTACATCTAAAAAATATTTTTTAGCCGGTTAATCTTAGCACACAACATTGGATAACATACCCGTATGTTATACGTATACATAAGCACTGCTGTAAAGGCTACATACGACATGTAGCTGTTTACTTATGTAAAAGTTGATACCACCATGGGAAAAACGGCTACTCCAATCTGTCGAAAAATTACGATATAGCAAGAGTAGAAGCGCTAGTCCAAGGTGCAAATACCAGGAAGCTCAACAGAATTGTTGCAAATATTATCAGGCGACACCAAAGACATACCCAAAGGGATCAACCAAATAGTACACCAACCCAATGCCTGGATATCCTTAAACAGAAACTATCGGTGGCGTCCACAAGGCTTTTGAGGTACCGGACAAGTAGAGCCAGGAAGGCTGATAATTCTACGTTACTTAGATCCGAGAAAGCCTTTTATAAGTCCCTAACAGAGGGTAATAACATTATTTCGTCCAATTATCCCTCAGCTGAGCAGATTTCCTCATTTTGGAGTGAAAAACTCTCCAATAGTATCAGTTACAATCCCAATGTAGACTGGATAAAATTGGAAGAAACCCGTCTCCAAAACCTTCCGGTTATGGATTTCCACCAGGTTGGGATAACAGAAATGCAAGGAATACTACGTAAGCTGATGAACTGAAAATCACCCGGCCCAGACAAACTTCAGAACTTCTGGTTAAAAAGACGCACCTGTGCGCATTGTAAACTAACGCAGATGATAAATAACGCCATTCAACACCCCCAAGAGATGCCTTATTTCCTAATTCAGGGAATAACTTACTTTTTGGAAAAAGATCCGAGTCGCAGACATGACCCTTCTAAATTTCGTCCAATCACCTGCCTGCCAACTCTATACAAATTTATAACATCATGTTTGGCATTACGAATTAGCATGCATTGTGACCGAAATAATATAGTCGCAGAACAACAAAAGGAGTGCAGAAAGGGTTCGATGGTATGTAAGGAACAACTGACCATTGATTCAGTACTGTGTGAACAGGCTTATGGGAAGCAGAGAAACATTTCAATGGCATACATAGACTACAGAAAGGCTTTTGATTTTGTGCCTTATGGGTGGCTTTTAAAGGTGTTGCAAATGTATAAAGTTCATCCCACAATAGTCACCTTCTTGAGCCACATTATGAAGGATTGGAGAACTAGAGTCTCACTAAGAACACCAAAAGAACAAATAGAGACAACCGAAATTCCAATCCAAATAAAAAAATGTTTCTTGAGTTGTCATTTATTCAGTCTGGTTTACCAAAACTTCGTTGATAAATTCGAGTCCACTGGTTCAGTATACGATCGAACAACACCCGTACGTCGAGGAATTGTAACATATGTCGAATACATAGACGCTATCCATGAAAGTGTGCAATAGAATCCAATGTAGTCGATTTTGCTTCGCTCACTAGAACCCGAACATAGATAGACTACAACGGCGTGTGACTGACTCTAATTGCCATCGAGACACCATCTTCAGCGATTCGGCCCATTTCTGGATGCATGGGTACCTGAATCAACAAAATTGTCGAGTTCCAACTGAAATTTAGGAACGTTTAATACATTGTAAAAAGTGACTGTCGTCGTCATGGATCCATATATCTTTAAGAAATATCACGGTCAACTTGGAGCACTATAGTTCAATGATTACCAACTTCGTTTGGCCTGAATTAGCTAATGTGGACACCAACGACGTTTGTTTTAAACACGATAGCTCTATGTACCATGCTGCCCTGGATATTCTAATCGACCGATATTAGGGAATGTCATCCCTCATGAAATTGATCATGAAGTTGATCCGAGATCAAGCGATTTGACAATTTTGTAGGTGTTCCAAAGTTGCAGGTGTATGCGAACAGGCCGTAAACCATTTCGGTCTTCAAAACCAACATAACTATGCCATCCGTCAAATTCACTATCCAGTGTCGTACAAAATTGAACATATCACATGCGCTCCACTCAGAAAAGACGTGGAGGGCATTTGGACGATGTTATGTTCCACACATAGTGGCATCAATATGTCTTTCAATTGTATAAACAATTTCATACTCATTGCGGAAGAGGTACCAGTAATAATTTTACACCACTGGAGCAAGTTTTTCTCTTCCTCCGTGAATTCATCGACAGATTTACCTCCTAATCGTTATATTTGTTTATGTCGGAAAGACTGATGGTGGAGGCCCTTTTGGATGGTTTTCTGTGCCTCAACTAGGAAAATAGATGCTTATAGACAGGGCTAGATTTTACTTTGTGCTCAGACACAATG
This sequence comes from Sarcophaga carnaria, assembly GCA_958299815.1. Lineage (NCBI taxonomy): Eukaryota > Metazoa > Arthropoda > Insecta > Diptera > Sarcophagidae > Sarcophaga > Sarcophaga carnaria. The sequence goes on along the minus strand of OY283152.1, from coordinate 85,574,713 downwards.
CCTCGGCTTTACTATAAAAAAATCAAAATTTATGAAAAAAACTAAAGCGGGTCAATACCATCAAAGGCATTCAAATATCTGTTTTAGTCTTTTCGCCTTTTACAAGTTCAAATATCCATTTCTGAGGTGGTATTTCGGGTCTCTTTAATCGTTTAGTCTCCCAATCTATAATCATTTAGTATCAGCAACACTATTGATATCACAGAAACCTGCTTGCAGATCAAACTTTGTGTTTCTAACTTCAGACTATTTGTCAGTGTATCAACCATATATGTTTCGAACGAAATATTATATTTATCGACGCAGGTCAGCAAGACGCCACGTTCATGGTAAATTTCCTTCGTAAAAACCGAAGTTAATCACAATGTTAGTTTGGTGAGCAATTAATCACACTTTCTGTAATATGGAAATACTTTTTGCGAGAATATGCAAAGACTCTCAATAGCTATAATTCGAGCCTTAGCAGACAACATTACAATTGCCGCTTATGAGATAATATTTTTATTTGTGTTGTATTATTAGACGAAAGCTCGTGGTTCAACCCATGACTCAAACATCACGAACAAAACGAAATATTAAAAAATATTTCTTTCGACGACTTCCTCTCAGCTATCGTCTGGCAAAAGCTCTGAGAGTTCGGACATTAAACATTAAGTAGTACGTCCCAATTAACACACACAACATGAGTGGTGTGAGAAGCTAGGTTGTAATCCTTATTAAAGGATTATAATAACCGGATGGGACGCTTACGACATAGCGGAGATCAATATTTTCATGAAATAATATAAAGAAAAATATGGAAGGTATTCTTTTATTGCTCAAAAAATATTTCAATGACTTTTACAAATTTTTTCTTATTTTCTCCAAACTTCAGGAACAAATGAACAACATGTGGAACAAATTTAATTATTTTTACTCCCAATTTTCGTTATTATTTTTCATATAATGTTTGTATTTTGAATTTGTTTAGGTCGTTTCAAGCCTGTAAAATTTTATTAGACTTTGACGAAACGAATTATTCCAGAATTTGAAATAATATAAAAAATCCCTCTGTCTACTTGCAGTACAAATTTTTTAAGTCCTCATTTCTAGTAGTTATTTTATATCGTAGTGCACACCAGTTAAATCTGATTAAATTTTTACATTCCGAATCATACCTTTACATACAAGTAAAGAAAGTAAATTTCACAATCCTTTGTTTCTGCTTTTTATTAGTTTCCTGTATTTTTTTAATGAAAATTCAAATCCAAAAGCTGTTTGATGGTTGCCAATATGTAAATTATATTTTTATTTAAATACAATTCTCACCTCTTTTCTTTTAGCATACCTTTAACAAACTCATGTTACCAATGCCAATAGAAGCATAGTCTGTTATAGTGCTTCTGACATCCAATGGTAAATATCTCTGGGTAAGTTTACCTTTACTATTCGACTAAATGATGTTGTAATGGGGAAAGGTCCCACAGGAAATGGATCCATTGCCTAAGATTTATTCAAAATTTCACATTTGCAAGCAATTCTGTAAAGGAGTTTAACAAAAGTATAACTGCTTTCCAGCATACGTCATATACACATCGACATGTAAATTAATGTATACATACATACATATTTATACGTATTTGTGAATTAGAAAAACAAACAACTTGCATGTAAAAACACATAAGAGACGTTGAAACCAAACACATAACAACAGAAAAACTTTTTTTCAAGAACAGCATTTCCATTTGTTTTATGATCATGTACAACAGGACTCTTTTACATCCTTTGAAATTTGTAGATATTATTGTAATGAAAATAATGTTTATATTTTTTTTTATTTAAATTCAAACCCAAACTACAAGAATTTAATTTAAATAATGTTTAAAATACATCATATTAAGCGAAAAAAATTTACTTATGTATTCAAATTAATTTGCCAATCATTCGCTATATTGGCCCTCTAATAATATATATATAATATATAAAATAATTCTACTTGGAAGTATGCAAATCCAACTTTTTTGTTAGAAGATACGCATGTTATATTGATTTATCTTTGATGTTAAAAATTCTAACTGGTTTGTTTTGTAGTTAGACCGGCTCTAATTTGTTCTACTCAGTTGTATATGTGATTACTGACTGCTACGCTCTTGAAGTTTTTTAAAACTATTAGAAAGCTTTTCTTTTCTGCGTTTATGGGGATATTGGGTCCTCTAAGAACTACACCAGTTAAAGAATTGTTTACTATCCTTAACTAGCTACCACCAGTCTTGTTGGCGAAACAAATGGCTGCAAAATCGAAAAGTATAGAAACTGTGATTATGTAAACCTCTTGGATATATTTGCTATGAATATACAGATCCTTTGTACGATAACTGAACTGAACAACGGACTATACCATCCAAGTATGCACTGAACGGTCAAGATCACGCGACAAAGTTGGATGAATATTCTCAGAACCACTGAATCTTATATTGCCACTTGCACTACCTAATTACTGTAGTCATAACAGTATACCGAAAATTTGGCTATATCACAACAAATCATGCGTTAAATATGACCCGATTCCATCTTAAGAACGTCATGGCAGTTAATCGGGAAACTGGCTTCTGATTGCTCACGCCGGTAGATTGCGAGGTTGTAAAGTCGGAGAAGAAAAATAGACCACAGGAAATATTCTCTGCCATTGCCCGGCGTTCGGGAACTTAAGGAGAAGGAAATTGTCATAAAACTCTCCGAATGTAATTTTGGTGTTACGACAAGACTTTATAGGACCCCAGTAAGCTATGCCCATTGAGGCGGCTGCCTATTCAACCTAACCTAACTCCTATAAATCTTTTAAAATATTAATCAATCATCAAATCGTGGAAGACTACTCACGAATTTTAATGGATGTAAACAATAAGAATTTTATTCACTGGCCCAAAATATTTGATTATAACTCGAGTGGAAACTGAGAATTTTGGAATTTCCGAAATCGCAAAAAATCTTTTTTTAATGCGTCGCCATTCCCAATAAAGAAGTAATTGAGTTACAACAGGAGTTATCCAAAGTGGAAATGTGATGCGTTCTCAGGATCTGCCAGTGTCATTACGAGGACTATTAGAACAAACAAAAAATTATTTTATTTGGACACAGATGAACAAAAATCATTTTAAAAACTAACCCACCTGTTTTAAATTTATATGACGTTAATAAAGATGTAAAACTACAAGTAGATACTAGATTCTAAAAATTAAAGAAGACAAATTCATAGTTGCAAAATTAGGCCCCAAAGTAGCCAGCTTGCAGTAATCACCTGCAATCCAGTTTGGCAATGGACAACCCAACATGTATTTTGTTTCTATAAATAACAGACGCATTAAAAAGTTTTTTTTTTTAATAATTTCTGTACTCTGTCCTGGAAACAATGCAACACAACAGCTAAATATGCAAATTGAACAATTTATATGTGTGTAATACTTACTAAATTTCGTTTCTATAATTTTTTAACGCTTATTGTATAAAAAGAAATCTGTTTTCATTAATATTATGTAAAATGACAGCATACTGTTTCCAATAGTCGATGTTGGAAACATTCCAAAATGCATAAAATTGTTCATAAAAGTAAAGTAAAATCAAAATGTAACTTGAATAACTTTGCATAACTCATGAAATGTTTAAACTTAATTAATTCTCATAAAGAATTTAAAGAATTTCTTACAAATATTTAATGAAAATATTATTTTTCATTAAAGCATTGAACAACGAACTTAGAATGCTCGAAAGGATATTTAAATAAAAAAAGCCAGAACAACAAACAATAATAAATTGAGTTTTTTTTGTTAAAGTTTTAATCATTTTTTATGGCTTTATTTAGAAATGAATTCATTGCGTCTATAGAAAACAAGAAATTAAAATATTTATTCTGATTAAATATTTGACTAATCCAATTCGATAAGTCTGTGTACATACATATATAATGAAATAGAAATATTATATGAAATTTATTTATCAATATGTAACAATATTTTCAATATTACTGATTGCCGATTTAACAGTTTACTTACATAATTTGCCACTACAACCCTTTAGCCAAGATTACAACCTAGCTTCTCACACAACCCAAGTTTGAACTAATCAATAATAGCCATAAATTTAACTTTCGTAGTTACAGTTATGTAGGGTTTTCCAACAGGGTCTTCCGTCCTTTGGCAATTAATAATGGCCGTCTTGTGAAGTCTCTCAAACTGCTTGCCCTTTTCACCGTCTGTTTTTCCAAATCACCATGGATAGCCATAGACAAGTACTTGTGCTTCTTGAATGGTCTCTTGAATAGTTTGCAACTGGCCCTAATTTTCATCGAAAAATTATCTTCAGCGATGAAGTCCATTTCTGGATGAAGGGGTACATGGAAATGAGCGATTTGAATGCATGGACATTTCACGTGATGGTGATATGAAATGAACACCGAGACCGTATAGTTTGACCCCGCTACACTTTTTCTTTTGTGTTTTTCTTAAGTCACAAGTGTATGCGCGGAAGCCACAATTCAGACTAATTCTTGCGACAGAGTCATGGAAAGTTCGACGTTTGAAATGCACTCTACCCAGAGAAGCCGTGGCGTATACTTGAGCGATAATATATTCCCGACATAGTGGCATCAAACAAAAACCAATTTTCGATGATATCTCTTTGATATCGATGATATCTTTCTTTTATTGGAATTTACAGCTAGAAAATGTTTAAAAAGACCCTGTATAGATATGTTGTGTAGGGATGAGAGCTGTAGTTGTACAGGATGTTACGAGCCAAGGGATTTGGGAGAAATAGCATTAAGAAGTACTTCTAATACTATGTTCAGACCTGCATTTATATTGAGTAAATCACAGTAAACGGCATTATTGATCTCAATACAGTCGAACTTCTATAAATTGAATCACCATTATCCAGAAGAAAACTTCAATTTATAGAGACTTCAACTTTGGGAATTAAATTTAAAAATGATCCAAACTGAATAAACAACAACTACTTTTAATACCAATTCATTTATATTTATCACCAAATTATTTTAAGCTATTTGTAATTGTGAAAAGGTACTATTTTATTAATTAATTTATTTATTTGTTATTATTTAATTTATTTCTTCAACAGTTAAATTAAGTTTCGGTGCCATTCTACTTTATTATAATATCGTTTGTTCTCTCTTTTTAATTATGTACATAATTGGTTATTGCAACCTTTCCGTCAGGATTACGACCTAGTTTGTCACACCACTTATGTTGTGTGTGTTAATTTTATACATGAGCGGTGGGACCTACAGTTTAAAGTCCACTACGAACGACAGATTTTTGAGAAACTTTTCATGGCAATTTCATTTAACTCGCAGAGTTTTTGCCAGAAATCTGCTAAGTGAAAGTCGCCGAAGAAGTACTTTTTGTATTTTGTTTTGATGTCTGGCTTGGGACTCGAACCCTGGCTTTACGTCTAATAAGCCAACACACTATCTACTAGACTACGGCGACTTCCCTTCCATTTCTTTCTAAGATAGTGGAAAATCTTAATACCAACCACATGTATGTCTACTTGACACATAAAAACTTGTTTTCTGAACGAAGTTGTACAACAGCTCTTGTAAATATGTATAAGCGAGGAAATATGTACGTTGACAATAATAAAAAACATGTCATATTTTCTAATTCTACTGAACCACAGTAAAGAATTCGAGACTATTGATCATAAAATGTTGATTAGTAAAACTGTTTATACAGTTCTACTTCTACTTCTCTGAGAAAGGTCATTTACAGAAGCCACTGTGTGACTAGTTTAGGGTCATTATCTTACTGACAGAAAAAGTGACCATGAAAACAACATTTTATGACATTTTGTGGTAAACTGGTTTTTAAACGACTTTGAGACAAATTCTTTTGCTTTCTTGTAATTACTTATCCATTTTTGTTTAGAACAAACTCGACAAACTCCACAAACTTTGAAAAACATAGTAATGTTTTTGTATGAATAGACCTTTTTTATGCCAAAAAAAAGATATTTTTCTATTTTACCAGATGTATTGTTATAAAGTTAGCGTCGAAATACAAATGTACAAATTGTTAACAATCCTTAATTGTTTGTGTGCTGGCAATAACATCTGTCAAATATATTCAGTATACATCAAATCAGTGAACAAACAACAGCAAATTTTATCATCGTGTTAAAGATGGCGAATGCACCTTAAATTATAATTTAGGAAAGCTATATTTCTTGTTTTCACACGTTGTATTTGTTAGACTTGGTTCCTTTCGCCTATAATTCGTTTTCATCGATGGGCAACGCATTGGATGTACAGGACCTTGATTACTACGAGGAAGGCGAAAATTGTGTGACTAATTTTTTGTGACGAACAGTTTTATTATCGTATAATCCACAAATTGCTAAATAATGTTTAGTCAGTATACATCCAATACCTTGAATAAAATATTTTTTACTTTTGCCTTAAAAATTAATTTTCTTATTTTCAATCCACTCCGTGTAGCCAACTCAGCCACTCCTCACCGTGTAGCCAACAAACTTCGAAATTGAGAACCGGCTGTGTGGCACAAAAAAAAAAACAAATGTAAAAACCATTTTAAAAGGACGTTTTTTTAAGTTTAATAATTTTGACTACATAATTCATTTCTAAAACGAATATCTTTTAGATTCTTCCTAAGTCTATTCCCTTGTAACATTTTTGAATTCTGTGTATTCATTAATTGCGTTATATTCATCAAAGAGCATAATTCTGTAGCTCTAGTTTTAATATAGAAAATATTTATCTCGTATCAAATAAGCAAGCTGCTTGAAGATTCTAACATTAAACATGTCTTACAAGATTCATTTTGATTTAGTTTTAAAATTAAACTGATTATGATTTTATTATCACTCACTTCATAATTATTTACCGTTAATATGTTTACATAAGAAAAATAAAAATAAGGAGAAGACAACGAACGTAACATTGAGTTTTATGTTACAAAGTTAATATAGAAGTTTTAGGTGCCCAAAGTATCGTCGGCTATTTTTTTTTGATAGTTTTCACGTTAGAATTGAGGTTTGGTTACGTTATAGAGTGTGTTGAAATTAAAAACTTTTCTGTAAAAGTCGATGTCGAAAAATTAAGAGCTTTTACGAGTTTTTATGGAACACCATCTGTTGCGATCATATGAAAGATTTTTAAAAGCGAACTGCGTTAGGTGGCTGATTTTATTTTACACGACTTTGTATCGTGTATGTTGTATTGAATTCACTTTTTGTTTGTGAACGATCAATGCTATGCTGTATTGTGTATTTCGTATTCCAAACGTCAAAAAGCGATAAGAAGACGAAGGCCAATATTCATAATTTGATTTTTAGGCAATAAAATGAAAAATATTACAGTAAAAGGTAAACTAATTAATTTTCTGCGCGAACAATATAATTTTGAAAAGTTACATAGAAATTATTTTGTATTTTTATTTTTCTTCTTGATTACTGGCATTTACATAAACTGATAGAACGAAACCAATTCAACTTTTAAAACCATATGAAAAAATGTTTATAAAGGTACGGTCACACATGGCAAATGTTTGCCACAATTTTGTTTTGTGATCACACTACGCACATTTATTTTTCCATTTTTGTTTCATCAAATAGCGGCAAACAGAAATATGGGAAAACATGTTTGCCATATGGTCACACTTAAAAAAATATTTGACACTAAACAAATATTTGACCAGAGTGTAAAAAAAAATACATGTATATGTGTATTTTCATACATAATGGAAGATGAATATTTTCGCGTTTTGTGTTGTGGATCTTCAGTGATATTTTATGAGGCAAAAAAGAAAGACAACTATGGGTTCGAAAATGGGTTCAGCGCAGAAAAGAAGAAGGAAGGAATGACTAGTCATTTGACTGGCATTTGTGATGTGTAAACACATCACTCGTTCTCATAAAGTTAATAAGGGCAATGTGAAAAACTTGATTTATTCTTTTTTCTTTCGACTAGAAAATATATATCTAACCTGTTCACTCTACTGCTGTTCTTAAATAACAGTTGATGTAAACTTTACTGAAAGTTGAATAGGAAATGGGTTGGCTAGTCAAACTTGATGTATATACCGTTCACGTTTGACATGTATTTGGGTTACAGTTGACTACCAAATTGATTCATAGTTTTTACTTAAAAACTTAATTTGTTTATAAGCAATTTTTGTCAAATCAAATTTTAATACATAATTAAATACCGTTAACGTTTTGATATCTGAATAAAAATTTCATATAAATATTTAAAACAGTCTATTTCGTCAAGATGCGGCTCACAACCGAATTCATTTCCCGTCAATTTTTTGCCACTGGTATGGTTTACGCATTCCTTCTTCACTTTATACTTCACAGTCCTTGAATGTATCATCAGCTTTAATTTTACAATGAGCTAGTAAAAAGATTTATTAAATACTGGTCAAATGATTCACACAGAAAAGATACTTACATTTCCAAACACTTACTGGTCCTTTTATACTGCACTTTGATTTCTTGTTCCATTATATTTTCTAACCCGCATTTTTTTAAAGTTCTTATCTTAATTTATTAATATTGTCTCTTTTTATTAATTTTTTCAAAGTTTAAAAATTTTGAACATTTTCAAAACTTTCATTTTAAATTTTGACACAAGTGAAATTTTTCTTTTGAAAGATATTGTGAAAAATATATTTGACACTATCAAGTCTGATAATCAAAAGACCGGTCATTTTACAGTCACTAATGATGTATCAAAAGACCAGTCATTTTACAATCACTAATGATATATTGTTGGGAATGCAACTCTATGCTAAAAAGAGCTATAAAATGTTATGTATGTATAAGTAAGTGAATCTTGTATGTGTTAGTTTCGGTCATTGTTGTAGGGTTCTTGTAGGGTAACATAAAAAAAGGTTTACATTTTTGGCAGGACGTCTCCGAAGATATATTTTTTATATTTTATTTTATTGGAAATATCTGACCTGTAGTTTGAAGAGTGGTCTAAATTCTAGTAAGCCAATTCAATACATACTAGACTACGACGACTTCACATAATACATATGTATATTTAATTAAATAATTGTTGCTATCTTTTAATATTTGCCTTTACTCATCATACAATAAATTTTTTCTATTTTGAATAGCTTTGACGTAGAAAAGTATAGCTATTGATATATGCGTTCATGTGTGTTCAAATTTCAGAATCTGAATGCAGACACCCAAATATTTATACGTATGTATATAATGAATACATCTACAAACGAATAAAAAGGTTATTTATTTCCTTAAAATTTTATTTCATTTATTTTCCTTACGATTTTGGTGATTTAGTTTTGCTAGTAACAACACAGCCTTAAACAGCTGTTATTTGCCTCTGTTTGACCTTACCAAAAATATGTAAGAGCAAATAAATATTTGCCCAAAAATGATAAAAATATTTGACGGAGGGTGGTCACACTTAAAACATTTTTGTTTGACGCCAAATAATTTTATTTGCCCAAAATTTAAAATTTTTCTGTTTGACCCTCACATAAAAGAAATATTTTATGTTTGGGGTCAAATATTTTTTAGATGTGACCGTACCTTAAGTGTATCTGACTTCTATATGGAAATTATCAACAACAAGTTGTATATTCGTCCAACAATACACTCAATACAACGATATAAGGGCTTGTGTGAATTGCTCAATCAGATCGGCATGAATTTTGTGTAAAAACACTGAATTCATCGAATAAAAGGAGAACAGTGCATCTCTGTCGCAAAAACAAATTAGCTTTGCATTATTTAACAAATAATTTAATAATAAATTGGACAATAGACCGTGACCATTCGTTCCTAGAAGATTAATGAAATTAAAGCGATGCATTTGCGAACATATGTATATACGTCGCCGCTTATATTGACGGTCACAGATCTCGTTCCGATAGCGGTCGGGAGTGCGACAGACCCTCCTATCGAACACTCTGGTTCGAGTCAATTAAGGACAATATTCTGTTGAGACCTACCTGTGTCGTAAAGCTGATACCTTCTCATTTTTGAGAGAGTACTTCGTCGATTGCGCGAATACTATTCTATATACTAATTAATTGTAGTATTTGTAATATAAAACGTAGCTTATATGCTGGCATTAATATGTAAATTATTATATAAAAAAGTATTTTCGTTCTTTTCATAGGTAGTTCCTGTTTATTGTTACTTTATTCAGCTTGTTATTAAGTTCTGTAGCTGATTTATGTTCTCGTTGCCATTACTTTTCCCTTACCCGCTACAGTCCGGACTCGTGTCCCTACGTAATGGGGACGAGCCCTCCGCGGTCGGGTGGGTTAGTGTGAGGCCGGGGACGTTAGAAAAAAAAAATAGCAATTAGTGATGAGACCAAAATTTGATGCGACACACGTTTTAAGTCGTTAAATGGGAAATAGTCACTCCCTACGCTTTATTAGCAATCAAGAGAGATGCAATATTTATATCACAGTGAAGGGTTTTTCGTGCGGCCCTTGAGATATTTAAGTAAGCAACATATTGAAATACTATAAATGTGTAGTTCTTTATCAGTTATGACACTAAAGCTTTATTTGTGTTGTTAATAGTTGTGTTTCATAATCCATGTTAAGTAATAATTTTCTTATTGACACATGTATTATATTTTTGATAGGTTGCAGTCGATAGCTTGAAGCCTTGTATTCTAATAGCTGCTGGATTCTTACTACTTTTTATCTGCAGTATTCAGGGACAATTTCTGAAAGGTTGCCGATGTGGTGTAAGGAGCCATAGCTTTCTTATAAAGAACCAAGCAAACATACAAACAAACCAATACAATTAATATACTTACATATGAATGGTATGTAAATGAATGAACAAATTTATTTCAGATTTTTCGTTTTTCAACTTTTTTTGTAAGAGTAAAAAAACAAAAGGAATACAAAAGAAAATACGAGACGACAGCATGTTACCATCACCATTAATGGTTGCAAACCCAATAAAAGCTTTTCACATCTCTTTGGTAGTAGAAATGTACACTGCTTTGTGCAGTCGATACTGAACCTGAAATGCTGTTCCTTGAATGAAACTAAAAGTCATATTAGAAGATGACAAAGCGTTAAATATTTAGGGTGGCCCATATGAGTCTTAAAATAAAAATAAAATAGAAAAATAAATAAATTTTAACAGAATTATTTTTAATAAAGTTAGCTGCCACTAAAATTTGGACTGCCCTAAGAGCAGCAAATGGAGAGCAAGAGAATGGTGGAATAAATTTCCAATAATAAAAACGTTATCTATTACTTATAAAATGTTAAAACAAAAACAACAATTCATAATAAAGGAACTGTTTTTATACCTAAGAACATAATAGAAAATTTAAAATTATAGTGGGTGTTGACTCACTTATGGCGCTCACTGTATATAACTTTGGCTTAATAATTTTAGATAAATAAAAACGAAATAAAAAATCCATTTTTTTATTAAAAGAACATAAAGCTATCCATCTTTGGCTTAAAAATTATGCCATGTTTTTTTAGATAAATAAAAATAATAAAAAACCCATTTTTTATTAAAAGACAAAAAAGGGAGTATTCCAAAGCATTTAAAAAAAATTATACTATGCTACAAAATAAAAAAATGAAAAACGCCTAGCTAATAACATAGAATATTTTTAACATAAAATATTTTTTGAGTGTTATGCTGAAATAAAATGATAGAACATCCGCCACACATGTGTTCTTGTCGCAGTCTGATCGACAACTAAATGAAAAAACACAAGAATGCGTGTGAGTTCTTTTTGCACAACTGTGCTATGAAATGGTAAACTATGGATTCTAATGGATGCTTACAGTGATATTTCATCTTGTATGCCGCATAAATTCGTATATTTTTGCATTTTCATGCTGGAGTTATCCACACGTAACATAACGTACCGTAGAAAACGTTCTCTTTTTAGCATATGGAGAACAATGTAAACGCTTACCCAAACGTTCTCTCTCGTTAGCAAAACGGAACGATCCGTATAAAACAGAATTCTCCCACGTTTTTACGTGACATTTGAACATAAGAGAGAGAACATGAGAGAGAGAGTAGTGTTGCCACGAAAAAAAATACTGTAACCAACATTTGTGAAAAATTCACCAAATAAGGAAAAATATGACCAAAATTAAATTCGCAGTTTTTTTATATTATTTTTTTAAAATTTAAATTATAATTGAGAAAAAAGAAACAAAAAATAAGAAAACAAAATTATAATCTTACTAATTAATTAATTTTAACAAACAAAACAAAAGCTATTTTTATAAGAAAAATAATAACCAAATCCGGAATAATCTACACATTGAACAAGAAACGCCAACACTGATGATGAGTCTGTATACCAATTTCTTTGCATTGTGTTGTGTTTGTTTGTGTGTCGCTTTGTGTTCTATTTCGTTTTTATTTACATTCTTCGTTGACATATGTCCCGTTTTAAACGTTTCTATAACTACACAAACGTTTTTAAGGCTACGTACGTTACGAATTTACGATTCTTACGCTTGGGTAACCAAGGCATCAGAGGATTGTGCAAATGTGTCTGCTTTCGTTATGAGCTCATATGCATAGTTGGAATGTTTTTATGTTGATACTATGCATTGCCACTGTATGACATTTCGGAATAAATCTCTTTCCGTTCGGTACAACATTCCTAAAACCTTTGATACAGTGGAGTGTGGTTTTGGTGCACCACCCATGAGAAAATTAATCTTTAGAACGTAGTTATACATCTGCATAAACTAAATCTATTCAAATGTATTTTTGCCTCTACAAATACCAAGTCATATCGTCAACGTCATATGGAATAAGTTCTTTAAAGAAGTTTAAATTTCCTTTTCTTTTTAATTGCACTTTGTTGTTCCAGCTGGTAGAATTTCTAATCTCACCAGAATTTATTTTAAACTTCGTCTTCCTTAAAAATAGAACAGAAATCTTAAATGATCACCCGAATTTCGGAAATTCCGAATCCCGGGATTTCTTAAAACTTGTGATGGAATTTTCTGGACTGTAAATTCATATATGTACTTAACGAAGTAAGAAAAAAATTAGTTTGCAGCATTGTTTTTTATTTAGTATTAATTCTTATTAGTAAGTGAAAATTATATATCACTCGACACCGAATTGAACGATAACCCAACTTCCATTGTTAAAAAGTTAACCGCTGCTATCGAAGAATACAAAAGTCCAATAAAATCTGTTAATAGAGCTAATGAAATCGCCGTAGTCTAGTAGGTAGTGTGTTGGCTTATTAGACGAAAAGCCAGGGTGCAACTCCCAGGCCAGACATCAAAACAAAGTACAAAAAGTATTTTTTCGGCGACTTCCTCTCAGCAGATTTCTGGGAAAAACTCTGAGAGTAAATAAAATTGCCAACTTTCCCAAAAATCTGTCGTTCGGAGTCGACTTTACACTGTAGGTCCCGCCACTCTTGTATAAAATTAACACACACAACATAAGTGGTGTGAGACTCTAGGTCGTAATCCTGACTAAAGGGTTGTGATGACCAATTATGCATGTATGTATGTATGCAATAGAGCTAATGATTCAGATATTTAACTTTGTAAAGAAGTAGTTTAGTTTGTACCAGGAGTTGGTAGAGGTGGGTAGTTACAACTTCTATATAAACTTCTTGAAACCATTTTACGCACAAATGTAGATTGCGACTGATCCTGACTGAAGGGTTGTAATGACCAATTAAGTAAGTAAGTAGATTGCGAAAGATTCCAAATAGTCTTCTTAAAGGGTACAAATTAGTTTTTTCACTAATATATTTATGTATGTATATAGACACAAATGAATTACTTAAATTTTTATTAATTTAGGCTTTTTTGTTACTTTTTATTTTGTTTTTTTATGTTACGTCCATGTCGCTGAGTATTTCTGGATCGGGATTCCAAAATCCCGAATTTCGGGGTTTTTAAAAATCATGGCATCCCTAGTATGTACGTTGTCACTTTTTACCTAGAAACGGTTATTTCCTGTGGAATTGTTTAAATCCTTTATTTATTTTAACTAAATTTAATTGACAATATTGATAATGTATTATTAGAACTATTTCTATTTCTGGGATACAATGTGTATACATAATATGTTAGTATGCTATAGTTTTATATAGCGTAGATAGTTTTTTTAATAAAATCTTAATACTTATTCAGTAAAGATATGTATACATATGTAAGGTGTAATGAATAAAGAAAACGACTTTAAAATAAAAATTAACAAAAATAATTCAACAGTTTTCTTTTTATAATGTTTTTAAAAACAATTGAGGCATTCATGGTTTCATCCGACAATAAATTTTTTATTTTGGTTACGACAAAAGACGGCATATCACAAATTTTCAATATTTGCGGTCATTTTTCCACAAGCTTCGCATAAATACATTTCTTTTTTTTATCGTTGAGCTCTTTGAGTTTGAGACGTATGTTAAATTTCCTCATTTAAAGTATCCTCAAAAGTTTACTTTTTTTTTTGCTATTAGAAATGGCGAATATCAACATTAAAGCCTACTTTACACGGTCCCACAAGTAATATGATCTGTCAAAATTTTGTGTAGAAGAGTACGGATGTGATCGTCTGAACGTACTATGTAATGAAACCATCACACATTGAGAGGAAATACGGTGAAAAATTTGACAGTCGTATGGCTCTCTTCATTTTTTGAAATGATTCAAAAAACAAGCAAGTCGCATTAGATTAGGGATGTATTTTTATGTAAACACAGAAAAAAAGTGTAACAGCTGTTTTCATTTTACTTTGTTATTGTCTTATACCGATCATGTAAACGCAAAAATATAAATCATACGACTTTTATTCTCTTTTTTGTCATACGGATGGAATTTCATTTTACTTTTTCATTAGACTTTACGTACGTAAAGTATTACCGTGTGAAGTGGGCTTAATTGAAACTTGAATATCAATTTCATTTTTCACATGCAGAGGCGCACTAAATTATTGGCACAGGAATCTCAATTCACTTTAAGACCGAGTTAATGGAATATTTAAAACTAATTTTAAATAAGTATTTTGAACAGATAGAATGATGAATTGCCTACAAAAAACTGTAAAATTAATTTTAACATTTATATGTCATTATTCATTAAATATAAAAAATACTTGATTTCACTGAACTAAATTATTAGGACATTTCATTAAAAATTAAAAAAATATTTGATAAATAATTGAAAAATTAATATTTATTTGGAAGTACCTTCTGTTCCATAACTGCTTGAAGTCTTTTAGGCATAGAATTCATCAATCATCATTCATCAAAGTTGAATGAAGGCGGACCTGCACCTTTTTTCTCTAAGGATATTCAAATACTTAAATTTGTCGATTATTTCCGTAATGAAAACTATTTCATCAACCTCTGCAGGGAACATACACTCCCCAAACAATTACCCTTCACCACTATGTTTTACTGTAGAAGCTTTCCTTTATACGGCCATCAGATGAATATTAAACTTGCTCTGATCAGAGAATTGCCCTTGGTCTCAAAGTTCATGCAGCTTAGACAAGTAGTCCTTATCATATTCTTAACGTTTCTTTTGATTCACTGATAAAACAAAAGGATTACGTTTAGCAACACGACAATTGTAATAGTTAGCCTTGTGTAGCACTCTTCTGATCGTTATGGGACGAACATCTTTCCCACTCGATTCCATAATCTCCGCAGCGATCTGAATTGCGGTTATTTTTGGATACACCGTTACCTTTTTGATTATATGTCTATATTGACTGGTACTTAAAGTTCCAGGGCGGCCTCAACATTTAACACTTTCAAATGTTGAGGCTCTTTTTATACACCGAATGGTATAATGAGCTCTTTGCATCATCATAAGACACTGTTGTTTTCTTTTTGCTAGCCATTTTTAATAAAATTGCTAGATATTTTAAAAATTTTTTCAAACTGATTTTTACAGTTAAAAATACGAAAACTTTTTATTCAAGAAGAAGGTGAAATTGTGCAAATAAAAATGTTGGACAGATTGATAGAATTTTGAAAATTTGGTTAAGTGTGCCAATAATTTTGTTCAGACAAATTGGATACTTTTTGTTAATTTTTATTTTTAATGGACATTTTATAAAAAAAATGCATCATTCTATTAAGCCAATATATTTTTTAATGACAAATCACTTTTATAATACCACTAAAACAGTTTTGAAGCTTACTATGCTTGAAGTGCCAATAATGTAGTTCTGCACTGTATTTGCTAAAAACAATGGTAAAGATTTTCTTCATATGTTATAGAAGCGTATTTTGACGGGTTACGAATAATGTTATTACCTGTTTTAAAAAAATTTGGATCTATGAAGTAATCAATTTCTATCTCCTCTTTCACATATTTCCAGATGTAATGAGTTAAACATTTGCTGTTCCAAAAAAGAAGCATTTGATTTAGTTTCATAACACAAAGCAATCTCAATAGCAATCTCAATCAGCAATTAATAAATTTTTGCTTCGTTTACTATAGCGTTTACAGCAGCTCCAATGAAAACCTTCTCTAACTACGAAGAAAATGTTTGTACCTGGAACATTTTCTTTGAAAGAATTGTATTTTTTACATTCAGACATACAGATACGCTGCACAAGTTATTATGAATGATTTTTATTTACAATATTTTTGACAAAGCAATTGGAGAAATCAACATAGCAATATATCGAATGTCATTTGTCACCACCAGGTGACAGAACACAAAATATAAAAATTATTCTTTTTAGGTGAGCTTAATCGTAGAGACGTAGTCAAGACTAGGGGCCTACTATTTGCAGCAATATGCATAAATGCATCGGACGAGATTTAATCAACAAGTTAAACCTAGACTAGAATATTTTATCGCAATGGCGATAAGACAAAAATCCTTGCCTCCAAATATAATCTTTAACCGCAGCATCAACAACTGCATGAAACATTTAAATTTAAATTAAGCACGTTTAACTGTGTGAAATTATTAAACTTTTAATTTTCATTTAATTTTAAGGTTTGGTAAGCATTCAGTTAGAAGTGTACACTGCATAAGTTCGGTACAATTAAATTGAAAAATAAGGTTTGCTCTCTCCTAATTTTAGAATGAAATGTTTAATGCTGTAGTATATTAGTTTAACTATTTTCAACTTTTCAAATAATTCGTACAGTTTTATTTAATTTGATTTTATCTATTTGTGTCAATGTTTGTTGTGCTAAATGAAAGATTGTTCTACTTTATTGAACTAATTGAAGTATGATTGATGCTAGTATTAAAGCATTGTTCACATAAAATCCAATGGTATAATAATAAATTAATTAATAAAAATTTAATAAAATGTAGTTGGTTATTCAGAAATCATTTTGTTGGATATATCACACTGAAGTAAAATATCACTCTAGATAGTTATCTAGAATATCACTAGATTTTCTTTTAATATTTCTAAAATTGTTATAATTCGTCAATCGATCAAAGGATAAATCGAGATTTTGGTTGAAAAATGCACAGTGGCTCAAACTATAATTGGACACAAGGTATGAGATTACTCAAATGCCGATTTTTACACTTCAGTGGAATTATTTCAAAAATTTTCAAATTTGAAATACCAGAACCGACATTCCAGTGTTCTTGATATTAGCCTGGGTTCTGTTAGCCAAAAACGCCAAACGTACTGCTTTCCATCTGGTTCATGTAGGTTATATTTGCTCTCATTAATAAAGAATACCTATGTAGGTACTATGCAGGTAGTCCTACAAGGATGTCGATAACAGGATGACTGATTGATTTGAATTGCAGTGCTGCTCATCCAATAAATCGAAACAAAAAAATAGTAGTCAGAAAGAGCCAGCCATTGTATCCTGAAACGGTTTTGCTTTGCCTAATTACCTTGCCGTGTCTTGTGGCCCAGTCGGCGTTTTCAAGCTTTATGTTTATCTTCCAGGTTGACTCAGATAGAGCGTGACCTTGACAATAATTTAAAATATAATACTTCCGGTAAGTCATAATTTTCTGTTTCAAAAAATACAATGATGTTTGTTCACTGATTTCATTAAATATGTCTGATAGATGTCTTCGCCAACATGAAAGATATTCAAAATAATGCTCTCTATGGAGACATTTGTATCTTGACGCTCACTTCACCTGGTGAAAAATAGGGCACGACTATTATTCTCTTTTAATAAGAACTACGGCAATTTTTTCCTCAATTTTATTAAACGAAGAGTTAACCTCTACATTAGAGAATGCACTTTAAGAATGATAAATATGTTTGATATTTATTTGTATAAAATTTTGTGAAAAATAAAGCAAAGATGCACTTTCTCTAAATTTAAACTCTAAACTCTTAACATATTGAAGACATTTTTGATCGGTTCAATAAATTTTTGTGAAAAGTTTAAAATAATATTTTTTATTTCAAATAAAACAACTCGGTAGATATTCGGGTGTATTTTAATTGCCGCATCGTGTTAGTAATAGGAATGCCGTATCGGTTCAACGTTCTTTTTTATTTTTTTGTCTGTCGATTGCTCTGTTATTTGAGGAAGATGGTGATATTTAAGAAAATGAAACAAAAACGAATCTTAGTCATCCGTAAAATTAAAATTTTGGGAATTTATGGACATTCACATGTCGATGCAAATAATTCCTTTCGGGTAAACAAATCCTTAATTAAAATGCAAGAATATTGAAACAGAGTATTCAAAATTTTAAAATAATAATAAATAAAGAAGATATGTAAAATTACATATATACATACATAATTACTCATTACAACCTTTCAGTCAGGATTTTATACATAAGCGGCGGGAACTACAATTTAAAGTCGATTCCGAATGACACAATTTTGAGAAAGTTTTCGTGGCAATTTTTTTGCTCTCAGAGTTTTTGCCGAGAGGAAGTCACCGAAGAAATATTTTTTCATACCTTCGTTTTGATGTCTGGCCTGAGGTTTGAACCCGTGCCTTACGTCTAATAAGCCAACGCACTATCTAGTAGACTACGACGACTTCAATATATATAATATGTAAAAATTTCATATGTTTTTGTTATATATATAAAAAAAAACTATTTGTTAACAGTTGTCATCTTATTTTCTTTTTTTTATTAATTCTACAAAATTTAACAATCATACTAAAAACAGAAAACTTTTTATACTTTCATGTATTTTATTGAATGTATTGTATAAGTACATATGGGATGTAAAAATTTGCATATATTGTATGTTTATTAAAGAAAGGGAAACATTTCTTGTGCGTAGACTGTTTGCAGGGTATCCGTTAAAAGAAAAAACGCAATTATTGTATGACAAATTGAATACTTGACATTTACTTTTCAAAGATTATTGCCGAATGATTATACGACGTACATAGGCAGCAGTACAATGTTGTTTTCCCAGCTAGAATTGTGGCTGATGTGTACTCGTACACGCAACACTTCTCATGACTGCCCAAAAAGAAGTTTGGCAGCCTAAGTACTACTCCACATTTTAAAAATATTTATTTACTCGTCTTTCAAGAACTTCATGGTATCGCAAACCGTGTAGCATGTAGCACAGTGAACTTGAAAAGATTTTCAAGTATTTTTGGCAGCGCCATAAGTCAAAATTTTTTAATTTGATCCATCGGTTATTTCGATTCTGGCAATACTTATGTCATTTATTCTGTCACAGAATTCAATATATTATCTTCTCTAAACGTAATGAATCGATTTACGCTTGAGCAACGTTGGGATTTATTAAAACCTTGGGCAACTGCACGATGATGTCGATTTTACCAAAAAAAATATCTTTTCGGTTGAAGCTCATTGTCATTTTGGTGAATACGTTAATAAACAAAATTTGGTATTGATGTGAACGATGTTTGGTTTCAAGAGGATGGTGTAACTTTCCACAATCGATTTATTGCGTCAAACGTTTGATGACCGTTTAATTAATTGAAGTGGGCGCCAAGAAGCTGCGATTTTTTACCGTTGTTGGACTATATTTTGTGAAGCGCCGTTAAATAAAAGTGTTTTGTCGACAAACCAGAGACAATTGAGCATTTGAAGCCCAAAATTCGTGATGCCATTCAAGAGATACGACCCCATACACTCGAAAAAGTGTACGAAAATTGGTCGAATGAGGTAGTGTTAGGCCAGTACCGGCAGCCATATGAATAAAAAAATAGTCCATTTCTAATAAGTTTGGCAAAATTTTAAACCGTTTTTGTTTTATTGCATTTTTAAATTTAAACTTTTAAATTTCCCACCTTATATATTCTCCATATCAAGGGAAGGTGCTAGGTTTCTCGACCTATTGACTTTACATAATCCCAAAGAAATTGTGTTAAATCACACGATCTCGGTGGTTCAGAAAATTTTCTGTCAGTTAAAGTATTTGTGGGTTCTACAAAATAAATCGGGTCTTATTTATTATTTCCTACTGCATGACTTTCGGTTGCGTTTTTTTATTCAGATTTTGTGCTCTAAATACTAATTTCGATAAGAGTATGAATTTCGAGAGAATAAATTTCGTTAAAAGCAGGTGATTGGTGTCAACTACTTACTCCGATGGTAAAGGGAGTACTTCAAATATTTTTAACACCAAGCAATATCCAGCTTTGATTTCGGTGCTTAACTACACTTGTGATAAATCACGGTTTCCACAGCCGACCAGAGGTTCTGGTCGCGCTTTCGATAGTCCCAAACTAATGTGGTATATAAGTTGGTAAAATTGTGTGTCAACCCAAAAAGGATAAACACACGTAGACCAAGTAAAGCTCACTATAACAATACTATGATTCTCTTTACCTCATAGTGGAACGATGTGGATTTCCTGATTTCCAATTGTAAATTTGAGATCAACTTCATGGTAAGGCCAGATGCTTCCTTCTCTAAGTCGTAGCTCTGGGCATATATCTAATAAGTGAGTTCATAAAGTGGAATAGACACTTTATTCGGTATTGAGTGACTAATATTTGATTTGTTCCCATGTGCAGTCGCCCCTGATTAGTAATAGGTTTGAAAGAAATTTAAAATACTTTCCAAAGTTGGTATAGTACGCAATCAGCGATGATAACGACGCAACAGAACTTTGAATCCGCCATATCAAGTTGTGTTTGATCGTCCTCCCGAGGAAGACATAATATCATGTACCAAGTCCACTATAAATTAATTAACAATCGTCTGTAGACCAAAGTCCTTGTAAACACTTTGAGTATCTTTACTATTGTTTACGACACAGGTTCATTCATTATTTAGATTCCATAGGAGGTGAATAGGGAATTCCTATCTTGCCAGTGATTAGCGAACTGCTTAGAATTGGACAGATTGTCCTACCTAGAAGTAGTTTCTAAATCCATATTATTGAAGCTTCCCTTCATAATGTACAAGAAGGTAGCGCAGGAGCACTAAATTTCAGTGAGTCTTTCCATTGTCTTCACCAAAAAGGAGGGCAGAGGTTCATAAATATTAGGGGTGATGTGGAAGCTGCATTTCACTCGGATGAACATGTATGATAGTAAAATGCTCTGAAAATTTCAGAACTATCGAGTTCCGAGCTTTATCCGTAGGAGAAAATGTAATCCAACAAACATTCGCTTATATATATGTACGTATGTATAGACGCTTTTAGTTTTAAATTTTTATGGTATAATATGGAGAAAAAATTTGAAAATAAATTCAAATGTTGAACCCATGTATCTCACAATTAATTCTTTTACGATTTTTGGTTTTTTTTAATAAAATCCTCACCGAGAAGACCGACCATTCATTTATTTTAATTTTGGTTAGTTTGAATGTTTTTATGCTCCTATGTCTGTCGTGTATATTTATTTATTTATCTTTTTATGTCCTCCACATCGTACTTGTGTATGGATTTTATGTACACTTCATACATCCCAATTATTCGGATGTACATATTATTATACACATATATCGACATGTGCACATGTATCCGAAAATTTTGTTTCAACTAAAAATAAAATACAATTTTTTTTTGAAAAATTAGACAATTGTGTATCGGTAGGATATAAGTATGTATGTATGTATATATACAGGAGACAGCAAAAGTCTAGATACTCTAGTTCATTTTTGCCATTTTAAGAATTTTAGGTAAAAGATTATATATAAAAATTGAAGTTTGTGTATTTATTTTATTATTTGATTTCCGTTTTTTAATAAAACAAAAAAATCGTTAATAAAGAAAATATCCTGGTGCCTCACAGTAAAAGTGATAGCAAAAAATAAAAATATAAATATAAAAAATGTTAATATAAATATAAAATTCAAAGGCCCAATGTAGTAAAATTGTATACTCAATATATCCCTTTAGATCAGTGGTCGGCACAAAGAGAACATGATTAAAATGTGACTGTAGTTGTGGGAAGCACGTGAATAACCCAGAGGAAAATTGTTTGTAATATTTTCAAGTGTACTTATTTACCTAATAACATATATATGTAGTGGAAAATATAGTCCCTAAAGACAGCGTACTTAACTTGACTAATATTCTTCCAAAAATCGATATCATTTGTTATTGGTAATAATCCTACCGAATTATTTCTTTGGGTGTATAATTGAAACCTGAAAAAAGTGACATAAACCTGCTTCTTTAGAAGCTGAGAAGCAACTGAATGCATTTTTAATCTCTTTTTTACGAACATTGTTGTTGTTTTTTGTACGTGTTCTATGTGTGTAAAAAACTGAAGATGTTCGACACCTGAGGGCTATGCTAATGAGTCTGTCCCACATTGGAGGGCGTCCTAGTCTTCGTCTGCCCCGAGTGGGTCGGCAGTTCTAAAAATGTGGTAAGTACAAAATGAAGTCGCCGTAGTATAGTAGGTAGTGTGTTGGCCTATTAGACGTAAAGCCAGGGTCGGAGCCCCAGGCCAGACATCAAACCAAAATACAAAAAGTATTCCTTCAGATTTCTTCCAAAAACTCTGAGACTAAATAAAATTGCCAGGAAAAGTTTCTCAAAAATATGTCGCTCGGAGTAGACTTTAAACTGTAGGTCCCGCCACTCATGTATACAATTTAACACACACAAAATTAGATAGATAGATTTTTATAGAACGAACTATGGATGTAATTTACCTTTTCGTAGATTATGTAATGATTTTAACTTATATTATGATTTTATTGATTTTAATTGTAGTGTTTGTAATATAAAACGTACATAGCTTATATGCTTGCATTAATTTGTAAATTATTATATAAAAATGTATTTTCGTTCTTGTCATAGGTAGTTCCTGTTTATTGTTACTTTATTCAGTTTGTGATTAATTTCTGTACCTGATTTATGTTCTCGTTGCCAGGGACGAGCCCTCCGCAGTCGGGTGAGAGTGGGTTATTGTGAGGCCGGGGACGTTCGAATAAAAAAAAAATACGTGGTGTGAGAAACTAGATCGTAATCCTGACCAATTATGATGAAGTATAAAATGCCCACTTGCTTTAATAAGAGCAGGGAACAAGTGATCGATCTTTCATTAGTGTCGGACGCAGAGGCTCCCTTTTGCGGGGATGGGAATGGTTGATGTCGTACACATTGAAGAATCTGTCCAGCAACTTAAAAGGGATCTTATAGGGTCTTTCTCAAATCAGGCCTATATAGCCTATATAGCAAGTACAGTATCGTTGTGGTCGACGAAGCTTAGGCATCTTCTATGTCGGTGATATAATGATCTTCTCCAATGGCTTCAAAATGGAATGTGGAACTGGACTTGGGGTCTATTCCAATAGACACTGAACGGGTTATACAAATTACCACTGTGGCATAGAAAGAAAACTAATGTGATCGGAGATATCTAAAGAATAGACGATAGAGGATATATATGCTCCCCTACAAGGTTACTTTTCCAAATTAGAAAAAGCAGCATGGAATTCAACAAATCGTAGGTCGTTCAACATACCTGGTGGCCGAATTTCTAAAGTGCTGGGTCTGCGGTGGACAGCGAGAAAACCAAGGAACTACTCGAGTTCAACCAGAGAATGGTTTTAATGGGACAATGCGTTATTGGCAGTTTCAGCCCGAGCTCGTTGTGATTCAAACACGCCTTGTCATGAAAGGGGGGTACCTTGTCCTAGGTACTCGCTAGCCTAACCTAACCTAATACTATAAATTCATTCCAATATATTGATAGTTTTACAGCTCTACAGCTGGTTTCCTCTTTATCAATGGTGTTATATTGTATGCAACGCGTTTCAAAAACCTTTATTTCAACCATTTCATGTTTAGTGCTACGTCAAAAAAAATTATTCAAAGTGCGCGTCCTCCGCGCCGACGCTTGTTTACGCATTGCCTTTAAAATTATCACTTTCATACATACATATGTATTTTATCTTTGATAGAATGCTGCGCAGAGCTAAGTGCGTTGAATGTGTTAATAGCATACATATGTAAGTCTTTTCATTTAAAGAAAAGCATCGAATGCTTGTTGAGGAATATAGTGATCATATGCTGTTAGAAGCAACATGCAGAGGTTGGTATCGACGGTTCAGAACGTGGAAGATCACCAAATAAGTTTGAAAATGCCGAAATTTAAAAAATATGGATGAAAGTAACACTTCGAGTCGGAAACAAATGTCAGAAATGTTAAACGTTGCACAACAAAAATTGAGAAATTGGGTGGTTAATTGGTTGCTTTAAAATACAAGCAGTTTATTGGCGTGGAATCCCCAAATTGCCTGAAGTATGGAAATAACGTGTAGCCAGCAATGGCCAATACTTTGAATAGAACGTGTTTTACTCTTCCATATAAATTTCGTTTCTTATTTTTTTTACATTTCATACCAATACACCGGGTATATCTCTTGAAAAAGAGATTAGTTGAGTCTAATTGACCTGGGGGGTTACTCTGTATTGCGATGCGAAAAGGAAATTGTGCGTAATCGAACAATTGGTACTCTTTATTGCGCTTTCGTATTTTGCTTACGCATCTAATTTTTTCCCTTGCGCAAATCTGGCATCACCGCACTCTCTAATACGAAAGCGCATGTCAAAATTGTTCGTTAAGCTCAAATATCTTGCGCTAACAAAATATCAAACGCAAAGGAAACGCATCATGTAAGTAAGCACAAATACATTTTTATATTTATATCTACATTATTATTTTTTTAGGGAAAAGCCAAAAAAGTTGCAGACTCAGCCACGCCAGTTTGAAATTTTAGTTGATTTCATGGTGGAACACAGCGATTTGGCCAAGGGACAGTTGCAATGCGGAAATGCCAAACAACGCGCCAACAGTTTGTGGATGAAACTGGTAGACGACCTTAATGCTAATGGACCTCCTGTAAGGGACTTAGCTGGTTGGAAAAAAGTAAGATATTATATTTTTTATACAAAATGTAAAACTAACACAGAATAAATGTACATATGTGTTTACATATAGGTTTGGTCAGACCTAAAAACCCACACGAAAGTTAAGATGCGCAGAAATAAAATAAGTATTTCCAGCACAGGTGGTGGTGTCTCGCAGTATTGTCCACTTTCCTCTATGGAGGAACAGATAATAAATCTTCTTCATATGGAAGAAGCAGTCAATGGGCTGGCAACATCAAGTTGCTTTGGCATAAGTAGCAAAGTAATTCAAGATGTTTCAGCAAACAAGGAGCCTGCAGAAGAAGTTTTATTATCTCCGCAAAATGAGTCAGCACACGCTGCCAAACGTAGCTCTTTGGATGATAGTTTTCAGGCAGCCAAACGTACGCGACTATCTCACCAAAACGACCGTGATAATCTACTAAAAACACAAGTAGAAAACCAAGGAATTTTCCACAAACAATCGACCAAACTATTGGGCGATGTTCAGAATACCTTAAAAGACTTAGTAAGATACACTAGGAAAAATTTAGAATTAGAGGAAAAAAAATTAGCGTTTTCCAAAGAAAAATTTGAATTTAAGAAAGAGTATAAGCTCCAAAAATAAAAAAATGCAATAGAAAAGCTGCGATTAAAAAAGAAAATTTTAGAGCTTGAAATAGGAAAAAAATTGTGATATTTTTACTGTACATATATTTAAGTTGTGTTATTTATTTAGTTTAAGAATTTTTGAGATCTCAATATGTTTTTATTTTTATTAATGTAAGTAATATTATTATTATTAATAATAATAAGTTTTATAATAGAAGTTTTTTATTTAAGTGTTTTTTGTTAAAAGTACAATGAACTGAATTCCTTATATATTTTTCTTATAAAAAGTTATTTTAATAAAACTTATGTTCTTTAAATCAAATTGTCTCTAATATTATTTCTTATTTCCTTAGCAATAGTGGTTTGGTCACCGGTGTTCGTACTGCTATCAACAGACATGCCAATTTGATTTAAACTTCCTGTTTCAGCTATCTCGTATATTGGCAGTTGTACATTAAAATTAGCACAAATATTATGCAAGGCACAGCAGACGTTCATTATTTGAGTCACTCTTTCTGGTGAGTAATGCAACTCTCTTGCTGCTAACAGGCACCGAAATCGGCTTTTTAAAACACCAAAGACCCTCTCTATTATGGACCTTCCTTCGCAAAACTGCTGTTTCTGAAAGGGCTGCTCAACAACGACCAATGTACTTCAGTTAACATCCATGATAAATGCGGCCTTTTCTCAACAGAAGCAAACTGATGTAATTTTTACGGATTTTAGCAAAGCTTTCGATAAAGTGAGTCACAAACTTCTGTTAACAAAATTGGATTTAGTGGGTGTAAATTATAGGAGTTTAAGATCTATCTATCTGGTGTTCCTCAGGGCAGCCATCTTAGTCCACTTCTTTTTTCGCTGTTTATAAATGATCTTCCTAACATAATTAATTTTGCCAATATCTTGATGTATGCTGACGATGTAAAAGTTTTTCTCTCGTTTAATAATTTCATCGAACATATTTATCTTCAAAATTATCTCAATAATTTATTTTCGTGGTGCGAGTACAACATGATGGAGCTGAATATTAAAAAATGCAAATGTATGCGGTTCTCAAGAAATAATTTTATCAAGGTTAATTATTTGCTTGGTGGTCATCAATTGGAGATAGTGGACTCTTTTCTTGATCTGGGGATCCTATTGGACACAAAATTAAACTTTAATGATCATGTCACTTTGACTGTAAATAAGGCAAGAAGCACTCTTGGCTTCATAAAACGTTGGGCAAAAGAATTTTCTGATCCATATATTACGAAACAGCTTTATGTATCACTTGTCAGACCAATTTTGGAGTATGGATCCATAGTATGGGATCCTCACTATAGTTTTCAGCGAACACATCGAATCTCTGCAGAAACAATTTTTACTCTTCTGTTTGCGTGGCCTTGGATGGAATTATTTGGATATGCCTTCATATACTAGCAGACTGGCATTAATAAAACTGCCTACCCTTAAGAGTCGTCGAACAATGTTAAATATATCCTTCATGATTAATCTGATCAATGGTAATATTTGCTGTGAATTTCTGTTAAGATCTGTTAAATTCAATGTTCCTTGTCGTAACTACCGCTGTTATAATCCTATTTATATTCAATTCTGCAGAACTAATTATGCTGTTGCTGATGCGTTAACTAGAATTTGCCGTCAATTTAATAATTTGTCAGACATTATCGATTTTTCTTTAAATTCTTGCGTTGTAAAACGGAACATTATTGTTTTTCTCAATACATAACTTTTCATATTTTTATTGTAACAATTGCTTGTATTTTTGTTGAGACTATTTGTAATTCTATTTAATTTTATTCGTACCTATTGTTGTTATTAGTCAGTAAGGAATTTGTCCATTGACTTAAATAAATAAAATAAATAATTATGTTGGCTTGGAATACCGATGTGGTTTACGGCCAATTCGCATACACCTGCGATTTAAGGAAACCCTCAAGCTATCCATTGCATGCAAAAAGGAGTTGGTAATCATCGACCTATAGTGCTCCACGTTGACAGTGATATTCCTCAGAGAAATATGGACCTACGACACCGGCAATTACTCTTTTGCAATCTATTAACACGTTGACGCTCACCACGAAATTGACGAAGGCACTCAGAAACACACTTTGTTTTTTTTGGTTAGTTATTTAAATCTTGGCGAGTTTGATGGAGATTTAATACTTATAGATTAAAATTATAGTTTTTTCTATAAAATTTTTTAAAGTAAAGGTGGACGTCTATAGCCGTCATTTGCTTTTCATAATATTAGTTCCATTGATGTGCAAATGACGGCATTAGACGTCCGGATACCGAAAGATATTTTTTGAAAATAATTTAGAAAATCATGATTTATATTAACTTTTATTAACTTAAATTCATTTTTACACAAAATTCATAACAAAAATAAAAAAATTCATTTTATAAATAAAGTTTAAATAAAGTAAAAAATTGAATATTATTTACATATGTATGTACTAACAACAAAATAAGTGGTACGGCTCAAAGCATTCGGGACATAGAGCTGGCTTTTCAGGACACGTTTTACATCAATATTTGTTTCTTTTCGAAATTGATGTTTTGTGCAATTTCTGCAGCGGCGATATGAAGAAACTCTTTTGCAGTTTTCCGGTGTAGGAATCTTTTCAATATAATGTTGTTCACGTAAACTTACAAAAGATGGGTTAGATGTTTTTTGTGGTCTGCCATATGTCACTTTAGATATAAGTTGGTTGCCATTAGAAATATCTTTGGGTAACCTTACTAGAGATCTAATAAGAGACTCCCGAAACTCAAGGAACTTTACATTTTTGTGGAATTTTTTATACAGCTAATATGAATTCCAAACACATAGATCTAATACATGGAAAATTACTTTTTTGTACCAACGAATGCTCTTTCTTGGTGAAGAATAATATGAGATCATCTGATCGCATCTATCTATTCCTGACATATTTGAATTGTAATCCGCTATGTGATTTGGCTTCATTTTGATTTTTTTATGTTTATTTGTAGTAGCAATCATAGTTGGGTGATGATGTGTAGTTATAGAGACTACTTCATGCTTATCTCTCCATTTAGACACATAAATCTGGCCCTGTCTGCGCCAAATATGCTCACCTTTTTTTAATTTTTTGGACGTACCAACTTTAGGGTTACCTTTCCTATTAGCACGAATAGTTCCTGTTGAATGAGTTTTAAAAAGCAATAGCTGCTTATATAGTTCAACACTATTGTAAAAATTATCCATATATAAATTATGTCCTTTATTTAAATAGGGTTCCATTAATCGTAAAACAAGGCTGTTTGTTTTCGATGACGTGTTTGCTAATTCTTGTTTTCCTTGGTATATTTCCAAATTTAAAACGTAGCCATCACTAGTGGTCAATTCATATAATTTAATTCCATATTTGGCTTTTTTTCCTTTTATATATTGCCGAAAATAATAAATAAATAAATAAATAATAACATAGACTCATCAAGCGAAATGTTCTTTTCAGGCGAATATGCTTTTTGAATATTATTTAAAGCAAAGTATGTAAAAACTGAACATATCATTGATAAAAAATTTACAGTTATAATTCCCAATAAAACCAAAAACAAACACTTACATTGATTCAAATTAAGTCAGACTGAAAGAGACGCTAAACATAATGAAAAATGTATTGACGGCTATACACGTCGTTAAAATCTACATGCATTCTTATAGCAATAAAATCATGAATCTAAAAATAAATGAAGAAATATAAGTAAAATATTTTCCTTTTAGAATATTACTGAGTGAATTGGTAGAAATCTAAATCAAACTGAATTACAACTAAATTTTTGTTTTATAACTCTAAATTTTTTCGACGGTTATAGACGTCGTTTGCATTTACGTGCACTCATACATGACATCTATAGACGTCATTTACGTCAACGTGTTAAACGCTCCCGAATTTTATTTGGATTGTTATCGTCTAAGGTCGGGTTTTAGTGACCGAGGGGGAATCGACAGCATTGGATTAAATTGCACACTTTCATAGACAGCGTCGATGTATTCGACGGATGTTACAATACGTCGACGTACGGCGTTTGACGACGTTTACTGAAACAGTCCACCATACTGCGAATAATTCTTTCAATAGAGACTAACTAACAGATGCTTTTTTAAAACGGCAATTGTTTCTTTCATATATGTTTTTAGCGCTGGTCAGGTGGAAAGTTTTCATAGTTTAACACATATTTTTTGAACAAAAAAAGTCCTAAATTTAATTTTAAAATGCCACAAATATTATATGCAATTTCAGCAAATGTCATGGACTTGGTTTATGTTGTTTTAAAAATTAATAATAATTTGTAAACTTGTCACAAAATACACACTTTTATTATCTGCATATTTAAACGAACATTGAAAGAAACATGCGAAATGAAAGACTAAAAAATTAGCAGGAGTAAACATTATATACCGTGGTTTCTTCTATAGATTCTCTGATGGTATCTTATTACAACTGCTGACGACATTAACACTTTATGTTTACCTGTGCCAGCACAAATATTATTGTGTATGTGTATACGTACTTATATGTTTCATTAAAAAATTGTTATGACAGCTAAGATAGCACATCTTAAATTTTTCTTATCAAAAGCATACAAATGAAGAAAATTTAAAAGTATGATATAACGTTTTATTTCACCATCAAAAATTCACCATATCACATATAGAAAAAGAAATTCACCTGTTCGTTACTCACACGCTGCTTTAGTTCTCTCCAAGACACGAGTGGCAAAAGCTTTAGCATTATTTGACTGTATTGAAAGGAAAAAAATTTTTCAGTCATAGCAATTTTACCATTACGGACGGTTTCAAATTCGCTTCACAAAAATTTAAATCAATTTCATAAGAAAATAACAAAAATAGACGTATTAACGAAATAAAAACTTTGTCATTCTCTTTCACGTCTCGCACTTTCTAAACATTGTAGTTCATGTGAATAAGAAAAGTTTGCGAAAGTCACATAAAAACTATGAAATTCTGAAATATCCAATGATAAAAGGGATTAAAACTTATTGGATTTTAGCACGATTAATTATTGAGCAACAATTGCTTGTCGTATAAATTTAAATCAAGAAAGTGTGTAATTTTCCGCAAATTAAACAAATTAGATGATTCTACAATTGTTCAAAAAAGAAATGAAATTCTGATTTGCTAAATGTTAATGCAGTTATGTGAGAAGTCAGAATGATTCGTCAATGAATATTGTGAACAATAAAATTTTTATACAAATAATGAAAACCAAATTATTTAAATAACAATTTTAAAACATATTCATTGTGAATTTGGTAAAGAAAAAATACATAAATAAAGAAACGAAATACATAACAACAAACAAAAACTATTTGATTCACTTCTATGCAAGTAAATAAATCGGTTCTATTCTCTGCAAGTAAATAAATCGGTTCTGTTATGTTGCTGTCGTAAAGTGCCATCACGCAAATGAACAGACTTCCCATTTTTACATTTTTTTTTTATTTGCGTCTACATCTACGTATATAACCATATGGAAATATATTTGTAAGACACTGTGTAGTCGAATAAATGAGTGTATGCATTGTAGTATAAGGCAACATAATTTTGTCACATGTTACGTATAATTAATTATTACAATAACAAATGCTACAAGGCCGACAATAAGTATACGTCTCGTGTGCTTTTAAATTGGCTAAAACCGGAAGTCCATACCATCCGTTTCGTGCGCCTTACGTTACATGCGATTCTTGCATTCTATGCCGTTTTCATTGCAAGTTACACACAATGCGTTTTATGGGACTGGTTTTTTGTTTTGATCAGCTGTTGTGGTAAAGAACAAACAAGCGAACAAGAACATTTTTGGAAAAAATAGAAAATCAAATTGTAATTTTAAAAGAATTTATGGCATTAATTACAAATTTTTGAGTTTACATATGTGATATTTTGACATTTGAAAAACGCTCATAACATAAAAAGACAGGCCAATTTAGAGGGAGAAAAAAAAATGTTATAAGTTTTGCGAAGCAAATGTGTTAGAAGCAACAGAGTGAAATCTGGCGGATAAAGTAGAAAAATTAAATGTAAAGAAACATTTATTTTGTGTAAAAAAGGGAAAATTTGGAATATTTTTCATATCTTCAATGAAAAGTTTAAATATTCTTAAATATTTAAATATTAATCGAAATGTGGGTAAATTTCGGTCACAATGAATACAGTTTCTTGTGCAGGAGGTAATTAAGAAGCTAAATATTATAAGATCAAAATAAGTCGTACTGCTCATAAAAAATTTACTTGCTGAAAGTTGCCAAAAATCATTAATTTCTTGAAAGGAAAAATTAAAAATTTTTATTAGTTGTTTTTATTATTAATAGTTTTACACAAAAATTATATTGTATTGTGCTGTTAAGGCGTACGAAAATCCTCAAAAGAACACAAGACGAGTGTTTTCAGTTAATTTATCGTCCATTTTTCTTGTTTACAAATTAATAAATTCAAAATAGATGACACTCAGTACATAAAAGCAATCATATATACATACATATGGATAAACAATCATCATATACATACATATTTTGTTCATGAAAGAAATTTGTGAAAAAAAGTATTTTCCTCTTAAATTAGTAATAAACTTTATTATGAAATATGTTTTTATTAATATTTTTATAATGCAAATAAATAAAAATGCGAAAATAGTAATGCACTATTTAAACATATTTATAGAAACCATTTATAATAGTATATAATTTGGCATGCCAAGTTTAAAAAACTGCTGACATTTTGCAACACTGTATTAGTCGCATAGAAAAGTAGAAAGTATGCAATATATGGGTTTTCTTCTGTAACTTGTGACAATCAACTACACATGGTATGAACTTTCGGCTGAAAGTAATCCTACTTTCTATGCGTCTATGCTTTTTCTTCTGTAACTTGTCACAATCAACTACACTGACTCTACTTTTTCGGTATATGCATGTAACGCAAGGCTGCATGAAACGGCTGGTATGGACTTTCGGCTTAACAATGTTTATCGATATACACCGACAAACTTAAACAAATGCACATTAATAATCGATTATGTGAGAATATATATACTACCAGAGAAACTAACGAAAGCAATTGTGCTTTCTTAACATTCATGTATTCGTTGCTTTAGCAATACACACATTCAACATCAATTTCCATTGATAGTTCTATATTCACAGTATAATCATAAATTGAGATACATGTGATACAATTTGAC
This sequence comes from Sarcophaga carnaria, assembly GCA_958299815.1. NCBI lineage: Eukaryota > Metazoa > Arthropoda > Insecta > Diptera > Sarcophagidae > Sarcophaga > Sarcophaga carnaria. Next base: position 85,541,611 of record OY283152.1, on the reverse strand, counting down.
AATATTTTTCTTCGAGTCGTGTTTCTTTCAAAAATCTTCTTCTGCTAAGCCATAGAATTTTTTGCAGTCATGCCCATTAATAACTTAGAGGAAGGAAAATTATAATCCCATGTTATCGCAATTTGGAATCAGACGTTACCTAGAGAGCAGCATTTACTAATGAAATGCGGGAAAATGTAAATTAATTTTCTTATAACTAACGGTGATGTACAATTCTAATAGCAAAAATTAAAAAGAAGCACCCAGTAAATCATGTTCATGTAACAATATGATAAATAAAATTTACAGCAATAATCAGTCCTTTTGAGGGCCACCAAATAAATTTACCGCACCAATCGGTCCTTTTCAGGACCATGAAATAAATTTCTAGAGCGATTTTTCTTACGTTCAAGAGTATTTTAATAATATTTTCATTTTTAAGGTAAAAGAAACGTATAATTATTGTAATTCATTAAACCAACAGAACAAAAACAAACAAATAAAAAAAACAAGTCCGTAAAAATTATTAACAAAGTAATAAATTTTCTAAGAAAAATAAAAACAATTAAAAAATAAGATTATAACATCCAATTCTTTATTTTCTTCTTTATTTCAACTTCGTCTTTCCCCATAATTTTTGTAATTTCTTGCATTAATCATTAATCATCATTAATTTATAATTTTGCATTCTTCATTTTGTTCTAAAATGACGCGTACTGTCAAGCACTTGTAATACACTTACCTTAAAGGTAAGTTTCAATTTTTTTTTGATTCGGCAAAGATAACAGCCATAAATAAAAATATTATCCTTAGTACAGAAAGGATACCTCTTTTAAAACTAATTTATTGAAAATGCCTGCACAAATCGAAATAAGAAACATCGATGATAGTACAGCTAACTTTTTTGTATAAGTTTTGTAATTCATCGACTGTATTTAAAAAAGTTTTAAAATGCCCTTTTAAAAAGATACTATTTTGTAGTACATGTGAGTAATATGGAATTCTATTTACGTCGTTGTGATTGATTCCAAAAAACCGAGGGATTAATCTGGATATTTTTGAAATGGTAATAATATTAGCCTGAAATGTATGTTAAATATTGTTAATCATTTTACATTTAACTCATCTTTTAAGAGACTTATGGACAATAAAAAATTTAACATAAAAATCTTTAATTCAAGAGTATCATACGTGTATATTGCTTGTCCAACGATGTTAACGCTTCATATTATTGACAACTTTTTTCCACTAATATCGTTTTAAATTTTGTCTGTAATTTTCAAGTTTTTTGATTTCTTTATTGTCGTCTATCAGTGCTTTAGTAGAACATCAGTACCTGTAATAATTTGACAACCAGTGTGAGTCACGTCACTCACACAATAAATCTACAAGTTTACTTATATTTATCTGTATTTAGCACTTAAGAACAATTAAGATAATAGAAATTCTTATTTTTTCTGATCTCTCTTATCTCCAACGTGTACATCTATTTCATGTTGGCTCTGTTGTCAACGGCTTTGTAAAATACCTTCTATTGTTTTATCTTTCTTTTGTGGTTTGTGTCCGGTGCTGTATCAAAGGAACAATGCTATTTGTCAATATGGTTGCTGATGGTTGGAGCTTGAAGGCATTGAATTTATGTTGTTTTGTGATGTTCCAGATAACTCTTGGTTAATGGGGGTGTCAATTGTGTCCAACTCAGAACCTTTAGCTATTCCTTTTTCCAAATAACCTTCTGACACTGGGACCTCAACATTAGCCTGAATTTGAACACCTTGTACAATACCCTCCGGATTAATATGCTTATCAGTGTTGCCATTTTAGCACTTTCAGTGCTAGATTTAGCATTATGCTTCATTAAAATGCATTTATTTTTTTGTAAATTATGCTAAATGCTTTTTAGCATAACTTGCTTGATAAAAAAAATTTTTTTAATCCAAAAAATTTTTTTATATTTAACTAAATATATTTAAAGTATTGTCCATCTTTGTATTGTCATTACTCGTTTTACCATTTTGTAATGCCGAAGTTGAAAGGCTTTTCAGTTTAATGGCTTTAATTAAAAATAAAATTCGAAAACCTGAGTTATGTTCAATAATACAAATTCGAGAAGGATTAAAATTCGAAAACAAAATATATAACGTTTTCTTTATTGACAATACTCACAAGTAATAAATGCAACAATAGAAAAGAAGTAGAGATAGTCGCAAAAATTCCAAGTATTTGCTGTCACCATAGCGACCATTATCTACTTGGGATTTATCAACCAATTGCATATACAACACTTGCAATTGGGAATTTTAATTCCCATTCATTTCAGAAATTTTTATGAATTAATATATACATAAATTGTAATTGATTAAAGAAGAACAATAATTTTATGAACATATTGTTAACTCAAATGTAATATACTGATGTAAAAAAGTTTTATTTTCGGAATAAAACAGAAACATATACATATATGCAATAAATAGTTTTGTTACATTTAAAAAATTTTGCATTTTTTTTATTCCGTAGAACATTTTAGCATTATGTTTTTCATGTTTTAGCATATTTTGAAATCCATTTTCTGGCAACACTGATGCTTATCAAACTGCAGCAGATTTGCTACATCTTCCTCCAAAGGGGTAAGTGCCAACTGTTTAAATCTACCGCCAACTGTGGCATTACATTCACTTTTGTTGGTTACAAGTTTTTTTAACTTTAAATTTTAAATCTCTCCAGACCTAAAAAATGTGATAAATTTATGATGCGTATACATTTAATAATTTCCATACCTTTTGCCATCCATCAGGTCTCCAGGGTGGGCCAAGAGCATTTAAAACTTTGGCAATATCATCCCATTGTGCTTTAAAATCGCTCTTAATGTTACCTCTAATAAATCCTCTTGCAAGAGATGGATTTTTCTGCAACTCTTCCACAAGCTTCTCAAATTGATTTGAATTTGTCAATTTAATTTTTTCATTTTTTTCCATTTTGTTAATTTTGTTATATTTTTTTGTTTTTCTAACTTTAAAACCACAACCAAAAATGAGGTCGACAAAATAAGAGTCGACACAACACAATATCGACGGCGTATTGACTTACAGAATACCAATTTTAAACTGTCGACGTCGTCTTGCGTCGACGACGATAACCAGAATAAAGCCGAATATTTCAAATGAAGTCTATAAAATACAAGTTAAAGTCGACAAACTTGTTATTTAAAAGTTTGTTAAGAGGCCTTCTAAGGGTAATCAATTCTGTAGCACGACACGGTGTACAAGGACTTCCATGAATAGGAAGAAAAAACTTTGTCAACTAGAATTGGCACGTATATATAGGGTTATATACACCTATCCCCCGATTTACACGGTACTTTTTTACACGATTTTGCTTTTACGCGGATTTCATTACGAAGTCTCCCCAATATAAAATCGTTCCTAATCCATCTAACACCGAAACAGAATCGCATAAAGTATTCTCGAGTGATGAAAGTGACATCATACCAATCAGGAAGAAAAGATTATACTTATCCTATGACAGTGATAACAGAACATAATTTAATTTTGGGTAAAATTTTTTAAATATTTATATTTCTGGTTTCTATATGTAAAATTAATAACATATCCATATACAGGGTGCCCTGGTAGTCTAGTGGGTAGTGTGCTAGACTATTAGCGTGAGGGTCGTGGGTTCGATTCCCACCAGAGACTCTGGTCTGTGACACTACACCGAGCACATAGTCAAGTTACTTCGCTCGTATATAATTAGGATATAATTTGTAATTGTATTGTAATTAATAAATAAATAAATAAATATCCATATACAGGAGTACACTTTTATTTTTGTATTTTAATGAATAGATAGCTACTTTTATGTTTTTCAAAATAAACATACAGATGTGCTATTTACTTTTATTTTACGTTGAAATAAATGACTGATTTATGACTATTTTAGTTTGTTTTCGATTTACACGGTTTTACATAGCGAATTCTACGATTTCGGTTTACACGGTTTTCTAAGGAACCTATCGTCAGTGTAACTCAGTGTAATTATAAAGTAAATAGTATGGCATGCATATTTAACAATAAATAAATATCAGTGGATTAGTAACTGTGTTTTAAAAAAAATTAATTAAAATTAAATTTAACACAGTGTAAATGGTCCACTTTCAAGTAAGACTTTCAATGTACAAAAAAAAAAAACTCAGAGATCGATATTAATTTCTAAAGATTGTTTGATTAAGCCTTAAATAAACAAAGATAACACTAATAAAATTATTGGTATTTTACAAAAAATGGTGTAAAATGGAAGGGTCTAATTCTCGCAGTCGTGATCGAAATTGCGTTCGAATAGAGAATAATTTCGATAGCGAGTAAATTTATGATGATGTTACTCGATACGAAAGGTATCGTGTTGAAAGGTATAGGTGTTGTGAAACGAGTTAATTATTTCGTTTTACAGCATTGACTAAAATGCAAAAATTGCAAACAAAAAACATATGTTTTCTTACATAAAATAAAAAAAATTTAATTAATGCAAGAAAAAAAGTTTTATGAAAATTGTAATATTTCGTATAATGGATAATATACTATTTTGGTTTTACTTTATTATTAGATGGGGCTGAAGTTGCTTCTGCAGTATCATCTTCAAATTCTATGAAAGAAGACATGGCAAGTTCCATTTTGTCTTCTTCATAATCCGATAAACAGCAGGGAGATACGTCAGGAATACTATTTTTTGGTTAGGGTAACATTTTCATTGTCGCATTTCTCTTTTGGGTTGCATTCTGATGTTTTTGAAGACCCAAAAGTTTGGACTTTTTTAGACCCTCAACATAATTTTAAACAGAACAAGAGTTTGTTAAACTACCTTGCGCCACATTTTTGATCCTTGATTGGTGGGCCGGAAGCATTGAGCTTGGCTGTGAGCTGTTCCCGTAGCAAAGAGTATTGCCAATCCTGAATCTTTAATTAATTTTTAAAAGTTTTCACCTACAAATACTGCAATTAATTTTTTATTCATAAATTATTATAAATTTGTTACTTACATTTTTTTATATTGTGCTTAACAGCAGAAAAACGTTAATTCAAAAGCTTTAGTGCTTACAAGTAAAAACTCGCAAGGTGGCATTCGAATGATCACACGTTATCGAATGCCATCATTAGAAATTTCGATACACTTTACTCCCAAAACTAAAAAAACTCGCACGTTCGAGTAAAAATTCGTTCGTATATGACTGCCGGAATTAGCCCCCAGGTCACAATAAATATGGTCCACTGTAAACTACTACGAAAAATAAGGGATCTGTTTCACAATCTTCTTTGGTTTTAAATTTTTATTTTAATACACTAAACTCTTAAACAGTCAATCTTTTAATTATTGCTTAGTTTAAAATTTCAGTATTTGCAGCTTTACCACACGTCAAATTAAAAAGTTGACCCTTGAACACCATAAGATAGAAATGATGAAAAGCAAATTGAAGAAAACGTTTATAAAGCATGAACAACAGCAGAAAATAGTGACTTAAAAATGAAATACGGATGAGAAATAAACCAAACAATATATCGAAAAGGCTTTTTACTGAACCTGAAGAAAAGAAAACCTATGACTAGAGCAAGCGTTCCAAAATTGTGAGATATGTCGGCAAACCATTAAAATCTATAATATCGAATTCTCCAAAACTATAAATTTAATGGTAGCTACGCATGAAAGAATTCATTTTTAAACAAAAGAAATGTAGGGTTCTGATTTTCTTTTTGGACAGCTGTCCCGATCGGAGACGAAAGCAAATATGATAAATTTGGTTGAGTATATTTGGAGAAAACTTAATCAGAAGATGAGCCTGAGGCACTTATGTCCTACTGTCAAACATGATGAAGGGCACGTAACGGCTTTGGGTATTTGTTCAAAACTGCCCTTTCGCAGATTTCAAAGTATTTTATAAATTCTGCTACGGGTATGACAACAGCAATCGGCATTCCTTTTTTGTGGTTGCAAATAAGACGAACTTGTATTTCGTCAATTTATTAAACGAAATGCAGACAGTCGCTTTGACATTAAAAACAGTCTGTTCATTTTTCTGTTAATTTACTAAAAACATTATGGACATTCCATTTTCCATCATTTATTCACTTTTTTTGCAACCAATTGTTTAAGATGAGTCCTTTTGTTTTGATTTCGTTTGAAGTCTCCATCTTTCTTCACTTTTTATTTCGCTTTTCCACTTTAATTTCTTATTTTAAAGTTCTCTTTATTTGATGTTTATTGATTGCAAGTTTCTCTGAAAATAATCATTGAAAAATAAATTGAAACTAAAATTTTAAACCGGCTCTTGCCAGAATAAATCAATATGAAGGTGTGTTTATTTTTATCTATATAACGTATTAATTAAAATAATTTAATTATAATTTAAACTTCAAATTGTGGGAGTGGTAGATACTCAAGCATATTTAATAAAATGTTTATTATTGGAAGATTTGTTTAAAAATAAGGTAATCATATTCACTCACGTCGCTAATAAACTAACGAGACCATTGACAATCACATGCAAATTCCTATTAAATTTTATATACATAAATACGGACTAAAATATAGAGATACATACACAGACTTTGGAAAATAAGAAAAATTTCATTTCAAATACGTATGCAAATGTATAGTATGTATCATTTGCTGTCATAGCTGTTGTTTTAATTTTCTATTTTACATATTTGACTAAACATGTGTGTATTTATGTACAGAAGACTTCATTAACATACATACATATGTAGATGTCGAATGAAAAACACAGTAACATTCCATGCTGGGATATAATACATGACAACCAAAAACTGATGTCAAATTTATACGACATTAAAACGGATAAATGGTATGAAAAATCTGACTGGATGACTGTATAATACTGCATACGAATGTTTGACTCCCATACTATTCAGAACATTTTTCTTTTTACTGTCGTAGGAATGGTGAAAACTACGAAAGAAAATCTATTTGAGGATTTTTACAGACTGATTAAGATTACTTCACACAGCTTTTAACTTCAAAATAAATTTCCCACATTCTTCTTTCTCTTATCATCATCCAATAAAGAAATTAAATATTTCCAAGTCAAAATAATCGTGCAGCTTCGTAATCTAGAATAAACAATTATATACACATAAATTAGAGAACTGTGCGAAATATGTGCCACATTACATCAGTAAAAATGCCGTGATAATGTTACTAATTCTGCGTGATTGCGTTTCTGTTTTCCAACGGAGATTCTGGTCAGCTCGTAATAATTAAAATATAATTTAAAGTTTAATAAATAAATAACTTGCGGTGTAGTAGTACAAGTATGACCTGTTGTCTAAAAAAGACAGTGTTTTTGCCACTGCAAAATGCATTGTTGGCTGAAAATGAAACAAGTATAAAATCATCGGTTATGTATGGACAAACATTAAAACTACCATCTTATTATGAAAATAAGTGATCACAAAGCTTTCGAAATTATTGTTCTTATTAGGAGGAACAGAACAGAGGACCTTAATCGAAACGAAATTTATGTATATATGATTACATATATAGTGGATCACAGTGAAATTGATTCACTTACACTACGAAAAAGGTCAGAAATCGATACTAAATTCTAAAGATTTGTCCTTAATCGGTTATATCGTTTTGTGTAAATCTTAAATAAACAAAAATATGCACATTTTTAAAAAGATGGTAAGAAATTCAGATCACAATAAAAAATGGTCTACTGGGAGCTACTATGAAAAATAAGGGGTCTGTTTCACATTCTTCTTTGGTTTTCAATTATTTACTTACTTATTTGGCTATTACAACCCTTCAGTGAGGATTACGACCTAGCTTCTAACACCACTTTTATTGTGTGTGTTAATTTATCAAAAGCGGCGGGATCACAGTCGACTCCGATCGACATATTTTTTTGGTATATGTTAAACTAAAAATAAAAATAAATCTTACCTATATAATGCAATAGTAAAATAGTGTTTCTTTTTATTTTAAATTATAAAAGTTAATAATAAAGTAAATTATAATTTTGGTTTTTAAAATCTGACGATTTGTTTAAGTATTATGTACAGAAAAAATAACTTTAATTATAGGTAAATAGTATTGTGAAAGAAAATTTAAATAATTTGAAAAATTAATATTTTAAAAGAAAATTGAATTTATTGTACCTTGTGTATCAAGGTTTATCAAATAAAAATTATTTATAATTATTTTCTCGATTTTAGAAGAGTTAATATTCTATTAATTTTTCAAAAATTTTGATATTAATTTTAGATTTTAAGTTTTTAAACTTTGTTTTCACTTTTTTTTATTTATTTTACTCCTGTTAACAGGATATTAATTAATATGGCGCCTTTTCATTTGCTTTATTTCAACTGCTCTTTTAACAGTGTTATCACTACATCATTTTTAGGTCCATTTCAACGGTTTTATTTTTATTTAAAAGTATTTTTTAAAACTTTTATGTGCTGTTTCTGTAAGGCAAACAAATTCATTTGCTTATCTGTTTGCATGGAAAACACAAACAAAAAAAACTCAATTTTGTTTGTCTTCCCCATATAAATAGACAAGTAAATAAAATCGTTTGTCTTATGAATAAAGTCATAACAATATCGATCAACTCTTTCCGATCGTTGCAATTACATTCCGTTACAGTTGGCTAACTGAGTTATTATTTTTTATATATGAAGAATTTTTTCTAGGTGTGTTTTCGCCGAAAGTCACCAATCTGATGACTTAGTTAGTAAAAGCTAAAAAGCACCTAACCGATATCTATATGTAGGATTAACTACAGTCAGCGTTGGAACGTACTCAATAATTTTATGTGAAAATATAAAAAAACAGTTTCTGTCAAATAAAGCAATTTTGGAGGGTTCGACGAATATAAAAAAAATATTTTTGAGTTCTACTCAACAAAACAAAAAAAAAAAAATAAACTCACTGTGGCACAGTGTAATTAATAAAAATTGAAGTCAGAAGATGTACTCACAATAAAACAGCTTTTTAAGGACGTACAGGTTCTATATCAGCAGATGTCACTGTACTTGCTCTTGTTATATGGTATTGCTCTCTGAGAAATAATTTGCGCATAGAACTATAAGAGACATTTTAACATGTTGACGTTTAAAGGGCATTAATACTTGAAATATAAATATGTATGTATTTTCTAAATTTGAAATTGCAGCTGTTTTCTTTATTTAGTGGTGAAAATATTGTGAAATAGGAAAAGAAAGGGTGAGAAATAAGAGTAAATAAATTCCGGCACTAAAATCATTACAAACGTAATGCTTTCCTATTACAAAAGCATACATAACATTATAATATAATAACATACATACATATAAATTATATGCATTATTTTGTGAATAAATATTATATACATATAACCTTGCGTATTATATATAAAATACAATCCTCCGATATACCTACTATAAATGAACTCAAGCATACAAATAAACTCTCCGTAATATTAATACCGAATGGGACAACACGTGGCTGAAATGAAATTCATTTCTTGTTTGATTTGAATGTTTTGTGTGGTATTATACTTATTTTAAATTATTGCTTTTGTTGTGATTTAAAATTGATAACATTAAATTAAAAAATTACATGACTTACCTTATTGCCATTATAAATACAAAACATAATAGGAAAAAATTAATTTATTACATCTAAAAAATATTTTTTAGCCGGCTAATCATACATTTGATAACATATGTATGTACATATGTCATACTTAAGAAATTACAGTACGCTCTAATTGAAATTTTGTCAAACGACTTTTCTTGTGGATTTTTTACATAAGCACTGCTGTAAAGGCTACATACGACATGTAGCTGTTTACTTATGTAAAAGTTGAGATTTTCGGTATAAAAAACATGTCGTGTAAGGGTGGCTTAAGTAAACAAAAGGGATGGTTTCGAACCCAACATGTAGATTCTACGAGGATGGTAGTTAATCATCAAAAAACATTCTTAAATCTTTGAAGCACTAATGTTTGCCATGAGAAGACACCTGAGATAATATCAGGTACTGGACAGAGAATTATCTTCTTGAAGTCTGTCAGCGCAACAGGGTTGAGAGATATATTGTAAAACTTATGAGGAGAGAACAATAGATCCTATGATTACGACAATAATAATAGTAATTAGACAGCGTGGATTTCTCTTAAAAAGAATTGAAGTGTTCTGTGTCTGTTAGTATTTATATTTACTAGACACATAGGCAATTATATATACATACGTGTAATTTAATATGTATGTACATACTTAGGATTTTATTAAAATTTAGTTTTAAAATCATGTATTGTAAACAAAGAAATTCGTTTTTATTTGGTTCTAATATCGCATTCGATACATAAAGACACGAGTATATTTTTCCTGTGGGATATCGTTAGTATTTGCATGCCTAAGTTCCATATGTAACACATTTCTTATCAATCGTATTAAAGAAAGAAGCATACAAAATTCAAAATAAATTCAAGTTTTTGTTAAATCTAATGTAAGTACATACGTTTAAAAACATTACTTAGTTACCTATTAGCTAGTAAACGATTTGGATGGCATAATTTTATATAAAATATTGCATAAGTGCTTGAGACATGATAAAATGATAAAATAAATGAAAGAATTTATCAAACAAGTAAAAATTATACAAAGAGCCTTAAAATGCAAAAAAATCATGACATAACCTGTCTTTAATTAGAGTCTCTACAACAACGAAACCTAAAAGATGTCTCACTCTTAGAGTTTTGCTATGAGGTGGTAGTTTATGCATATAGTAGTTCAATGATTGAATCTAAGATTATGACATAATTTTCCTCAAGATGAAATGGTTTGTGTCTAGTTGGTCTCTCCCTTATCAGTCTTTATGGCTATGCACCAGTTTTGGTTCAGGTAATCAAAATTAAAGTTAATTTAAAATAAACAGAAAATGGAGAACGAAATTAAAATAAATGCAACTCAAATTAATTGTGCTGCTGCCAAATTCTACAACATAATGACACTAACCCTGCGTATGAGTGATATTTGTTAGATTTAATTGCTTATACATACACTTACTTGAAGCAGAACTTTGAAGTTAGCAGTAGAAACACTCTAAGCGCAGCTCTCTTACTATGAAAAAAAAAAACGAGAAGACTAAGTTTTGTATCAGTGCGTTCGAGATAAATTTGGTAATAATGTTCCTATCCATTCCCAACTGCAGTTTTGGCTTTTGAGCAGTGTTGTCACAAAGTCTTCACTGACAACTTTTGTTACTTTTGTTTGTCTAAAGCCTTTTGGACCTACACTATTAGCATTCGTACTCACTGTTCTAGACAAAGATGTTCGCGATGAGAAGGGTTCATCAATATTTTTTAATACCCGCAAAAAGCGTATTCGATAGCTTTTGTTCCAGACAAATTTGGCTCACTTGCACTTGTACTTGTACTATATAGGTGGTAGCGCTGTTAAATGATTTTACAAAAGCTTAGTTAACTAATACAACGCGAATACTAAACAACCTTTACTCATCGGTTTACAAGTACAGTATTAGTTAACTGTAAAATTAAATATTCAAATTATTTGATAAAAAATTGTTTTTCGGCTCTAATCGTTTCTGATTAATGACCTGCAGTAAAACACATTTGCCGTAAAATCTTTTGGTCTCAAAACGGGGAATATGTGTGTTACTTTGTTTTTCACTGTAAGTTTTTTAACAACAAATATACGCAGCAAGATTTGTCATTTCAGCACACAGTGATTAATATGTTTCATACGTTTAAGTCCATTTTATTTATTTTATTATAATAATTCTTATTAAGTAGAGCACTTGTTTAAAATTTTAGGATAGTTTTCTAGCAGCATGCGTATGTATGCAATAGGAACAGAGAACAAATCCCAATTTTCCAACCATTGATTTTCGAGGATAATTTTCAACTTAATTGTATGAGTGTAATAATTTAATGCGAAGCTCTGATGCTGAATGTCAACACCTATTAATGCAAACTGAAGCTGTGGAACATCGCTTAGGGACATTATTACAACTTGCCGTCAAAGTGAGGTTTAGTAAAAGGAAACTTTAGCAAAAGTGAACTTTAAAGTCCCTTTAACATTTTTTTTTTTGGTTTTTACTACCAAATTATAAAATAAAGGCAATTTTTTCAAAAATATGGCAGTGCCAGAGCAATGTCGATAACATTACTCAATTTAAACAAGTTTTCTTTTGTTGTGTTTGCTCATTTTGTTTATAATTGAAGTTGGCATATTGAAAATAATATGTATATTTGGCAAGTTCAAACATAAACTTAACTTTAAAAGTTACAGGGACGATGATCTTCCCTTAGCTTAACGCTCACTTCTACCTTATTGTCCACTTATAATAATGAAAAACAAATTATGTACCCGTTAAAATCCATTCCATTCAAAAATCATTCCTTCTTCTTTTTCCATTGCACCATTCGTTTATAAAGTACACTTGATTCGAAAGAATTTTTTAGAGTTCCAAAGATATAAAAGAAGTTTTTTATATGTCATAAATAATACGTACAATGTAATAATTTTCTTTCCTCAAAAGACAGTACTTAGGTATTAAATAGAAAGGAAGAAAATATTGTTTTAGTATTAGAAAGTAGTCGAACCTACTAAAGTTCGTTATTTATTAGTATATTTATGGGGATATTTTAAAAAAGTATTTATAAATGATAACAACAAATTAATGTTTTAATTTATTTGTGACATATTGTGTTTAATGACTGGACCAGAGAATTTTTCTCTGCAATTTTTTTTTTGTTTTGTTTTATTTAATTAAATTTTTAAGAACAAAATATAAGGTTTTCAAAATTCAACATCTTTCTAGAATCAGTTATAGAATTTATGACAAGAAACAAAATTCCCTCAAGCAATTATTAAATTCAATGACTTTCTTTTTAATCTTGTTCAATGGGATATTATCACAGATGTTGACAACATTAACACTCCGTATTTATCAGGGGACAATACGAATTTAAAATTCGTTCTTTACCTTGCTGTTACATACAAACAAATGGAATGAGTTTTTGAGCATGTTACAAATACTATAGGAAAGCACAACAACGCCTATGACACTGTTATAGCATTTTCCTCTACATTTTGTCACACGCAAAGCAAACAAAGAGAGAACGGCTAACCAACTGAATATGCTATAAATCTGATTTCCCCTTTGAACATTCACCATTAATACAGAACTTTACAATTCATAATACAAACAGTAACATAAGCTTTAAAAGACCTGACTCTTTAAAATAAAAATTATTTCTGTATCGTCAGTCATCCTTGCTTCATCGTCACGGACAGTTCAATATTCAAATCAAATCCAAGATTAAAATTAAAGAGAATAACGAATAAATTTACGTATCAATAATACGTCAATATGATAAAGATTGTCAAACTTAAATTAAAAAAAAAAACAAAACAAAGGATGAATATATTGCAATAATGACTATTAACTTTATATCGAAGCAAATTTAATTGCATATTTAATCTACCGAAATGAAAACAAGAACAATTACTTACATACTTTTTATATTTTTGATAGTGTAAATACTCTCATTCACGTGTTACTTTATTTTTAATGGAAGTGATAGAAAATAATGTTGCATATCTATATGCAACATGTCTAAAGAGTTATTCATGAGAACCAAACTCCCTAACCAATTTACTGTATACTCGTCTTAAAAAAGCGAATCTACTGGAATCTATGAAGAGATTTTTCTTCATCTCTCGGATATTATTTCTATGGCAATAAATGATACATACACACATAACTGGCCATTACAACCCTTCAATCATAATTACGGCCTAGCTTCTCACACCACTCATGTTGTATGCGTTAATTTTTTTATACGTGAGTGGCGGGACCCACAGTTTAACGTCGACTCCTAACGACAGATTTTTGAGAAACTCTTTCATGGCAGGTTTATTTACTCTCAGCGTTTTTGCCAGAAATCTGCTAAGAGGAAGTCGCCGAAGAAATATTTTTTTTTATATTTCGTTTTGAAGTCTGACCTGGGATGCGAACCCGGGCTTTACGTCTAATAAGCCAACACACTACCTGCTAGGCTGCGGCGACTTCAAGGTGATAATTCTCAACTTGGTAGTTCAGCTTCAATTAAAATTTTACTATTACTTGGAGAGCATTTTTCTGACTTACTACCGAGTGGAAAAGCAAAATCAAATTCTACACGCAGATATTCATACTGTTAAGCAATAAATATTAGAATGTAAACCTGATATTGGTGCTTGAAATGCAAGGTAGCATTATGTGCTGCACATTTCATTAAGAAGTATTATAACTTTTAATTACAGTTTCTATTTTTGTTACTAAAATTGTTAACAACGAATAAGAATATATATTTTCTAAAAAACCAACAACCAACGTTTTGTTTTTAGTCTTAGTTGCAGACTTTTATAAGCAGAAACATTTTACTCTGTTTATGTCGAGTCTTCGCTGGAAAATAACAAAACAGGCAAAAAAGTTTTTTGAAAGAAAACTAAACATTTAAAGTCAGACCTCAAGTGTACGTGTGAATTCTCTCTGCACGATTGTGATATGATGTAGAATTCCCAAGTTTGAATATTCGGAACTAGAAATTACTTTAGAACCTGTTCGTCTAGGAGCCATGGTTAATATTTATAATTTTAAATGACGAATATATCATGTTCTATTTTTGTTGCGATCGAATTACTCTCTGAGAAAATACTTGCGCTTAAATACTTAAATAAGATGAGAGATATAATGTCATTTGCATTATTTGAAATAAAAATTAAAATTTCTTTGATAGTATTCTTACTAAAACAAAAACTTTTCGAGGTTGATATCCATAAATATAATCAAGGTAAGCAAGCTTTAGTAGAGAGTAAAAAGAGCGCTTTAAAAACATACCGATATTGATTGATTCAAAGTGCAAAAATTTATTCAGGCTGGTTACTGTACTTATTGATACTAACTTAAGGGCGTTATTAAATACTTAAATCTATTGCCTAATGATACTCTTATAGATTTATCACTCTTTCAATTTTACCCAATATATTAGTAAGCTGAAGAATACGTATGGAATAAGTATTGTATATAAAAACAATTTTATGCAAACGATTTTCATTTAATAAATATTTTATAATTCTCAGCAATACCATAAGAGAACAAAAACTATAGAGCACTTAAACGTCGGTACATAAAGCGTAATCAACTCAACATTCTAACAAATTATTATACAGTATATACATATAAACAAAGAAATTATGTACTTATGTATGTTCGTGCATGCAACGGAGTACAAGCATTATTATACAATATATAACATAAAAAATATTAAGGAAAGAGGAGAGAGAAACACGTGTTCAGCGATAATGACCTACATTTTGCGTAATTAAATTGTGAATCGTTTTTACACAGCATCTCGCTGTTCTATTTTAAAAGGTTAGTGTTACGGTATTAAAACATCGCCCTTAAAGTTCGCGTTTTTTTTTCTGTGTCAGAATTTTTCTTTTCGTTTTTTCTTAATTAAATATTTAACACCCATTTCCAAAATATTGAATATTTGGAGGAAATATGAATATTTTTTGGTGATTTATTTATTTATAGATTCAATTGGCAATACTGTCTGAAATCTTTGACTGAGAAAATTTAGTGGGACGAGAGTCGAGTCTCCAAAAGTTTTCTCTAGTTTTAAAAAATATCGTGATATGTTTGCAG
Source organism: Sarcophaga carnaria (assembly GCA_958299815.1). NCBI lineage: Eukaryota > Metazoa > Arthropoda > Insecta > Diptera > Sarcophagidae > Sarcophaga > Sarcophaga carnaria. The sequence continues at coordinate 85,525,921 of OY283152.1, read as the reverse complement.
AATAAAATCTTATCGTTATCACACATTTTTCTTAAATTCGTTGTGTAATTTTAAACTAATTTTTTTTACATTTCGTTGAGGTGCAAATTTGTTCTTTTTTCTTAAGTTTTATTATACCATATGCGACAAAATAAAAAAATTAAATACACCCAGCTAATGACATTGTGTAAGTTGTGGGTTTTGTTGATTAGAACTCAAAAATACTTTTTTATTTTTCTCGACCTTTCAACCTGTTTTATTTGACAAAATTATTGATTACTCAAATATCTTAGATAGGGGAGAGATTTGCCTTTCAAACGGTATATATAAACAATTTGTTTAAACTTATATGTTATGAGATTTGATGGGGTAAACTTGGAAAATATTATTTTTTGGCCATTCGTAATTGCAAAATTTAATTAAAAAACATGATATAAGTGTGCATCTTAAAGTGCATTGTCAAGAGTTTAACACTTCGTTTGATAAAATTGGACAAAAATTATCGTAGTTAGCGAAACTGTATCTGGTTAGCTAGGTATGCTATCGTATATATAAAAGGCAATGTATCTTATACGATAAGTAGTTTTTTGCTAATACAATTTTGGAATTAAATTTTTTTGAAAGCATGTTATGATACGAAAAATTTTAAATCTCCAACTGGGGAATAATTGTTATTTTATATTTATTTTTGTTATAATTATTTATATTTACAGACAAGGGTAAAATTCCCATATTTAGAACAGAAGGTTTGTGTGACGGAGTGGAAAGCTTAATAGCAACCATGGAATATGAAATTGATTTAGTGGTGATGTTAGGTGCAATGGCCACTGCGAGTGACTCATCCTTTATGTTCACGGAAATAATAATGCTCAAATTTAAAAATTTAAATATTTTAAAAGAAAGTTTTACAATAAGCACCACAAATATGGCCATGCAATATCAGTTTTAATTGCTTCATGATAATGATCCGAATCACACATCCAAAAATGTGGAGGGATAGATTGCATGCAATGTCAAACAAGTAATACGTTATCATCCTAGTCCATAGATTTAAACACGATCAAGCATTTCTGGGGTATTTAAGTAACCAAAAATTTGACACACAATAATTAGTAAATTAAATGCCCAAAGTTGCAATTATTACCGGATTGTTGAGACAAAAAATCTCACAAAATCTGGCCTTATCTATGAAAAATTCTTTAGGAGAGGTTTTTGCTTCCAAAAGAGATCAAACATGATGTTAAAAATAAGTTATGAATAAATCAATTTAAATGCCCATTGCTGTACAGACAATTTTTTAGCGAGCATTTTGGATTGTTTTCTGAGCTCTTTTATAAAAAAATAAATGAAACTTTTTGAATAAATTTTTTGTTTTTAATTACTAACAAGCACAAATTGAACTTGTAAAACAAATTTACTTTCTTCAAATGTGGTAAGTATTTCTTTTCATGGGAATTTTATTGATATTATATATCATATACATATGTAGGAATATTATTTATTTAAGAATATTTAAAAATATTACAAAGAAAGAAATTAAATAAAATAAAAGTATTGGAAAAAATAATTATTTGAAAAAACCTGCGCGTCGGCTGTACTCCTTGAACACAAACCGATGATGGGTAGACTTAATTATGACTCTTCCACATATTTTTTATATTTTGCACGTTTGTATTGAAATCATTCATTAGATAATTTGCAGATATTTTTGGTGAATTTGATCTTTGACTTTTTGTTATATATAACTGTATATGTGTGGTATGGAGTTCAAATAAAATCAAATGTATAATCTTCCTGTATTTATGAGGCTAAACAAATATATTTTCTTTTTTCTATTTATTAATCTTTAATCTATATATATATAAATGAATGTTTGTTTGTATGTAATTAATAGAATCGTAAACTATGCATTTGATCATGTTATGATCTTTAGCAAAGTTGTTGCGCAGGAGCCGGGGAAGGTTCCTAAGTTGGTATGACATATTTCCGACAGGTGGCGCCACTTAAAATCACTAAAAATGGTTTAAATCGTAAAGTGTGCATTTAATCATGTTTTGGTCTTTAGCAAAGTTGTTGCGCATGAGCCGCCGAAGGTTTCTAAGTTGGTATGACCAATATCCGACAGGTGGAGCCACGAAAAATCACTAAAAATGAATTAAATCGTAAACTGTGTATTTAATCATGTTGTGATCTTTATTTATTTTATTTATTTATTTATTTATTTATTTAAGTCTATGGAATATCCTTACAGATTATTACATTTTATATTTCAATTCATTAAATTTTACATTTATATTTCAATTCATTTTATATTTCAATTCATTTTATATATCAATTCAGAATTATTATTATTATGATTTCAATTCAAAAAATAAGTTAAAAAAGAGACATCATTGAAAATATTAATTAAATGTGTTTAATTGTAAAATTATATCCTTTTTAATGGATTCCATACTTTTATTAAAATCTATATGAAGATACAGATTATTGAATTCATTACAGATTCTACGAAATGAATCGAAGTTCGCATAGTTAATTGTGTAATATTTTATATTTAAGAAATTATGGTATCTTGTTGGACGAACAGGTACTTTTATGGAAAGTTTTTCTAGAAGAAATTGGGAGTTGACAACACCATTAATCAGCTTCAGAAGAAAGACAGCATTTAGCATTTTACGACGGCTTTCTAAAGTTGGTAATTTAATTAGTGCTAGGCGATTTTCGTAAGGTAATAACCTTTCATTAGGATCCCATCCATTCCCTAAACCACGAAGACAAAATAATAAGAACTGTTTTTAAACTGATTCAATGTCAGAGTGTATAGCGTATTGAGGGTCCCATATTACATATCCATATTCAAGAATTGGGCTAACCAGTGTGGTAAACAATTGCTTAGTAACATAAGGATCAGAAAACTCTTTAGCCCATCGTTTGATAAATCCCAGGGTACATGTAGCTTTGCTAACAGTTGATGTAATATGATTTCTGAAGTCCAATTTACAATCGAAAACTATCCCTAAATCGTTAAAGGTATTAACTAGTTCAAGAGCGGCACCATTCATTGTGTAAAATCCATTGGTTGGTGATGATCGAGTGAAGCACATATATTTACATTTTTTAACATTCAGCTCCATTAAATTAATGCTACACCAAGAGGTTAAGTAGGTAATATCCTCTTGTAAAAGTACTTGGTCTTCAATGTTATTAAATGATAAAAATATTTTAACATCGTCTGCATACATTAATGTGTTTGAATTTTTGATAACAGAAGGGAGATCCTTTATAAAAAGAGTAAATAGGAGCGGCCCAAGATGACTGCCCTGTGGTACGCCTGACAGTACATCAATAAAGTTAGATTGCGTATTACTGAATTTAACGCACTGTTTTCTGTCTACTAAATATGAATTAATCCAATTCAATAAAGATGAACTAAAACCAAGTTGATTAAGCTTATGAACGAGTAAGTTATGATTTACTTTATCAAATGCCTTACTGAAATCGATATAAATGACGTCAGTTTGTTTGCCTACAATAAATCCATCATTTACCAAAGTTGTAAATTCAAGAAGATTTGTGATTGTTGATCGAGACTTACAGAATCCATGCTGGGAAGCAGATAAAATAGACGATGCTTGAAATGACAGTGTATCACATAGGAGTTTTTCAAACAATTTCGGTATAATATTGAGTTTAGCAATTCCTCTATAATTTGAAATATCAGCTTTAGATCCTGATTTAAACAGTGGAATGATAAATGATTGTTTCCAAAAGGAGGGAAAATAGCCCAATTTAAGCGATTTATTGAATAAGTAGGTTAATGGAGTACTCAATAATTGAAAATGGTGTTTTAAAATACTGCTAGGAACCCCATCCGGACCAACTACATGCGAAGATTTCAATTGTTGTATATACTTGGAAACAGTACGTTGATCAATAAAAGATATATCAAAGGCCTTTGCTTCAGGAATATAATTTTGATTATTGGCGTTAAATGTAGATGATGAGTAGGTAGAAGCAAAAAATTGCGCAAACAAGTCACTTATAACCTTATTATCTGAGGATTCGATTCCAAGCTTCATAACAGAAGGATAATCCGCTGCTCGACGTTTAGAATTAACAAATTTGTAGAATGATTTAGGATCACTCTTGAATTTGTTTTTTACCTTAATTAAGTAGATGTTATAAGCCCTTTGGTTGGCGATGGTGTATTCAGATCTTATTAAGCAGTATTTGGAATAATTTATTAATGATCTATCCTTTTTAAAATTTTTATACAATTTATTTTTCTTGTTTTTTAATCTCGAAAGATATTTTATATTCCAGGGCGGACCGTGATTAGAATGTGGTAAAACTTTTTGCACACATGCTAAGAAACATTTGTGAAGTAGTTGATAAAATTTCTTAATGCACTGGTCCAAATCATTGCCATAGCCAGATAATTCATTTATCCAATCGATTTCAGATAGTTGAAGATGCAGTTTGTTGTGGTTAGTTAAATTGAAATAAAATGTTTTCTGTTTTTGAGTTAAATTATTTGTTTGAAGGAAAGGATGATGGAAGAAGTTTATTTCAAGCGTCGGATGATATTTGTCTTCGGGATTGGAGATAGGCATATGACGAATAACTGAGAATTCCGATGAATCACTAACAAACACAAGATCCAACATTTTATCAAAATCATTTTAAATGGAATTAATTTGAAAAAGACAGCTCTCAAGTAAACAGTTAATTATATTTGCCGAGGACTCCGAAGAACCCATGGGGATTAAATAGTTTGAGTCTGGAACAGCCTTCCATGATGTGTGTGATATATTAAAGTCTCCTATTAATAGTACTAGATCCGTTGTGTTTACTTCACTCAGAAGTGTTTCAATCGCATTTAAGTGATCTTCATAGACAGTGAGTGGTGAATAAGGTGGAATGTACACGCAAACAATGAATACGGATTGTTTATAAATTTTAACTAATACGCATAACAACTCAATATGCAGAAATTCATTAAGACTAACTTCTTCAGATGAGAATTCATTTGATATGGCAATTAATACACCGCCTCCAGATTTTTTCGTATTGTATTGCACACAACATTCTCTATCTTTCCTAAAGACCTGGTATTTAGGTCAAAAAATTTCAGAATTATTAATCTTACTAGTTCACCAAGTTTCGGTGAATATTATTATATGGTAATTAAATCCATAACTATTGCAATAAATTGGAGATAATTTGGAGTTAATACCTCTAACATTTTGATAAACAATGGACATTAGTTTTTTTGATTTGTGTCACCAACGTGAGGAAGACGAGCAATATTTCTTTCACTGTAGATAAATTCCCGAACTATAGCATTTTTAGGCCAAAATTCCGGATTAACGATGTGCTGGAACAGATTATCAGGAACAATTATTTTAAATGATGCCATGTTTCTCGCATTTATTTTGAAAATAAGAATTTCATCTGGGTTGCAATTTCTGATTTTCGATAGAATATGGAATATCATATCATCAGCATTCGTATCAATTGCAAACCGTGTAGCAAATATTGTTTTCTTAGGGGGAATAGTTCGCAACTCCTTTGGATGATTATTCATAGCTGAAGCATTTTGAATTAAGGGCGATGGAACAGGAGATGCAGCATCCATATTAATTAAACGGGTAGAGTCGACCGGATCAGGCAATATGGTTATTGATTGTTTGGGGAGCAATTTATTTCGATCAGTATCAGGTATATTATCTAAATTTTTAGGCATGGGAAAGACTTCTTTTGAACCTGCTAAATGGCCAGAATTATCAATAAAACCTTCCTTTCGATAATATTTGGAGTTTTTTGGATATTGACTGCTGACCCAACGCTAGATGTAGAGGTAGACGCAATTTCATTATTTACAAATCTGGGGCCTTTTCGGCGAGTTGGAGAACGTGTCGGTGATTGTAATCTAAGGTCTTAAAATCATTGAAAAGTTTTCCATACGCATTAATTTGATCATTTAAATGGCTGAGATTATTTTGAATTTGTAAAAAGTTGTTTCTAGTGCTTTGAAAAAAACGATAAAACTCAGCACCAACTTTCTGACATCCACTACACTTAACTTAAGGGGTTAAGAAAACAATTATTTGCCTTAAAAGTGCTTGCGTTATCATGCAGATAAGAAAAGTTGTTGAGATCAGTGAGCAATAGACAGATTTTAATTTTCTCTGCCAGCGCCTATAATTTCAGATAAATGAACAGAAATGATAAAATCGATTTAGAACTTTCCGATTAACTTACATTATTCAGGTTTTATGAAACTCTGATTACAAATCTATCAGGGTAGTTGTGGTCGTTAGTTATTCCTACACGGTTGTAGAAAAAAGTTGCATTCATTTATGATTATTGTTTTGTAAAAACAACCCAAATATTTATTGAAATAATCTAAAAAACAAACCTTTAACTTGAAACATGCTTTATTGACACTATGAGCAACGCTAACAATTTGATGGAGAGCATTGAAATACTGTCCAAAAGCAGAGAAAAACTTGTTCGCACAAAATCTAGGTCATTACCACCAAGTACGTGTGACTGTTCCTTCCGTCATAGTACAGTCTGCGTATTGTATATAACGTTTGTACTAATTATATTGTATTTGTATACTTTATATATTTTTTATTCATTCTCTTTATACTCCTTTAACCTTCTATATAGTACGTGCTTATTTATTTCACTATTTTTTAGAAAATAAAAAATTATTTAATACATGATAATCGTGTTTCTCTTTTATTTTGGTACCTACTTAGTTCTTGAAAAAATGTGGGCAAAAACTGTAATGAACACAAACAAATGAAATGTTGTAAGACTGAATCAAATGAAACCAGTACTTTAAAAATTATCAAGAGAGGACTGCGGGAGCCATGTCCTCTCTTAAAACAAAATCCTGTTTGTATACAGAGTTATTTTGTTATAGACTTTCTTTTTTAAAAAGATCTAAAAAAAATTGAAAAAAAGAATTAAAAAAAAGACGTATTTTATCTATTATACCCAGATTAAAAGCACAATCAGATGTTATTGACAGGCTAGTCTCAAAACCCTCCCAATCTCTATGTCCTAATGACTATGTATATTTTTAGGACCCCCATAGATATTCACCTAACTTCTTTTCAACCTAAGAAAACACTGTTATTTAATTTAGCCAGACATGTCTTATGTCTACACATTCTCAATTTATTCATTTTATAATTAGAGTTAACATGTATAAATAAAAAATTAAGTATTTTGGCTTGTTTACAAAACATACGTTAACCGCGATTAAAATTCAACTAATATAATATGCACATAATTATCATGGATCACTTCTGTGTACTAAGAAATCATGGTGTAAAGTTTGGTGAAAATCGAATCACATTTGACCCTGGTCCCCATATAAACTTCCCTTTAGAAATTCACGTTTGCGCTTATAAATGGCTGAAAAACATCGGTATCGTGATGAAATTCGGTATGAACGTGCATTTTGTAAATCTAAATCATATTACCAAATTTTGTTATGGTCGGTCCATAATTGCCCCTTGGTCCAAAATAGGGCCCCTTAAGATAATATGTTTAGCAATTATAATTGGCTTAAAAATTTTATTAATTCGATGAAATTCGACATGAACATGTTTAATATGAATGTGAATCATTTATGATCACATTTTATTATGATCGGATCATATGTGCCCCTAGGTACCACATACGGTCCATTAAGAAAATCTAACATACATCTCATATTGTTATAATAGTCGATATACATATGTATGTAATTAAGTTTTTGAACTTCTATGATAATTAATATTTATTCATAATATTTATTTTACATTATTTAATACTTAACTTAAAAAAATACTTAAAAAGTGAAATTAACTACAATCGTTAAAATCGTTATCATTTTCATCATCAATGTCAGGAAGGAGTAATTAAATAGTATCTGATGAAAATGCTTTTCTATTCCTTCGCGATTTTTGTGTACTGCAGCTTATAAAAGGGTCACTGCTTAAAAGTAACCTATTCAGGACATGTCGATTGGTATCGCTTCTACTGAATTTCCTCGCATAATTCATACGCCATATGGCTTTATTGCCTATGGTTTTATTACACTACGTCTAATTTTTTTAATTTTTCAAAAAAAGTAAAATTTTCAAAAAATCGCCAAAAATTATTGCGCAAATTTGCGCAAACTTTTCTTTTTGTTCCTGAATGTAGAGAGTTCATATTTTCTTGTGGTATATAACATTAAACTACTAAAAACTACTTTCACCTTAAAAATCCTTATCTTTTTTTTGGGTAGGGTAAAAAACTGTGAAATTTGTATTATTTTTAAATTTTAAACGAATATTAACAATAATATATGAGATATATATATATATATAAACTGAAATTAGCAGTTGCTCATACCTTTCAAATAAAAAAAAATCAATATAAAACCTCTATTCGTTTAGCCACAAAAAAATATCATATAAACCTATTAAAATTTCAAAAATACACCAAAAACGCATTTAATTTTCTTTACTTGCCTGACTTTGAGATCGTCTCAAATCTACAAATCTCAACTTAAAGTCGTGAAAATTCACTATATAATGCAGAATTTTGTTGTCTATTGAACTGCATACTCAGTTTCTTTAAATTTCTTTAAATTCATTTTTGCCTTTTTGGCCAGCTTTTCAGGGCAATTGCCACATAGTGCGTTGGTCAAATGATTCACTATGTTGTTCAATGTCATCCACTTCACTTTCAGATAGTTTCTTCACTATATTTCTATTATACTCGATCTATGATATCTGTAGTTTCTAATGAATGTTTTGACATTTTAGGGATAATGATGTCGAAATACAAATTATTGATTCACAAAATTACATTAAACTTGAACTTGGAGTAGAGTTAAACAAATATAGCACAATACAGCGAAATATTTCGCTTATGGTCGTTATTACAACTTGCCGTTAGTTAAAGGGAGGATTTTAACGGGCAGATAAATTGTTTTTCATTATTTTAAGTGGACGAAAGGGTGGAAGTGAGCGTTAAGCTAAAGGGAAGATCATCCTACTTGTAACTTTTAAATTTTAGTTTGTGTTTAAACTTGCCATATTATACGTATATTATTTTCAATACGACAACTTCAAATATAAACAAAGTGAGCAAATACAACAAAAAAAAGCCCGTCGTTGCCACCGAGTTTAAAAAAACCTGTTTAATTTGAGCAGTGTTATCGACATTGCTCCACCACTGCCATATTTTTACAAAAGTTAACTTTATTTTATCTGAGAGTTGTAATAACGAAAAGAAGTTACCTTTACTTTACTATTCCCTTTAACTAAAGGTACCTTTAACTAAATCCAAGTTGTAATAATGGCTCTCAATGTCAAAAATGTCTAATATTGCTGTTTAGTATTACAAGTAATAAAAATAAAACCCAGGGTCTTCTTTGCTTGGATCAAATGTCTCATTGCGGCAGTTAGGGCATATTACATATATTTCTCGGTAAAAAATTGTTTCAAGCGGGTACATCTTGACGAATACATTCATTGTGTCTTTTAATAAAAGTCGTAAAGACAAATGTCAACGCGATAATATTATTTTCAATAGGTTCTGATAAAAAAACTTAATTTGATCTGCCATGGTAGGTTTAGTGTTAAAATATAAAAACATAAAACAAAACAATCGGCCCTATTCTGTTGGCGTTATCGACATTTATTCGGCGTTATTCTCCATTTTGAAACGAAAAAAATAACGACAGAGAATCATTCTTTCTCTGTCGTCAGAATTATTAGCAACGAAATTAAAACGACTAAAGCGAAAATGAAAATTACAACCAATCAACAATTTGAAGTTTTAGTTTCAAAAATGGAAAAAAATCTATCATTTGTTAGGGTTTTTCGGAAGGGAATAAAACCATTAAATTTTGACTCATAAAGCATAAAAATATTTTAGGAATAAATATACATATAAATGTATATAATTCAAACTAAGGTGTGGAAAGGCATGAAATTTAAAGTAAAAAAAAACAACTTGTACACAACAAAGCTGAAGTAAGAGGAACGGGAGGAGGCGTTTATAAGCAAATGCCTTTGTCACCACTGGAGGAAGCGGTGGCAAATATAATGCAATTTGATAATCAGGTGAACCCAAAAGGACAAGTAGGAGGATTCGGCGAAGAAGTTGAGGCACTGCTAAACGAGGAAGGGGAAACACCCAACTTTACATCGGGAAGTGGTGTGAACGTTGAACTAGTGGCTCCTGCTGCAATGAACATAAGTGACGATATACCAACCGTTTCAATTAGGGGCACGTCGTCAAAAAATAAATCCGCTGAAAAGGAAAGGATAGCGTTATTGAAGAAGCAAACCGAAATACAGCAAGAGCAATGCAGCCATTTGGAATCCATAAAGGTTTGTCTGAAAGACATATCTCGCTCTCAGAGAAAGAGGTTCGAAATAGAAGAAGAACGCCTAAAAACACTTAAGAGAACAACTCGTAGAGAAGAGGAGTTAAAGGATCTTGATGCCGCAATAAAGAGGAAAAAACATGAAATATTAGAAAAACAATTATCTCATTAGTTTTATTTTATTTTTTTTATTTAGTATTTTATTTAATGAACTATAATTTTTATTTTATTTTATTTTTTTCATTTTTGAATAAAAATTTGAAACTTATAACAATAATTATGGCAGCTTCTGGGCAATCAAGTCATAAGTTTCGTTGCTTATGTTATAATTTAAAATTTCTTCAGAAGACAATTCTAAATTGTCATCGAGAAAAGAAGCATTATAGTGAATGCAAATATTGTGCAAAGCGGCGCAAGCATTAACGATTTGTAATGCTTTTTGGGGATCATAGCTTAGTTCACGTGCACCAAGAAGGCATCTAAATCGTGATTTGAGCACACCAATGACTCGCTATATGATATTACGGGCTTTTGAATGAACAACATTGTAACGGCTTTCTGCAATTTGTTCAGCAGCTGATCGGTACTGTGTCATTAGAAATGGTTCTAATGGATAACCAGCATCTCCTAAAAACTTAAATGTCAAACTCATTTTTATGTATGCATTTAAAATTTCATACCAAGAATCTATGAATTACGTCCGCCATCTTCATACTTTTTTCTTAGAAATCTTCTTACTCGGCTGGTATTCCAAATTAAAGAATCATGGCCGGAGCCTGGATGTCTAGCATCTACGTACGTGATCACAAATCTAATAAGAAAATAATCTTTAAAAAACAATTCAGTATTGCGAATTATATTCATTGATGGTACTTACAATCATTGCATTTAAGCTAAAGAAACCTTTCCTGTTATAGTATAAATGTTGAATACTTTTGCACGGTCCAGTTATTTGTATATGGGTTCCGTCTACGCATCCTATGATTCCAGGAAAACCAGTTCGTTCACAAAAAAATCGTTTGCACTCTATTGCTTCATCTTCCGACATTTCAAATTTTATCCAATTATTAATAATTGTATTACTCATAGCGTCCAAAACTTCGGATAAGATTTTACCGACCGTGGATTGAGCCAAGCACAAATTGAAGTCATTCCCAACACTAAATTGATACGACCCTTGCGCGAAAACCCGCAGGGCTGTTGCCAGTTTTATTGTTGGAGTAATTGCAGACTTTCGCATACTGTTTTTTAGTTTCGGACGGATTTGTTCCAGGACGTATTGGAATGCAACTTTATTAAGCCTAAATGTGTTGACAAATCTTAAGGAAAATATACACATGAACATATTTTTACAAATGTAAAAATGATTTAATAAAAATTCAATTTCTTACATTTTATCGGGCATGGTAAAGATATCTATGTTCTGTCGTAAAATCTTCCGATGTATATTTATCCTTTTTGTTTCGTCATCATCACTAGAACTAGAAAAATAGAACTCAGTACTCGCCATTCTTCAATTTTACATTTAAAATAACAAAACGATTTAAAAAATGTAAGAGAAACAACGAAAAATATTGTCAGTGCTCCCAAATTTACAATATTATTTTTGTTTGTTTTCAATAACTACTCGTCTTCGTTTCAATGTATTTCAAGAATGCCAATTTAGTAACGAAACGACGATAAAAACGAATACAACTTAGAAACGACTTTTAAAACGATAAAGCCAAATGGAATAGGGCCGAATATTTAAATTCTGGCAGCTGTCAGTTGAAAGGAATATTAATGGAAGAAAATATCTGACAGCAATCAGAATCCGTAATAACCCCGATTATTTTGAATGTATTTCACATTATAATTTCTTTCTTAAGTTTATTCTGTTTTTTGTCACCATTATTTGATTTATCAGAAAATAGTTTATGTTTTCTGCCTAGTTTGGCTTCGTTTAAGAAGCCGCTATCTGGAATATCGGCTTTCAAGAAGTTGAGAAATTCTAAACGTCTATCTAATTAATCTATTTGCGTTAATTGCTAAATGTTATTTTTTTTTTAAATAATATGACTATTGTCGGCTATGCTCTATTAAACTGTAGATATAATTTTCAAAATTAGATCATTTTTTCAAAATTAATATTTTGAAAATGACAAGTTATAATGAACTTACTAAAAGAGAAAATAACTTCAAAACATTGTGTATTAAATTGATTGTATAAAATGGAACACAATATAAATATACATTAAAGTGAATATGCTTTTATGTTCAATTGCAATTCAAACTTTAAAATATTCAAGATAAAAGCATAAAAATGTAAAATAAAACGTGTAAAACATCAAATTTCTAAAAGATATTTAATAAAATGCCGTTGATTGTATGAACTGCGAATGTCATAAAAGAAAAAAAAATCAAGTCAAATACACTCACATTATTAAAACAAACAAAAAAAAAAACCACAAGAACACAAACCAAATGACACAACATACCTGCTGCCTTACGGAGCTTCTCATTTGGATCCCTATACTCATACGCTTAATAACATTTACATACAGACAAACTATTAAGCAAACAAAAGTTTACTACAGTGGCTCATAGCTTACTTCAACCAGTGCCTTTAAAGAACCATTATTATTGTTCCCTGTTGTGATACGCATCTGGTCTTGCTTCGGATGACTGAATGATAGCATTCACTTTGCCTCAATGTTATTGCAGGCGTTGCTTTTGCCATGCATTCATTCAACAACAATTTCTACAAATATTGCCGTGATATGTCAAGCAAAGAATGATCTAAAAATTGGTGATTCAAATATATGCAAATACTTTGTAGAAGAATTTTGAGTTTCTTTCAAACAATCGTCATGTAATCGTTGCTATTTAAGGTGTATAGAAGCGGAAATATTTGGCTGCAGAGTGAAGTATTCAGAGACCATCGGAAAACTCGCGAGTTAATTCTGAGCGAAATTTACATCATCGAAAGATGCGCTCAATAAAATCGAAAAAGCAATACATAGTACTGAACATGGGGATATTAATTCACAGTGATGCCGCCATCAGAACACTCAGCTTTTGTCATGTTGACTCGAAATTAGTATGGATAGCTGGCTTAGGTCATGTCGGAATTCTGGGGAATAATAGAAAGAGCAGATTTCTTATAGGATAGTTTCACAATTTATATAGTTTCATAATTTATATTTTATTGGGTAAGTATGTATCAGACTATAGAGTAAAAGCCTGTAGGTGATCGTAGACTCCAACAACACTTGTTTTAGAATGAGTATGGATTCAAGCCCAAAAGAGACACCGTAATGAAGACAATGAATTACAATAAAACATTCTTGGAACCTGTAACGGGTTAACAAATCTCTGAAGAAACTACTTGGGTGTTTATCAAGTAATAAGTAAATAGTTAAACGAACGGAATTCAAAAGTCTTACAAGGTATTGGGAAGACACCTTATATGGATTGAGCGGTTATCCTATATAGACTGACAACAATAATTCGTCAGATCGTAGTGCTCTACTACACAATAGTGAACTCATTAATGCGGAGAAAACATCGATATATTTTGTGATAAATCGATAATTATATCATATCGAAATCGATATATTTTTCTAATGTGCCTCACTACATAAGAGTTAAAACAGAGTGATTGAAGACATTCGTTAAACACTGTAAAACATGTATGCCATATATTTATGCATGTATTTTATGTTTTCATAGCTATTGTTCCTGTTTTACATACAATACACACACATTTTTTCGTTCCATGTTGTGTTGCTTGGCAACTGATTTGACTTTCAAACTTTTACATCATCAAAGAGAACATACGAAAAATCTGACTCAAGCAACAACATACTGACTGACTGTCTAGCAGGACATGTGACTGGCTGACTCGTTCACAATCCACGTTTCCGTGTTTTTGTTTGTTTTATTATTTTCGTAATAACAGTGAAAATGTTTTACTGAAAGACAACTACGGCGGCGGATATAAATTTGTTGAGACAAACGAAGACCCGTATGAGCCATTTACAGTCTGACTAATATTAATTCGTACAAAACAATTAATCACAATTAATTTTTGTTGTAATACTGGCTGCTTTGTTATCCATAATTCGATTTGTCTAAATATTTAGAAGTAAATTAAAAGTCTTTTAAATATTTTAAATTTAACATTCAGTTTTTGATTATAAGTTAAAAATAAAGGGTGTCTCGTTAATAGCGAAAATTTTAAATTTAGTGTTATTTTTTTGCGCTAATAAGTCAACTCTCAAAATTAGCAGCTGCCACATTGCATTGTTTACTCCGATTATTATGAAACTAGGCCGGTTATAGACAGAAAAATTGTTGCGCGTCAACGTACTAGTCGGTCACACTAATACAAAAAGAAAAGAAAACCCGAATACATCAATTCGTCAACATTAGCTATACAAAATTCAGCCAAATATGGAGCTCAAATCAGCAGCCCAAGCAATTCATTCAATAGGCAAAGAGGCAAAGTATGTTAATGCCAATTTTTCTAAAAAAGAGTCATCTTCTTCGATGCACTACTTTTCCACCTGAACGGTTTAGTTAACACAAAATACTTACGGTATTGGGAATCAGAAAATCCTCATGCAATCGATGAAATTCACCCACAACGAGTCTAGTGCGGATTTTGGTGTGGCACCTTGGTTGGCCCTTAATTTTATGAAGGTGAGACCGAAATTGCAGTGAATGTGAAGGGAATTCGCTACGAAAAATGATAATGGAATGCTAGTGCCTAAAATTCCTGAGCTCAAATCCGAGATGTAACCCGACTTCGGTGAGATACTGTCACACATTCGAAAAAATACTCGCTTGGTTTTGTAACAGTGGAAGCTTCCCCTTTCTGGTTTCATCTAAAGATTCCACATATATTTTGACAGAAGTGTGACTCAACATTGATCCTTCAAATTAAAACTAACTATTTGGTTGACTGATGATATTTTTACGCCATTTATGTGATTGAACAGTTGGATTAGAATAGTTGGGACAGATATTTATAAACATTGTTTACTAAATAGTAGCTACAGCTCATGAACGACATTACATTAGTTACTTATGAACTTATGTATATGTAAACGTTATTGTATGTAGATGTCTGCAATAATCTAAAACGTACATACAAATATCTAAAAATTTAGAAATGAAAAACAAAGATAAATAAATAATTAGAACATGCCTACATCAGCTATACATACTAAAGCGTTCTTATATATTTGTTGTTGCCACCACTGCCATTATAAAACCAACACAATCAATATTTCCTATTATTTAGATAATGAACAACAAAAAAAGGAAGAGGAAATTTGTGGAGTGAAGTTTAAGATTGTGATGATATTAATGGTTAGTTGTTGGCATGTCCCAAATGTTGTAAAGCAATATTTTAAAGGCTCGTTTCCCAACTACTAAGCAAATATTTGTTTTTTTCTGCTTTTTAGAATTTGCTTTCATTTTATCCCTTTTCTTTCCTTTTTAAAGCCTTCAGATTCAATTTCATGCTCAACTTTGTGAATATTTTGATCCTGATGTACCATCGAATATATTTTTTAGTTTCTAATGGAGGTTAGATAAGGGATAAAGGGCCGTTGGATGAAATTTTCTATTAATATTGATTTTGGTGGCGTAGTTGTTAATTCTTTCTGCTGCAGTTTTTGTTGTACTTGTTGTTATTTTCATTCCATATCGAATTGCATGCGAATAAGTAAACAAGCAAGAAATTTCTTTGAAATTCTAAATATTTTAAGCAATTATATTTTTAAAGTTCTTGGAAAACTATCATGTATGAAGACAGTCAGATAATAAAATTCATGGAAATAGACACAAGAAAAACGGCATTGACTCCTGCTAGTAACGTATTCCTGTTTATATTCACATATCAAATGAAATATTTACGTAAAATTAATAATTTGAAGTCCTTAAAGTGAATTGTCTGGATTTTATAAATCGATGTATTTAGCAGCGTAATCTTAACCTTGCCCGTATAAGTCGCTTTAATTGCGCAATAAAATTTTTCGAATGCACTGTCTCAATTTCTTCAGGAAGAATTCTATACATAAAATAGAAGTCTGGAATGGTAGTCTAGTGAGTAGCGTGCTAGATTA
The DNA here is from genome assembly GCA_958299815.1 of Sarcophaga carnaria. Lineage (NCBI taxonomy): Eukaryota > Metazoa > Arthropoda > Insecta > Diptera > Sarcophagidae > Sarcophaga > Sarcophaga carnaria. Next base: position 85,509,442 of record OY283152.1, on the reverse strand, counting down.
TTAGCGTGAGTTTCGTGGGTACGATTCCTACCAGAGGTTCTGGTCTGTTACACTACACCGAGCATATGGTCTAAGTTACTCAGTTCATAATAAATATGTTATAATTTGTAAATGTATTGTAATTAATAAATAAATAAAAAATTTAACTTAAGATGTTATTGCCTGAGACCGCAGATGTATGTCTTTGTTTTATTTTGGGTTAAACAAAATGTATGAAAAATACCCGATATATATAGTTTAGGGTAGAATAACTACCAAAGAAAGTTTATGTTGGGTTTAGTAAAAGTTATCTTTAGCTCAAATGAACTTTAAAGTCAGCTTTAACTTTTTCCGTTATTACAACCTACAGATAAAATAAAGTTAATTTTTTTTTAAAATATGGCAATCCCGGTGGCACAATTTTTTTATACCTATGTCGACCAAAAGGTGTCTTTAGACACTTTTGCGTTTGGATGCAAATAATTATGGAAATAATTATTAAAACATGTCCTATTCCTATTCCTATTGTTCCCAAAAAACAATCGAATATAAAAATTATAACGGGAAATTCAGTGCACCGAAAATTTCTGACATTTTTGCAAACTTGCTTAACAGAAGAATTCCACAATTTCACGAACTTACATGGCTTGGCATTTCGCAGAATTTCCAATTGCACAGAATTTCCATGGCTTGGTATAATAATACGAAGAGGAAAAAACCAAAAACAAATTATGGTTCAGTCCAAATGAATGTATGTGTAGTTTCTTTATATTTTTTATTTCTTGCTGTAAGAAAAATCGTAAAGGTGTCTAAAGACACCTCATGGTAGAAATAGGTATATCATATACGCATTTACTGATCCAGGATGAGCTGGACGAAAATGAGAACGCTAAAGAAAATTAACAATTATTATATGAATTGTCAGAACATTAACTGAGAAAAAATTACAAAACTTTGAAACAAATTTCAAGTTAAAATTTTAAAAGGTGTCTTTTGACACCTTTGGTAGAAATAGTGTTAAACAAGTTCATTAAAAACGCAGTGGCAAAGACTACCTTTTTTTTATTATCAATTTTGTTTATATTTGATGGTGCCATATTAAAAATAATATTTATATTTGGCAAGTTCAAACATAAACTTAATTTTAAAAGTTACAAGTACGATGATCTTCCCTTTAACTTAACGCTTACTTTTACCTTATTGTATATTTACAATAATAAAAAATTTAGTTATCTGGCTGTTAAAATCTTGAATTTGGTAAGTTGTAATAATGCCCCTTAGGTGCATAATGTATGATTAAAATTTAACAAATTTTTAATTTCTTTGACACGTTCTATTTTTTTTTTTAACGTAATTTTTTGAAGTGTACCATAACAGCTTGTGGGTGAAAACAGAAATAAATAATATTTATGTACACAGTGGTGGACATATAATTAAAACAAAAATATGGTATCTTATTTTTCGGTTTTTATATGATTTCTCGATATTTGAACGGGACCTTTTGAACTGAAGTTAGATCTCTATTACATTTGATTCATTATTTGCTTTTCTATTCTATTCAAATTACTTACAAAATAAGGCATTATTTGGTGAAAGTGTTGGAGTGGAGACATAATTATGCCTCCACTTGAATTAAAAATTATTAAATTAAATTAAGTTATAAATTAAATTAAAACATTTTTAGTTTTATCATTTGACAGTGTATTTTTCATATCCAATTTAGTTTGTTTTAAATGATATCGGAATAAATGTGTACAAAAATGAATCCTAAGGTACGGGAAAAGGGCCAAGTTTTTCCAAAGAAGATATGAAAGTAATACTCAAGCCAGGAAGACGGTAAATGAAATTTACCAGTTAATTGGAAAAATTTATAATGAAGTGAAACATTTTAACAAACTTGGGAACTCAAAAAATGTATCCACAAACTCCGTATAACCACAGCCTGAATTAAGCTTTTTTTAATTCTTGAATATATTCTAAAAACTCTTTTTAATTTTTTATATCCTATTCTTTTTCGAAATTATATGAGTATAATTGTTTAAGGGTACTGGATGAAATAAGCTGTAAGCCACTGTATATATACATGTGTATATGTATTGTGTAATAAAAATGTTATGATGATAAAAATAGATAACGAAAAAGCCACTAAATAGGTGCTTTGCTAAATACTTTTATATATTTGAACAAACTCAGAGAATTTGAAGTTATTCTAACATAGATTTGTACTTTTTCTATAATTTTTCTCCTTAAAATCACAGATATCATCCAACACAAACATCGCTACCTTACGGCACTAGGGAGTATTCTAAATCAATCCTACTCAATATTAATTAGCTCCATGCTGAGCCACAAATAAAACTAAATGCAGCAGCGATGAGGTGAACGCAGACAAGCACTTGAGGCGGTTTTTGTTTGCACAGACCGTTATTACATTGGCCGTTATAATTTGCTGAAAACTCACAACGCGATAATTGCCATTTAAAGTTGTCGGTCACAACTCAAAATTGCTGACGACAAACATACAAATGTATCATTGTAAAGCGGAAGAAGAATAAGTATGGCGAAATAGGAATGGTAAGGAAGTCGTAAAAGTGAAATTTTTCACAACGTTTTTATTTAACACTGACTAAAAATGTAATAAAATTATAATAATAGTAATAAATATAATAAAAAATATTGAATTTTGTAAACTTATCTCGTTTGAAAATAACTTATTTATTTGCTTCATGAGATCGCTGTAAATGGAAACCAAATTAAATCAGCATCACTTAATACGTTTCATTACGTTTTTACTACCATTACTCAAATTGGATAATAATGGTGATAACAACGACATCAAAATTGTTGTACTATTTTAAATAAACATTGATGTCACTTGCGAATCAATCACGGTATTTTAATTTACAATCGCAACAAACGATTTTTTGAAAGAGTCTTTAATTTAAAGTTGAAATGAATTTTTTGAAATTTTTAACAAACCTTGGGTTCTTCTCAATAATAAATAGAAACATTGTACTTAAATGGATTTGTTTTTAATCGATTATTATTTATCGACAAGCTAAAAAATCGTTGTGAATAATATTTATTCTCTTAAGACCTAAACACGAACCAATTGGTTTTTTATACTTTTTATATCATTCGTACTATAAGTAAAATATTCTTGTGTTAGTAGTAATGGGAAGTAATGAAAACATTTAAGGAGTTGTTAATGAAAACCAAAGCCCATAAAAGTATGGTCGTTTTCAAGTTTCAGTTATTTTTTGCACATAGTAGAACAGCGCGAACTACACATCGAATGGGGACACTTAAATCCAAACTACCTACATATACGAGACCAACATATCATAATAGGTGGCCTGGATTATCCACGTCTATTTCATCTTTTGGTGAACTCATCATAGCTTGGGTAGATTCAGTCTGTATTCAATTAAAGTTCGGTGAATGTGTTCTTGGAGGATGTAATGTACATCAACAACTAACCACAAACTGGTGATAAACTTTAGACAGAACTCTCATCGGCCCTTTCTTATACGCTTTCCACTACGAGAGTAAACTACAGTAAGTTCAACAATCAGTTGATAATGGGATGATAAAGTGCGAAACAACTGCAATACCAACAAACGCTGCGTGGTTATATGGGTGGTTACATAAGCTGTGGCTCATTTATTATTTATATAATATATTTATATATATATATATATATATATATATTGTTACGAAAATGAAAAAAATTTAGATAATGGTATTTTGCTTTTACTTCCTTTAACATTAAAATTATAATCAAAAGCTACAAAAACAAAACAATGAACTTGTAAACGTAAACAACGAATTTTACATTTATAGAGATTTTGAGAAGCCAAAGTCATGAACGTTCGCTATGAAGAACATTCATCAGACTGTTTACTTTGCGATATAAAAGGCAAAGCAAAGCAGGCGACTGAGTCAGTGAAGTTCAGTCAGTCTTGTGTGAAGAGAGTTATCGTGTTTTGAAGATCTCCGTTACAAAGAACAGTTGTCTAGTAATTGTTATTGTTTATGCAAAGGGTGTAAACAAAGAAATAACAAACAAAGCAATTGTTGTTGTTTACATAAAGGTGTGAACAGTGGCACACATAATTGTGCGATATAATAAAGAATTTTAATTAAAACTAAACACAGATTTATTTTTATTTCATTTGCAATCTACGAGCTTATAATTATTTTAAACGTTTTTAAAAGGTAAAAACGTACCGTAGTTACTCTAGCTTCATATAAGAATTAAGGATTCGTTCTAAAACCTTAAAAAAGAACACAAAATTAATGACTGAATAATTATAGGGTTCGTTTTGGAATTGGTTCCACGTCACCATCAACACTAGTTGATATGTATTAATCATATGGTAAAATATCATTTTCATTGCTAGAGTTCATCTCGTGAATAAAGAACGAAATCAAAGAACCTTTAGGGACTTCAATTGTGAATAGAAAAACTTGGTTTCCATCCAAATAAACGAGAGTGTATACATATCTCATACTTATATGGTCAACTCTATTTTACAAATATCTCTTAAAATGGAGTAGGTTTTGAAGATTTATTTCTTTTCTCGTGTACTTTAGGAAAATACTGTATTCTCTCTATTATTGCTGTTGTGTGATTTATGTTGCATAAACCACATTTCAGTGTTTTATAATTACAAGAACACTTCATTTATTTTCGATATAAATAAGCGAAAATAAATATTCCAATAATTTTTTTTGTTAATTTTCTTACGTTTAGTTAAAATAAAACTAAATATGCTATTTTTTTATACTACAAAGTAAGATTTTAGTAGTATTTATGCCAATTTTCCTCCATACCTCTTTTTTTAGTGAACGCAAGTTATTAAATTGGTGATTTTCGTTGAAATCCCACTTAATTAGCATTTCCCATGTATCTACCAATCGAATCTAGGGAACATGCATTATATCAATAATTTTTGATATAAACCAATTCTTTGAAAAAATTTGTTAGAATATTTATCGGAGCAATGAGAGATTTAGTGCTAATAGTGAAAGGATTTGTACTGACAATGGGAGGATTAATGCCATCAATACAATAACATGCATGAAATACAGGTTTTAAAAACGCGATATATGTATCAAATACAACGCGAAAGAACGTTAATCAACTGTTTATTTGTTATTTGTTTTGGTTATGCTTTACTGCCGCTGTCCCTATTATAATTAATACGTATGCAGCTTACCTTAAAGCTCAGTTAGCCGACGTAACGTTCTATAATAGTAATGTACTATAATAGTAACATCTATTTAACGTAAGAATGTAAGAGCAATTATATAACGTAAAAACGATTCATATGTATCTTATGTATTGCCTAGAGCATTAGATTTCCTAATAATAAATAAGCCGTTCATATCACGGAAAAATCGTAAAGTATGGATGACAGACGACAAAATGCCTCAGCATTTCAGTCCAATATGAAAATTTGTGGAAAATTGCAAAATAAAAGTATAAATCTGGTTCTGACACAACAAATAATTTTGTGCAATAAAAAATATGCAGATGTCCTAAAGAGTGGCTGTTACGCAACAAAATATAACTGTTTTTAATACAACATATTTTGTTGATTAAAATTTGAAATACATTTAATTTATAAATTTTTTTATCAATTTTATATGGAATAAAAATTATTTGTTTAATACTAAGGTTATTTGGGTTATTTTGACCGAGACAGTATGTGACATTTTGATCAACAACATATTTTTTTTTTTGGTATAAAGCGAATGAAAATTTGGTCTTTCCAATTTTCCATTGTTAATATCGCACTGAAAACATCGAACTTCTTTGTGTATCTAGTTTTATTTGAATCAATGGTTTGTCAAAACAACTTTTGGATTGTAGAATGTGCAGACCAACTTCAATTGAACTTAAATAGTCTAAAACAAGCTTTAGCTGTAAATATTGTGATGTTTAATAATTTATGAGATAAAATTCATCATTCGACCACGGTAAGTATGTAAATAGTTATGAGGAAAAGAATATTTGTCACTAATATCAGAACTACAGTTAATAAATGAATCGAAAATTGATTTTGCAAATGCTTCCAAGCACCTCAAAATAATCATCAATGACAGGCTTATATGGACAAATCATGTTAACGTATTAATGAGACAAACTTATAGTAAGATTCGTTGCATTTGGTCGGCACAATATTTTACTCCACTACACATTAGGTAATATCTGAACTAATATTAGGTTTAAAGCGTTTGTTGTGGATATTTTACAAATTGCGATTGGCTTTAGGAATTGTCTACCACATCCAGAGTAATGTCTTTAGTAATAGTAATACATAATAATACTTTTGTATACTGTATGAGTTTAATAAAGTTAATATTTTGTAATATAAATAATTTATAATTGAATTTAATTACATGTAGTCCCCGACTTACGACCGTTCGACTTACGACTATTTGCACTTAAGACCATTTTTTTTCAATTTTTTCATAGAAAATACTTAAAGAAGACAAATATGTAGTTGCGGGGAACCCCTCAAATATATGGGCAATTTCGTGTCAAGTGACCCAATTTTTAAAATCGATGTCTTCCGACTTGGATGAAATTTGCACCAAGGTTGGTACTATTGGATAGTAGGCAAGACACAAATTTTCAGCTCTATCAGTCAAGAACTGCCGGAGTTAGAGGAGGTCAAAGTTAGATATTTTGGTAATACAGGGTTTTTATTTAAATGTGTATAACTTTTCACTTATTGGTCCTAGCAAAAATTTTCAAAATGATATTAGATAGCTATTACTTCAATCTTACCAAAAATATTTTTTTTAATTTAAAAAAAAAAATTTATATTTTTTTTAATAATTATTTTTCAAAATGGGCCCTTTTTTCTCAAAAGGAAGCTTATACAATTTCCTTTAAGGCCTTTATAATAGCTTAATGGGATATGAGTAGGATATCTATCAAAAAAATTATTTTTTAACACAAGAATAAAATTTTTCAATATTTGGCATAAAAACGTACTACCTAAATGATCTTACAAAGTATTTATTTGCATTCTAAGGACATTCGGTAATTAGTTTTTTATAAACAGTGTTAAAGTTTGGACGTGCGTTATTTACTAATTACTTACATAATTAATCTTCACAATGGCTTCCGCTTCCAAAAAGAAAATGTTGACTTCTTTTTGTTGTAATCCCTTAACCCCTTCATGGCCGAATTTTTTGGGCCAGAGCTAACATTTTTTAAGGACATGTGTTTGTTAGTCATGGCCTAAATATGAAGTGATATTAAATTCAGAGTCCTACGTATTCTGGTTTTACACGTTTTTAACCAAGCTTGTTTGCAAAAAAAATCTCTTAAAAACATTAAAAATTACGGAATTTATGAACAAAAATGTACAATGTTGCCTATAAGCAACATCGGGAACAGATATGCGAAATATTTCCCACAACTTATTGAAAAAATTCCCAACGCTTTTAAAACGTTTGCTAATTTGTGGATCGTGCAGGAAAATGATGGGAAAGTTGGACACATTACCGGTTATTCCAGATGAGAACAAAATCAATTCTGAAAATGATAACAGTTCTGCAGGAGATAATGGTTGTTCTAACTTTTCAGTAGAACCTATAAGACCTAATAATGAGTGCCAAAATCAACATCACAAGAATGCAGTAGAAGTTGTTGAGCAAATAAAAAAGAAGTACAAAACGTCACAGAGTAGATCTGAAAGAATTCAACTTCTTACTCTTGCCCCATCGTCATGGAGTTGTTCAAAAATAATGACCGAGTTTGGAACGTCTCAACGAAAAGCAAGAATTGCTAAAAACTTGGTTGCTGAGCATGGGATTCCGGAATTTGAAATGTTTGTGACAAATAAAAAGTTTCCTGTTCATGCTATTGTAGGGCAAATTTAAGGCATATATTCTTTTATTATTTCATGGCAATACCATAATCAATTTTTTATTTGTTCCTAATTTAAAAAAAAAATTATCCAATCATTTTAAATAATCAAATCATTTAAATATTGATAAAAAAAATTTATGATGCTGTTCTACATACCAAATGAAAATTATTCATATTTTATATCACAAATTTCGAACTAAATATCATCAACATTCGTATCAACTACAATTAGAATGGATTTTCAAAATAAAAAATATAGAGAAAGTTAAAGAGTCAGGAAACAAGTTGTAAAGTTACATAAAAGTTGATACCAATTGTAAACAACTAAAATTATGTGAGTTGTCCAACGAAGAAAAATTGTCACCGGTCCTGTATTCCGTCTCATATCCAGGAATTGAACTATATTTCACGAATGTCTCATGACACTTAATTGCAAAAATTCAAGACGAGGTAACTTCAGAATTTCGTATCCGAATACCTCGATTTGATTAGGTTCTGTTTGAATTACGAAATAAAATGTTAATTAAAAAGTTTTGCTTTTAGTTATTTATCCAGTTACAATAAAAAGTAAGATTTTTATGCAATTTTTTCTAAATCAAGCAGAAATAGGCACAACATCAATGAAAAATGTGCTATTCCTTGCATAGAACATAGAATTTATTAAAAATATGGTGTTTTTAAACAATTTTTATCTGACGACTCCCGCCATGATAGTTTTTGTTTTTAGAACCATAATTTCTTGGAATTTTTTTTTAAATCTTTCGTAAATTACGTATTTGCTATTCGCTTGTTAATCAACGGAATTTACACATCATAATACGCATATATAGGGTCTTTCGTTAAGCGCTTTCTATTTTTAAATTTTAATTTTTTTATTCCTTTAAAAGTCTTATGGATTAATGTGTGGCATGAGCAGTGTGACAGATAATGCCGTCCTGTTAAAACTACATTTCGTTGTTGGTTAGATCATCCAATTTAGACCAAAAGAAGTTGATAATCATCGACTTATAGTTCTCGCCGTTGACAATAATGGCCTGGCCAACGGCATTCTCAAAGAAATGTTAATGACGGCGGTTAAATTCTGAAAATTTATTTGCGCACAGAAAACATAATATAAAAAAGATCAAGACCAAGTGTCTAGCTAAAAATTACTGTGAATAGTGTCTATAAAAGGCGATGGGTTTTATCTTATGATCATCTTCTACAAGCAAACCAATCCAAATACACATTCTATCCAACCTAACTGGCCATTACAACCCTTCAGTCAGATTTACGGACTAGCTTCTCACACCACGGGTGGCGTGACCTACAGTTTAAAGTCCACTCCGAACGACAGATTTTTGGGAAAATTTTCATGGCGATTTTATTTACTCTTCGAAATTTTGCCAGAAATCTGCTGAGAGGATAATAAATAAACAATTTATTTTGTTTATATAAAAATTTAAATACAACTATTTATACTCTCCTTTCTATCTACGATTGATAAGTTTTTAAACAAAATATTAAGTCATACCAATTTTTCAGAATTAAACGTGTAAATTTAAGTGTAACCATTGACTGCGTCTCTGTTAATTAGGTGGAAAAAACTGATGAAAACATATTTTTCTAATTAAAAATAAGAACAAAATCTTATCGGTTAAATCTAAGTCCGAAATTACAGAATTATGTATGTGCATAATCGTATGCAAAGGGCAACAAGTAGAATACTGATTTCAACAGGCTTGTGCGTAACAAAACACTTACCCATCTAAACTAAAATCATAGGGGATATGTATATAGTACGCTGGAAAAAAAGTTTTATTTCCCCTCAAATGAATTATGGTTTGTGTTCGACTTTTTTCACCAGCAGCAACAACGACAATTATTTACTACTGGAAACAGAAACACAAAATTAAAGATGAAAATAAACTGGCAGTAAAAGTTTCGAGAAATATGCAGACAGACAATAATGAATAAACTTTTATGGCTGCGAGTGTAAGAGGACAATAAAAATTTTTCAAAGAGATAATGGCTTTGAGACTTAAATGTGGCTTTCATTGTTGAAGTTACCATAACTTTAAATTCTCATTTTAAACCCAAATATTCATTCATTTAAGGTTGTAATAAATAACACTGAACTATGGATTCGAATTAACCAAATTCAACAATAAAAATCTCGTAATATTTTATATTTATATTCTGTTTTAGCGTTTTCATAAAGGAATCTTTCATATAAAAATGTAGGAAAGTTTTAAAACCTAAATAAGTTCCATATTCTTTGCTCATTGCCACTGCAAGTACTTAATAAACATATTCATTTCTAAACTAGCATATTGTTGCCAAATTTTAGTCAAATTAAATTTATAAATTATACTATTGTAATTGTTCTTCTGATGATCATATTTCCCTCTATGTTCCGCAGTTCTAGAGCTAGGATAGTTATGAAAAAATCATAAATTTTTTCCATGACGGTGAGTTCGTTAAGGTCTTATTGAACATTTCCATCATTTCCAAAATATACTACGATGTTTTTTCGCATGATCATTGACTGTTTTCTCTGTAATTTATTTGTAATGGTTACGCATACTATTCACCAATGCCAAATATTCCAATTAGGTTAGACTAGAATTAGACAACATACATACATAATTGGCCATTACAACCCTTCAGTCAGGATTACGGTTAATTTTATACCTGAGTGGTAGCTCTGATATCACAAAGCTCACTTGAGCACTCTTAGCGGCCCGTTGTGAACGCAGTCCCTGTACTGACGAAGTTCCACCAAAATCAGGTATGAGAAAGAAGTTGGTCAGCGCAAGGGCTGTACATCAAAAGCACGACTACCCTACACTGGAAAACCAGCCAGAAAGTTTGATGAACGAAGCTATATCCTTGATATCAATAGATGATAGCTCCGTCAAGCTGACAAGAAATGGAGAGCCAAATAACCTATATCTACACCTAGCAAGAGACGAGCACTGACAAAGAAAGTGGATAACAGTCTCCTCTTCCTCAGCGGATCTGCATCCACGGCAGAAGCCGTGAAATGGGAGCTTCATTCTCTCCGCGTGTCTACCCATAACACTGTGGTTGAGATGAAGTCACGACCAAGACCAAGTAATTGGTTGGTACGCCTTCTATCCATCAAGGGCCAGGTGAGTCTAGCGGTGGAGCAGGACTCCTCATTGACGCAGGATGGATTGGCGTCCCGAAAGAATTTCCGCGCAATGTCCAACTTGACCGATGCAAGTGGCATACCCAGTTCAATTGAAGAGTATTCTGGAAGGAGCGCGCTAGGTCTGGCGAGATCGTCGGCCCTACAGTTTCCCGGAATGTTACTGTGCCCGGGGACCCACACTAGTGAGACACTGGTGAAGCGCCCAGAAAGAAGGTCGAGACAGCGGCGACATTCCCTAACGATCCTAGAGTTATTCACGAAACCCGATAGAAATCTTATCGCGACCCGATTATCAGAAAAGACCGAGACGCGAGTGAAAGGGGCACCGTTGACGAAGATCCATTGAGCGGCACGGTAAATTGCCGTCACCTCCACCTGAAACAGGCTGCAGTAGTCCGGCACACGGAGAGAAATGTTCAGATCAAGTTTCCCAGAGTAGACACAGCTTCCAACCCCATTATCGAGTTTAGTGCCGTCGGTATATATATATGCAGGACTTCAGGGGGGACAACCGTATTAGGATTCCAGTCGTCCCTACTCGGAATCAGAAAGTGGAAACCCCTATCGAGACAATATTCAGCAGGGAGATAGTCGATGTTCACGGGGGCCACTGGATCAACCTCCAGAATAGTGGAGTGACCAGAAGGTACAATGTGCCAACGAGACAGGGCATTAAGTCTAGTTGCAGCAAACTTAGTCACCTGCTTAGCGAGAAGCACAGTAGGAAGCCAGTTGAGCATTGCGAACAAGGCTTTCGTGGGGTGGTGCGCAGAGCGGTACTTATATAAATGGTCGCAGACCTTGTCAAGACGTCTGACGTTGTGTTGTCTGTCCAGAGCAGTCCACCAGAAAGCAACACCTTATAAGAGGTTGGGTTCGATGACCGTAGAATATATCCAACGCATGATCCTTGGGCGAAGATCCCATCTGGTTCCAACCGCTCTACTACAGCAGTTAGCAGCACACGCTGCCTTACGTGCCCTAGTAGCCACATTCGCCCTCCAGCTGAGCTTGGGATCAAAGATCAGGCCCTGATATTTAACCTCGGGACTCAACGTGAGTCTGGTACCGCATATGCTAGGAAGGTAGAAGGTTGGAATTTTATATCTCCTCGTGAAAAGAATCGTATCGGTCTTGGAGGGGTTAATAGACAGTCCAAAATCCCTACACCAGTCCAGTACAATTGACAGCTCCAAGTTCAACTTGTCCGACAGTGTCTGCGGACAAATTCCCGACGCGACAATGGCAATGTCGTCAGCGTAAGCAATGGCGTCGTTGTGTCAGAGTGTTCCAGCCCCCTCAAGAGTGAGTTGACTGCAAGGTTCCAGAGAAGTGGCGATAGAACACCGCCTTACGGCGTGCCTCTACGAACCATTCTCTGATAATTTGTGGCCCCCACTGTGGAGGTTACTGTCCTCGAGGAGAAGCTCGATGAACCTGACCAGATTCTGTCCCAGATTCAGAGAACCAAGAGCCCTAACTATGTCGTCCTGGTCGACGTTATTAAATGCACCCTCAATGTTTAAAAAAATGGTCAAAGTGTATTCCCTAACGTGCATGGACTTTTCCACCCGAGAGATAAGAGAGTGTAGTGCAGTCTCCACTGATTTACCTCTCGTGCACGCATGTTGGGAATATGAACATCAATGACTCTTTTCAGTGTCTTCAGAAGAAAGGAACACAGACTTATGTGTCTATAATCATTCGCCCTAGTGTGGGACGGTTTCCCAGCCTTGGGAATGATGATCACCCTTGATATTCTCCAGGTCCAAGGAATGTAAAGGAGCCTGAGTGGTGGGATACAGTTTAATGTCGACTCCGAACGACAGATTTTTTGAGAAACTTTTTCATGGCAGGTTTATTTACTCTCAGAGTTTTTGCCAGAAATCTGCTGAGAGAAAGTCGTCGAAGAAATATTTTTTGTTTCATATTTCGTTTTGATCACAAAATATACAGAATTGAAACCTTTGACGTTTAAAAAACGCTCAAAGCAGCACCTTAACCTTCTTCGTAGAGGGAGAAAAAAAATATTATAATGTTTTGCGAATCAAATGTGCCAGTGAAAACTGACGGTTAAAGTAGAAAAACTAAATGTTAATAAACATTTATTTTGTGTTAAAAAAGGGATAATTTGGAATATTTTTTAATTTCTTCAATGAAAAGTTTAAAGATTCTTAAATATTTATTATATTATTATTATATTATTATTTATATTAATCGAAATGTGTGTGATTTTCGGTCACAATGAATATAGTTTCTTGTGCAAGAGGCAATTAAGAAGCTAAATATTACAAGATCAAAATAAGACATACTGCTAATAAAAAATTTTTCTTGCTGAAAGTTGCCAATATTTTTTAATTTCTTGAAAGAAAAAGTTAAACATTGTTATTGTTATTAGATGTCAACAAAAGCTTCTGGGACCATGTGATTCGATGTCATATGAAGTTTAATAATATTACTTGTGCCTGCATTCAAAACCACAATGCATCAAAAAAGATAACAGCGTATCAATTTTGCCTTTGACAGTTTATAATTTGATTTGATAAGTTTTCAATTGAGTTTTTCAGGATTATTATATTATTATTGAATTTCTGTTATTAGTATTATAATTCACTTGTTCATCAAGTATTCTATTATCGAAACCATTCATTCATAACATGTTAGCACGATTTATGTTTGGATTAATATTCGAAAAATCACAAAATCATTCATCATACAAGCGAGAAGAAAATGTCGGACGTTAACAATTAAATCAAAACTTCCTATTTACGTATTCCAGTAAGTGATTCGAATTACCCAGCAGATGACCTGTAGTATTGAGTTCTATTTCTGGTTGTGGACATGATACAACCGCAAGATGCCTGTTTGCAATTTGAACACTAATATCCGTGTATCACAAAGTTTTACGCCAAAACGGGAAATTACTTTGTGAAACAATCAAGCAATACAACTATTTTAGTTAAGTAAAATCCTACTGATGAATTGCTTAGAAGACGAACAAATTTAAGACTCCAATTCATTGGCTATTGAAAAAAACAATTCAAATATGAAATTAAATTACAAAATAAAAGCAGCAAATGAAAACAATACCATCTATTGATGTTTATTGATGCGATATTTAGCTTGACGAAGTCAAATAAACTGCACATATTCATCTCAAGGTATCAGTACCTTTTAGAAGTATGTATAACATAAAGAGCACGTATCTGAATCCAGGTAAAGGTACAATTCAGGGATAAGAGCAAAATATTACACGGTACTGCTTCGTGGAACATTTCCTCACTAAGATTAATTGTCTACTTTTTACTAATGCAACGGAGCACTAAATTCTAATGCCTAGCAGGTATACTTTTGAGAAACTTTTCAAGGCAATTTTATTTACTCTCAGAGTTTTTACTAGAAATCAAAAAGTGTTCCTTCCTATGAGGTTTATTATATTTAAAATTTTTAAAAACTGTGCATTTTTATTCATAAATTTTATTCATAACGAAAATGTTGAATTAAAACTACGTTCAGTATGCAAAAACGGAAATAATCGAAAATCTATTTCATCAGTTTTAGAATGAATTCATTGTGGTGAAAAACCATACTAAAATGAAACCAAAGAAAACAAACTATATGGAGGAGACCATTCAAATTGAACTGGTGTGCACTAACCCCACTCTTGTACATACTCATACCATACCATAATTTCCACATGTGTGTACCAGCATATCGTATTGTTTTGGTCAAGCATTCTTTAGTTCGTATACTAGTTTATGTGATGCATATTCATACAGTGGTGGCCTTATAATTAGAAACGACTTAGCAACATGAATGTTTGTCAACCTGTTTTACAATTTTCACTGTGTACCTGGGATCACAGGCTTTGTTTGGAGGACGTCTTACATACGTTTTTCCATCAGATTGGGAATAATTAAACTTAGATTCGTCACTACAGAGAACTCTGTTCCAGAAACATCGTTTCTAATTATAAGGCCACAACTGTATGTGTACTAGACATTTACAAGATTGTGATAGTTAGTGTATGTGTGTATTTTAGCAAAGCCCAGGGGTATTTGAAGCATACAAATACAACAATATTTCAGACAAAATCGAAAAAAGATAGGATGAAAAAATTTATTTTGCTGTGTATTGTTCTCTGTTCCGTGAGTATGTGTATAAGCCTTACACTATTTGGTAGATGTTTTTGCTAGAGATGGAATTTATGTTCTCAGGTACTAAATTTGGGTACATTTGTAAGAAAGAAGCCAAATAGAAGTTAATAAATTAATATGTATATGCGTTTAGATCAAAAATAAATCATTTTTGAATTTTATTATATTTTTTTCTGAAAAATGTTGACGTTTTCTTTGGAAATATCTATCCTATTATTTTCTTATTATATTATGCGTATGTAGGTATACATGAATAGAAAATAGAACATTCATTGCCCATGTTATAGGAACAGCAGCTCTTAATAGCTTTTTTTGTTATAAACTTATGCAGCTCAAATTTTTTTGAGTAATGATCACTAAAGAGTACATATGCATTTGTACATAAACGTGCAGTAATGTGTGTGTAAAAATTTAACTCATCTGCATATATATTGATGAACAAATAAACTGTAAGAATGACCCCTATAAAAATAAGAAAACCTATGGCTTTTTTAATAAAATTTTAACAAAAATTTTAATGGTATACCATACCATATTAAGAGCCAAAGCTAATTTTGGTTGAAATCTTTGTTAAGATAAAATTTTTCATGTTATATTTAGTCTGAATTTAAATTAATTTTGTCCTATAAGTAGTAAAGTTTGTTCTTTTATTAACCATTATAATGAAATATTTTTGGGTAATTTTGGCTGGTGGGAATAACACTTTGTTTCTGAATACCCGGCTACTTTCCACACAAGTGTTGTGTGTACCTTCCATTAATAAATCTACACAGAAGTACATTTCTACACATTCAAATATTCGCACAGAAAATATTGTACCGCATATACAAATATTCTAAACGTTTGTAAAAAGAAGTGTTTAATTTCGATTTTATTTTAAAATCCAAATCCAATTTGATTCCAATATAAAATGAATTTTTTCATCACATAGCTATATTAGGTATTTGATTTTAAACTAAGTTGTATTTGAAAAATATTGTAATCCATTGAAAATGCGTTACATTCGTCAGCGGTTTTTAAGTAGCTACGTTGAAATAAAATTTTTAATTGCAGCAGGTTGTTTGAGTTGTACACAAATTGTCGATGAAGAAATATTTAAGAAACATTAAATTGTGACTCATTTCAATTTTCTTCTTTTTATTTGAAAGTACAATCCTTCCGGTTAATAATGGAAAATAATTTCATTCAAATGGCTGCCTCGGCTGACCATGCAGTAGCCTACACCAGAAGATGCCGATTATGGCAAAAAAAATCATCTTTTCAGATGAAGCTCATTTTGATCTTGGCGGGTATGTAAACAAGCAAATTTGTCGCATTTGGGGCACAGAAAACCCGCACGCATACATTGAAAAGCCGACGCACCCAAAACGAGTCACTGTCTGGTGCGGATTTTGGTCCAGAGGCATAATTCGGCAATTTTTCTTCGAAAATGAGCAAGGAGTGGCCGTTACAGTCAATGGCGATCGTTATCAAGCCATATTGCACGAATTTTTGTTCACAAAAATTGAAGAGGAGGATATTGGCAACATTTGGTTTCAACAGGACGGCGCTACGTGCCACACAGCCGAAGCTACACTCGATTTCTTACGCCCTGTTTTTGAAGATCGCATTATCAGCCGCAGAGCTGATGTCGTTTGGCCACCTCGGAGCTGCGATTTGACACCGTTGGACTATTATTTGTGGGGTGCCGTCAAAGATAAGTGTTACGCCGACAAGCCAGAGACAATTGACGCTTTAAAGGATAATATTCGTGAAGCCATTGGTGAAATACAGCTGCACACAATCGATAATGTGCTTTAAAATTGAACCGATCGTGTAGGCTACTGCATGGCCAGCCGAGACAGCCGAGACAGCCATTTGAATGAAATCATTTTCCATTATTAACCGGAAGGATTGTACTTTCAAATAAAAAAAGAAATTTCAGAAAATATTCAGTATTTTTTTTTTAAAGCATTTTCATAAAAAAAGTTATTTGGCGGACACTTTAAATATAGCCAATGCTAGGCTATGTGACAAAAAAAGTTTTGAAGTTTTTTTGCAAGCCTAGTGTTTGTCAATATTAGTAGCCTCAAGCTCGGTATATCTACTTTGATAGTCCCTTTATCAGGACAAGAAACAGTTCAAGAGCTGCGCATGCACCTAGAATGATTCACTTGTATGTTGAGCCTTATGGCCCAGTGGTTTAATAATGATGAGGGGAAGCCATAAGACAAGAAACAGTTCAAGAGCTGCGCATGCACCTAGAATGATTCACTTGTATGTTGAGCTATATGGCCCAGTGGTTTAATAATGATGAGGGGAAGCCTCAAGGTACCATGCAGCTCTCTAAATACTCTCTCCTGATATGATATTATGCATCATCAGTTCTGTAATGAAAATGTTTGTAGTTCTTTGTATTATAATTGTAGCATTTTCAATAAAAATATAGCATTTATTGTGTCATTAGTTTGTGTCTTATCCAGCGGTAAAGTAAACGGTACTACTTTCCTAAAGCATTCAGTAACTCCATGGCCACAAATGGCATAATAAGAGCATTGATTAGGTCTGTTTTACTCATTTGGCTACCAATGTGAAAAGTGGTGGTGATGGTTTAAGACTGTATTGTGGCGTTAGAAGCGGGTCTATTTTATTTTAATGGAACATAAAATTGAATCTTCGTCGTCAATTTATCTTTTGTACGAATAATGACCTTAAGCATGCCGCTGATATAGTCCTTAAACCTATATAATGTCCCTCAACCTTCTCAAACAAGCAACGCCTTCTAAACCAACCGACCTCATTTGTATTCCGTATTTGTGGGATTTATTAGAAAAGAAGTTTAGAAACCATCAAGTAACTTGAAAATCTATGATGAAAATAATATAACCCAAGAATACACTGAAAAATTTGTCCATAGTATTTAAAAGAGGTTGGCAGACGCGTAGGCTACCCTGTCAGCTATTAAAAACGGCAAATTCTATAGATTGCTATAAGTCATTAATTTAATTTTAACCCTCTAAAATTCAATCAAAATTTTATCAATGCGGTTATTTTATATACAAGATTAAGGAAAATACCATGAAAAAATTTTAATTCATTTAAGCTTTAAAACGAAACATATATTGTTTTTTTTTATTGCAAAAGAATACATTACATTTTTTCAAATCCGGAGGTTAGCGTCTCACAATTCTAATATTAAATATTACATTAAATCTTTTTCGTATTCAATACAATGATTAGGCACTTCACTTGGAGGAAGTACCTGTACTCCTACTCGAGATGCTTTAGAAGGCTGTAGTATGTTTTATCGATCACTGTTAGTGATTGCTTTTTAAATTTTATTATCTAATTAATATATGTTAAAAGCGATAAAACCTGTTTCTTATCTTTCCGACATTTCCGCACCTTCAAAAGTGGCAACATTTTTTTGGTACGAACATTTATGTTCTTTAGACTACTGTTTCTTTTCCCTTTGGAAATTTACAAGTTCTCGAAATAAATTATATGATTTACTTGTTTTAGATCTAGTCTTAGCAGTCGTACACACCTGGACTCATTTTATATATATGCTCCTTTTACTCCTCTAGGGAGCATGAGGCCACAACTCATTCTATTCGTTCCAGAGAAAATTGCATAAATTTAATTCGCATAAAGCGGTACTCTCTCTTTATATAAAAACCAAAAATTCGTTCCAAAATCCTGAAGACCCGAAAAATTTTTAATTAAAAAATTAGAGTAAAATCGTACAAAAATAATCAACAATTAATAAATTAATATATGTATGTCTGTATCATTAATCTGTATTACTGAAACATTGTCCGCAACGTTTTAGAATTGGTGTAAAGTTCTTTCAACACTAGATGATACATATTGTCATCATATGGTAAAATATCATTTTCGACACTAGAATTTTCTCTTGATAAAAATTGTTTTTATGGATTTCAATTGTTTTTTTACTTACAAAATATGTGGTTTGACATTAAACTATGCAATTTTTAATTTTTAAGTTGCTGAGTACATATCAGTCAGTCCGCGTTGAAACATTTATGTTCTTTCCGTATCTGGATCCATGTTAACAATTTTGTAAATCATTACCAGTGCTTTCACCAATTTTTTTTGAGTTGTGGTGTTCAACATTCTCCTCGGAATCACTGTCTACACTATGCACGTTTATCCCATTAAACTAATTAAGTTGTTATCGGTTATTGGTTCTTCAGCTAATAATTCTTCTAAATCATCCTAGTTCAATACATTTTTACCAATTTCAATAATTATATAATCGATGGCGATATTTCACCACTACTATATGGCCATGTAGTTTCCCAGCATGCATTTATTTATATTATTTACTTTTATTTATTTATTTATTTATTATAATTAATTATAATATATAATAATATAATTATTAAGATATGAAACATTAAAAAAATAGCGCATAGCGCATAATTGGCCATTACAACCCTTCAGTCAGGATTACGGCCTAGCTTCTCACACCACTCATGTTGTGTGCGTTAATTTTATACGTGAGTGGCGGGACCTACAGTTTAACGTCGACTCCGAACGACAGAATTTTGAGAAACTTTTTCATGGCAGTTTATTTTACTCTCAGAGTTTTTGCCAGAAATCTGCTAAGAGGAAGTCGCCGAAGAAATATTTTTTTTCATATTTCATTTTTGATGTCTGACCTGGGATACGAACCCGGGCTTTTACGAATAGTAAGCCAACACACTACCTACTACACCATTATTTATTTATTATAATTATAATAATATAATTATTAAGATATGAAACATTAAAAAAAACATTAATTAAATATAAGAAATTAAATAAAAATAACAAATTAATATAAATATTAAATTTAAGTAAAAATATAATTTAAAGCAATTTAGAAAACTAACAATACTACACAAATAAATAAAAAAGTTAAAAGATAGAGAATCATAAAAATATAAAAAAGGAAAGAATATTTAACCGATATAATAACCAAGCTAATAACGTAAAAAACTGTTCATTAAGAGAACAATTTAAATAACTCCTTTTTGAACGTGTTTGCATTGCCTAATTTTTGGATGTAATTTGGTAGGGAATTCCAAAGACTTGTTGTGTGTATAAACAACTGTCGCTGTGACAGAAGAGTCCTGTACCGTTGTTGAATAATTTTCATGTCCCGGAATGATCTAGCAAACCTAATCCGACCTTATAAATATTCCGGCTGTCCCGTGTCAATAATTTTATGGAGTAAGATGAGGCATTTAATTTTGAGTTTCCGGTTGGCTTTACTATCGCAGTTTGCGAAAATTTCCCACACATACAATAGCACAAGAATTAAATAAGTTCCAGCAAGTTGCATACGAATTGCAAAAAGAGTTGAATCAATGACGGCCCATAAATTTCGAAGCATGCCGTATATTCTGCCAACAATTAATGTTTGCAGTCGCAGTTTAGAAATCGCTAATGCTGCCAGAAAAAATTGTTTAAAACAAATGATCAGTGTTTTTTATGTAGTATTTTTTAAAAGTGGAAACTATTTCTTGATCTAAAAGCTGAAGTTTAAGGGCTTAAGAATAAAATAACATCACAAATTTTAAAATCTGTTTAAAAAAGTTAATTTTTTATCGCCAAAAATTGAATCCGCGTAAAACGAGACCTAAGTATATTTACTGAATTAACCAATAACTCGACCTAGTTTCCCACACCACCAGCAATGTGTTAATGAGTGGCGGGACCTACAGTTTAAAGCCGCCTCCGAACGACAGATTTATGCCTAAAGGCACCAAGGTGTCTTTCCTTCTCCGGCAAAGTGAAGAACATCGTCCTCCTCATCGTCGTTTCTACAGCCGTCGTTACGGAATCCATTACTGCATTCTCAATTATGTGATAAGCCGTAGGTTTTTGTAGGGGATCCCAAATTATTGAATTTAATAAAGAGTACGATGGTTATGCCACAACTTTCCAATTCAACCGCTCTACAGTTAACTGGAATACGCATCATATCGTTTCGCTATCTTCGTGAGACATCGCCGACAGTTATTCATAGTCAGATTAGAATTTAGTACTTTGATGGCCAGGCGGCTATGTATGATAATATTTTGTCTGATTTTTGCTGTTGGACGCAGTCTGTATAACCAATACCTCTGCTTGAAAGACGCTACCGTGATTCGGCGGCCTTACGCACTGGGTTATTCCAATCGATTCCAACAGCAACAGTTTCATTTAATTTAGAGCCATTAGTGAAGATTGGTACAAATTACGAAGTGCATTACAGCATTCTTCCAGACTTCTTTATTTAGGATGGATGTTCCGAATTTAATTGCGAAGTATTCTTGAGTATTTTTTGAGAATCCTTGTGTGACCAGTATTTTATCCATCTTACCCCACAGTCGCCCAAAGGCACTTACTAATCCTAGTCGGCAGCTGAGTAGCTGAATTAGAATTATTTGGCAATTTATTTATCAACAACACTAAAGCATTCATGTTACAGGTGGCTGAGTTGTTTATACTTTTTTTCTATCCTTTCCTAACAGGTAATGCGTACAGGATATCTGTTACTTTCAAATATTTGAGATAAATTAAAATAAAAAGGAAATTAAAAATATTAAATTTTATTCAACATTTTTAATAATAGGAACACAAGTATAAGAAGAAGAAAAATTTTGAAATAAAATCAGTCGAGTTTAATTGTTTTTATGTTTGTATGTATGATACTTTGCTATTTAAAATGCCAATTGTTTTCAACATTATTTTACGGTTGTGCTTTTTATGACTCCAAACATATATTTTAAAGTACATATACAGTGTGCTAAAAAAATAAACAAATTATTTGTCGATTCCGCCATAGTTTACACCCTAAATTTTGAAATAAATTTGTTTACAATAAATAAGAAGTCAACAGTATGTATGTAAATAATTTTTAAATTAATTACATTAAAAGCGAGGCAAATGAACAACTTTATGATGCACTGTAATAATAAACACAGGCGGTTTAAACGGTGACGTACATACAGACACGACGTACGCTTTCATACACACACAACAACGCAAAAATGGGAATAGAAATGAACATTTAAAATGTTAAAAACAATTATTTTTTTTACAGCTGGGTGCCCCCGGAGCTATTGTTTACTCTCACTGCAATTCCTTTGTGACAATTGTTTCTTTGAGTCCATGGAGCATAGAAACCGAGCATCATATAAACGTTACTCGTATTAATATTCTGTCCCACTCTAACTCGCTACATACGCGCAACTTATTATTTTGTCATATAGCGTGCAAAAGTCCCAGTTGGTCAACCTTAGAAAACAACTCTTGCTTCAAAAATGTTTTATTCAAGTTTTGCAAAATTGTATGCCATTCAGTTTATTGTAATCATAAGTTTCATAAAAATTAAGGTTTCCTTAGGAATATCGTAGAATGGTCACAATCAAGCCATTTTTGTCTCATGCTATCTTGGCACTGTGTTCAAGATCTGCTCCTTTAGATTTTAGGCTAAAACCGAAACTGTCTCCTGATGGCGCAAATCAGTCAATGATGACATGGTTGGGAAATGATGAAAATGTTGAAAAGGTGGATATATCGGACTATCATCACATTTACAGTTAAATGTCAGGGGGTTCTTTGTTCGATTACCAAGCCTTAATACAAAGTAGATCAGTTAAGGATAATATGACTTGATACAATCATACTTACTACCATATTGTGCAGAATTAATACTACAGAGATAATAAAATGCATCGGATTATCTTCAAAGTGACAAAATCGATACTATAATGCATCAAACTTCATACGGGAAATCTTTAATTCTGAAGAAAGTGTTAAGAAACATTTAAAACAGTTTTAAATTTCAAATCAATTGTTAAACTTTCTCGGACTCAGGACTGCCCTGATAGGCTGACGAGTAGTGCGATGCTATACTAATATTAGAGTCGTGGTTTCGATCCTTATCACAGACTCTGGTATGTTATACTACACCAAGCAATAGGGTTGAGAATCGAAAAGGAAACTTTCCTCAAAAAGTTCAAGAAACATGGTATTATAAACCGTTTGATACTTGTCAGAGGATTATCGCGTCCCCATTTAAGCATAAAGAAAAATAATAATAAAATTTATTTGTAACGTTTTTAAAAAAAAATAAGTTTTGCAAAAGTAAATGAAACATTTATATGATGTTATAAATGATTGCCTACGATTTAATTGTTAAATATTATTTCATCTTAATGTTGTCCGCTTCTACGATTTAAGTAGTTCGTCTGTGGTGTCTAATTCTGGCTGCATACCAGAATTTCCATCAGTATGTCACCAAAAGCAACTGCATAACGTGTCTAGCCAAAGGCGATCTCCATAAAATTCCCATCTTCAAAAAACTTTCGGGATGTCTGAGATGTGCTAACCTCGAGTTGTAATTATCGAATTATTTAATTGAAGAAGTAATGTCAGTGTTACAACGGGACTTTATAAGACCCAAGTAAGTTGTGCACATTGAAGTGCTTGCAAATTAAATCTAACCTGACACATCTTTGATTGCGGGTTATGCTTATAATTTTTATTTTTATTCACCTATTTTTTTTTAATTATATGTATTATTATATTATACTAGCTGTAACCTGCGCGTGTTGCTGCGCCACCAACTAAAATAAATTTGAAGGAAAGACATTACACAAATATCAATTTAATTTTGAATCATTTTATTGACTTTGTTTCCCGTTGTCCAGATGATTCAGACGAACAGGCCTGAGTAGTTTCTAATCTCACTTCTCGTTGTTCAAGTGATTCATGCTCAGCGGCATGTACTCGAAGATTTTCCAGTCTCAATGCTAGTTGCCCGTCTGATTCTAAAGCTCGTAATGGTCTTTTCTTCCGTGCTCGAGGTGTAGGTCGACCATTTGCTTTCCGTTTTGAAGGCATGATTGCACGTTAACGACGTAGAAAATGTGTTAAATTTATTAGAATCTCACAATGTACTCAATCCAATTGAACCCAACAGAATTTTTAAAAATTTTCCAAAATTAAAATATTTCAAATTTTACAGGAATGAGTTATAGTAAATGTTATGACAATCATAAATGAAAAATGCTAAAATGTCTGGTATTTGCCCGATCAACACATGATCAAATGTATAGTTTACGATTCAATTCATTTTGAATAATCTTAGTGACGCCATCTATCGGCAATTAATCGCACCAACTTAGAAACCTCCGTCGACTTATGCGCAACAACTTTTATTTTGATTAATTTTCAATGACGCCACCTGTCTTAAATTGGTCATACCAAATTATAAACCTCATGCACAACAACTTTGCTAAAATTCATAAGAATGATCACATGCACAGTTTACGATTTAAATCATTTGTAGTAATTTTCAGTGGCGCCACCTGTCGGTCATATCAACTTAGAAACCTTCGTCAGGTCATGCACTACAACTTTGCTAAAATTCATAACATGATCAAATGCACAGTTTACCATTTAAATCATTTTTAGTCATTTTCAGTGGCGACCTGTCGGAAATTGGTCATACCAACTTAGAAATCTTCCCCGGCTTATGTGCAACAACTTTGCTGAAGATCATAGCATGAACACTTGCATAGTTTACGATTCTATTAATTACATACAAACAAACATTCATTTTTATATATATAGATAGAAGATATATATTTTATATTCATTAGAAAATATACTTTTATTAAAATAAGAAAGGTGTATGTTCTTTAATGCTAATATGAATCATGTTAGTCTCAATTAAACTAAGGCTACAGTTGCTACAAATGGTTGCCATAATACTATTTGAGGATATACTTAATAAGTTGGTCGGGCATTGTCTTAAAATTAGATTCTGTAATACAAATGTCGCCAATCCACTATAAATTAGAAAAACGTCTTCAACTGCACGGTGCGACAGTCAAAATACACCCAGCTAATGGCATAGTGTAGGTTGTGAGTTTTGTTGAGTAGAACTCTAATAAAATTTTTTGTATATTTCTCGAAGCCTCCAAACTTGTTTTATTTGGCAAAAACGATATTTTTAAGCTTTTCACACAAAATTATTGATTACCCAAATATTTTTTAACCTATTTTCAAAATCCATTTTTGAAAAGGGAGAGATGAGCCCTTATAACGGTATAAGGGGTAACCTTGAAAAAATTAATTTTTTTTATTTTCTTAAGTTTGGCCATTCTTAATTGCAAAATTTAATTATAAAATATGAAATAAGTGGTAACATTCTGAAAGTGCATTATCTTGTGAAGAGATTGGTACGTTGTTTGATAAAATCGAACAAAAATTACCGTAGTTATTATTTAAATAGTATAAAAGTCGTGTTATATTTTTTATGTATGTCATCTTATCAAATGAATTTTCAGTCCAAAAATTTTTGGTCGATCTTAATTTTCAATATTTATCACAAGATATATCAGATATATCGTGTTGTTCTCTCATCGATATGCCATAGTTATTAACGGTGCATAAAACCGATCTTATTCACATGGGTGGTACTTTTTCTGCTCCACCTCTTACAAAGAAATCAAAATGCAATCACAAAATCTTCTCATAAAATTTGGTTTCATGCGCCCATAGGTCTCACACATTTAGTGCTGCTGTTCATTGTATCCACGATAGAACTTTCCTCAAGTACTTTCTAGTCTCAAAGAGTACACAGTAAAATCCCCAATACTAAAGTGAGCA
The DNA here is from genome assembly GCA_958299815.1 of Sarcophaga carnaria. Taxonomy (NCBI): domain Eukaryota; kingdom Metazoa; phylum Arthropoda; class Insecta; order Diptera; family Sarcophagidae; genus Sarcophaga; species Sarcophaga carnaria. The sequence goes on along the minus strand of OY283152.1, from coordinate 85,483,605 downwards.
GAGCCACAGGTCTTTCATTAAGCGCTTCCTATCTTTAAATTTAAATTAAATAAAGTGTGTGTGAGAAATTCTGTATTCATTGATGTTATTATGTGTGGAGCGCATCTAAAATTTTACTGATGGTATGGATTACTGTAGCTCACTTGCATACACCTGCGACTTAAAACACTCACAAGAAAAAGTCTAAAGGGATCAAATCACACGATCGCTTCGGCCAGTTCACATCACCTCCATGCAATTCGCAAATCGGTCGTGCAGAATATCTAGTGTGGCACGAGCATGTAACATGCAGCGCCGTCCACACCTCATTTGTATTCAATCATCCAATTAAGGTCAAATGAAGTTGGTAATCATCGACGTATGTGGAGCGATGCCGCCGCCAACACAAAGCTATTACCAAATAGTAACATTTTCGAATACATTGGACACTTTCGGTTCTCATGTGGACTGATGCCGTCCCAAACAATTATGTTTCTTCATGTACCCATTCACCCAAAAGTAGGTCATATCGCAGCAAATTTTTCGATGAATATTAGGGTCAATTGCTAACTGCTTCAGAGTCCATATAGCGAACAGACGTCGTTTTCGATAGTTGTTTACCTTCAGTTCCTGGGTCACTTTGATTTGGAAGGATTGAAGCTCAATACACAATGCAAAGTCGTAGTCTGAAAACCAGTAATCTCTGTATTATCCACCACATTTTGAATAGCTCTTTGAATGAGATGATTATGGCGATCGTAAAACGGGAGTACAAAAAATAAAAATAATTTTAATATTTGCACTTGCAATAGACTGAAAATATTACAACTTATTTAGCATATGAAGTACCAGCAAGATCGTTGCTAACTGACATGGTTTAAAAGTACATGTTGGAAGATCTGATACTTGACGCAACCTGAACGCTGTACTTAACATGCGTCTATTTTTGAAATTTGTTAAGGACATGACCCACTCAACTGCTCCAAAGTTGAAACTACCTCCAATTATTAACAGTCCTCTAATTTCTTCGTCTTATAGTGTTTTCACACAGAGTGGTTTTAACGCAAAAGTTGGTTTTAAAACCTGGGTTTACCGTACAAAATTATTGTGTTAAAACCATCTTAAAACCTTTTTTGAACAGGTTTTAAGTAGGTTTTATGAAATACAACCTTGTTTTCGATGTACTAAATCAGAGCTACCAACAAAGAAATATTGAAAACAGCTGAAACAAACAAAATAAAAACAAAACAAATGTAAAAATACAAACAGCCGGTTGTGTAAAAACTGTAAAATTTTAAATAATGAATGAATGAATCTTAAACAAAAACAGCTGTTGCACAGTCATAAATGTCATGAATTTAAAACCAGGTTCAAGAAAACCTGTAGTGTGAGCACAAAATCAGCTGATTATGATTTTAATGCTAAAATCAGGTTTTAACTTTTGGTGTGAAAACATTATTATATTGATTTATAGTCCATTCAATCTCGTATTCCAAGCTTGATGTTGAAAAGCAGCTCTTCCAAAATAATACCGGACAGATTGCATGTAGATGAAAGCTTCCTATTCCCAAGCATCCATATTGCTGCCGTTTACCTGTCGATAATAGCGCCAAATGCTTATTCGATTAGAGTCTGATAAAATAGTGCATCAGCCGTGCTACTCTTGCGCATTTTTGCTTGGAGTATTCTGAAGTCAGCGTCTTTTTAGGCTCAAAGTTTTCACTGCTAATCAGCTATTGATCACTACTACTCTACTCTATCAAGAGCCCAATAAGTTTTCTCCGTAATATGTCGAATATCTGTAGTTACTATAAATACGTTATATAGATCTAAAATTATACACTTTCCAAATTAGTTGGGTTTGATAGAAAACATCGGTAAGTTCAATAAATTCAATAGATTTTGCACTCCAACAAAGTGCAAACTTTGATTTAAGATTTTAAATCTGTTATCTACTCCATTACTAAAGATTTGACAAATAAATTTTCGATTAAAGCTTAACTCATAAAGTCATTTTTATTATTAACGTTTTAAAAAAACATTGTAACAGAAATGGGGATTTGACGTTAATACAAAGTTTTGTTACCAGAATATAACTCAAATTGACTTTAGTCGGCTTATGCTGTTATTGATTAGGACCACAGAACCTGTAAAAATAAACTCATCGGAAATAAGTAAACATGGTAAACAGACAACAACAAATTGCCCACATCATACGGTAAATAGAATTACACAAACCAATGCGTAAGAATTTACAAGAAGTAATAAGACAAAGATCAAAAATCCAACAACAACATTTGCAAATCAAGATCGTGAAGTTACCGAGCATAAATTAAAGGCGGTATAAATAGAGCAAGGAACGATCTTGCCAGTGAGTTGTAAAAAAGGCGCGTTAAGCTCAGGGGTATTATAACACTGAAGAGTTTGGTCTTTGTTAAAAAGAATCGGGAATAAAATTTATAGCTCCGTTCTCCGTGTTCTTATATAAATATATAAAGGCTTTATTTATATGTATTAATATAAATAAAGTATTTATTCAAATAATGATCAAAAATATTAAAGTTCTTTTACTTTTAATTGCAATTATCAAATCAATACGGAACTATACCTTCCTAAATTTGTATTGTATTAAGGCAAAATACCAGGTATTTCGATTTTATTTTTGAAAAACAAATTAGACATGAAAAATGAATGGGAATTTATCATGTTCATCACAATATATATCAGAGAGTCTCCAATATAAGATCTTTAGTTAAATGTTAAAGAAGTTTAAAACGAAACCTTTAAACATTGAGAGAATGATTACATTTAAGACTTTTTGGTCAAGTGGGTTATTATTCACATACGTTTGCAAGCATATACAGTTGAAGCTTCACACAAAACCAACAAAAGCAGAAAATATAAACAACATGCTCGACTGCATGAACTTTTACTAAAAGGACCATTATGGTGGGGGTACTCATGTATTTAGAGTTCGTTTCATCATGTTTTTATTTCTTCAACTTTAATTTATTTATTGTTTTTGTTATTTCTGGAGTCATATCGCTAGTACGACGACTCTTTATTCATCTCCACTGCTTTCCTCCAAAAAACGATAATAATTTCTCAACAGGCGGAATACAAGATATGCTAAAGGTTGTGTAAACATCGAAAAAATTGAGAGTAAAAATTAAGGATATTATTTAAATTTTACATTTATTTTTTCAATATTTTTAGATTTAAAAACAAAATTAACTTTTAAGCAGCTCAACTTTGTATCGGAAAGTAGCATAACCATAAGATAATGACTTGGGATTGTATATTCAGTTGCATTCTTTTTTATTAAAACACCATGATTGTGGAGCAAGACCTCAACTAATGAGAGTGCGATTTGTCAGCAGAGCAAATAAGTATTGCAGGTACAAAATTAAATTTAAAATTGATTTCAATTTTAGTAAACTGCTGAAACCTATCAATTTTTTAATAGTACTGCCAGAAGACATTCGAAAATCAATGACAGTTATAAGTTGATTCCCTGCCAACTGTTATTAATGCCAACGGTGGCTACGCAAAATATTAAATGCTGCACCCTTAAATTATTTTCTTATTCGGTTTTATGTAGTCTACAGCTAGCAAAACACCTTTACAATACCACTTAGATTTTTATGTCCCTCTTATGACTTGAAACAATCTGAGGGTTTGATCAGTAGTGCTCGCATTTGCAATTGTAATTAGTTTTGATATCAGCAGCTTTTCAAATAATTTCGCATCTATTGATTATGCCTTGTAAGACTCTGAATTTGTTTAGTCCTTACCAGGGTTAGCTATTATTTTAACTGGAGCAACTTTCCACCCTTGATGGTAATATTCAAGTCGTAAAATTGCATTAACATTATAAAGCATAGCATCTCTACAAAATGTTTTTCTATTATTTATTCACATTCAATGGGATTTATAATAAGAAAAACAAATACTTTTTTAAATCGTTTTTATAAAAAGTACAAAGAAGAAGAAAATACAAGAAGTTTCTAGGGCCGAAAATCGCAAAATACAAGAAGCGAACGAAAAGCTATTTGCTGATGTACGAAAAGCTTCTCGAGCCGAAAACCTAAAGCTATTTGAAGCTTCTGGAGCCGAAAACCTAAAGCTATTTGAAGCTTCTAGAGCCGAAAACCTAAAGCTATTTGAAGCTTCTAGAGCCGAAAATCAGAAACTTCTGGCAGAGTCGCGACGAGATATTGAACATAGAATGGAAAGAATGCAAGCAGCGGTTTTGTCAAAAATTGAAAAGGAGCACGAAGCGACATCAGAAAAGATCAACAGCCTCCAGAGCCAGCGACCGGAACCAATACGAGTCGTATCCGAAAGTACCGGCAAGATAAAACCACCTTACTTTGATGGTAGCTCACCCCTATCCGTATTCAAGTTCCAATTCGAGATAAAAAAAAGGCTTTGGAACTAATTTTGGCGTTAAAAGTTGTAGCAGCCGAGATACTAGAGACCATGCCATCATGCCGTAGAAACAACTACAACGACTTAATGGTGGCGTTACAGCGCAAATTCGGCGACGAGAACAAACGAGAACTGTACCGCATGGAGTTATGGTGCCGAGCGCAAAAGGCTAATGAGTCACTTCAGGCCTTTGCAATGGAAGTCGGGAGATTAGTGCAGCTAACATACCCCGGAGAAAACCACCCGCTGATAGAAAACATTAAGACCGAGGCGTTTGTGAATGGTATACGCGACCCTGACATTAAACTAGCGGTATGTTCTACACAAAAGACAACCTTTCGCACTAACCCAAGAGACCGCTCACACAATTTCAAGAAAACCAGTTAACAAAATGCGAAAAATGGAAGTAGTGGGGAAATATGAATGGCTTTTAACTAAAATTAAGGAGATAGTGAAGCAAGCTTTGGAAGAAAACGGACAAAGGGCTAAACCTAAATGCTTCAACTGTGGAAAGGGTGGCCATTTCCAAATAAACTGTAAAGCGCTACGGAAAAGATCAAGACTGGTCTCCCCAACAAGACAACGTGCCATTGCTACGAGTAGTTCCAAGAGAAGGCGCGGAAAGACTGGAAATATCGAGGATCATCCTGTGTCCAAAGTACCGAAAATAGAGGCTAACATTCTAAGCGAACAGTCTCCGGACACTCATACGGCAAAAGGAAAGACGGCAGCTGGAAAAGCCAGAAGAGAACGCAGGAAAATTAAAGATACCTCGGAACTATCACCATCAACAAAACAAAGAAGCATAAAACAAGGAAAGGCGAATGCTCTCTCAAGCCGATCTCGTAATTTGGAGCGTAATCATTATGTAAAATCTAAAAAGAAGAAGGAATCCACCGTTGTTGTTCGGCGAATGCAGATCGAAGCCAATGAAGACTAGTCCGAAGCACAAAAGAGTGACCCAATACTGGCGAAGATAATAACAGCTAAGGAAGAGGACAAACGACCTACCAGCAATGAGACATCCGGAGAAGGTCCTCTTACAAAAGCATACTGGGCACTATGAGACAGTTTACGGTTGATAAACGGATGCTTATATCGACATTGGGAAAGCGCTGATTGCAAGACCTTATCCAACCTATTAGTAGTGCCTTCCTCCAAGACCAAAGAACTGTTAAAGGAGTCCCATAATGGAGCCAGCGGAGGACATCTGGGAGTGACAAAGACGCTGGAAAGGCTAAAACGACGTTTTTATTGGGTTGGATGTCAGCAAGCAGTGGCGGATTTATAGCAAACTGTACCCAGTGTATTGCATCTAAAGGTCCAGTAAGAAGAACTCGAGGTCAGCTGCAACAGTATAACTCGGGCGCACCTTTGGAGATAAAAGCGATGGTCAGTAATGGCATGAAAGCCAGGTATGATCGTGCAGCAAACACGGACGGTTTCCATGAAGGACAACTGGTACTATTCTACAACCCAACGCGGAAGAAAGGATTATTCCCCAAGTCGCAAAGAAGCTGGGATGGGCCGTATAAAATAATTAAACGGTTAAACGATGTCGTGTACAGTATACAGAGAGCTGGCAGCCCCGGACAAAAATGAAGGTCGTACATAAAGACCGACTGGCAAAATATGGGAGTAGAGATAATGAGCCTATTCAGGACGAACAGGCTTAAGTGGGTGGCAGTGTTACATAAATCGAAACGACCTAATATTGTTTAACAATAAAAACGATAAACAAAAGCTACCAGCTACACCAACACAAAGCCGCACGATACAAACACACACTAACACTAAGTATACAATGAACGTGTTGGTTATCTAAAGCTGCACACACATATATGTACAACGAACCTGATGGACAACTTATGCGAGGTACACAAACAATAATGTACTAGCAATAGAATTCTCGAGAAGGCGAGAACAAGAACCTTCCACGTCGAGAACGTTCATCATACTGATTACGTGCGTATATAAAAGGGCAAGACAAGGCAAGCAGTCAGTCAGTTATAATTCAGTCAGTCTTGTGTGAAGACGCGTTGCCGTTTGAACGTACAAGTGGTATTGCTTGCAAAAAGGTTGTAAGCAGAGAAGATCTAACGAACGATTGTTAGTGTTAACGTGGACAGAAGTGTGAAATAGAATAGTGTACAAGCAAATTATTGTTGTATCGTTAAGTTGTATACGGTGGCACACAAAAGTAGTGTAAAGAATAAAGAGAGTTTAAGAGAAAATAAACACATATTTGTTTTTACTTGGTTTGCAATTAACGAACCCATATTTAAACATTTTTAAAAAGGTAAAAACGTAACAATATATATATGTATGTAAATAATAGATTTTAATCTTTTAAATGTGCAAAAACTTAAAACTATAAAATTCTGTTCTCTATTCACAATACGCACTCTAAACATATTTACACTTTTTGATTGCATTTGACTTCCAAAATGGAAATCATTGAGATGGGAATAAGAAAAGAGTACATATTCTCGTTGTTGACTTATTCCAATTCTAATCAAAAAAATCTATATTTTGTTACCAGAACTAGACTGATGAAATAAAACGTGCTACATTTATTCATATTCATGAGCCAAAAGACTTTAATTTGTTTCTTAAATTGACTCGCACACATTGTTATATAAGCCAAGTAACCAATTGATTTTCAAACACAAAAATTATTTTCATGATATACTGATGTAGGAGGATTAAATTTTTTTATGAGTTGATCTATTGTTGATTCGGATGGATTTCGGAACATAAGGATTCGATTCGTGGTTGCTGATGAGCTGTCCAAAGCACAGGTGTAGGGTATTCCAATTGAATCAGTTTAGTGCGATATTATCTACACTTGACACAGAGTGGTTCAACCTAGTTGGCAGTAGGACGATACAGCAATATTGTTAGACTCTGCTTGACACGTATGGATAAGAAGATGACAAACTATTTTCTGTTTTTAATTCCTACAAGCCACTGTTCTGTTGGTAGGCATGCCGAAAGATTATATGAAAAGTTTTGACTATCGGCACAACGAGATTTTTACGTCTGTTTCAAGGATCTGATACTCCAAGCCACTGTCAGCAGTTCAGTGAAATCAGTTGCCATCTTGGCAGTGAGACAACTGAGAAAAGTAATAAATTGTGTGAACATTATCAAGTAAGATTAAAGTGAATTGATGGAATAGAATAATGAATAGAAAAATTAATAATTTGATCTTTACATCGGAGTCTCGGTCATTCTCTTCTGCGCATTCCCTTGGGTACATATTCGAAAGATCATTTCGCCAAAGCATCTTTATCTTCATACGCATGAAATGTCCTAGCCAACGTAGACGCTGTACTATAATACTTCTAATGTCGTCGATGTCAGCATAAAGCTCATGGAGTTGAAGATTAATTCCATGTATATACTCGTCTACAACCACCATATACCATATACCCCACGGCACCGTATATTTTTTTTCTCAAGAACTGCAGGTACAGCTTATCTGAAATCTCATCTGGTATTCGGAAATGGTCCCTTCCTATTCTGACTGACTATCTTGGGTCAATTAAAATCATCCTGCAAAACCTTATCAGCTGTTCAGGAATACCAAAGTCATACATGCCAGAAATTATGTACAGGGAAAAGTACACTGAGACTACAAACATTGGGCATGGGTTCTTCAACAAAAAACTCCCATATTAAACAGTTCAGGGGGAAAAGCATCGGCACTAGTTCCTTTGTTATTTTTAAGTCAGGATATTATCGTTCTAACCTCGTCTTGGCTAGGTGAGTCACATTCATCACCGTTATCTACAATTGAATCAGAGGCATCTTTATCGCCGCTACAATTGATATAAACAGTCTTGATGAGTGGCATTGCCAGATTTTCTTTTTCGTCCCTGCAGGTGTAAACATAGAGTTTTCAATTCCAATTTCTAAATATTTGGCAAAGTTTTCGAACTTCGTTTCAATACCTCAGGTTGTGTGCGTCTTGTTATTACGGTTTGCAGAGTTTTTTCACTGCGATAACTACGCGATATTCCTGCCCATACCATGCGTTTCTTGTAGATTTCCAAAAGCCAAGTATGGTTGTAGCTGTACTTACCTACGTTTTTAAGAAAAATATGAAATCTCCTTTAACCTTTTTAGAGATTAAATGGAAATAGTTGAGAAAAGTTCAGAAAATATTACTTTGAGTTAATTTAACCTGTTGATTCAGAATCTGAAATCAAGTTATGTGTAAGTCGTCTTACCTGGCTGCCAGGTGATGTCCAATAAATTGTACAAAGTTATTTACGATGCTGTTTCTCATTAAAACAAGAGTAATTTAATAATAAAACATGTAATTATAAGTGTAATTATGTGATAATTTATAAAGTTTTACGGCCTACACAGGGTTAAACCTTACATTTTTGCTAATAATAAAATGGTCCATTTTACATCTACTTGGATTTGTCTTTCCAGAAGTTTGCTTTTTTTTAATGGCTTCCTATAACAAAAAGCATTGAAAAATTAGAAATTTAACCTATACGTTTATATGCTATAGTCTTTGAAGAACGGTATTGAAAGCATGAAAATTTCAATGCCCAACATATTGGGCAAAACATCAGTAAGAGTTAAAATATTTATTTGCATATGAACACATAGGACAGAATATTTTGTAATATATGAATGTATTTCGGGCAGTCTCTTGTGGAATGCAGTTAGTATTCATTTCAACTCCAACAATCGTATTCATCTTAGATTAAAGCAACAGTATATTCAAGTATAGATCAAATGGGTCGAAAAAGGTTCCTAAATAAATGTTTCTGCATATGCATACATAGGCTGCATTCCAAAATGTATCAATACAAAGTTTGTATGCAGTTCTAATACTGTATATAAACTACGTAGATATGCAAAGTAACCAAACAATGCATCAACTATAAATCCGATGCCTGATTAATTTTATTTAAAAATACACATTGACGACGTTTTGAAATAGAATACATTGTATATATTTTGTACAGCGGCATTATGAAACACGATACTTTGTTCAAACACAAAGCAACTAACATTTTGGAAGGCAGCCATACATTTAGGGCATTCACAATGTGCGTTATCATTATATATTGTTATGTTGTTACCCTTTTAAAAACCTTTAAAATATGAGTTCGTAGATTGCAAATTATATATAAAAATAAATTTGTGTTTAGTTTTAAATCAATTCTTTATTGTTCACACAATTCCGTGTGCCACCTTTCACGACTTGATTTAAACAACAACAATTTGCTTTAATTGTTATTCTTCTTTACACTCTTCCGCGTACACAAAAACAATTGCTTAATAGATCTTTATAACAGAGATCTTCAAACCACAATTATTCTCTTCACACGCAACGTGTCTTCACACAAGACTGACTGAATTCTTTTTGATCCCGTTGCCTGATTTGTCTTGCCTTTTATATCGCTGGGTAAACAGTCTGATGAATGCTCTTAAAGGAGAATGAGTGCCTTCGCAGAATCTCTATAAATGTAAGCATGTTGTTTACGTTATTGTTGTTTGTGTTTTTCTTTTATGTCTGTCCTTGCAGTGTTGTTGTTGCTTCTTGTTTACTTGTTTAACCCCTTTTTATACTGATGTTGTTGCTACATTTTTGTTTATTCGTTTGATCATGTAAACAAGTACTTTGTTTTTGTAGTTTTTGTTTATTATTTTAATGTTAAACGATAACACAATTTCCATTTTTGTTACAATATTGTCATAATGGGAAGGAATATTATGGCCATTATTAAATTTGGGTTTAGTAAAAGGTAACTTTAGCTAAAGTGAACTTTAAAGTCATCTATAACTTTTTTCAACAACCTACAGATAAAATAAAGTTAACTTTTTCAAATATATGGCAGTCGGAGCAATGTCGATAACATTTGCCAAATTAAACAAGTTTTTTTTTAAAGCGAAGTGGCAACGACGGCCTTCTTTTTTTGTTGTGTTTGCTCGTTTTGTTGATATTTGAAGTTGCCGTATTGAAAATAGGACATAATATGGCAAATTCAAACATAAATTTCAATTCCAGATAGGTTGATCTTCCCTTTATTTTAATGCTCACTTTTACCTTATAGTCCACTTCTAATAGGCTCTGTGGTACCGAATCACCAGACCACATATTTGGAATCTAAACGGCGTTTACATCTCAGAAGTAAATTCTTACTAAGTAATAAGAAAATCGTTATGCGAGCAGCATCCAGAAGTTTGCTAAGGCAACAGGATTGCGGGAGATACTCTTTATAGGCTGAGAGGACAATCTATACGTGTTGAAGTTCATAAGTTAAGTTTCTTGTCTTGTGTCTCATATTTTGTGATAAATCGACGTAAATGCAGCTAAAATGATTTATAGTCTACGGACATCTTTTCTTCATACTTTGCATTTTTCTACCAATATTACAAATTTTTCTTCAATATTTTTTAATACTTCCTGCCCTTGATTTCTTTGAATTCAATTTTAGAATATTGATTTCACTTGACACTTATAATGTTATTGTTATATTTGTCCTATTCTACCTGCTGAATTCGATGCGTTTTTCTTATTGTTGAATACTTTATTTGAAATATTTTGCTCCAGACATTCAACTTCAGTTGTAATGAACTTTATTGTCTTCGTCTTTTTACCAGTAAATACTTCCCATTACGTGTCTGGTTTGTTATCTCATTTCCGTGTTACTCTTTTTCCTACTTGTTTTCCATTTTATTTTTATTCAGTTTCTTTCAATAATTTTTATACATTGCTGCTGCTTCTTCTTAAATATTTCCATTGTAAAATTGCAATTGAGTTGCTTTTTATCTCCCTAAGTTATTATATTTTTTTCTTTCTACACGGATATATCAAAGTGCTTAGTGTGACCATCTATCATTTGTGTTTAAACATGATTTCATTTTCTTCTAAAATAAATAAAGTCGGTCGACTAGGCACATTGACACTGAATTTAATTTTTACTGTGCAAATAAATAAAAAATAAGTAATGAAAAGCAAACTGGATCCATCTGGTTGGTCACATTGAGCCCTAAATAATGTGAAAAAAAAGAAAAACGATATGCAAACCAAGCCAAGTAAACCAACAACTGGAATTAATTGCATGACTGCAGGACGCCTAAACGCAGCATGGATGTGACCAACAATGGTATCCAGAGAACAATATGTTCGAGACAACTTTTGTTTTTTATTAAATGAATCGTAGTTTGGTTTTGACTTTTAATTACGTATGCATTCTGGGAATTAAAAAAAGAAAACAAATTAAGAACAATTGTTATTAAAATATAGAAAAATTTGCCTCTCCCATTAACGTACTTAACCAGAGCGCAGAGGTAACTACCGAACGAAAGATAACAACACCATAATTTAATTTAATAATTTATTTTTTTTATTATTTTTCTTCATAAAAATAAGTTATCAAATCTTAACTTTAATAAAGGAAACTAATTTTTTACACCACGAATATAATCAGCAACAATAAGAATTTAAATTTAAATGCAATTGTTAAACTGCATGAAAGTGACAACTGTAACGTCCATCTTTAGAGTTCAAGATGTTTCAAGCCAAAGAATTTGCGTAGAGTTGCAGCTTTTTCAATTAATTTTCACAATATTTTGCAATCTCTGCTTTGACCGTTGGCACGTTAAGGACCTTATTAAAACTCGAGTTTTTAATAAACATCAACTGCAACTGTAACACGACGCAATACGTGTTTTTTTGGAATGAATTTCAAAGCAGTAGCCAATTAATTTGTGCTTACTTAGCTAGTGCAACTTAGCTTTTATGTCCAATTTCCATATCACGCATATATCGAGGTGAGTATCAATATATTATGCGAAAGGGTTGTGCCACGGTATGGGTATTTATTCGAATAATAAACATCTAGAGTCCCTAGTGGGAATCGAAACAGTGGCACACATATTTACTCCGATTATAAATATTAACTTAACATATACTCGTACATACATATACACTAACAATATTTCTTCTAAGATTCAAATCTAGAATCCTTGAGGGTTGCCTGCGCAGTGAAATTGTTGTTTAAATATTCACAAATCCTCTGGCTTCAATATTCGATCCAATCTATTTTAGAATGATAACAACCAACAACCTCGACGTCTTCCTCAATTCACAGTATGAATTGAAGGCATAGCACTTCTCGGAAACTTGGATAACTGCACCATTTTTGCCTCCTCTTCGCTCTCTAACCTTTGTGTCGTTTCACCGCCAGGTACGAAAAGGCGCGTTGGACTGAGCTCAATGGTTTCTATTGGTATTTCGGTTGGCAACTGCTCCCTCAAGCAAAATGTTGATGCGAAGAAAGAAGTCTCTACTAAAACATTTTGATTAAGTCAAGCCACAAATTTTGGTTTAATGAGACATTCAAACTTGCTGCCCGATCTATAGAAGAGGCATTAAAAAATTGACGCAATAACAACTGTGAGCAAACTGATCTGTTTCGCAGTACTGAGACGGGGATAGCTTTTTACGACCAACACCTTCGTACTAAAGCTCTCTGAGAGAGAAGAATAATGCAACTGCCCTTCCCTTATAATGATATTCACTAGCCCCGTTGATAAGCTAACATTTGAACTGAAATATTGGGAAATAATTCCAACCTACAGGAAAGCAAACAACTACTACCCGAACTCGAAATGGTATCACTAACAGTGATTTGCGTATTTTTTCTTGCTTACGCAGTTAAAAGCATTCATATGGTTCTGAATAAAAAGAAGTCTGCTTCTGTAGCAGTGTTCTCATATCGATGTAACGCCAATCCTCAAAAAGAGTTCCTGAGAACTACCAACCAATAGTAAGATTTTCCACCCTATCACCTATCATTTTCATCTAGTAAAACAACCTAATTAGCGACAGATATCACGGTTTTCATAGGGCCCGTTCTACTGATGAGAGGTAGAAATAGTCTATTTGACCGTTTGATGGCAGCGAGCTTGTGGCTCTGAATATTTCCAAAGCTTTTAACAGTTTATGTTACGCCATCTATCGAAAATTATGGCTTTTGGTCTTGGTAGTTACTTCTCTCGATTTGCATTGAGCTTTCTCAGGGATCGCATTATACGGGCTGTTATAGATGGGAACAGATGAGTTCAGGTTAAACTTAAGGATACCACAAGGTTCTGTTCTATCTATTTCTTTGTTTCATTACCGATCTTCTTTCTCTAATTCTACTCTTTTGCAGATGACATCAAAATTTGTCATTCATATTCTTTTAATGATAGGCCGTGCATTTTGGAGATTGAGGCGAAAAGGCTTAATATGAATGACGCTCTCACATTCGGCCAGCAGCCAATCTCCGAATGGAGTCGAATGAATAAAGTTAATTTTACCGCGTTAAAGATCCAATGTTGTTTATTGACACACAAGCGCAGCAATAATTTTGGCTCTTCTGTAGCAAGTATCAAAAGAAGTATTCAAATGCTTCGGTTTCTTAAGGCGATGCAAGAAATAATTCACTTCATCTGATCTTCTTATTATTTACACACAACTCTTATTTGGGGGCCGGAGACTAAAAATTTATTTTAGGTTTCTCGACCTCGTACAGAAATGTAGGGTACCCATCATATTTTCTTATTAAATACTTGTCTTTCTCGCATCGTATATCTGTGGTCGACTTGCCAGTGGATCGCACACTGCTTTACGTAAAGATTTTATTCTTTAGCCGCATTATCCGTATGTGAAAGGGAGTTTCAAAAGAACTTTTCTGTTACTTACAATATAACTTCAACCTAAAAATAAATTAAATAAATTAACCGTCACGCATAATCAGGAAGAGCACTCCCCATATTTGGTGACCCCGAAAGAGAATTGGAAATAAATAAAGGAACTCAATAAAAACTGCGAAAAATTCCGTAACAGAAAGCGTTCCTAGTTAACTCAACGAACTCGGTCAGACCTTGCCAGTGCGCAGCATCGTGAGGAGCGTGTATTTGAATACTTGGCGTGCAAATATAATGAAAGAGAAAACTTTCATTCTAGTTCAAATCTTGAACACCTTTGTAATCAAATATCTTAACCTGAAAATAAATTAACCGTCACGTATTCTATTATCGTATAATCAGGAGTAGCGCTCATCACAATTGGCAATTAAAACATTATCAATATAAAACACATCGAGAAAGCGCGTTTTGTTTTATAGTAATCAGCTTTAATATCATCGAATGATGACAAACTCTTACTTTGGCTTAGATAGAACCGATGTCAAATACACTTTTGTTAGAAAAATAGTTTGTCCATATCTCAAACGGCTATCACAGTGTGTTTATCATTGTGTCACTATCATACATGTCAAACTTAATCTAACCTATATTTATTTAAATGTCTCAAAATCAGAAAGTATGTGTTACTGGAAATTTACAATTATTAGACGCTAAAAAAAGTACTTAAACAAATCTGTATGCAAATGTTAATGGATGTGCCGTTTTAAGTTACGCCCCTGTAAAGAGAAATATTTTAATTTCTTTCCTATGTTTTCTTCTAACAATTACTCATAAATTTCTTCAATTTCAGCAAAAAGAAAAACAAAACAAGAATTGAATTCTGAAGCACCTCCATAAAAACAATATACCCACAACGATTCTTTGGTTGTGTATTTTACACATTTTGCCTGAATATGATACATCCATGAAAGTATGCAATGGGAATTATTAACATTCACATACGCACTCATATGTGAACTTCGCAGAACAATACAAATAAACAACCATTCCACTTACTTTAACAACAACCACAAAAGAGGAAGAAATGATGGAAATACAAACACACATGTAAATGGTATAAAAGGATATGATTGTATATATGAGACCATTCATAACTCATCTTTGCAATACGGAGTATGATGATAATGATGATGATGACGATGACGATAATAACGGTGGGTAACACTCCAGTTTGTTCCTCACAATTTCCTGGATGCCTCTTTACCGTAAATGTTGCAGAAAGTTAAGGTTTTTGAAATTTCTGAAGGGCATACTTTAGTGGTCCATGTTTTAACTGCATTCTACACAACCTATCTCACTAGCAAAATTTTTCATTATGAGACTACTTCGTCTATAAAAGCAACGAAAAATGACTCCAGCTGGGAGTAAATACAAATTCACAATCAGAAGGTGGTGACAGCTAATTAGTAATAAATTGTTATATTTTTCTATTATAACTAAATTATTGCATAAATTGTAATGGATGAATGAAGCGCAGCCTCTGGTTGTTAACGCGCTGCGCAATGTCCATGTCGTTAAGGAGCTTCTACAGCTCATTAATAGATCGGATGTGAAAATCATCGCCAATTTGCACTAAACCGAAAATCTTACGTAAGATTTTTCTCTCAAATACTCTCAAGGCTGCTGTATCGGTTAAGTGTTTCACAATTTTCTTGACATAAAATGTTTAAAGAAGGGTATTTAAGTAATTTATTTGGGTTCAAAGCTCAGAAAAATTCAATAAATTCTTGATTAATTGAACTTAAAAAACTTAAATTGCAGAACAAAAGGTGTCAACTATCGAAAAAAAAATGTTATGTAAAAACGTCTTGAAAATTAAAAAACTTTTTAAGGGGAAACAATGTTAAGTAAAAGTTGAATATTTTATATGACAAAGTTTACACGCAAGTTTTTACCGTCACTGATAATCCTTCGTAAGTTACTGAAGAGCACAATTTTTGGGGATGTTATGCCATCGAATCGCTGTAGTATAGCAGGTAATGTATTGACTTAGTAGACGCAAACCCGTAGTTCAAACCCCAACTCTCAAACAGTTCGAAAAAAAAAACGAAAATCGAAAAAATTATTTCTTCGGCGACTTCCCAGAGAGGCAAGAACCATGAAAAGTTTTTAAAAACCGAACCATTTTTAAATCGTAGGTTCTACCATTCCATAGCACACACAAAATCCTGACTAAAGGGCTATAATGACCAAATAAGTATACAAAAATTGCACCTAAAAGTATGCTACAAATACTGACTCTATAGCATTTAAATGCCGTCTTTATTACAGAAGAAGAAAAGTTGTATTCCTGACTAAAGGCCTATAATGACCAAATAAGTATACAAAAGTTACACCTAAAAGTATGCCACAAATACTGATTTCAAAGTTTCAACAGATATACAGTCAGTCAAACGACTGTCTCAATGTTTAGCTATTGTTAATAAATATATTGTTACTTTATTACCTTTTTAAAAACATTTAAAATATGAGTTCGTTGATTGCAAACAAAATAAAAATAAATTGGTGTTTAGTTTCAATTAAATTCTTTATTGTTCGCATTATTTTTGTGTGCCAAAAATAGTGCGTCTTCACACAAGACTGTCTGTATTCATACTACTCGTTGCCTGCGTTGTCTTGCCTTTTTATATGCCCACGTAATCAGTCTGATGAAGTTTCGAACGTTCGGGGTTTCGCCTTCTCGAGAACTCTATCGCGACTTCATTATTGTTTGTGTATTTTGTTCACTTTGCTTGTTGTTGCGTTCTCGCTTACTTGTCTATCTACGTTTCTTTCATACTGATGTTGTTGGTTTACTTGTAACAAGTTCGTTGTATTTGTTTGTGTAGCTTTTGCTCATTTAATGTACACTGTTTCCATTTTCGTAACAATATGTACAACAACAAAACAATGGTCTCATACATTCTGATATTTTGTCCATTTGCTAATGCAACTTTTATTTAAAACTACAATTCAACATATTTGTTGTAATCTTTACCGTAAGAAGTCAATTTAGACGGTTTGTTGAGACTAATTTTCTTCATAAATTCTAGGACTAGTTTCTACACGGCGCGGCGTAATGTCCACTACATTTTTGCAGTTTTTGAGTGTGTACAATACAATACCACGTTATTAGTAAAACGGTCCACAATTCATACTAGTCTCCAGGAGTAAAGACATCAGCTCATTTAAGAACTCTCAAGAGGTGTCAGATAGATTGGGCTGGCGATCAATACATTTCTTGTGGTTGTCATAGAGCCATTTTTTGTGAGCTTATCTATATACACATGATGTTCTATATCTGCCGTATATAACCCGGATGTTGTTACAGTGACAGGTAAAATAGTACTTAAAATGTCTACACAGGATTGAGCAATCATCGTACTAAGATTCGGTAGATTATTTCAACCCTTTTAGCCGCCATAGAATCCCATACCATCACGGATTCACCGGCGAACTTTAAAGTTGATGTGACTTATTTTGATCGCCAAAAATGGCATTACAGATGACAACTGACAATCAACATTCAAGTCATTCATTAAAAAAAAAATATTAAAAGTTTATGATTATTTATAGATATTTATAAAAGGCTCATAAATATTACAGATTATTTTCAGAGCTGTTAGGAAGTCTATACTTCAAACTCTTATCATATTGCTACGTTTTTAAATTTTGCATATATGCATGTATTTGTATCTGGATTTGAAGATTGCAATTATAATAAAAAATAATTTACTTTTGGTCGTTGTTTGTTTCATTATTTAATACATCCTTTATTTAACAACACACTTCTGCTGCTAGCACTACGCTTACAATTTTATTCATGACCAGTATTAACAAAGATCAATCATTTCGGTGTATAGTATCACTGCATTTTTTAATACAACTCTAAATAATTAATCACAATCTCACGCCTTGCCACTGGCTGACTGACAGTACCGTTATTAGCTCTATTTGTTGTGTCTTATCTCACGATCTCTTACAAAATTGTTGTTGTTGCATTTAGTTTTCTTTTCGAAATTTCCAATGCATTCCTTTGTGTAATTCTGTGTCCCTTACGATGTGTGCATTCGGTTTATATATGTGTTGTTGTCTTGTTTACATATTTCTATTTAGTTTGTTTTTACTTTTTTAATCTTCGCAACAGCATCGCCCTTTAAGCATAGTCGCCCGGAATAGACACCTTATTGCCATCCCCATAAAATGGCACTTCCCCGACGCATGCGACTTCATTTTAAATATCGGGTTATAATGCCCTTAAACTTACATCACGTCCTTTAATCTTCTGACTACATTATATTTAGCATTACAGTAGGTCTGTAATTCGCAAGATAGCCCCTTGCTTTATTGAGGGCTGCTCGTCGAAACCAGTTGACGTTGTTTAGATCCTTCGGACTTGACTGCTCCAGCACTTAGTTCGTTCGAGTCTTCCTGTTTCACCTCGTAGTCAAAACTGTCACCTATTGTTGGTCTATGTTTGAGACCTAATTTTAAGTCTACATAAGTCTACTGAGAATACAAACTTGTGAATCGTGCATAGCTGACCGGTATTCCGAAAGGAACTGCGGAATATGCTTGTTTTAATCGTTTAATACACTTTTCGTGTATTAAATCATTCCACCACTTCGTATCTTCTAGTTACTGTGCCGAATAGAAATTTAGAAACAGATAGAGGCATTTTACAACTGGAACAGGCGATCCATATATCGAATAATACCAACTCCAACTTTAAGCACACTGGTTGTCCTTGACGGTTTTGAAGACAGCGAATTTCTTCTCCGTATTTTTTCTTAGATAGAAAATTCCCCAATAACGTTGTTTTGTCACGCTCTTCTCTCCGCAATGTCCTCAATATTGTTTTCAACGCCTTCAACTTTGTTTGCAACAGCTTCTGCTTCATTTTCCCTGCCTTCAGTTTCTTTTCCAATTTTTTTGAATTCTTTACCTATCTCCTCTGTCTTTGTCTTTTCAAATTCTTCGCTCTACAGACTTCTCTATCGCTTCTTCAATGTTAGCTTTAATATTTTCCTCAAATCTTTATAACTTTATTTTTATTGCAGCTATATACATTTCATAAGCGGCTTTATTTTCTTCCTTTATGGCAACAAGCATAGACGGAAAATCTAAATTACCACCCACTGAGTGAGTTCAAAGCTCGCTTTTCTCTTCATCTTCAAAGTCATAGACATTAAGTCGATAACTCGCTGTTGGAAGCCCTCTATCAAGCTCAGGTCGTTTTAGTCCGCCTACCTTTTCATATTCGTCTAAAAATATTTCGCAACAATAGCAAAGTAAAAATACAATGATTGGCAGAGTATATGCACTGTACAAGTTCAAATTTATAAATTTACCCGAATGATGTTTTTATAATTGTGCTAATTAGTAAGACATAACTGTAAATAATATTTCTACACTCAATGCTATGCATGCATCCGCTATATTCTGCCGACACATTTTTATGTTGCTATCATAACATGGAAATATATACGATACGATACGATACTATATATGCATGTACATTCTCGTATATACCCCCAATTGCTTATATTTGTTGCGTCAATGTTCTCTTTAAAACCACAAGTTTTACCCCGCAAAATTGCATTGTATGTAGCATTGAAGAGAAGAGATCAGCGAACGTTTATTCTCGTAATACCTTTTGAATGCACACACAATATTAAAACTCACACATAAAAATATGTGAATAAACAAGGATTGCCAACAAGGATTGAATTTTCTTAATCGAGGGATTCAAGATTTTTTATCATAATTATTAATTTTATTCATATTTCGCATATTTCGAAAGCATTTGGACCTGATGTTAAAGCAAATGATTTAAAAGTGTAGGAGATCCTCATGATCAAGTTAAAAGACGCTTTATATTTTATTTATTTTGTTCATGAAGATATTTATTTTTTATTTTATTTGAAATTCACATTTAATTTAACTTTATGAAAATAAGTCCGCTTACTTGCGCAAGATAAAATTGAACTCGAACAATACACTTTTTTTAAATCTTACAAAACCTGTTTGAAATAGATCTCTACAAGTGATATCTCCAAAGGCCTTGAATTTACTTCTTGTAATAAAAGGAATTAACCGTTAGGTATTTTAAACATTTTTAGTAAACAAGTGACGATGTAAAAGGAATAATTAAATATAATTTTGGAAACTTAAAACTTTTGTAGGATTTGCGGTCAATGTTTTTTCACAGTGTAATAGGTTTGGGGGAAAAATCGCAAACAAAAGGTGATATCCACTTCACTTTATTATCGTATTACTATCCTTGTTACAATACACATCTTAGCACAGTAGAAAAGTCATAACCAAACCGAAGAGCATTCACATTAACTTTTGACAAATTTTAATATCCACGTTAATACAAATACAGTCGCCGTAGTCTAGTAGGTAGTATGTTCAAACCCCAGATCAGACATCTCTAGCAAAACCGAAATATGAGAAAATATTTCGTCACCAACTTCCTCTCAACAGATTTCTGGCAAAAACTCTGAGAGTAAATAAAAATTGCCATGAAATGTTTCTCAAAAAATCTGTCGTTCAGAGTCGACCTTAAATTATAGATCCCACCACTGTATAAAATTAACGCACACAATGTAAGTGGTGTTTAAAGCTGGGTCGTAGCACAGGCTAAAACGTTTGTAATGACGAACTATTTATGTACATAAGTATGTATGTATGTAATATTTTCCTCTTTGAGCTCAATTTCATAAAATTACACAAAACGTTTAACATTTATTTGTACAAAGGTTACATAACAACTAAGAAAATCTAATGTCACCGCATTTGCGATTTGTCAATCAGACATTTTGGCAACCCTATGAATATTCATGTGCGGATGTTAGTAATATGAATTGTATTTTCTTCTGAATTTTTGTTCCTTTTTACACTTACTGAGATTTGTTTAATTGAAGCTTGTTCTCATACATATTTATTATTTTCCAATTTTTGCCTTATGCTGCCCATACATCATTTGGTGCCTTTAGCGCTATTGAACGGAAGTTTAAGAACTGTCTGGCAGTAAATGAGGGCTAAACGTGTATGCGTCGTCGAAGAGTAGGGATTAGTATGAGTCAGCGTAGAGGACAAACTCGCCTGCGTTGGCAGCACGAAATAGAGGAAATCCTGTCTTCGATTGCTGTGACCAAATGGAGAAGGCAAGCAAGAATCAGTGGCGCCTGGAAGGATGTGTTAAATAAATCGGATGCCGAAATCTGATAAAACGGTTTTTAATGATCTATTTAGTAAGTAAATATGTGAAATTCAAATCTGGCAGACCCCGACTATAAAGGGGATTCAAAAAATACCTATAAAATCTCTCAACGTCAGTCGGACTTGCAAAATCATGTTTTTAATGCGATTCAATTAAGATATTTTTTTATAATTTTTAATTTTAATTTTTTTTACAAATTAATTACTTAATTTTTAATATTTAGTTAACCCTTTCATGCCCGATGTTGCCTATAGGCAACATTGTACAATTTTGTTCATAAATTCCGTAATTTTTAATTTTTTTAAATGATTTTTTTTTGCAAACAAGCTTGGTTAAAAACGTGTAAAACCAGAATACGTAGGACTCTGAATTTAATATCACTTCATATTTAGGCCATGACTAACAAACACATGTCCTTAAAAAAATTTTAGCTCTGGCCCAAAAAATTCGGGCATGAAAGGGTTAATAATCTTGTCAAATATGGATTTTTTAATTGAGTGCACATAGTCTAATGACAGCCGGTATAAAATTCATTATTTTTCCGTCATATTTTTATTTTTTTAGCGTTGAAAAAGGACTCGTTTTATGTTTTGCTTTATTGAGGTTCTCTTGCAGAAATTATTCAAAAATGATGTTGAAAGTGAGTATGAGTGTTTGTGTGTTTGCAAGTTTCCATGTATGAGTTGAAGTATTAAAACTTGTTGAAGTCCTTTAAGGATAAACAAAAAATAAAAAAATAAACATTTTAGCGTATGAATACAAACGAATAAACAAATGAAAAAAGATTTCTTTCATGACCATAATGTGTTGTTACATGATACTGTGATGCATCTTTAATAGACACACATCTTTAATATCTTTAATAGACACACATTTAATTTCAATTTTTTATTTTATCTTACAGATACACGATTCAAGCAGCCGGAGTATGCTTCCCTTTGTATCCACAATAGAATTATTTTTTCTAAGTATTTAAGTATATTTTTAATGTCACCGTATTTCTTTATTCTACAGTAAGTAGAAATTGTATTGTTTTATTAGATTGAGTTTTCCTATTTCATTTTATTTACATGCATTGCAGTTTTCACTTTGAGTAAAGTTGAAGTCTTAAAAGTAACTTTTGGTACCTTGGTTGTACTCAAGCATTTACAAATATTACAGTAACCAGTAACAAATATTACGATACAATGCATATGCGATATATACATACAAGTATATATGTATTATGTATGATTTAATTTCTCCATAATTATAGACTCTCAGGTTCATGTGTAGGCGTGTAAAGGACTTCTGACGTTTGAAAAATATAATTTGTTCTTATTAAATTTATCTCATTGTAGGTAAGAAGTATTCGAAAATACAATCGTGAGTTAGATAGCTACATTTGAACAATGATATGTAAGAGTTTAAGATTTAGTTAATTGAGAGCATAAAACATGGTAAATAACTAGTTAAAGAATTAAATATACACCAGGTTTACCCGTATGAAATGATGACATTTTAAAAGGGAAAAACATTTTCTTCAAAGTGTAATTCATTGCTGGCTACACACTTTGGCCATCTTTTGAGACAATTAGACATTTGTAAATTTTGCGCTAATAAAACTGATCGTCTTTTGAAGCAAACCAATTAAAAACCAATTGTCCCATTGATGAAAACGAATAATAGACGGAAGGAAGTCTGGTGAATACGGCGGGTGGGATAACACCTCTCAGCCTACTATTTGGTTTTTATCTTGAATCGGTCTTACTTTGTGTACAGGTGCATTGTTGTGTTACAAAATTAGATTATCTCATTTTGGGGCACATTCCATTTTTCCATGGTTAAAATTGATCATTTGTTGTCTGTAGTTATCTGTAGTAACTGTTCACTAGGATTTAACCTTCCTATACTCACGTTGTTTAATTTTTTTCTTATTTTTTCGAAGAGCCTGAGTGTACTGTAATATCATTATTCTAAACAAAATTCAATGTGGGTTCAAAGTTTGTGAAACCGACACTTGAGACACTATGTGACACAATGGACTACCGAGTGAACTAAACTAAGGCGTGAATGCGCATTACCAATAATTGGTCTGTCTACCGACGTGAGTGTTGGTGTATCAGTTTTGCGTAAGTTTAATTTTGAATGCTTATTCATTAATTTTGTGATAGTTTCATAGCATTTACAAATAACTTTCAGGTTTTGTTTGAAGATTACAATGAACGAAGAGCAAATAAGGTTGATGTTGGAGGATCTCTTATGAATTTAATCTGATTTTACAAAAACTGAAATGAAAAACTATTAGTCATAATTAAAAAAGTTGTTTTCTCTAAAATTTGAATTTATATTATTAAAATCATACATTTCTAAAAGCATAAACCGTATTTAACAAAAATTTTTAAACTAATATACATTATTTTTGTAGCCTCTGCGAACATTGATCTCACAGAACGGAAGCGAATATACGTGTTTCATATTTTGACGTGAATGAGTGGGAGAATAAGAGCTCGTGATACACTACATCTTTCTGAATCTACCAAAAACACAGCATTATCTTCATACCGAATCGATGTGGATGGTTGTCCCAGACTAACCCATTTAATTAATTTAATTTTTTTTATTTTATGTAGAGATGATTCTGGAATGTTATAATGCTGGTAACTGTTAGCCTTCTAGATTTTCGCCTGGAGGTCTTATTAAATTGCGTTAATATTTGTATATCCATGATTGGCAAAAGTATACGCAGAAAAAGGTTTTATTCAAATTATGAACTATGCTTTTGTTATTGGTATTCACTTCTCTCGATTAATATCGAGTTTTGTCAGGAATCGCTCAACACAGAACCCCATTAGATGAGTTCAGGCTAAACTCATCTCTCTCCAACTCTATTTCTTACTTTCATTAGCGATTTTTTCTCTCTAACTTCTAATCCTATTTTATTTTTAGCGGATGACAGTTGTATTAGTCACTGATAGTCCTTTAATGGCAATTGAGGTGAAAAGATTTAGTATGAATGACTTACTCACATTCGACTTACTGTCAGTCTCCAAATGTGGTCGTATGAATAGGGTGGAACGGAATACCCAATGTTGTTCATTTGCTCACAAGCAAAGGGTGGTGTAAATTTATTCTGGGCATTAAAGTTCAATGTAGTGTTTCCTACAAACAACGCATTTTAAGGGTGTCGAAGGAAGCATTCAAGTGCTTCGGTTTCTTAAGGCCATGTAAGAAATACTTGACTTCATCTGATCTTCTTACAATTCCCAAAACTTTTATCCGTCTAAAAATTTAATACAAATCTCTTGCATAGGCCGGCGCCTCTAAGTCTATTTTGAGGCTTCTCGACTGCGTGCAGGAAAGGGTATTTATAATTAAATAGAGCACATCTGTCCAGTGTTAGTTGTAACACATTACCAACAGAATTTGTTCTTAGCCGAACTATCCGTACTTAAAATAAATAAATTTATAAATAATAAATCAAATCCACAAACACTACTTTCTTCTTTCTTTCTTCACATAACCTATTTTCCTAGTATCAACTCAATGCACCGCATGAGTAGGGACCATACGCTGAATATTGTTAATAAATTAAAAATGCGTGTTCATAAATGGTAATCAAAAAATTACAAACCTTGTTTGGAAGTGATTCAGCCTTAAGGCTGAGATAAAGCAACACATAAAGTTGAGCAACTTATAACTTGCGTTGAGTACTGATTGCGAGTGTGATTGTGTAATTACTTTCTGTCAGATAAAAAAGTCAAAGTACAACTGATGGATTCTATGAATTGACATACAAATTCATATTAAATAATACGTAACTGCCTTACGTGTTGATAGAGCGGAATTCTTCATTAGCGCACATTTCGTCTCTGTACCATATTTTGAAGGCAATAAAAAAAAATAATTCATAATATTTTCAATTACAATAATACACTAGAATTGTGTTTCACGCGCATTTGTTGTATATTATGAATGCAATTCTAGCAAAAACACTTCGGTATATTATCGTACTTTAGGTGCTTTAAATAAATCCAATGAAACTTAAAAAACATGATACATATGTGTGTACATGTATGTATTTATTTAGCCACATATATACACAAATACATACTTATTTTAGTAAATATGTTTAAATGGATAAATGCGGGATTTTTTCTTATCTGCGGATTAAATAAAGTACGCAAATATTTTATGTAATAAAACTAAATATATTTTCTTAATTCAACATTTCAACAATTATTTGGAACTACAAAATAAACGTACAATTTAAATATAGGATACGACATTTGTAGAAAAACTGCAAAAATTACAAAAGGCCCTGTTTGTTTTACATGGTAGATGTATTATGTATGCGTCACACAAAAATAAAACAACCGCTCATCTCAATGTACCGTACACGCTTTATTAATGACGATCTTCGGTGTGCTCTTCTTTTAAACAACAAAACAATTGTCCGCATGCTATTGAAAATATATTAAAAAAACCAGGTCAATTTGACTCAACTAATCTCTCTTTTCAAGAGATATACCAGGTGTACTGGTATGAAATACCCGCCTTTTTGTGCAAATAAAAAACAAATTTTAAATGGAAGAGTATTCCAAGTATTGGCCATTGCTAGCTAAACGTTATTTCCATATTTCAACCAATTTGGGGATTCCATGCCTATTAAACTCCTTGTCTTTTGAAGCAATCAATTAATTACCCAATTTCTTATTTTTTGTTGTGCTAAATTTAACATTTCTGGCATTTCTGACACGAAGTGTCATTTTCATAAATATTGTTTGAAATTCGGTATTTTCAAACTTATTTGGTGACCTTCCACGTCCTGAATCGTCGATACCATGTTGCATGTTGTTTCTAACAGAGCATTATCACTAATTCATCAACAAGAATTCTATCCAACTCTCCAACACTTTTCTTTAAATGAAAATTCGAAGACTTATGTAAGCTATTAACACATTCGACGCACTTAGCTCTGCGCAGCATTCTATCAAAGATAAAATACATGTGTATGAAAGTAATAATTTTAAAGGCAATCCGTAAACAAGCGTAGGCGCGGAGGACGCGCACTTTGAATAATTTTTTTTTTGACGCGGCACTAAGCGTGTAAAATGGTTGAAATAGAGGTTTTTAAAACACATTGCATACAATACAACAACATTGATAAAGAGGAAACCAGCTGTAGAGCTGTAAAACTATCAATATCTTGGAATGAGTTTATGGTATTAGTTTGGGTAAGGCTAGCGGGTAGCTAGGACAAGGTAACCATCTTGCCATGACACGTTAATGGCGTGTTTGAATCACAACGAGCTTGGGCTGAAACGGTCCACTTCCCTTAATGGCACATTCGCGATCATGCCCAGATCTTTACACGTTTTGTCAGCAAAAAACCGATAACATCTGTTGTGAAGTACAGGGCATTCACATCTAAATCGTTTTTTCCACAACCTGGCAGCTTCTGCAGTAATCTTGATTTCGCAGACCGAGCTTGTCAGCGAAATTGCCAATAACGCATTGACCCGTTAGAACTGTTCTCTTGTTGAACTCGAGTAGTTCCTTGTTTTTCCCGCTGTCCACCGTAGATACAGCAGTTTTGAAATTCGGCCACCAGGTATGTTGGACGACCTACGGTTTGTTGAAGTCCATGCTGCTTTTTCTAATTTGGAAAAGTAACCTGGTAGGGGCGCATATATATCCTCTACGGTCTATTTTTTAGATATCTACGAATCCATTAGTGTCAGTTTTCCCGCCTTTTCGTTTCCTTCTATGCCACAGTGGTAATTTGACGAAGAGCTTTCTTTATCATACGTGCTGCTTATTAGGTATTTTGTATAACCCGTTCAGTGCCTATCGGAATAGACCTCAAATCCAGTTCCACATTCCATTTTGAAGCCATCGGAGAAGATCGTTATATCACCAACTTAGAAGACAGCTTTAAGATGCCTAAGCTTCGTCGACCACAATGATGCTGTACGTGCTCGCCGGTGCCGGCTACATGAGCATGATTTGAGAAAGACCCTATAAGATCCCTTGTAAGTTGCTGGACAGATTCTTTAATGTGTAACACATCAACCATTCCCATCCCCACAGAGGTGGGTAGCTGTTCGATCATCATTTTAAAACTGTCCCAGTTCGCCCTCCTAGAAATCATATATAGTAAAGGATTTTATCGTTAGAAGTCAATGCTGAAGAGTATTCGATAGTGATCCCAAAAGTAACACTTTGTAGATACCTGCCAGTTTGTGACCTTATCTATATCTGCGTCCGACACTAATGAAAGATCGATCACATGTTCCCTGATCTTATTAAATAATGTGGGCATTTCATACCTACAGCCAGATTTTTACAACTGCCGACTTACTGGAGTGAGAAGCAGATTAGGATGCCCTCCAATGTGGAACAGACTCTTCTGGGTTTTAGAGAGTAAGGTGGGAAAGTGAAGGATGTAAGGAATAGGAGGAATGGGGATTGGTAGTAGTTAAAACCACCGGATATATCTAGTCCGATCATTGTAACTAAGCCTTCGTACTGCGACAAGGTGACTAACACGCGAAAGCACCCATAGCCCTCAGGTGTCGAACATCTTCGGTTCGGCGACCATCAGCAATGTTCGTAAAAAAGCATTCAGTTGCTTCTCAGCTTCTAAAGAAGCAGGTTTATAACATTTTTTTCAGGTTTCAATTATACACCCATAGAAATAATTTGGTAGGATTCACTATTACCAATAAAAATGATATCGATTTTTGGAAGAATATTTGTCAAGTTAAGTACGCTGTCTTTAGGGACTATATTGTCCACTACATATACATGTTATTAGGTAAATAAGTACACTTGAAAATATTACAAACAATTTCCCTCTGGGTTATTGACATGCATCCCACAATTTTAGTCACATTTTATTCATGTTCTCTTAGTGCCGACCACTGCTCTAAAGGGATATTCTACTAAATATTGAGTATAACATTTTATTACATTGGGCCTTTGAATTTTATATTTATATTTATATTTTTTATATTTATATATTTATTTTTTTGCTATTATGAATACTTGTACTTTACTGCGAGGCACCAGGATATTTTCTTTATTAACAATTCTTTTGTTTTATTATAAAACGGAAATCAAATAATAAAATAAATACAAAAACTCAAATTTTTGTATATAATCTCTTGCCTAAAATTTTTAAAATGGCAAAAATTAACCAGGGTATCTAGACTTTTGCTGTCTCCTGTATATATACATACATACATACATACATACTTATATCTACCTAGACACAATTGTCTAATTCTTAAAAAAAAAATTATTTTTAGTTGAAACAAACTTTTCGTATACATGTGCACATATCCATATATGTGTATAATAATATGTACATCCGAATAATTGGGATGTATGAAGTGTACACATACGTGTACATAAAATCCATACACAAGTACGATGTGGAGGACATAAAAAGATAAATAAATATGGTTTATACACGACAGACATAGGAGCATAAAAACATTCAAACTAACCAAATTTAAAATAAATGAATGGTCGGTCTTCTCGGTGAGGCTTTTATTAAAAAAAACCGAAAAATCGTAAAAGAATTAATTGTGAGATACATGGGTTCAACATTTGAATTTATTTTCAATTTTTTTCTCCATATTATACCATAAAAATTTAAAACTAAAAGCATCGAATGAATGTATGTATGTTTGTTGGATTACATTTTCTCCTACGGATAAAGCTCGGAACTCGATAGTTCTGAAATTTTCAGAGCATTTTACTATCATACATGTTCATCCGAGTGAAATGCAGCTTCCACATCACCCCTAATATTTATGAACCTCTGCCCTCCTTTTTGGTGAAGACAATGGAAAGACTCACTGAAATTTAGTGCTCTTGCGCTTCCTTCTTGTACATTATAAAGGGAAGCTTCAATAATATGGATTTAGAAACTACTTCTATGTAGGACAATCTGTCCAATGCTAAGCAGTTCGCTAATCACAGGCAAGATAGGAATTCCCTAAATGGGCTGCTCTTCACCTCCTATGGAATCTAAATAATGAATGAACCTTTGTCGTAAACAATAGTAAAGATACTCAAAGTGTTTACAAGGACTTTGGTCTACAGACGATTGTTAATTAATTTATAGTGAACTTGGTGCATGATATTATGTCTTCCTCGGGTAGACGTTTAAACACAACTTGTTATGGCTGATTCAAAGTTCTGTTGCGTCGTTATCATCGGTGGATTGCGTACTATACCAACTTTGGAAAGTATTTTAAATTTCTTTCAAACCTAGTACTAATCAGCGACGAATGCACAAGTCAACAAATCGAATATTAGTCACTCAATACCGAATAAAGTGTCCATTCTACTTTATGAACACACTCATTAGATATATGCCCAGAGCTACGACTTAGAGAAGGAAGCATCTGGCCTTACCATGAAGTTGATCTCAAATTTACTACTATTTTGGATATCAGGAAATCCACATTGTTCCACTATGAGGTAAAGAGAATCATGGTATTGTTATAGTGTAGTTAAGCACGGAAATCAAAGCTGGATATTGTTTGGTGTTAAAAATATGTGAAGTACCTGCTTTACCATCGGAGTAAGCAGTTGACACCAATCACCTGCTTTTACCGAAATTTATTCTGTCCATTCATTCTCTTACCGAAATATGCACAAAATCTAATCTATGTACAAAATCTAAATAAAAAAAAGCAGAAGTCAAGTAATAAGAAATAATAAAAGGACTCGATTTATTTCGTAGAACCTGCAAACGCTTTAACTGACAAAAAATTTTCTAAACCATCCATCGTGTAATTTAAAACAATGCCTTTGGGATTATGTAAAGTCAATAGGTCGAGAAACCTAGCACGTTCCATTGATATGGAGAATATATAAGGTGGGAAATTTAAAAGTTTAAATTTAAAAATGTAATAAAACAAAAACGGTTTAAAATTTTTCCAAACTTATTTTTTTTGTTGTGAAATACAATTGTTCCGGTTAGAAATGGAATATTATTTCGGTTATATGGCTGCCGTTGCTGGCCTCAAAGTACCTCACTCGATCGGACCAATTTTCGTACTTTTTCGAGTGTATGGGCTTGTATCACTTTAATGGCATCAAGAATGTTTGCCTTTAAATGCTCAATTGCCTCTGGTTTGTCGACAAAACACTTTTCTTAACAGCGCCCCTCAAAAAATAGTCCAACGTTGTCAAATTGCAGCTTATTGGCGCCCAATTGGCAGCTCCATTTCGACTAATTAAACGGCCATCAAAGGTTTGACGCGATGGCATGAGATATGTGGCAAGTTGCACCATCCTGTTGAAACTAAACATCCTTCACATCAATACCATGAAATGCGGGTGCAAAAAAAATCGGTTGTCACGGTGCGATTGGTGTCTACATTGACCGTAAGTTGGCCCGAGTTTGCAATACATCCCAACGTTGCTCAAGCGTAAATCAATTCATTACGTTCAGAAGAGATAATATACTGGATTTTTTGACAGAATAAAATGTCATAATTATTGGCGATGGTTCAAATTCAAAAATTTTGACTTTTGGCGCTGCAAAAAATACTTGAAAATCTTTTCAAGTTCACTGTGCTACATGCTACACGGTTTGCGATACCATGAAGTTATTGAACGACGAGTAAGTAAATATTTTTAAAATGTGGAGCAGAACTTCGGCTGCCAAACTTCTTTTTGGGAAGACATGAGAAGTGTAGAGTGTACGAGTACACATCAGCCATAATTCTAGATGGGAAAACAACATTACTGCTGCCTACGTCGTATAAGTCAATGTCAAGCATTAAATTTGTTATACAATAATTGCGTTTTTTCTTTTAATGGATACCCTATAAACCGTCTACGCACAAGAAATTTCTCCTTTTCTTTAATAAAAATACAATATATGCAAATTTTTACATTCCAGATCTACTTATACAAAACATTCATTATAAATATACATGAAAGTATGACAAGTTTTCGTACGATTGTTAAATTTGGAAGAATTAATAAAAAAAAAGAAAATTAGATGACAAGAGTTAACAAATAGTTTTTTTTATATACATATATAAAAAAACATATGAAATTTTAAGTATGAAAAAATATTTCTTCGATGCCTTCCTCTCAGCCATAAAAAGTTTCTCAAAAATCTGTCGTTCGGAATCGATTTTAAATTGTAGGTCCCACCACTCATGTATAAAATTAACACACAACATGAGTGGTGTGAGAAGCTAGGTAGTAATCCTGACTGAAGGGTTGTAATGAGTCATTATGTATGTATGTATGTAATTTTAAATATCTTCTTTATTTATTCTTCTCTTTATCATAAACGATTAGTTTACCCGAAAGAAATTATTTGCATCGACTGTGAATTCCCAAAATTTTAATTTTACGGCTGACTGGGTTTCGCTTTTGTTTTATTTCCTTTAATATTGCCGTGTTTCTCAAATAACAAAGCTATCGACATACACAAAAAAAAAAATAAAGAACGTGGTAGCGATACGGCATTCCTATACTAATACGGCGCGACACAACGAATATTCAAAAGTTGTTTTATTTGAAAAAAAAATATTCTTTTAAACTTTTCACAAAAATTTATTGAACCGATCAAAAATGTCTTCAATATGTTATGAGTTTTGATCGGGTAAATTTAGAGAAAGTGCTTCTTTGCCTTATTTTTCGCAAAATTTTATTTAAAAAAATATCATTCTTAAAGTGCATTCTCTACTGTAGACGTTAACTCTTCGTTTAATAAAATCGGAGAAAAACTGCCGTAGTTGTTATTAAAATAGAATAATAGTCGTGCCATATTTTTTTACAAGTTGTACCGATATGAAGTGAGCGTCCAGATACAAATGTCTCCATAGAGAGCATATATTGTGCACGAGTCTTAATTTTTTTATATTTCTTATTTATATATCTATCTTTTATATTTATATTTACCAATCAAACATATTTGGCAGTGAACAAATATCATCATTTCATCGTGCTAATGATTGCGAATTTTGTAACAGAAAATAATGATTTGCGGAAAGTATTATATGAGCCCTTTATTTTGAATTTTATTTTTCTTATACATATTGAGATATTTAAGGGTTTGCGTTTGAATTGTTTTAAAAATATTGTTAACTGGTATTAAGTTGTTTTTATGGCTTTGTGACCTTAAACATGTTAAAATAAATAAATAACGGAATAGGTTTTGTAAACTTTACTAGAAAAGTAAGCTGTGATACAGAACCTAAAATAGACTTAAACCACTTTCAAAATTAATAAAATGACTTTTTTGTTTGAGAAAAGGAATAAATCCACATTGTTTAATATTACTATAAGTTAATTTTTTCACTTAAAGTTAGTCCACTACGTTTATATATTTATATATATTTATTTATATATTATTATAAATATAATATATAATATATATATTATAAATATATATATATTTATATTATAAATATAATATAAATATAATATATTTAACTAATATAAATATAAATATAATATATTTAAATATAATATACTTATATTTATAATATAAATATATTATATTTATATTACATGGGGTTGATTAGCAAACAAAATACTTTAGTTTCACGATAATACTGAACAAATTATCCAAAAGAATGGTATACCTAGTGATTCATTTAAATAGTTAGGTTTTTATGATAAGCTCTTGAAATTATTATTTTAAAGAAATCAAATAACAGAAATTGTAAATATTTTATATTTGATGTAGATGAATGTAATAGTTTTAAAAGGGAAGCTTTCAATTTACATACAGATTTTTATTTATGTAATTAGAAAAACATGTATTTAAAAATAAATTTTAATTCATTTATTAAAGAGAAACTAGGTCGTAATCCTGACTGAAGGGTTGTAATGACCAATTATGTATGTATGTCATTTATTAAAAAATTAAACTAACATTCATTTATTAAGAATAATATTAAAGATTTTGCCATATCATTTCTACTCATTTAGATTATGTGTGAGATTGTTAAAATATTCATGGTGTACTCGTATACCTTAGTAACTCCATCATCTCTTTACACTTAGGAGTTGAAATGGGACGTGCATTTTTGTATAATGGTCTTAATTTTACTTTATTGAAGTTCCTTGGTCTTCCCCGACAAGGTAATAAATCAAGTATTTTCACTTTTTTCACTTTTTATAAATTGTATCCAACATATCCTTAGCCAATTTACAGGTTCGCCACTAGTATTTTTTAATCTTTTATGAATTGCTTCTTACAGAGGTTTTGTAGAAAAAAATCTTCACGTTTCATTTTAGTTAATATAAATTTGTTACTCTTACGAAATGTTTTTATGGTTTCATAGTAATCCTCGTGGACATACATACATTAAATTATTTTTCCTCACAGCCATTTCTATCACTCCAAAGTCACTATCATTTGGCAAAAATGAATGTCCTGATAGTTAAAATGATAGAAAATTTTGTACATAACATAACCAGTTTCAAAATTAATTTTTTTGCATTTCGTTAACTAGCTAATTTTGAAGTGCCCAAATCATAGCGATTTTAATGATACTAGACTTAAATTGTTTACACAAAAAAAGTATATAGGATTGTGATTATTTTTATCATTAACTAAATTTTTTTAAAAATGGATTTAAATCACTTTCAAAATAAACGTCTCATATTTAGTTTTTGTACTTTGAAGAAAAGTGCTCGCGAATCGCATCGAATGCTTGTCGAGGCGCATAATAATCACGCAGAGATAACGATTTTAATGTGAGAAATGAAGAACCTGGAAGATAATCAACAACTTTGTAAACGCCGACTGGGCATAGTATCTACATACGTATTCTTTACTTATGAGAGTAAATTTAACCTACATGGAACAGATGGAGAGCAACATGCTTGGCGTAAGTCAAATACTGAGTTTTTGGTTAACAGTACTCAGGTTATTTTCAAGCACAGGGGTGTGTCGGTACTCCCGTTTTAATTTTTTTTTTAATATTTTAACTGAAGTAGTAGTAGAAATTCGGCATTTGAATAATATCATACCTTGTGTCCAATTATAGTTTGAGCCACTGTACATTTTTCAACCGAAATCTCGATCTATCCTTTGATCGATTGAAGTATATAGTAATTTTAGAAATATTAAAAGAAAGTCTAAGAAAAGAGTGATATTTAGGCGAAAATTCTTCTTTATTGAAAATTGTTGCCAAGTAACATCACTGTTTACCGAAAACTTTTATGCTGAAAGTCCAGTTTTTTTTTTCTCAATTATAGGTGAAGCCTTTAATGCTATTGCTTTTGTACCACAGTGTGATATATCCAACAAAATAACTTCTGAATAACCAACTACATTTTATTAAATTCTTATTAATTTATGCCATTGGATTTTATGTGAACAATGCTTTAATACTAGCATCAATCATACTTCAATCAGTTCAATAAAGGAGAACAATCTTTCATTTAGCACAGCAAATATTGACACAAATTGATAAAACCAAATAAAATAAAACTTGACGAAATATTTGGAAAGTTGAAAATAGTTAAACTAATATACAAACATTATTTTTCAATTAAATTGTACCGAACTTATGCAGTGTACACTTATAACTGAATGCATACCAAACCTTAAAATTATATGAAAATAAGTTCAATAGTTTCATACAATTAAACGTGCTTAATTTAAATGTTTCATGCAGTTGTTGATGCTGCGGTTAAAGATTAAATTTGGATGCAAGGATTTTTGTCTTTTCGCCATTGCGGTAAACTATTTCGTTCAGTAGGCTAGAGTAATATACAGGGATACATAAAACCTCTCTTCGGTTTTGTACTTAGCAAGGCGAAATTCACATTAAATGTGCTTTTTCCAGACTTCTCATACTGGATAACTGCTATTATTGGGCTTAACAATTCATTGACGTTAGTCTATGTTTAAATTACACTTATCGACAAAACAAAAAATTAAATACACCCAGCTAATGACATAGTTTAAGTTGTGAGTTTTGTTGAGTAGAACTCAAAAATATTTTTTTTTTATATTTCTTGAACTTGTTTTGTTTGACATAAGCTGTTTTTGGACTTAGCGCACAAATTTACTGATTACACAAACATTTCTGAACCGATGGGCCTTTAAAACGATACACATATACATACATATATTTTATTTGACTTAGTGTGCTATGACGTAAACTTGACTTATACGAATTTTTTTAATTTTTTTTCAAGTTTGTCCGTTCATAGTAGCAAACTTTAATAAAAAAAATATGAAATAAGTGATGACATTCTGAAAGTGAATTATCTTGTGAAGAGATTGACACACAGTTTGATCAAATCAGACAAAAATTACCGCAGTTATTATTTAAAGACAGTGGAGTTATATTTTTCATACAAAAACAAAAGCAAAAGTGTATGAATGTTGCTCAGTTAAATAAATAAATAAATTAAATAAATTAAATTTTTGCTTAACAAAAAATGTATATTATTTTTCAAAATAACAGTTATTTCAAAAATTTTCAGAATTTTGATGGATCTTGATTGTTTATCGTAAAATGTGTTAATTTTACATTTGAATGACCACCAGAAGATGGCCAATGTTTGCGCAAAGAGAAATAATAATATTTGCAAAAAACACAAACATTGCCCGACTTCTAAAAAATTCAATTAAATTTACTACAATATTTTTTTTATAACATTTCCATTTAAAATAAAAATTGACAAAAAGTAGCGAAATTGGCTGAACAAAATTATTGGCACACTTAACCAAATCAATAGAATTTTAAATATCGATCTATCCAATATTTTTCTTAAACAGAATTTTACCTTCTTCATGAAAAAAATTTTCGTATTTTTAACTGTAAAAGTTAGTTTGACAAAATTTTTAAAATATCGATGGCTTAATATAAAAAAGGCCTAACTCAATTTTTTTCAAAATAAGGTTTTTTGTTTATTCTGGTAGACAAATGTCAGATGCACAAAAAAAAAATAAAATTTTTTTAAATGAGAGATTAAATGTGTTGCTGTTTCTTATTTTGGTTGTATCTAAAATTTTACGAATTTTATTAAGTTTTTTCCTTCTCCTGTACAGTAACCAAAAATTGCGTTAGGCCTTTTTTATATCAAGTCATCGATATCTAGAAGTTTGGTTAAAAATGCCTAACAAAAGAAAGGACACAACAGTGTAAATTATTCAATCAAAGGAAATAAAAGGAGCCTCAACATTTGAAAGTGTTAAACATTCAGGCCGCCCTGGGACTTTAAGTACAGTCAATATAGACAGATAATCAAAAAGGTAAAGGTGTATCCAAAAATAAACGCAATTCAGATCGCTGCGGAGATTATGGAAGCGAATGGGAAAGATATTCGTCCCATAAGGGTCAGAAGAATGATACACAAAACTAAGTACAATTGTCGTGTTGCTAGACGTAATCCTTTTGTTTTATCTTTGAATTAAGAAAAACGTTTAGAATATGATAAGAACTACTTACGTAAGCCGCCGAAACTTAGAGACCAAGTGCAATTCTCTGATGAGAGTTTAATATTTTTCGCTTTGATGGCCGTCTAATGGTCTAGAGACAGCCCAATACAGGGCTTGAAAAACAAAACCTTGCTTCTACTGTAAGACATAGTGTTGGAGGGGAATCATGTGGGGATGTATGTCCACTGCAGGGGTTGATGAATTAGTTTTCATTACGGAAATAATGGTCAAATTTCAGAAAAAAGGTCCAGGTCCGCCTTCCTTCACCTTTTAACATAACGATAACACAAAACATTTGGCTCATATTCCACGTATGTAGCTTGCGTACAATGTTACGCACGTACACACCACAATCGCCCAACCTCAGCCCGATAGAACATTGACGGCAAGATTTTGATACACGAGTGAAAAAGCTGCCAATAACAATCTAGGACGAGTTAAAGCCGGCCCTAATTGAAGAATTGAAAATATCGGACCAGATCTCACAAAAAGTTGATGAATTCTATGCCTAAATTTTTTTTTTATTAATTATCAAATTTTTTTAATTTTTAATGAAATGTGCCAATAATTTAGTTCAGTGAAATCAAGTATTTTTTATATTTAACAAATAATGGCATAAAAATGTTAAAATTAATTTGATTGTTTTTTGTAGGCAAATCATCATTCTATCTGGTTAAAATACTGATTTAAAATTAGTTTTAAATATTTCCTTAAATCGGTCTAAAAGTGAATTGAGATTCCTGTGCCAATGATTTAGTTCGTCTCTGCATGTGGAAAATGAAATTGATAATCAGGTTTAAATTAATGATGATATTCGCCAATGCGAATAGCAAAAAAAAAATTAACTTTTGAGGATACTTTAAATGAGGAAATTGTAACGGTGTTTCCACATACATTTGAGGATTACCTTCACCAAGAAGTGCGCTTAATCGGTAAACGAAATTCGCTTATGAAAATCGGGAACAACGATAATCTCGTTTTGGGCCCATTCGACGAATCTACGCCTTACGTGATGATCGTTTGGCTTCAAATCTTGCACGAGTTGGATTTTGTAAGCACGCAAACCAAGATCCTTCCGCAAAATCTTCCATAAAGTGGATGGACACAGATCCAATTCCTGTGCTCGATGGCGGATGGACTCATTCGGGTCTTCCTCAATGCTACGCTCTACAGCAGCAATAGCTTCTTCTGTACGCACCGTACAGCGCCTCTGGGGATGCGAGTTATCAATAAGAGTAAACGTGGTGTGAAAACGTTCCATGGTTAATCGAATTAACTGCTCTGATGGACGATTTTGTCGACGATAAAATGGACGTAGTGCGCGATACGTTTTCCGCACAGAACCATTATTTTCGAAATAAAATTGCACTATTTGCAAGCGTTGTTCAGGCGTGAGTCTATTCATGATGAATTGCCAAACCAAACTGAGAATAAAGCAGTGTTGCCACTTTGTGTGTAATTACACATATTGTGTGTAATTTTTCATTGTGTTTGTAGCGTGTGTGTAATTAGCTTCGTGTGTAATTTTATTTTTTGGTCACATTTTTCTTTAATCGCTAATTTTTAACAGTATATTTGTTAACACTGATTTGTTTTGAAAATTTATTGTAATTTCCAACACTGGTTTGCAAAAATAAATACCTACATCTATCTCTTACTAATTTAAATACATGTAAGGATAATGTTTGATATATGCTGTTGAACTGTGTTCAACATATTTTTCTTAGTGTAGTACAAACATATTGTGAATTATTTTTTTTTTGTTTAATCGAATTTTTAATGTTTACGAATATTACGTACTTGTTTTTTATTATATATTTTATGAATTATACATAACATATATAATTAGCCATTTCAACCAACCCTTCAGTCAGGATTACGACCTAGTTACTCACAGCACTTATGTTGTGTGTGTTAATTTTATACATGAGTGGCGGGACCTACAGTTTAACGTCGACTCCGAACGATAGATTTTTGAGAAAATTTTCATTGCAATTTTATTTGCTCTCAGAGTTTTTGCCAGAAATCTGCTGAGATGAAGTCACTGAAGAAATATTTTTTCATATTTTCGTTTTGATGTCTGACCTGGAGTTTGAACCGTGGCCTTACGTCTGATAAGCCAACACACTGCCTACTAGACTACGGCGACTTTATGAATTATATATTGGTAAATTCAAAATTTTTATTGTTTACGTAGAACCTGTTGAAAATAATTACCATCAGTTATTAATAAACCTCCACTAAGGCAATAAAGGCTAAGTTCAAACAAAACGCCTTCTTATTTTATTGGGGGATTTCCAGAAGAACATACGTATCCCATTCTTCAACTGATTTTTATAGACCCTAGGAGTTTAGTAGACTCCTAGATCCCATATATGCATTTACATGTCTTTTGTTAGAAAAAGAGCAAAATACTTTTATCTGAGTTTTACGTTACATTTTTATTTATATACTTATGCATGCATAAATCTGCTGCTGCACTTTGTTTAATACTGTACATTTACCAATTTTTCGGAACTCGATATACACTTAAATAGAAGCAAATCTTTAAAAGCTGGAAATGTTATAGGTATATTATTTTAAGTATGTATATGAATATGTAACTTTATTGTTTACATAATATATGTATGCAATATCTGTGAAAACAGAATTTTGTGTGTAATTTTTTTTCATATGTGTAATTTCGATGCCAGTTGTGTGTAATTCATAAAGCTGTTGGTGGCAACACTGCTTGACAGCTGTTAAATAGGTCGCCATCTTGAAAAGTAATGCCAACTTAAAGTTCTATACCTCTATAAAAAACACCCTTTATTACCAAATGTTGCTAACTTAAATATCTCAAGGGCCGCACGAAATACCCTTCACTTGATGTAAAGATCGCAACTCATCTTGACTGCTAATAAAGCGTAAAACGTGTGCCGCATCAAATTTTGGTCTCATTACTAGTAGTAATATAGTTTATAACATACTATTCGCGCAATCGACGAAGTACTTTTTCAGAAATGAGTAAGTATCAGCTTTACGACATAAGTAGACCTCAACAAACTATTGTGCTTAATTGACTTGAACCAGAGTGTTGGATAGGCTGGGTCTAACACTCTCCCGACCACATATCTCAAGAAATCGAAATAATCCTAATTCTTTCTTTTTCCTTCACCCAACGATTATAATTACATACATACATACATAATTGGTCATTACAACCCTTCAGGCAGGATTACGACCTAGTTTCTCACAGCACTTGTGTTGTGTGTGTAATTTTATACATGAGTGGTGGGACCTACAGTTTAAAGTCGACTCCGAACGACAGCTTATTGAGAAACTTTTCATGGCAATTTTATTTACTCTCAGAGTTTTTGCCAGAAATCTGCTGAGAGGAAGTTGCCGAAGGATACTTTTTGTATTTTGTTTTGATGTCTGGCCTGGAACTCGAACACTGCCTTTACATCTAATAAGCCAACGCACTACCTACTAGTCTACGGCGACTGCATATTGCAGGATATGTAGTCAGTTATTAAACATCGTGACTTTGAGTTTTTAAGTTGCCTATGCAACTCATGATGTCCGGAAAATAGATTAGTATACGCGTTGAATTTTCAGTGCTCTTTCGGTATCTGGGTCCATACTAAGAATACGATTTTTCATTAACTTTATTGAGGATATCACCAATTTATTTTGAATTGAATGTTACAACACTTTCTTTGGAATCACTCTCTTCACTATCCATGTTTTTCTCATTGTCGATGACTAAACTAACTAAGGGCTTGTCAGCTAACAGTTCTTCTACATCATCCTGCTTCAGCGCGTCAAATCCATCTCCTCCAATTTGATTAGTTAAATCAATTATTTCACTGGTCAGTGTCCTGCAACAAAATGCACCATAATAATTATATCAGTGGTGCAAACTTGGTTTAATTTAAAAATGATGCAAAAATTTAAAATTATCATAACATTTTAAAACCTATAAAAAAATCTAAAAAAAAAATCATTTAAAATCACATAAAAAAATCCGCATAAAACGTGACCCCAGTGTACAACACTTTGTTTGGGTAAGTATAATAATTTTTCTTCTTATGATTTTTATATAGATTTTTAAATGTAGACGTTTTATTTTATTTCGTTTTAATAAAAGTAAATTAAATATGTTTAAGCACGATTTGAAGATTGTAAATAGATAATTATTATAATACAAATGTAAGAAAATCAGTGAAGTTTGTATGCAATTTTATGTTCCACCAAAGTTCTGTTCTTGTTAGAAAAAGTAGACTTAACAGTAACGGTAAAATATGGGAATGGAATGATTATAATCCACTTATGTTATTAAACATAAAACTTATTAGATAAAAATAACATTTTTTATTAAACAATTTTAGTGCTCAAACCTAGTTTGAACATAGCACCGGCGTTGGGGTTAAACACAAGAAGACCTCTGCCCTGGGGGTGTAGTGCAAAGTACTTGTACTAAAGATTTAATTGCTTCGACAATGCTTTGGCGTGGCGGACAAAGTCGATGGTGGTCGTTGATTCTCTTTTATGAATCCTTTTATTTTCTTTAGCCCTTTCAGGGGTTGGATGGAGTAAAGTATGTTAGAACTTGTCGCACCTGTGGTTTTCGCAGTACCGATGCCTATCGACTATTTCCTGCCTTTTATTGACAGACATTTTAAGGAACTGGCGGCAAAACTACAATATTTCACTCTTTCCGATAGATTTTATCCGGATCTTGTGCAACGACCTATGCCTCATGACTTCTATTAGAATTGATAAGAATTGCGATAAGTTCTAAGAGAGAAATTATAAATTTTTCAAGCTGAAATTAGTAAGAAATTGAGTCATAATAGAAAATATTAAATATTATTATGAAAAAAAAGCGAATCTATAGAGAATTTGAAGGTGGTTTAGAATTTATTTTTAATTAGAATTTTCATCATTTAGAAATGGAATGCGACATAGTTTAACTATAGGTCTATTGATAAATCCCGACGATGTGCGAATATCTGCTTTACGCACATTCCTATCCGGTTCTGGGTTCCTTCCCAATTGCCATTCGTTGGGGGGGGTTGTAAATCATTCATTACAATTACGAGATGTCCTACATGTATATTAGCAACTGAGAATCTCCATTTATATCGCTTCTGGAGTGTCTTTAAATAATCTTCTTTCCACCGAATTCCGAATTGGTGGTGAAGTGCTTTTAGCTTTTCCCATCAGTTAATTACAAACATTGCCTGCCAATTCTGTACTGGGAAAACCATTAGAGGGGCTCCTCTTACGAAAAATGACCGTGCAGATAATGGACGAGAATTCATAATTCTTTTTATGTGAGCTAGAATTGTAGAAAATTCTACAAAAGTAAATTTTTGAGCACCAGCAATTCGCTTCATATGAAATTTGAAGCTTTTTACGGCAACTTCCAATAAGCCACCTATGGACGTGTGGAGCATGAGGAAGAATAAATTTCCATTCAAAGCCATATGTTCTGTATTTCTGAGCTATATTGTAGGCTGCTATTTTTACAAACATATTAAATTCACGTTTGAGTGCTCTACTAGCTCCGAGAAAATTTCGACCATTGTCAGTTACTACACTTTGGGGAAGTCCACGTCTCCCAACGAAACCAGAGAATGCGGCTTGGAATGCTAACGCAGACAGGTCTGAGCACAGTTCTAAATGGATAGCTTTCGTGCTGAAGCAAACGAAAACCCTAACATATGCCTTTGTAGTTTTTGAATTTCGTAATACTGAGATTTACATGTCTAATGGACCAGCAAAGTCAATACCTGTGACTTGAAATGGAGGTAAAAGAATACATCTCTCTCGGGGTAGTGGTTCCATTATCTGAGAACCTTGTTTTCTGGGAATAATTCAAGTTTTGTAACGTCGTATTATTTTCTTAAGTCTGGGTTTGAGACAAAAGATAAAGAAATCAGTTTGTACCATCCGACACATTTGACTACATTCAGCGTGAGATAGGAAATAATGTAAATGGTTCAGATAAAACTGGCAAAACCGGGAGTTACCAGATAAAACGTTCATTATATTGTAAGGAAGATAGAGATAATCTGCCATTGAATTCTTATCAAGGAATGGGTTTAGGGTTTTGAGAGCACTTTTGTTAGATATATCTTGATTTTCAGACAAGGATTTATGTTCCTTTAAATTTAATGAAATTGTATGACGAGGATCTAGTTACAATGTCATCATTCCGAACTTCTGTCTGAACCTCATTAGAGATTTGGAGTATTTTCAACGGGTTTCGTTTAGACTACTCAGATGAGAGTTTGTTTAACCATGGTGATCCATGCCACGAGTTCCAAGATTTGCTGGATTATCGCCTGTTGACACATGTTGCCATTTAGAATCTGGAATTAAGCAATGAGTTTGAGCAATTCTGTTAGCTACATAGGTCGTCCAAGATGAAGGAGGTTTTGGTAGCCATCCTAGAACTATTGATGAGTCAGCCCACAAATGTATTTCCGCGTTAGAGAAATTCAACGATGTTTGAACATAGTGGACAAGATTTGCCAATAAAACGGCTCCATTAAGCTCCAATCGTGGGAGACTTACTGTTTGAATGGGAGCTACTTTGTTTGGCTAGTAACAAACTTCAAAATGTGTTATGTGTCTGACACCTAACATGCACTGTAGCACAATACGCTGATTTGGAGGCATTAGCAAATCCATGAATTTGAATTTGATATACCGAGGGATTGAAATTTCCTCTATGTGAGATAGATCCTGAACGAGATTGTTATATATATGAAGGGATTCTGGTGAAATATCTTCATCCCATTCTAATCCTTCTAACCACTGCTATTGTATGAGTATTTTTGCGCTTATGATTAAAGGTGCAAGCCAACCAGCTGGATCGAAATGTTTTGCAACAGACGAGAGAATTTGTCTGTTAGTTATTTTTGATGTTTGCTCAACTGGTGCGAAAGTGTTGGCAAAGGTGTCCGTGAGAGTATTCCATTTTATACCAAGAGATTTAGTCGTGCTTGCGGAGAAAATCTAAGTCATAAAGATCTTCCTTTGATATATAGGAGAGTAGTTCAGTGTTATTTGAAGTGATCGTTTTCAGAGGCAGTGCTATCAGATTTCTGACTTGTATGAGCTGAGTTGAGGAAAACCCT
The DNA here is from genome assembly GCA_958299815.1 of Sarcophaga carnaria. NCBI lineage: Eukaryota > Metazoa > Arthropoda > Insecta > Diptera > Sarcophagidae > Sarcophaga > Sarcophaga carnaria. The sequence goes on along the minus strand of OY283152.1, from coordinate 85,439,696 downwards.
CCAGAAAGAATGTCATCCACATAACTTTCCTTACGTGAAATGGATGGAGCTTTTGGATATTCAGGTTCAGAATCATTTGACAGTTGAAGAAGGTTGCGTATACATAATTAGACAATAATTAGAGCAATTTAAGTCAAAGGTTCATTCTGTTGGGGTTGACATAGAATCTCCTGATAAGATCTGTCTTCGGAATGTACGAGAAACTGACGATTAATTTTCTGTGTTTCGCCACTGAATACAAATTTATATTTTCTCCAATTTAATAATTTTCCGGTATAGAGAACCAGTCTCTCGATCCCTATTTCAAGTAGGACTAGAACCTGGCGACATTAAGCTAAATAATATAAATTTCATCCAATATAAAAGTTACAGTACATAAGTATTAAGTCGCAAAGGCATGACAGAGGAACAACGCAAACAATCAGTGCTTATCCAATGTAGGTCTTATTAAAAGCTACAATTAATTGATCCTCAATTATATAGCATGTGTGGAACTACATACCACAGCACATTACAATAAAGTATGTCACAAAATTTAAAAAAATGATATAAAAGTGGTGGGAACCATTCAAGAGCTTAAAGGATGAACAAATTAATGTAATTTTAATAAGAGACACTCATTTAACATCGAGGAGCTCCTTTAATGATAATTTTATGTAAAAAATAAGACATTTACACTTCAATAAATTCTCAAAACTGATGTAAAAAAATCTGATACGAATAAATCGAAATATGATCGTGAAGTTTACTTTAAGTTTACGTTGGCCAGTACTATCACAATTTGCAAACATTTCACAACTATATGGAAAGGATGGAGTTGGGTAAACGTATAGAAAAAGGTGTAAAATCATGATGCAACATGTTGAAGACTTTACCCACAACATAATTAATATGATTTGACCATGCAAGTCTATCTTTGAATACGATCCTTAAATTGGAAACGGACTGAACAAAATCAATGTGATCTCCTTTGAAATGTATTCTAACATTATCAATTTTTTTCTCTGTTTCGAAAGAAGAATACAGATTTCGAAGGATTAACATAAAGTCCATTAGCATACGCCCAGATATTTACTTTGGCCAAGTCATTATTAATTTGCATCACACAGAGATTTATGTCGTCAATATTGCGGCAATGACATAGTTGTCATTATTTTGTGACTTTTTACCAGCATTAATATGAATGATGTTAAGTTCAGGGGTTTTGCATTTCGTCAGCTCTCGAGGTATATCATATCGAGGATATGCAATATTTATTAATTCATGGCACAAACACTATTTATGCTTCTCACGAAAACTTTCTTCAGGCTTGGGGTTTATTCGGTTTACTTCTTTTATTCCATTATCAAACGAAAAGAATCAGTACTGCAAATTTTCTGATTCATTTGTGCACCGTTTCCTGGAAGGAGATGACTATAACGCCAATCATACTTACTGGGGTTCACGCCTATTAACTGCTAAAGCTCTAAATTTACTTAAACCTGTCTCCAAAGTGAGCGTTATGATGGCTTTTAGTGGGCAATCAACTTATAGTCCTACAGGGCGAATCGGGATACCTGATGTTATTGATTATGGTGTGGTAAAAATATTCCAACAGATCTATCTCTCAATAAAGGCTTTCCCGATTTATCTCCTGATACAAAGCCCATGTTGGTGACAATTTAACAATTTTTTGAAATTTACTTACCTCCGTCGATGTGGTCTCCAATAAGTAGTTGTAAAAGTGATGAAGAAGTGTAAAAAATATCACAACACTCCCTACTGAGAATAAATTGTGTTATGTACCATCATCATCATCGCCAATTTCAATGACAACATCAAGCTACCCAAACAACACTTCGATGACCTCGAAAACAATGGCAATTAAATAGAAACAAATTGAAATAATGCATAAAAAGGTTGAAAATCCTACTACAAATGCATTTAAAAAATGCGTCAGTGACTGCATACCTGAAAAACATTGATGCAACCCCTCTGTTGGAATATTTTTAAAGGATCGCTTCAGAGTTCCTCGAAAGACCTTTTACACATATGATGAGTCTGCTTTGTGCACACTGAATGGAAATCGGTAGAGAATTATGGTAATACCGAGATAGGAACTTTATTTTTTTCTATTTTTTATTTATTTATTTGCCATTTGTTTTGACGGCTATTACGAAACTCAGACAGATGATACTGAGACGTATAACTTGCTTGTTAATCACTTTCGAACTACCTTTATGATTATTTGTGTGATGTAATAACCCTTTAATTCTTAATACATAATTAAATTAATCGATGGATAGTATTTTTTGCTATACAAATTGATTTTGGAATTTTCGAAATACGATTTTCTTGCAAAGGACAATTAAACGCAGTTTGGCGTTGCATTTTTTTTTAATTTTTGTGGTTTTTAAAATACCAGAATATAGTTTGAATGCCGCCCGTCATCTAGTTCTTTCGTAGCAATAAATGTCTCCAACTTACCTAATTTTTCAATGTCTGATTCCGTTCCCAAAATTAATTGGAAAGCAGAGTTATTTTGGCAGTAATATAGAATTTGGTAAAATGCTATGCTTACAAAAATGTATCCGTGTTTATAACAAATTTTTAAGAAATGAAAGTTTTCACAAGTATAACCATCATGTGTTATTGATTATGAGAAGCTACTGGTCTAGATTTCTCCTACAAAGAGGAATAACAGCTTCTTCTTGGAGAAAATTTGATTCTATAGTAAAAAGCCGCAGCCGCTACCACTACCAACCTTTCCCTGTCTTGATACACCATACAAATTTAGGTCCAATTCAAGTTAGCAATCAACCTTGAACAATATCAAACAGGATCTGTATATTAACATAAAGTCAAATTGAGAGAACATCAAATTTCCTCTCCTACTAATAACCAACCTTTTAATTTTTTAAAATCTTGCTTTATGTCTATAAAAAAGTTGATCGCTTTCCATATCATCTAAATTATTTACCTGACTATTAAAACAATCAAAATGTGTTTTAAGAATATATAAGACTTTGAATTTTTAAAAAAAGGATTTTTTAACATAAAATATTTTTTGAGTGGAAACCTCCGTTGACATGTGTGCTATGAAATGGTAATCCCTGATGTACACGGACTTATCGAAGTGGATTAGTCAAATATTTAATTAGAATAAATATTTGAATTTCTTGTTTTCTATTGACGCCAAGAATTCATTTCCAAATAATTCTATAAAAAATTATTAAAAATTTAAAAAACCTCAAATTATTATTGTTTGTTGTTCTGGCTTTTTTTATTTAAATATCCTTCCGAGCATTCTAAGTTCGTTGTTGTTGTGCTTTAAAGAAAAATAATATTTTCATTAAATATTTGTAAGAAATACTTTAAATTCTTTATGAGAATTAATTAAGTTTAAATATTTTATGAGTTATGCAAAGTTATTCAAGTTACATTTTTATTTTACTTTACTTTTATGAACAATTTTATGTATTTTGGAATGTTTCCAACATCAACTGTTAATAACATTATGCAGACGCTTTACATAATATTAATGAAAACAGTTTTCTTTTTATACAATAGGCGCTAAAAAAATTATAGAAACGAAATTTAGTAATGATTACACACATATAAATTGTTCAATTTGCGTATTTTGCTTTTGTGTTGCAGTGTTTCCAGTACAGAGTACAGAAATTATTTAAAAAGAACTCTTCAATGTGACTACTATTTATGGCAACCCAATACGTGTCGGGTTGTCCGTTGTCAAACTGGTATTGCAGGTATTACTTCAAGCTGGCAACTCAGGGGCCAAATTTTGCAACTATGAATTTGTTTTCATTGATTTTTAGAATCTAGAATCTACTTGTAGTTTTACATCTTTATTAACGTCATAAAATTTTAAAACAGGTGGGTTAGTTTTCAAATGATTTTTGTTCATCTGTGTCCCAATAAAATAATTTTTTTTGTTTTAATAGTCCTCGTAATGACACTGGTAGATCCTGAGAACGCATCACATTTCCCTCTTTGGATAACTCCTGTTGTAACTCAATTACTTCTTAATTGGGAATGGCGACGCATTAAAAAAGATTTTTGCGACTTCGGAAATTTCAAAATTCTCAGTTTGCACTCGAATAATAATCAAATATTTGAATAAAATATTTATTGTTTACATCTATCAAAATGGGTCAGTAGTGTTCCACGATTTGATGATTGACTAATATTTAAATAATTTTATAGTAGTTAGGTTTGTTTGGTGGAAGGCAGTCGTCTCAATGGGTTCTATAAAGTCCCGTCGCAACACCAAAAATACCTATACCTATATCTCTCGGTCATCCGGAGAGTTTTATGAAAATTTCCTTCTCCTTAAGTTCCCGAACGCCGCGAAATGATAGACAATACGTTCTGTGGTCTCTTCTTCTTTTCGTCTTTACAGCTTCTCAGTCTACCGGCATGAGCACTTAGAAGCCAGTTTCCCTTTATGACCGTCATGACGTGCATACTTGGATGATATGGTCCTTTGTTCAGTTCAGTTATGTATAATGGATCTGTATATTCGTAGCAAATATATCTAAGAGTTTTGCATAATCACAGTTTCTATACTTTTCGCGTTAGCATCGCCAACATGTCTGGTGGTAGCCAGTTAAGGATAGTAAACAGTACTTTAGCTGATGTAGATCTTAGAGGACCTAATATCTCCATAAACGCAGAAAAGAAAGGTTCTCTAATACTTTTAAGAAACTTCAGAGAGCATAGTAGCCAGTAATCACATATACAACTGAGTAGAACAAATTAGAGCCGGTCTAACTACAAAACAAACAACTTAGAATTTGTAGCATCAAAGTTAAATCCATTTAACGTGGGTATCTTCTAACAAAAAAGTTGGATTTGCATTCTTCCAAGTACAATTATGTTACAGGACGTTTTATATTAATTGCAAAAATATTAGAGAGCCAATAAAGACTATGATTGGCAAATCAATTTGAATACATTGAGTAAATTTTTTTTGCTTAGTATGATGTATTTTAAACATTATTTATATTAAATTCTTGTAGTTTAAGTTTGAATTTAAATTAAAAAAAAAACATTATTTTCATTACAATAACATTTTCAAAGGATGTAAAAGAATGCTGTTGTACATAAACAAATGGAAATGCTTTTCTCGAAAAAAAAGTTTTTCTGTTGTTATGTGTTTGGTTTCAACGTCTCTTACGTGTTTTTACATGCACATTGTTTGTTTTTCTAATTCACAAATTCGTATAAATATGTATGTATGTATGTATACATTAATTTACATGTTGATGTGTATATGATGTATGCTGGAAAGGAGTAATCCTTTTGCTAACCTCCTTTACAGAATTACTTGCAAATGTAAAATTTTGAATAAAACTTAGGCAATTGATCCATTTCCTTTTTGACATTTCTCCATTACATCATTTAGTCGAATAGTAAAGGAAAACTTCCCAAAAGAATATTAACAGGGATATTTACCATTGGATGTTTAAGGCAAAACAACCGACTATGCTTCTATTGGCATTGATAAGATGAGTTAGTTAAAGGTGTGCTAAAAGAAAAGAGGTGAGAATTGTATTTAAATAAAAATATAATTTACATATTGGCAACCGACAGATAGCTTTTGCATTTGAATTTCCATTAAAAAAGAAATCTAAGAATCGAATAAAAGGCAGAAACAAAAGATTGTGAAATTTACTTTCTTTACTTGCATGTGAAGGTATGATCCGAATTGTAAACATTTAATCAAATTTAAATGGTGTGCACTACGATTTAAAATAACGACTAGAAATGAGGACTTAAAAAATTTAATTTGTACTCCCAGTAGACAGAGGGATTTTTTTTATATCATTTCAAATTCTGGAATAATTCGTTTCGTCAAAGTCTAATTCAATTTTACAGGCTTAAAACGACCTAAACAAATTCAAAATTCAAACATTATATGAAAAATAATAACGAAAATTGAGGGCAAAAATAATTAAATTTGTTCCACATGTTGTTCATTTCTTTTTAAAGGTTATAGAAAACAAAAGAAAATTTGTAAAAGTCAGTGAAATATTTTTTTGAGCAATAAATGAAAACCTTCCATATTTGTCTTTATATTATTTCATGAAAATATTGCTCTGCGAAAATATTGTAGACGTCCCATCTGGTTATTACAATCCTTTAATCAGGTATACGACTTAGCTTCTCACACCACTCATGTTGTGTGTGTTAATTGGGACCTACTGTTTAATGTTTAATGTCCGAACGACATAATTGCGAAACATTAGATGGAATTTTTCTTTTACTCACAGAGTTTTTGCCAGACGACAGCTGAGATGAAGTCGCCAAAAGAGAAAGAAATATTTTTTAAGATATCGTTTTGTTCGAGATGTTTGAACCAGGAGTTTAACTACGAGCTCTCGTCTAGACTGCATCCAGTATACTATACCCAACAATTGGGCCGGTATCTCACCAGCGGTAACTATAATGTTCCTTCCAAGGCACAAAAAAGTATTGCAATACACCAAGCAGTGAGATTAATTCCACACCAAACTCAGCTCTTATGGAGTTCATAGTATCGTGTACCACGGTGTTCTTGAAACTTCGAGTCCATCGAGTTCAATTCCCCATTTAGGGCAAATAAAAGTCAGTAATCATCGTAAAGCGGTTTGCTTCATTGACTGCAACATTGCGATTAATATTGTTTTTTAAGAAGAATTACCATATTTTTCATAGTCCAGTGGCTTCTGGCTGATCTGCGTAGATAAAAATAATTTTTCGTAACACAACACGATTTTTGACACAAAATTCAAAGAATTGCAAGCATTTTTCTTTTGTGCCTTTAAAGAGAAAAAAATAAATTCTCGAATGTTTTTTTTATACTGAAGAATTTACACTGAATAACCAAAAAAAGAAAATTAATCTGCTACATATCTATGGTATATAAGATATGCACACCTGATTGACGTAATGACCCAAAATCTGAAGTTAGAAACACAAAATTTGATCCGTAAGTCGCTTTCTGTGATATCAATACTATTGCTGATACCAAATGATTGTACATTGGCAGACTAAGCGATTAAAGAGACCCGAAATACCACCTCAGAAATAAGCTAACACAGAAAATTTTTGGATATTTCAACTTGCAAAAGCCGACAGAGACTAATATCTTCTAAACGAATTGATGTCTGAAATGGTATTGGCAAGCTGTTGTTGTTTTCATAAATTTTGATTTTTTTAGTATGTAAAGGCCGGGCGCTGTGTCTGAGCACAAAACTAGTGTCTAATTCCGTAATTAAGGCACAGAAAATCATCCAAAAGGGCCTCCACCATCAGTCTTTCCGACAAATATAGCGATTAGAAGGTAAATCTGTCGATGAGTTCACGGAGGAGGAGGAAAACTTGCTCCAGTGGTGTAAAATTATTACTGGTACCTCTTCCACAAAGAGTACAAATTGTTTATGCAATTGAAAAACCGATTAATTACACTATGTGTAGAACATAACATCGTTCAAATGTGCTCCACGTCTTTTCTGAGTGGTGCTCATGCGTAATGTTCAATTTTCTATGATGCTGGATACTAAATTTGAAGATGGCATAATTATGTTATTTTTGAAGACCGAAATGGCTTACGGCTTATTCGTATACATCTGCAACTTAGGAAACCCCCACAAAATTGTCAAATCGCTTGATCTCGGTACCCACTTCACATCACCTTCATGTGAGATGACCATGCTCTAAAATCGGTTGATTAGAATATCAAATACAGCATCACCTGTGTGGTACATAGAGCTATACTGTTTAAAACAAATGTCATTGGTATCCATATTATCTAATTCAGGGCAAAAGAAGTTGGTAATCATTGACCTATAGTGCTCCCGTTGACAGTGATATTTCTCTAAGAATATGACTCCGGCAGGCACTTTTTTGCATTGGTATTTGACGCTGCTTAATTTCATTTGAATTAGTATCATCTCAAACTTTACACTTTTCTTTGTTCACACTCTCTTACATCTAGAAATGAGCCTCATTGCCAAAGATGATGTTTCGTTAAAAATTAGAGTCAGCTGGATAATGCTCCTGATCCCGTTCAGCGAACACAGGCCGTCTAAGTCCAAATTCTTGTGAGCGAGGCAAACTCGACTGCATCAGATTCTATTGCACACTTCGTTAGATGGCGTCGATGTTTACAACGGGTCTTACAATTCGTCGGGGTACGGTCGATCGTTTACAGAATCACTGGCCTCGAATTTATTCACCATATTGCGAATAGTCCTCTCGGTAGAACGATTGTGACGGTCGTAAAATGTGCCAATTTTACAAAGCAATTGTATTATTTGCTCGTGTTGTTGAATCATCCTCCATAATAATATTGAAAAACAGACAATGAATAGGTGACAACTAATTTGACAGATGTGACTTCAACAGTCTAACTTCCATCCACGATGAACAAATAGAAGAATAGTTGTAATTGCTTACGGTTACAAATGCTTTTATTTAGTTTTGTATTTGATCTGCTTTAAAATGACAGTTGTTACTTTCATATATGTTTTTAGCGCTGGACAGGTGAAACGTTTCCATAGTTTAACACATATTTTATGGACAAAAAAATTTTAAATTTTGCTTTTAAAATCACACAAATATTATATGAAATATCAGCAAAATTCATAAACTTAGCTTATGTTGTTTTAAAAATAAATAATTAATTGTAAACAAATTTACACCTATGAGACTCACTTAAAATAAATTGGAGTCTACAAAATTGATTTCACTGATGCGCAGTTATGTCATTAAGTTTTTTCTCGCGAAACCTTTTTTAAGGTAAGTTCAGAGGAATGTACGAATTTGTTACCGCAAGTTATATTTTCTTGACGCTTAGTTTACAAAACCTATGTATCTCAAAATATGTACATATTCATATTCATCATCAAAATATGTATATATTTCTTATTATCAGCATATTTAAACGAATATTGAAAGAAACATGTGAAATGAAAGACTAAAAAATTACCAGGAGCAAACATTATATACCATGGTTTCTTCTATAGATTCTCCGATGGTATCTTATCACAACTGCTGACGACATTAACACTTTATGTTTACTGGTGCCAGCACAAATACTATTAAGTATGTGCATCTATGTATGTGTATGCGTACTTATATGTTTTATTTAAAAAAATTTATGACAGCTATGTTGGCACTTCCTAAATTTTTACTTATCAAAGTCATTCAAATTTAAAAGTAGACCATAACGTTTCATTTCACCAACAAAAATTCACCATATCACATATAGAAAACGAAATTCAACATTTCGTTACTTACATGCGCCTTTAGCTCTCCCAAGCCATGAGTGGCAAAAGCTTTAACATTCTGTGACTGTATTGAAATGAAAATGATTTTTGTGTTCTCAGTCATAGGCATTTCACCATTACGGACGGTTTAAAATACGCTTCCTTCACAAAAAGTTACAAATAAAAGGAGTGTTTACGAAATAAAAAGTTTGAGAACTTTTTTCGGTCATTCTCCTTCACGTCTCTCGCTCTCTAAACATTTTAGTCCATAGGTAGAAAAACAGTTTGACAAAAACACAAAAAATTATGACATTCTAAAATTTCCAATACAGAAGGTAGTAAAATTGATTGGATTGAGCAACTAATTGGTTGTATGCCTACCGTAAAAATTTAAATCAAGGAAGTGTGGGAGATTTAAATTTTCCGTAAAATAAACAAATTGGATGACTTCTACAATATTTTAAAAAGGAAATTATGATGTGCCAAAAGTTAATACAGATGTGTGAGAATCAGAACAATTCGTCAACAAATTTGTACAAAATAAATTTTTTATACGAATTATTAAAACTAAATTATTTAAAATAACAATGTCTTGCTTTTAAAATGTTAGAGAATGAAATGCATTTTAAATGTATTCATTGTATATTAGAAAAAAATAAATAAATAAAGAAACGAAATACATAGCAATAAACAAAAAAGCATTTCATTTCTCTGCAAGTAAATTAATCGCCAAGGTTCTATTACGTTGCTGTCGTAACATGTCATCACACAAATGAGCGGCATCCTCATTTTTATCAATGAATTGTGTGTGTTGCTGACATAATTCGGTCAGTTTTGCGTTAACGTTTATGTATATGTATGTATAACCACATGGTTACATGCGGTGGCCCGCACTAGACTGTCTTATCGGCCGGCGCGTACCACCTGTGGCCCGCACGAGACAGCCCCATCGGACGGCGTGTACAACCGGTGGCCCGCACTAGACTGTCACATCGGGGGACGTTTGCCACCAGTGGACCACACTAGACTGTCACATCGGACGACGTGCACCACCGGTTGTACGCATTTGATTATGCTATTAGACGGTACGAAACATCAAATATTTAGATCTTTAATACTTCGACTGCCGAAAAAGAATATTTGAGAATCAAGTTTAATTAAAAGCATTTATTTCTGTTTTTATTTTACGAGGGAAGTTAAAAGCATATCAATTGTATTACTACTTTTCGGTACCATTTAATGGTTTTTTTTTATTAGGGCGTTCGTATACATGTCTTTTTTTTGGACCAATATAATCTTATTTCTGGGACTTGAATTACACCCTTCATAAGCAAAATTCCTATTAATTCTCCCCTAGTTAATTGAGCACTGTTCTATTTGCAAAATTCAGAATATTGCTGCATAATAGCTGCCGTCCGATTGAGCGAAAAGCACTAACTGCAGGCGCCAGTCGGCGACAATTATGAATTACAGAGCCAGCGTGATCGTGTCAAACAAACAAATGCACATTAAAATGCTTTATGTGACAATATAAATACCAGAGGACTGAATGAAAACATTCGTGTTTCCTTAACATTCATGAATTCGTTGCTTTAGCAATGCACACATTCAATATAAATTTCTATTGATATTCCTATATTCACAGTTGTATAATCATATATTGAGTTACGTGTGATACAATTTGACTACATTTTATATTATCGTAATCTGGAATCAGATATTCCAGACTTACCTTCAACTACAATGACGTTATCTAGATATCAAGATTCACTAATGAAATGAGGGAAAATGTAAATAATTCATTATAACTAACGGTGATATCCCATTCCTGTGGAAAAAAATTAAGAAACCGATACCAATCGGCCCACTTTAGGGCCATGAAAGAAATTTCTAGAGAAATTTTTTATGTTCAACAGTATTTTAATAATATTTTAATTTTTAATGTAAAAGAAACATAAAATTATTGTAATTCATTAAACCAACAAAACAAAAACAAACAAATAAACGAAACAAATCCATAAAAATTATTTACAAATTAATAAATGCTCTAACAAAAATCAAAACAAATAAAAATTTTTATATTAATTTCTGTAACCTAGGATTTGGTTTTTTATACCCTAATTTGAATCTCGAACATGAGTTCTACCCCTAATAGTAGGAAAATTGATTTACCAAAGGCTGAAAAAGTGTTTTCTCTTTACAAAAACCTCAAGCGACGTATTGAATTTTTCAATGTTGTTTTTATTTTCTTTTGCACAATTTTGGTTTTATTTTCCGGCTTAATGACTTGATTTTAATTTTCTTACATTTGTCTTATTGAAAAATTTAAAAACTTACAATTTTCATAGCAGTATAAATGTGTCAGTAGCAGACCTAGACTATTTCGACGTATTCACCTCACATAAATATCGTTATCTATTAGAAACCATATTCTGTTTAATTAATTAAATTATTCCAAAAATAAAAATTCCAGCACTTTTTCTCACCCAGTATGATATTCAAAACACTTTCACTACATTATATGTATATAATATATTTATATATAGTGACTTCGACAACTGTTATATAAAATAATATTTCATAATAGATACAATGTTGTTCATAAAAAATTTTTATACTTCATAGTAAATTAAATTAAATTTTTTTAAGAAAGAAAATAAAATAAAATTTATTTATTTATATGTGATGCAACGTTAATCTGCCTAATCTAGATGTTGAACAGAAAATGTTAGTATTTAATGCGGCCAACTTTTGCTTTAATAACTTGTTGAATCCTCTTTTTTGGCATACTGTTACTTAAATTTCGTAAAATATACTCATCAACTCTTGACAATTCTTCATTTACAGCTACCTAAAGCTCTTCCAAATTTTTTGGAACTAGACTTCTTATTATTTTTATTTTATTTTTCAATATATTCCATAAATTTTCTATTGGATTAAGATCCAGCTATTTTGCAGCCCAATCCAGACATTTGATGTTGTTTTTAGAAATCCACTTAATTGTTAACCTGGCCTTATGCTTCCGTCACTTTTGTGAATAGTTGTTGAAGCCACTGTAAATAGATAATTTATATGCACACATACATTGTTCTCCGTGTCGAGCCACATGCAGAAGCGGATATAGATGAAATGAGTTCAATTTGAATGAAAAATATCTTAAGGCGAGTTTGACATCCGTATAACATTTTATTAAATTTTCCCTGATAATTTGTTTGATACTCATTACGCCATAATTGGCATTTAAAGTTGACGGCCACAGTAAAAGGTTGACGACAAACGAACAAATGTGCCGCTACATAGATGGAGGAAAGTGAATCATGAAAACAAAATTATAAGAGAACCCTTAACATTGATGTGGTGCTTTCAATTTTCATTTCATTGTAATAGGCGATAAAAATCGTTTTGAATTTAGTAGGTATCCTATATTTATGTATGACAAATATATTTCCAATTGTGATTATTAAAATCGGAAACCAAATTAAATCAGCATCATTTCAAAAAAAAAAAAAAAAACAATTCCAACTCTAGTTACACAAACCTCTAGACTTCTTAAAGGCTGAACATGAACGCATTTGTATTGTATTGCAATCTTAATGTCCTCTGGCACATAATTAAAATATATTTACATATGACATCTCATTTACTCTTGATTCCTTTTTTATTTTTCCATCCTAGTCAATTTTCTAACACAATAAATCATTATTTAGAGAAAGAAATGTATACACATTAAAACATTTTTTGTTTTGCTATTTCAAAAACATGTTCTTAATAACTGATTTCGTTTGATTTTTGTTAATTTATTGGTAAGTGTGTTTAAAAAGGGGGAAACGGTAAATAAAATTTCGCAATTACTTGATTGCATACCTGTTAAATTTCGATTACGATTAGTAATCAATTACATAACTTTTTAAAAAGAATCGTAAAGATTATATATTTCTATGAACAAGTTTTTCTAATTACTAATTGATTACGATTACAAAATAACCAAAAAATAATATGGATTACTGACGTAAAAGGAATTAAAAGTAATTAAAAAGTAATTATATTGTTTGAATATTTGAAAATAATGAAAAAGAATCATTGAAAATAATTTGATTATTTTTTGATTACTTTTGATTCTTTTTGATTATTTAGACTAATCGCCAGTAATCCCGATTATTTTTTGATTATTTTGTAATCGTAATTCATTATTAACTATATTAACCAAAAATAATCGTAATTGTAATCATTATTTCACCATTCAAAAAAAAGTAATCAAATTACTAATCATTACGATTATTAATCATTACTTAACAGGTACCTTAACAGGCTACCGCCGTAAATGCTGAAGGGCACGTAATGGTATCGGGTATTTGTTCAACTGCTGGTGTAGGTCAAATGCCTTTTCTTGAAAGAAATTGTAGTATTCAAAATGTTGAAAGAATACCGGATATAAAATACCAAAATGCCAGACATAAAACATAGATTTGATTTGTACTAGGGTAATGACACCAAACATACGGCTGAAGTTCTTAAGAAATTGCTTTTGAACAATTGTCATCGAGTTATTAAAACTCAACTCCAATCAGAATATTTGATGACCATCGAAAAATTGGTGGCAAAAACTTTATATTGAAATAAGAAAACATTCAAACGAAACGTCCCTTTTGGACGACCGGAATAAATTAAACCTCTAATATGCTAAAAAGCTTGATAAAGAAGGCTATGCAACTAAATATGGAAAACGCTTTCATTTTTCTCTGTGATTTATTTCACGTAGACAAGTTTTTTCATTATGGCTTGAGTTTACCACTATTTTTATAAAAATAGTAGCTTTTTCCAAATACTGAATTGCATTTACATTTTTTTTGGTTACTTCTCGTCTAAATAACTGACTGGGCTCTAAATTTATTTTATATTTGGTACAGCGTTCTTAGGTTTTTTTTGTACATTTAAGTCCTTAATGGCTCAAATTTCCCAGTGATTTAAATGCAAAAAGTAAGAAAGTAAGAAATCTTATTTTATGTCTTCTTCCTTACTCATTCCAAAGCCTTTTCTAAATTCTGTTATTAGAACTTAAAATAAAATCCTACATTAATTTATAAAGACGGATATGACAACAGCAATCGTCATCCCTTTTTTTTGAAACTTTTTGGTAGCAGGTTGGACGAACTTGTATTTTGTCAATTTATCAAATGAAACAATAAAACAATTTATTAAATGAAATGTATCCAGTCACTTTAACAATAAAAACAGTCTGGTCATTTGTAGCACTGCATTTTGTCCATTTCATTCCCTATCATTACATATTTATTCACTTTTTTGCCACCATTTATTTGAGATGAATCCTTTTGTTTTGATTTCATTTGATGTCTTCTTAATACTGGTTGTGTCTCCTGCTTAATTTTATTTTTTTTCTTATTTTACTTTTCCACTTTAATTTTTTATTTCAAAAGGTTTCTCCGTAGATATGTTAAATTTGTTGGATAAATTTCGTTTTCTCTCTTTTTATTGTTTATTGATAGCAAGTTTGTCTGAAAATAATAATTGAAAATTAAATTTAAACTAAAATATTAAAACTATAATTAAACTTTTAATCTATATTTAATTTACCACAGTAAATAAATATGACGGCGGTTTTATTATTGTCTATGTAACCTACTAATTAAAATAAATTTGGGTGCCCTGGTAGTGTTTAGTGTGCTAGACTATCAGCACTGGTGGGTTAGATTCCCACCAGAGACTTTGGTCTGTGACACTATACCGAGCATATAGTCAAGTTACTCCGCACGTATATAATTAGTATATAATTTGTAATTGTATTATAATTAATAAATCAAAAAACTAAATTTCTGTGCTTAATTAATTAATTAATTATAATTTAAACATCAAAGTGTGGGAGTGGTAGATACTTAAGCGTATTGAATAAAATATTGACAATAGAAGGAATTTTTTAAAAATAAAAAATGTATTCTCTCACAGATTCGTATTAAATTTTGTAATAAAAAAAAAACGGACTAAAATTCACAGATATACAGACAGAATTTTAAAGCATGAAAAATTTTACTTCAAAATTCAAATACACATACATACATACATACATATTGTATGGTTTAAATTTCTGTTTTACATATTTCACTAAACATGTACGTATTTATGTACACAAGACTTCATTAACAAAAATGTCGTATGGAAAACAGAGTAACATTCAATGCTGGGATGTATTACTTGACAAATTAAAACTGATG
Source organism: Sarcophaga carnaria (assembly GCA_958299815.1). NCBI lineage: Eukaryota > Metazoa > Arthropoda > Insecta > Diptera > Sarcophagidae > Sarcophaga > Sarcophaga carnaria. Next base: position 85,424,218 of record OY283152.1, on the reverse strand, counting down.
TTATGTCACTGCGAGATTAAATCGCTGACAAGGATCTGGAACAGATCCTATCCGGGCTATTGCAGGGTATGCTGCGATGAGGAGGAGTTGGAGACTATCGAACACCTCCTCTGTAACTGTCCAGCCCTTAGTAGGTTGAGGTTGAAGACCTTGGCAGGGGCTTTTTTGAGGGTTTGAATTCTGTGTCGAGAGCCGACATAAAGGCTCTCCATAGATTCATTATTAGTTTGTGCTGGTTGAGAAGTGCTAGGGCTTCAATAGTGATTCCTCTGCTTCCTCATTCTCCCTTTCCTAATTCCTCTCCTTTTTCCCTATCTCCCCTATTATCTCCTCCCCTTTTTGTCGTTGTATAATGGGTCAACTGAACATTATAAATTATAATCTGCCACATTATACTAGTAAAACGTACCTTATTAAAGTTACCAACTCTGCGTGATTACGTTTCTGTTTAGTGGCAAAGGGATTAATGTAGAACATTCACTTGAACATCGTGAGGTTGGGTGCCCTGATAGTCTAGTGGGTAGTACGATAAATTATTAGAGTGGCTTCGCTTCCCAACAGAGACTCTGATCTGTTGCAGAGATCAGCAATGAGTATTCGAAAAGATGAGTAGAATCGAATCACACTCATAATTTCTGATACTTATACGCATTCATACTTATTTTAATACTATAATCATTTTACTCATATTCAAAGTTTGAAGTACTCATCATACTCACACTTAACAACACGTATGGTGTTGATTTCGACTCTCCATGACTCAACAATTACAAGAATCACAAAATAAGTATGATTCGCGTACGAACACTATAATACTCATTATAGTTTGCTTTCCTTTCTGTCTTCGTCTTTTTTCTTTATTTGTAAATGCAACAACAACTAAGACTGTAAATTTTGATGAATTATTCGATTTACTTGTATTCAAAATTTCATGAGTGCTTATGAGTAGCGAAAAAACGATTCATTGCTGATCTCTGATCTGTTACACTACACAGCAACAAACTACATTATATTTAGGTCACAAAGCTCGTGAAAGTCTTCGTTTCAAATACAAAAATCATGCACTGCACAATGCTTTGGTGACTGAAAATTTAAAATGGGTGCAACTACGACAAATATTAGTTAAAGTGAACTTACTAATTATCAGATGACAAAAAACACGTTATACATTTTATCGAAATGAATTTTTGGTTAGAGAAAATTATAAACCAGATTAGAAAAAAATAGTACGTGATAAGGCACTTTCGGTTAATTGTAAAATAGGCATCAACTATAAAACCATCGGTAATCGATTAAGGGCCATTATTACGACTTTTCGTTAAAGTTGGGTGTAGTTAAAGGTAACTTTACCTAAAGTGAACTTTAAAGTCACTTTTAACTTCTTTTCGTTATTAGAACCTAATGATAAAATTAAGTTAACTTTTTCAAAAATATGGCAATGTCGATATCACTGCTCAATTAGACAAGTTTTATTACGCTTCTTTTTTTGGTTGTTTTTGCTCATTTTGTTTGCATTTGAAGTTGCCATATTGAAAATAATATATAATATGACAAGTTCAAACATAAACTTAACTTTAAAAGTTACAGGTAGGATGATCCTCCCTTTAGCTCAACGCTCAGCCCTACCTTATTATCCACTTCTAACAATGAAAAATAATTTATTTGCCCGTTAAAATCTTCTCTTTTGTTATCGGCAAGTTGCAATAATGGACCTAAGTGTGGAGAAACATTGAAACTACCATCTTATTGTGAAAATAAGTGATCACGAATCTTTATAAGTTATTGTTCTCATTAAAACAGAACAGAGGAGATAAATTGAAACGAAATTTATTTAAACACGATTATTGTAAGCTTAAAATTTCTACAGTGGATCACAGTGAAATTGATTCACTTGCAAGTATGAAATTAATTGTACAAACAAAGCTCAGAAATGAATGTTAAATTTTAAAGAATTGGCTTTAATCGGTTAGACCGTTTAGTTTAAATCTGAAACAAACAAAAATATGCAAACTTTTTAAAAGATTTTAAGAAATTCAGATCACAACAAAATGGTTCAAATGCTATGAAATCTGAGGGATCTTGTTCACATTCTTCTTTGGCTTTCAATTACTTACTTATTTACTTAATTGGCCATTACAACCTTTCAGTGAGTATTACGATCTAGTTCGGCGACTTCCTCTCAGTAGATTTCTGGCAGAATTTAAAATAAATTTGCAAATTGAAAAGTTTCTCAAAAATCTGTCGTTCGGAGTCGACTTTAAACTGTAGGTTGCGCCATGTATAAAATTAACACACACAACATAAGTGGTGTGAGAAACTAGGTCGTGTGATTTGAAAAGAACAAAAATTGTACGACAAAAAATTGTTCTTGTGTGATTAGAGCCAATAAATGCAACTAATTTGACCAATATAGTATTTTACAATAAAGATTAAAATTTATTTTTATTGATAAATGCTTATAAAACAAAAATATAATTCAAAGTAAGTGTATAAACAATGATAACCCGTTGAAACTATTCAATAAAAAGTAAATTCAACATTCGTTTTTATTATGAATTGGGTTTTTTTTATAAGCCCAGTTAAGAAAACAGTTAAAGCTCTGCATTTCAATTAAGAGAGATTTTGTTTTAAAATTTAGAGAAAAGTGTAAGCTACAGTTTTTCAGGCTATTCACAAAAATTTACTTTTCCCTTGCTCCTTTGATTGTAGACCAAACAATTAATAAAGCAAAGAAAAATGACTGTGAAGCGTAGTAGTCTCATATTATTAGGCTGTTTCTCATCTTCTAGAGACGGTTCAACTTATTGGATTGAAAAAAAATTAACAACGAGCTCTACCTTCATATTTTTCAAAACCAATTTTTTCATTTACAAAAGAGAAAATACCACCGAAGTGCGAATTTCTGAAGGATATTGCTCCAAAACTAACGTGAAATCATGATGTTAGGAGGATAAAATCTTTGTTTTCGATTTGATGTCTCAATTTCCGAATCTAAACCCGATTGCCTACTACTGAGGAGTCCTGAACAATTCTATTTGATATTATAAGTCAGAATAATAATGATATGTGGGCAAAAATGGAGGAGGAATGGTATTTCAAACTTCCAAAAGTACGACCAAAAATTTGTGTTGGTGGTCGTGATAAAGATAGGTGGTAATATTATTGAATCTGTTAGTCAATAAGAAGTTTTTATTATCTAATCATATATTAACTGCGGTGGGTAGGGTCTCTGGAATACTGAAAAACTTTTGAGCTGTTAAATGTTTAACGCCAATCAAAATACGTTCATTACTCCCAAAAACGAACATTTTACCTGTTGTATGACTGCGAGATTTTTGCAAACAGCTCTGACAGACTAAGTCTAAAACTCACCGTAGTCTAGTGGGTAGTGTGTTGTAAGGCTCAAGCCCGTTTTCCAAACCACAGATTAAAAATATCCTTCCAAACCAAATATTACGAAATATTTTTTCGGCGAATTTCTCTCAGCAGTCCTCTGGGAAAAACTGAGAGTAAATAAAATTGCCATGAAAAATTTCTCAAAAAATCTATCGTTCAGAGTCGACTTTAAACTGTCAGAATGTGAAAACAATTAGTAAAAAAAAGTTCTTTAAACAGGGTGACCTGGTAGTGTAGTGTATTAGTGTGAGACTTTTCCCTTTAGCACCAAATTTTAATGAAATGAAATAAAATATTCTTATAATATAAAATACGAATTTAATTTTTGTTTCTAATTACTGTTAAGAATGAGATTTTTAGACAACAATTGTGATGCGTCTGACGAATCATATGCACATCTGTCTGTAATTCTTGCAATAAATATACTCTCGAATAATAGACTCTGCATTTGTAGGCACTCTTGTATAATTTAGTAAAAGTGCTCACTGCCATCACTCCTCGTTTCCATTGCCATCGATAACACCCACATACATACATACTCTGAGTTTAGTTCATTCTATTGACGATGTCTTTGTGCAATGCTTCCTATTGTTTTGGTTTCCTTTTGTAGTGCAACGAAAGTACTACAATATTTGTCGTCTGTAGACTTTGTACTGACACTTATTTATCAACTGCGTTGATTTTATTTTTAAATTTATCATCTTTGGTTCGGTATTGTATTTTATGTTCGTAGTTTGTTTTAAATTTCTTTCATTTCATTCATTCTAGTCGCGTTCATGGTTGTTGACAAAATCAGTTTTCCTATCGATGTTCCTTGTATACCTGTCGACTTTCTTCGTTTGAATGACACAATTTAGGAGAATGTGTACGTAGTTATTCCTTTTCGACTTCAGCTGACATATAGTATAAACAACAAATCTTTAATTTTTTTTCGTTACTTTGATTTAGAATTGTGACAAAGAATTACGATATAAAGTGCGATAACACACTATACATTGTGCATTACCATCCATGTTCTCTGTAAAAAAAAATCGTATTCCCAAAAAACAAAAAAATCATTCAAAAAAGTTGCGTAGCGAGGACTTGCTTTATCAAGTGCTAAACATAAAGTGAATTGATTTTGTTCTCTGAGTTCAACACAAAACAACAAGCAAAGCAACAAACACACGATCATTATAAGAAACCACACAAGTAAGCTTATAGTGTACGTGTATCAACGCAGCGTCAGCACCTGTATTCGATGTTGATCCTTTTCTGTTCTACATCAAACTTCCGTTAAAACGCCGCCATCTTATTGTAATTATTATGCAGTGCTTGGGCACCATTTCTAGAAGTGCTTCCGCTTTACCTTTTAAATCTAAAATGAGTTATAGAAACGTTTACTTGCAGTCCGTTAAATGTTACACAACAAACAATTTCTGACCGTATAAAAGCTCTGGAAAAGATTCAAGTCTGGAAAATGAGTGTCACATGGATTGAATGACAGACAGGTGGAAAATCAAAAAACCACTTATGAAATTCTACTTCAAAGACACGATGTAAAAACTGTGTTGAATCGAATTGTTACTGGCGATGAAAAAATGATTAATTTACAGAAACGAAAAAAGGCTGGATTAATCAGGGACAACCATCAACTTCGGCTGGAAAACCAGATTCATTCGGCAGGAAGATAGGATCAGAAAGGTGTGGTGTACGAGCTCCTAAAACCTGGTTAAACTTTTAATACTGATCGCTACCGACAACAAAATATCAATTTGAACCAGGCATGATGACTGAGTGGACTCGGAGAGGTAATTTGCAACATGACAATACATCTGCACAGAAAGCAAAACTTGTTCAGAACATACTCAAAGCACTAGGCCCTTCGACTACTGTTTGTTTTAATTGCTGTGCTGGAGCAGCACTTTGATTCCTACGAGGATTTTAAAAATTGGGCGACGAATTGGTTTGCTTTAAAAGACGAACAGTTTTATTAGTGAGGAACCCAAAAATTGCCTGGAAATATCTATTGCCAGCAATATCCAATTTTTGCTATTATTTACTGTTTTGTTTAAATATACTATTATAGTTTTCGCTTTAAGTTAAAGTGTTATTGTCTTACAGGAGAATTAATTAATCACGGTTTTCTGTGTTTTAGACTGTGGAACTACTTGTATATTCGTATCACTGTCTTCATTTACACCATTATTACCCACTATGTTGGTCGATACAAATTATTATTTTTTTCTTTAGTAGTTTTTTATTAAACAGCAAAACAATTTCTTTTCAAAGTATTTTTGAAATAATGTTTCAATTTCTTTTATTTCAGTTTAATTTTACTGCGAGTTAATTTGGGGCTGCTGATTTAGAATCAAGTTATGTGTAAGTCTTGTCACCTGGAAGCCAGATAATGGCCAATACATTGGTCACAGTTATTCAGGGGTTCTGTTTCTCATAAATAAAAGAGTAATTTAACAAAAAGAATTAAAAATTTAAAAGATACATTTATATATCCAAAGACAACAGAAATTCAGTAACGGTATTAAACGCAAAAATCTGTTTACTACCGTTAGCGCTGCATTACTTTGAAGAGAAAAATTTAAATGTCCAATATATTGCACAGAATGTCTGAAAATGTTATAAAAAATTCGTTGAATTAAATTATTTTTAACGTTGGCAAACATGATTCTTTTGATGCTTGAAATTCCAACTGTTTTCACTATTATTTTATGGTTGGCCTTTTTAAGGCTTCAAACAAAGCACTCACTTATTCTAATGAATGTATACAGTGATCTAAAAAAATATACCATTGTTGGATGCTTCCGTCTTTTGTGAGTTAAGTACATAATAAAATTTAAATAAATAATATTTGTGTAGAAACATTTTTAAGATTAAATGTAAAAGTTGGAGTAATTTTATCGTGCACTATAATAATGCAATAACGTTTTAAATTTTTATTTATACTTACATTACTCGGTATTCACACACATACACATACTACGACTAAAATACGGACATTGAAATGAATATTTTAAATGCTAAAAACAATTATTTGCATTTTACAGCTGGGTACACAAAAGTCTATTGTTTCCTCACATCGCAATTCCTTTGTGACAATTGGTTCTCCGCATCCCTCGAGCATAGGACCCATCAAAAAACCAATGGTTCGTTTTGCTCTGACTTGCTATATACACAATTTAAATGCTTTAAGGTAACATGCCTTCATTCAGATGATTTATAGAAAAATTTCATATCTGAATTCAAATTTTTGTTCATTTTTTTAGATATACGAAATTCCTAATTGTCACTATTTTAACTAAAAGAAAAATTAATGAAATTTGAAATGTATTGTAAAAATGGTTTTTGTGTGCATAGGATTAGAGATTGTCCACGAAAAACGCATGTTGACTTTGGTTTCAGATATGCGAGAAATTAATAAAGCCTACATATTATAATTGAATCAAATCGAGTTTTTAAAGATTTCGAGAGAAAACTTTTAAAACATTAAATTTGCTTATGATATATATTTATGCATTTGTATATTTCGTTAAGTTGAGGTATCCTAATTCAAACTTTTCAAGCCAACAACTTTTTTAATAACTCTCCCTTACGATTGAATTCCGATGAATCAAGCGGGTGCAGACCTTTTCATTTTAATGCAACTGGATGCGGGTGTTATCAGAAAATAAAACTAAAGTATATTAATTTTAATGAATATATTTATAAAATAATGACAAAACCAATTAAAAATATGATGTAAAAATGAATGGTTAGTTTAACGGTAAGCAAGTCTAATGGGATATAAATAGGTAGTCAACGTCACCTAAAAAATCGAATGGCTGATAGTTCATTTCTTAACTGTCACCTAGGTAGTTGCAGTGAAGTGAAAGGAAGGATATTATTCAGAGTTATTTTGAATGTTCAAGCACATATGTCTAGTGAGACTGTCACAGATTAAAATATTCAGAGCACGTGGGGAAACTTTCGAATTGCTTGCATGCTAAGGTTTACACTTGGTATGCCAACCGAGAAATACCGAAATTTCAGCATTTACTAAATCCAGAGATTTTCGGGATTGTAATTTCATATGTATTTTATACAGTAAAAAAAAATAGTTTATGGCATTGTTTTTTTATTTAGAACTACGTTAAATAACACCCATGCAGTTTTTAAGTGTATCCTGCAATAACTGTGCCAGTATTCCATATCACTCGACATTGATAATAGCATACCAGATGAGGAACTGAACGAGAACCCTGCTTCCCTTGTTAAAAAGTTAAATGCTGCCATTGAAGTATGTAAAAGTCCAATAGAATGTGTTAATAAAGCCCACGATTTAGATGCTAAATATTTACAATACAATATTTATAGCTATCTTGAAACCATTTTACCCAACAGTTTAAATTGCGAAAGACGTTTTTCAGCAGAAGAAGAAAATCCATTCAAAACTCTCCGATGAAATTTTAGATGCTGCGATCTTTCAAAAAAGTGTAATCATGATCATAGATAGAAAAAAAATTTAATAAAACAATTTTTTTGTAATTAAGAGAAATTTCAGTAATTCCGTGATATTTTGAAATTTTAGGGTTTTATTCCGGATTTTCCCGAGATATAGGTTTTTTCCGAAATCCGGGAATTCAAAAAAGTCAATATCATTTGGGATCGCTAGTTTACACCATCTAAAAATGCGGTAGTTGATACGTGAACAGGAAGTACCACGCCTTAATGAGGTAGCAGATCTGATTGCTAGACAGCTGATAAGACCAGAAACTTCTGTGGGACACAGAGGTGTTAAAAAAGCTATGCTCAATGAACAATGAAGACATGCTTCCCTATTCGAACGAGTTTTTTTTTTTTTAACTTTTTGTGGATAATTACAAGGAAAAGTGATTTTTGTTATGCATCATACCTGCCCTGTAGAAAGAGGGCAGAACAATACATCACCTGTTCGCAGTCCACCTCTGCCTCTACGCAATCATAAGTACATTCGTTCATCTCACAGAATTATATTTTTCAGATTGTGTTAATTCAGATCGAAAAACGACAAATCTTGTTTTCAAAAAATTAGACATCGTGGAAGTTTTACGTGTGTGCACTTTTTTGATTTCAATTATTATAATAGTACCTTTCCTAAAATGCTTGGATCTCGGAAGTCACATAACCTAGTCAAGAACATAAAAATTATTCCATGTGTCTGAAGTACCCGTAAAGGCACATCACTGTACTAAAGACGCCATTAGTCTTTATAAACTTTCTCCCATCAGGATCGCTCCAGGGTATACTTCCTAAAATGTCATTGTTGCACAATAGTCGTTGTGACATTTTCCCGTTTTTGTATTAGGTTATCCAAGCTTATGGTGTGTAATACTCTGGCTGTATTAGCCAGCATATTCGCTTCCTCATTTTCAAGCAATCCATGAAGACTATGTAACCATGTAATGCGCACCATTATTCGCCTGTTATTGCTCTAATGGTCTTTTGACTATTAGTGAAGATATTTAATTCCTTATATACCAGTACAATCCGGCTAGGATAATAAAAATGGACTGCGCTCTGTTCTCGAAAATTTTTGAGAAAGTTTGAGTTAAAACAGCCCGATGCGGATGTGTTAAAATAATAGGCAGTTTTTGTCTGAAGTCTCTAGCTAACAATATCAAAATATCACGTAACAAAGTTTGATTTCTACGGATCTAAAATTTCAACTGCAGAACATGAATTTAGTTTAAAATGCTATTCATGGCAGATGTTTTTCATAAATTGTACGATGGTGCTTCATTTGACATATTCCATGTCCTGCATATTTTTTCTCAATACATTGCGATCGTAATTCTATTCTCGATACAAATCCAACCAGACCTATATACATATATATATATATTGTAAATTTTCATACTGTAAGTTTTAATTATGTACTGATAATAATTCGGAAAATGAACGTGAAATGTATTATAACATGCACTAGAGAGTTCGATTATGGACTGTGTGTAAAAAAAATAGAAATATTAAATTACTTGTTTATTTGTACCTGGATCTATTTATTTTTTTTGTTACTGAATGAGTTAATAAATACACATATAAAAAAACAAATCCAACCAGAGCCTAGCGACAGAATAAATTTGTTATAAGAATTATAAGAAATATAATATATGAAAAATTCACCATCACAATAGTGTGCTTATTCCGAATATCGATTAACATTTTCAAATTAGAAATCCATTATAGACAGTAAAGTTCTTTGTGCATTTATTGTTTCTAAAATCGGCTGAGTCGTCTCTGCGTTATAAAATGACGAACATTGGATAACGTATTTTATTATTAGTATGTATATGGTATATGTATATAAATGTTTCATATTAGTATGTGCAGTTAATGTTGCTCAGTTAAAACAAAATAGAAATATTTTTTAAAGTTTTCTCACCTTTTAACTAAACTTTATTTCAAAATAAAAAAGTTGAGAGAAAGCTGTAGATTTATTTAATGTTAACTGTATGAAACGCTATTCGAACACGTTATAGTTGGCAATACGTTTGCTGAGTGTTTTTTTTTTTTTTTTGGTTTACCGTTGTTTTTCATTCCGTTCTTCTTTGATATTTCTTCTGATCATTAAATAGAAACATTTGTGCAGTTTAAAGGCGCATGGAGACGTTCAAATAAAATCATCAACGTCTTATACATATGTGTGCGCGTTGTCGTTATATACGTATACGTTGTCAGTTTGATTGATGAAAATTAAAACATTTTGATTTTTTCATTTGACGAATTTTTATTTGCTCGTCTTTTTTTAAATTTTATTTTTTTATTATTACAATTAAAATATTAGAAATATATTTACAATAATCACATTTTTAGAGATGATACTTAAATAAGTATTGCAACAAATGTAAACTAAGTTTATTTTGTAAAAATATATATAGTTTAGTATTTACATTAATGCAGAGTTAGGAAAAAAGATAGGAAAAAACCTAGTAAAGAATTAAAGAAATTTTAAATTAATTCTTCTATCAGCCTCATCACTGAAGTTGAAGAAGAAGTTAATACTACAAATTCCTTATTAAATCATAATTTGAAACTATATTTCGAACTTCTAAGCTTTGTGTTAAATTATATTATTACTTATTTAAACAAATCTTGTTGAAAATGTTGATGCAATCTACTTGTTGAGTATCTTCTAGGTAAATTAAAAATAATTTTAAAATTTTTATTATGGATTATTTGCAGCTTCTGTAGATAGGTTTTGGCACATCTATTTGACCAAATTTGTACAATAAGATTTTATTTTTATAATTCAAAGTTGATTTTCGATTCAATAATGGGGAAAAGGGCTCTTCCACATTTAATTGACTTTTCACAGGTTTTTAGAACATGATGTCTGACAGTCAATTTTTTATATAACTCAATTCAACTCAATGGTATCAAGAAGAGGAATTTCAGCTCCTTCTACAGATAGAGGTATCGAAGGTATCTTTTTCGGCGACTTATTAAAAGGAAATATTATTGCTTGAGTTTTATTTTCGTTTATTTTTATTTTCCATTTTTTAAAGTATTTTTGAGCATGCAAGACCTTTTCTCATTCTTTTTGACTATGGCGTTTGAAACTTTACCTTTTGTTATAATGGCAGTATTGTCTGCGTACAGTGCAGCTGACTTGACAGTACTTCAAAGTCGAATGTATAAATTGAGTACAGAACTGGTTATAACACCGAACCCTGGGGAACTCCTGCTGGGATATTACACTGGGAGGAGTATTCAGTATCGATATTGGATAACCAACTTATGGAGTTTGAAAATTAGGCCGTTGTGCCATATAGAATCAAAGGCTTTTTCTACGTCTAACAGCACTATTCCAGTACTTTTTCGGTCACTTTTCTTATTTGTGATAAAGTTTACAATTCTCTTTACTTGATGCACTGTTAAATGTTCTTTTCGAAAACCAAATTGCTCTTTTTGTATTATATTATTAGTTTCGGTGTATTCATTTATTCTCTGTAGCGCGATTTGTTTCGAAGACTTTATCTAAGCAATTCAACATGCTTATGGGACGATAACTTGTAGGTGACTTTGCGTCCTTTCTCGGTTTTAATATTGGGACTACTTTCGCTGTTTTAAAAATTTTTGGAAAATAGCCATTTGACAAACACCAATTGAAAATTTGTGTAATTAATCTGTAAAAAGTATTCGTCATATTTTTCAATATAATGGAGTTTATTCCATCCAGTCCGGGTGCTTTCGAGTTTTTCAGTGTACTTATGAAGAATTTTTTTCCACTGATGTCAAGTTTTGCTGCATGTCTTTTGTTATACCTTGGGCATTCAACCAATCTATGTCCTTTTCTACAATATTATCTACTGGCGAAGTCATATTGTATGTTGTATTGTGACAATTTTCAAAAACTTCCGAAATTATTTCAGCTTTTTCTTTATTGTTATACTTTACAACGCCATCTATTGTTAAACTGGAAACACCTTTTTTATTGCTTTCGTCAACATCCAAAACTTTTTACTACCTGTTGGCAGCTTCTGTATAAATTGATACCAGCTGTTATTCTATCTCTGTTTATGTTCAGATTTATTAGTAACAGTTCAGCTATTTTAATAAAGAAATAATTATATTTCTTTCTGAGTAATTATTTGAACGTTGAAGTGTTAGTCTTATTTATTTCTTTGAGATATTTAAAATAAAGTTAGACTGGAAAGCTTTCTGTGCCAGACTTGTGTGTTACCAACTGGAATCTGTTTAGACGCTTCTTGTACCAGGTAGGAGATTATTGAAAGTGTTTCTTCTTTCTTTGTGTTTGATAATTCAATAGCTTGTAAGTTATTTTTGCTAAACTCATTAACAATCCATGTTCCTATATCTTTCCAATTAGCTTTACCATAGAGTGGAATTTTAATGGAGTCTTCTGTTAAAGAACCAAATATTGTGCAGGTCATTGGTATATGATCTGAATTAGTGAGAAGAAGATCCACAACTGATGGACGTGTCGGATTTGAGGACTGACTAAAACGAGTGAATGAATTTGGAGAATATATGTAGTAGTGAGCTCATTTCATGATAGAATAGTTTATTGCCTGCCGTGTTATTTTGAAAGCAATTCCAGTTGGTGGACATTTAAATCTCCGAATATAAAATAATCAGTTGTAGCTGTGGTTAAAATGTTTATATCATTAATAAAATCACTTGTATAGTTTGGTAATAGTTGGTTGTATAGTTAAAGTAAATCTTATTGGTCTTTTATTTATGGTAACTATGATAGATACATTTTCAACTTTGACTGTTGGATATTTTAAAAAACGTTCATGGGGAATGGAGCTTTTGATTGCAATCAAAACCCCCAAACCATGTGTAATACGATCTTCTCTATAGACTTTAAAGTTTTTTAATTTGAACTTGTGATTAGCTTTTAGGAATGTTTCATTTATGCAAATTATGTCTATTTGTTTTTGATGTAACACAAGTTCTAGTTCAATTATCGAGGCTGGAGTCGTTATGCCCTGAGCATTCCAATGCATAATATTTAGGCTCCATATTGTTTTCCTATATAACATATCTAAGCATATTTCCAAGCACTCTCATTTTATCGTACTTGGTTTTGCATTTTTCTAATGCGTCTAAGGCTTCGAAATAAATGTCTAAAATTTGTTCGTTTGACAAATTATCATCTTGTTGCGTTCTTTGTTTAGAACCAGCAACTGAGGCAGAAGAAACATTATTTTGACGTTTACCTGATAATTTTTGAGAAAATGGCACTTCGAAACTTCTTGCCTCATCCCGCATATCGTCTGATGAAATAGAACCAATGTCGTCATGACGTACTTGCCTTACTTGTCCCGTGCTGTTAGTAGTTCTTTGTCGAATCTGCAAATATTCCTTTCTTGAAGGACAGTGAGGATCGTCAGCACGGTGATTAACGTTTTTTAAATTCTTTTTAATGCAGTTGAAGCATTTATATATAACAGTACCATCTTCTGATGTTTTATTAAGTTGGCAGTTTGAGTAATCATGGGCCCCACCGCATCCTAAGTACGCTTCAGCTCTGAAACAATTTGCAGATCCATGTCCATACATAGCACATTTAGAGAATTGAGTAGGACCTCTTGACCTACGTTGGGGACTTCTCCAGTGTACAACAATACCGTAAACATATTTAGTTTTTATAACCTCCCGCTTTGTTATTTGACTTCGGTTAAACTCCAGCATATATAATGCATCATCCGGATTTGAGCGTTTGGTTATTATTTCTTTTGCGTTAACCAATTCTATGTTGAATGCATCTTTAAATTCACTTTCTAAGGTTTCCAAGCTAACTTGTGGTAAACCGAACAACATAAGCTTAAAACTTTTATTGTCTTTTATTGGATGAGTGAAAGATTTCATCTGGGCAATTTTTAGTTTTTTTATAGTTTCATCATATTCAGCTTTCGAGTTAGGTATTAATTTAGTTCCGATAGATATTCTTTTAAATTTACAAATTTTACCAATAAGATTTATAACCTCAGTAAATTTATAACACTTATCAACAATTATTGGTGGAATCTTAACAATCTCATGGGCGACTTCACTTTCAACGCTTGAACCAACGTCATCTTCTAGGTCAGAGAGCATCTGGAACCTATTATTACAAAGCGATCTCTGTATTTTAAATCGAGGATTATTACCCCAATATTTTTTACGTTTTGAAGCCATTATTAATGAATTCTCAAAGAAATAATTAATTGAAATTTATTTTTATTGCTTTTAATTTAGAAAAATACACAGCTGATTTATTTACACGTCTGTTTTGATCGCGATGTCAAAATTGACTGCGAAATTATTATTGTATCAATTAATGTTGAAGTCGCCGTGGTCTAGTAGGTAGTGTGTTGGCTTATTAGACGAAAAGCCAGGGTTCGAGCCCCAGGCCAGACATCAAAATAAAATACAAAAAGTATTTTTTCGGCGTCTTCCTCTCAGCAGATTTCTGGCAAAAACTCTGAGAGTAAATAAAAATTGCCATGAAAAGTTTCTCAAAAATCTGTCATTCGGAGTCGACTTTAAACTGTAGGTCCCGCCACTCATTTATAAAATTAACACACACAACATAAGTGGTGTGAGAAACTAGGTCGTAATCCTGACTGAAGGGTGAATGACCAATTATGTATGTATGTATCAATTAATGTTAACAATATATTTTATACACAAAGTACACTTCATAACCTGTTGTATAGATGGCGGCAGTATTACTGAAATTAAGATGTTATGGTGTTCAAATCCGTGAGTTTTTACTTTTTGAAAGTTATTTTTCAAATAGGAAACAGTATGTTCAAACAAATAATTCTAGAAGTTCCATTGGCTCTGTAAGGTTTGGGGTACCTCAAGGGAGTGGATTGCGCCCGCTTTTATTTACAATATATTTAAACGATTGAAAAAATCTTGGCTTGACTGGGAAACTATATGTATGCTGATGACATATGCCTCTTATATTCGTTCAAATATGACTTAATATTAAAAACCAATATTGAAAGAGACGCTGCTTTACTTTTTGAATATGCACGCTTAAACAGGTTGATCTTAAACCCTGGGAAAACAAAACTTGTCCGCTTTAGACCGCAGTCCCCGCAACATTATGGCGATTTTTTGTTCATGTAAATGGATAACGTATTTATGAAACTCATTCAACACTATATTTCGTTATTACTTTGCAAAGTAATTTGTGCTGGGATTTACATATAAATCATGTAAAAGTGAAAATAGCAGCTGCAGTTGGTATTTTGTATAAATTAAAGTACTAACTAAATGAAAAAGCGAAATTGATGATTTATCAATCGCTACTACATTCACATTTGAATTATTTGGCAGTTATCTACGCACATAATAAAAACAACAGTAATCTAAAATCTCTTCAATGTTTGCAAAACAAGGCTTTGAAGATAGTATACAACCTACCAATTACATATTCAACAGTTTCATTGTACAAGGACGTTTGCAAAAAGATCTTGCCAGTTTATGGATTACACGAGCACCAAACTTTAACAGTTGCCTTTAAAAATCTCCATAATATTGGTCACTGTACCATTCCTTCTTCAACCAATCAAACTTATTTCAACACGTGAAATCGAACGAATTTGAGAACTCCGAGATGCAGATCAGAAAAAACGAAACAACGTATAGTTTTCAAAGGTGCTAACAAGTATATCGCTTTACCGAACGAGTTAAAATCTATTGAAAGAATTACGTCTTTTAAAACTTTTATAAAAGAATATTTATGCTGTATATTTGAATAACTTCTGATGTAAATTTTGTAAATTTTTAATGTAAATATTTTTTAATATAATACATTGTACTACTTAATTGTACACATGTATATATATTTTTGCCAACTTTGCCTCAATAATGATTTAGAGGCGCTGAGGCCAAATTAAATTGAATTAGAATTTTCTGCAATTAAATAAACTTATAAGAAAAAAATTATATAAAATGTTGCATAAGCATTTAAGAGATAATAAAATGATAAAATTGATGAAAGAATTAATCAAACGAGCAAAAATTATACAAAGAGCCATAAAATGCGAAAAAATCATGACATAACTTTTCCTTAACTAGAGTCTCTACATTATCGAAACCTAAAAAATGTCTCACTCCTATAGTTTTGCGATTAGATGGTAGCTTATGGATATCGCAGTTCAATGATAGACAGATTCAATGACATAATTTTCCTCAAGACTAAATGGTTTGTGTCTAGTCGGTCTCTCCATAATCAATCTTTATGGCTATGCTCCAGTTTTGGTCAGGTAATCAAAATTAAATTTAATTTCAAATTAACAGAAAATGGAAAACGTAATTAAAATAAATGAAGCTCAAATTAATTGTGCTGCTGCCAAATCTGCAACTTATTGACGCTAACCCTGCTTATGAGTGACATTTGTTAGATTATGTTGCTTATACGTCGCAGTGCTGAATATTTGCATTTTTCTGCATTGAAAACTCTACTTATGAAGAAAGAAAAAGAAGAGTAAGCAGCAGAAATACACTAAGCGCAGCTCTCTTACTATGAAAAAAAGGAGAAGGTTTTTAAATTTCGTTTCAAAACTCGGTTAGGTCGGCCATTACCAATGAATTGAAGTCAAGTTTTAAAGTAATTGAAATCAATTGCAGTGACATTGGATTAATTTTGTCCGATGATAAAGACTAAGTTTTGTATCAATGCGTTTCGTCCCGACTATAGCGCTATAATATTCCTATCCCTTCTCAACTGCACTTTTGGCTTTTGAGTAGTGTAGTAGTACTTTTGTCAGTAAAGAAGTTACTAATGGCTTATGGACTTACACTATTAGCATTCGTACTCACTGTCTTGACAAGGATGTTCGCGATGAGAAGGGTTTATCAATATTTTTTAATACCCGCAAAAAGAGTTTTCGTTAGATTTTGTTCCACACAAATTTGGCGCACTTGCACTTGCAATTGTACTATATACGTGATATCGCTGTTAAGCGATTTTACAAAAACTTAGTTAACTAATACAACACGAATACTAAACAACTTTTACTCATCGGTTTACAAGTACAGTATTAGTTAACTGCAAAATTAATCGTTTCTGATTAATTACCTGCAGAAAACGACATTTGTTGTCAAGTCATTTGATCCCAAAACGTGAAATTTGTTTTTTATTTTGTTTTCCAGTGTGACTTTTTTCAATGTGTTACTCATTAAGATTCGCCATATCAGCACATATAGATTAACATGTTTTGTAAATTTAAGTAAATTTTACATACGTACATACATAATTGGTTACTCCGAACGACAGATTTTTGAGAAACTTTTCATTGCAATTTTATTTACTCTCAGAGTTTTTGCCAGAAATCAGCTGAGAGGAAGTCGCCGAATAAATATTTTTTTTCATATTTTCGTTTTAATGTCTGGCCTGGGGCTCGTCTAATAAGCCAACACTCTACCTACTAGACTACGGCGACTTATCACTTATCATTACTTATCCCATAATTTTTAATTAAAGTCTGCTACTAGAAAGGACAAACTTGAACAAATATGAAAAAAATTCTCATTTGTCAAGTTTACCTCATCATAGCATATTAAGTCCAATAATGTAGGTATGTGTATTGTTTTAAAGGCTCGATTCAGAAATGTTTGTGTAATCATTAAATTTGTGCGTAAAGTCCAAAAAAATAGTTTTTGTCAAAGAAAACAATTTTGGAAGATTCAAGAAATATAAAAAAAAATATTTTTGAGTTCTGCTCAACAAAACACACAACCTACACTATGTCATTAGCTGGGTGTATTTCATTTTTTGATTTTGTCGCATAGTGTAATTAATTGACGGGAAAGTTATTTAAAATCAAATTAAACCATGTCTTGTAGATATTGTAAATGGACTCAGATATTTTCTTATTTAATCAAGTCTCACCAAAAGCAATCACATTTTTTCGTTTGGGCTTCCAAATTTTTTAAATACTGAGAACCTTAAGAAATCCTTATCCCTTTTGAACACAAATAGTTCAGGAACTCCAATATACTTTGTTAAAAAAACTCCTCTTCAATATAATTGTATTTCGATACTGAGGCAGAAGCAAAACTGGCTGTAGAAAATGTTAGGTCAGACAGCCAGAATAAACAAACACTTGAGATGATACCGCTTGACGTTATTATTGTCACTTTTTTAGGGTAATTTGTGGAAAACTCACAACACGATAATTGCCATTTAAAAATGCCGTTCATAACAAAAAAAATGACGACAATCGAGAACATTTTTCATTATAGATACGAAAATGATTAAGTGGTGGAGAATAGGAACAAAGTAAGCGTTAAAAACTTTTGTCTGTTTTTTTTGTATTTTAAGAGATTGTGTTATGAAATAAAAAAAACTAAATAATTAACAAATGTGCAATAATGTGTTAACGTAATCTTATGCAATGTGAAAATGTTTTTTATATTTAAATTCTGTTATTTTTGAACATAACATCGTTGCAAGCGATGCCATCTGGGTGATAGTTAGTTGGCACATTGTTTGGAATTTGTAGTGACCGAGTTTGAATCTTTTACGACACAAAAGTGAAATCGAGAATGAGTCTTTATTCAGAGGTGTGTTGGTACTGAAACCTTTATCAGGTTTAATATAAAGATATGAACATCAATATTCAGTTTTTGCTTCAATAATTTGGTATACTTACGTAACGTGTTCACTATTGGTTAATCACTATGTTATAATGTTCTACGTCACAGTGAAAGTCTTATGAAGTCTAATATTTTTAGGCAGATATAGGAAAAACGGATCAATAATATCCCTAGTCTGGGTATAACACGTATATCTTAATTATCCTTATTCAGCACCACTGGTAAACGTTTTTTATCTCTAAGCAAATAAAGGTGTATATTAATTATAAATTATTATTTTTATAGTTTTTCCTTAGTTGTACATACATTTTTCAATTAACTATTTGATGAACTAGTTTAGATCACCTTTTAGAGCATCTTTTATTTTTGTTCGTCCTTTTAATGAGGAAATTAAAATCGATCGCATACTCTTGTATTATCTTTCTGTCGCATACTAAATTGTTGATTTCGGTGTAATATTTTCAGCAACTGCAAAGTTTTACAATACATGTTTAAAATTTTTCTTTTCTCAATTTTTTATAGCTTTTTACATCATTCTCTTGAAAAAACTTTAGTTGACTTTAATCATTAGTTTATAACTGCAATATACACTTGACTTGATCGAATTTCTCAGAGTTAGAAAACAAAAAAAATTTAATAACTCATAAATAATAAGTACGATGTTATAATTTTATTTTCTAAAAAGACAGCAATTATGTATTAGAAAAAAGTAATCGAACCTACTAAAGTTCGTTATTCATTGGTATATTTATGGAGATATTTTAGAAAAATAATAAATGATAAAAAAAATTGGGATTTAATTTATTTGTGGCATATTGATTATTAACATTCTTTCCTTTTTATTTAATTTTATTTATATAATTTTTAAGAGCAAAATATAAGGATATAACATCTTTTTGGTAACCCTTAAGCAAATATTAAATTCAATGAATTCCTTTTTAATCTTGTTTAATGAGATTTTATCACAGTTGTTGACAACATTAACACTCCGTATATATCAGGGGACAATAAAAATTTAAAATTCCTTATTTATCTTGCTGTTTCATACAAACAAAGAGAACAAATTTAAGAGAATGCTACAAAATCTAATTTCACTATAGAAAATCACAACAACGACTATAACACTGTTATGGAATTTTCCTCTACATTTTATCACATGCAAACAAAGAGAGAATGTCTAAGCAACTAAATGTGGTATAAACCTGATTTCCCCTTTAAATATTCACCATTAATACAGAAGTGTAGAATTCTCCACACCATATGCATCCTTCCTAATACAAACAGTAACAAAAGCTTTAGAACACTTGAGCTCTTAAAAATAAAAATTATTTTTGTATCATCAGTCATCCTTGCTTCATTGTCACGGACAGTTTATTATACGGTTAACAAAACTCCAAGTCAAATCCAAGATATAATTTGAAATTTAAGAGAACAACGAATAAATTTACTTTTCATGTATAATTGAAAAGTAAATATGAAATATATACAATATGAAAAAGATTGTCAAACTTAAATTAAAAATGAATAAACGATGAATTTGCAATATGGGCTGTTAAGTGTAAATCCAGGCAAATACAATTGCATATTTAATTCACCGAAATGAAAACAAGAATAATAACTTTGTGATCAAAACATAAAAGAGTATAGAAAAAATTAACTTAACCTAAGTTAAGTTCTGATTATGAACCAATTCAGATTTTTTATGTAATTTTTATATCTTTAATGGTGTAAATAGAATATCATATTCACATGCTACGTTATTTCTAATAGAAGTTGTTAATGAGAACTAAACGATTTAACTCTTTAATTGTCTAAGCCGAGTATACTCGTCTTAAAGAAACCAATCTACTGAAATCTAAAAAAGGCAAATAAGGATATTTAAAAAAATCTACACTTTTAATAAATAATAGACTGTATTTAGATGAAATAACACTTTCTGGGGAATTAGTATTACATTATGAGTCTTTTAAATAAGAAAGTGTTTCTCAGTTCCTTGTGCGACGACATATGTAGTTGAGAGAGTCCTGTGAATTTTTTTATTAACAGGAAATATATAATATAATATAATATAATATATATATATTTTTCTTTTGAGTAATAAAATTGTGAAATAAATACATTTATAACTATCCCTATCAGGTAAATTATTATGATAGTGAAACGCATATTCTATGGCAAGATAAAGGAAACTTTTTTTCATCTCTTGGATATTATTTGTAAGAATTCTTATTTCAAATTAAAACTTAGACAGTATTTACTTTAACTGGATAATATCGAAAAAACCATTGAATTATATTGTGATAATTCATCAAATACATCTCAACTTGGTAGTCTAGCTTCATTTACATCTTTACTGTTACTTAAAGAGCATTTTTCTGATTTATTTCCAAGTACAAAAGCAAAATTTCTTTCAAAATAAATATTAGAAGAGAATCCAGATATTGGTCCCTGAAATATAAGGTAGTATTGTATAAAAATACATATTTTCTAAAAAACTCAGCAAACAGCGTTTGGTTTTTCGTCTTGATAGCAGAGTTTCAGAGAAAGAAACATTTTACTCTGTTTATGTCGAGTATACTCGTCTTCTCTGGACGACGAGTGTATACGTAGAAGATAAGTATGAATATTCGGAACTAGAAATTACTTTAGAAACTGTTCGTCAAGGAACGCTGGTTAACATTAAAAATTTTAAATAAAGAACAAACTTGCTTTACTGTGTGCGACCGAAGTACTCTATGAGAAAGTGCTTGCGCAATAAATGTTTGCATTTGAGAGAACAGTAAGAAGGACATTATTTGAAATAATAATCGAATGAATTTATTTTTTAATAGTATTCTTGGTAAAACAAAAACTTTTCGAGGTTGAAATCCATAAATATAATTAAGGTAATCATGCTTTAATAGAGAGCAAAAAGAACGCTTTACAAACTTATCGATGTTGATTGATTAAAGTGAACATATTTATACAGGCTGTTTATCATTTTCCTTGATTATAACTTAAGTCCGTTATTTAATATATACATACATATGTACATAATTGGTCATTACAACCCTTCAGGCAGGATTACGATCTAGTTTCTCACACCACATATGTTGTGTGTGTTAATTTTATACATGAGTGGCGGGGCCTACAGTTTAAAGTCGACTCCGAATGACAGATTTTTGAGAAACTTTTCATGGCAATTTTTATTTACTCTCAGAGTTTTTGCCAGAAATCTCCTGAGAGGAAGTCGCCGAAGAAATATCTTTTCACATTGGTTTTGTTGGTGATGTCTGGCCTGGGGCTCGAACCCTGGCTTTACGTCTAATAAGCCAACACACAACATACTAGACTACGGCGACTACTAAGTCCGTTATTTAATACTTAAATTTATTGCGTAATGATATAATTATATATTTGTCAGTCTTTCAGTTTCACTCAATCTGTTAGTAAACTGAGGAATGAGTATGGAAAACAATTGCATATAAACGATTTTCATTAAATAAATACGACTAAGAGAACACAAAATAGAAAGTACTCAAATGCCGGTATATGAAACGTTATTAAACCAACATTCTAACAAATTATTGTACAGTATATACAAACAAGGAAATTATGTATTTATGTACGTACATAGAATGGAGGGCAAAAATTATTATACAATATATAACATAAAAAATATTAAGGAAAAAGGAGAGAGAGAAACACGTGTTCAGTGATAATGACCTACATTTTGCGTAATTAAATTGTGAATTGTTTTCATGCAGCATCTCGCTGTTCTATTTTGAAAGGTTAGTGTTACGGTATTAAAACATCGCCTTTAAAGTTCACGGTTTTTTATTTGTATCAGAATTTTTCTTTTCTTTTTTTAAATAAATATTTAATACCCATTTCCAAAATATTGAATATTTGGAGGAAAAATTAATATTTTTTGTTATTTCTTTATTTATAAATTCAATTGTCTGAAATCTTTGACTGAGAAAAATTTAGCGGCAAAAGTAACAGACACGTCTAGTTTCGTAATATGTACGCAGAATAAAAATCTTATCGTTATCATATATTGTTTTTAAATGTTCAATTTTAAACTAATTTTTTTGCAATTGGATGAGGTGCATATTTGTCCTTTTTTCTTCAATTTTATTATATTAATAAGACTGAATTTATAAGTTTTTTAAGCTCCTTTAAAAGAAATTTTGTAGTTTGTATGATTAATTTAAAATAAGTTTCACGTTGTAAATGGAGGGGTTACTGTATACGTTTAAAAATTATGGGATCTCGCGAGTAGAGAAATGAGGTTTAATTCTAAGCAAATAATTGCAACATTGAGAGAAAATAGAAATTCTAACAGAATATTAAAAACAGTTATTAATTATTTTAGCTTTAAATGACAGAAGAAGCGTTTTAATAGAAATGACGAATTTCCAAGTAATACTCTTTCAATTTGAGCAGTCTTAGCCATAAATTACAGTGAAATAATATTAGAAATAACACGACTTATACAGATTTTTAAACTTAAATTTACAGCCTGGCAATTCCAAATATTGTGAGGAAAATCGAAAGCTTGTAGTTGGGAGTTAAATGGTGTGGTATCTGCATTTAATTATTAAAACTATACACCGTTAACTCTACAAAAATATTTTGGAAACTGTCACATGCTTCGATGTATGCCCTAAGTTCAATTGACCAAGTCACACGACTTTGTATAGTGTTTGTTGTATTGTAAACACTGCGTGTCGACTGTACTCCTTGAACACAAACCGATTATGGGCGCTCTTTATATTTACTCCTGCACTTATATTGCTATATTTGCTACGTTTGCATCATAATCATTCATTAGATAATTTGCTTATACTTTTGATAAATTTTATCCTTAACTCTAGTTCTATATAACTGGACTGTGGACTCTAAATGGAATCAAATGTGTAAATGAAACTCTATATATGAGTCTAAACAAATATACATAGCTCTCTTTTCTTATAAAATTAATAATATATATTCTAATGTTTATAACTAAATTAAAAAAAAATTATTGAAAAACATATGTAGAACCATACCTGTTAAGTAATGATTAGTAATTTGATTACTTTTTTTGAATGGTGAAGTAATGATTACAATTACGATTATTTGTGGTTAAAATAGTTAATAATTGATTACGATTACAAAATAACCAAAAAGTAATCAGGATTACTGGCGATTAGTCTAATAATCAAAAAGAATCAAAAGTAATCCAAAAGTAATCAATTTATTTTCAATAATTACTTTGAATTCTTTTTGAATATTTG
Organism: Sarcophaga carnaria; assembly: GCA_958299815.1. Taxonomy (NCBI): domain Eukaryota; kingdom Metazoa; phylum Arthropoda; class Insecta; order Diptera; family Sarcophagidae; genus Sarcophaga; species Sarcophaga carnaria. The sequence goes on along the minus strand of OY283152.1, from coordinate 85,400,480 downwards.
AAAATAATCAAAAAGAATTATTGAAAACAATTTGATTACTTTTGGATTACTTTTGGATTTTTGAAAATAATCAAAAAGAATTATTTAAAACAATTTGATTATTTTTTAGACTACTTTTGATTTTTTTTGATTATTAGACTAATCGTCATTAATGCTGATTATTTTTTGATTCTTGGGTAATCGTAATCAATTAGTAATTCGAAAAAACTGTTCATAGGATTATATAATCATTACGATTCTTTTAAAAAAGTAATGTAATTGATTACTAATCGTAATCGAAATTTAACAGGTATGTGTAGAACCATTCTAAATGTATTAACATATTACATTTGAGTTATGTTTGGTCATGAAATTTAGGGTATTGGTAAGTATAAGAAAAATACCCAAAACACATAGTAAACATGCATTTTTTATTTATTTTCTTACTTAATAGGTCATTGCTATCCTTTAGCAAGGAGCACAAACTCGCTTCTCACACCATCCATGTTGTATGTTTTAATTTCGTTCATGAGTTGCGAGACTCCGAACAACAGAGTTTTGAGAAACTGTTCATGTTCAATTTCATCTACGCTTAGAATTTTTGCCAGAAAACTGTTGAGAGAAAGTCGCCAAAGAAATACTTTTCCTATATCGTTTTGTTCGAAATGTCTAATCTGGGGTTTGAAACACGGGCTCATGTTTAATATATCAACACACTAACTACGACTAGGATGACTTCTTAACTGTTACATATGTAAGTATTTTAAAAGCAGTTATTTAGGCTAGAGTTTGACAGATGGTGTATGCATGTGACGAGCACTTCGTTGTTAATTTCCATATATTCTGTTAAGCTATATAACGAAGTGAAATGGAGTGACGACGACTCGTTGCGTTCTCTTTCATTACTCTATGGTCACATTAGTTTTTTAACAACGTCCAGGATCTTCGAATCATTCTTCGAGTATTTCCTCTGTCTGATTGTTGGCATCTGGAAACACTGTTTGGTGACTTACTTAACCAATGCCACTATGTCAGCACTCGAAACATCGAATTTGATGAAAATGGATTCCAATTGGACATTATGGGTCTTTGAGGTAAGTGGTTTATTAGAGTGCCAAGCGGCTACCAACCGGAATTTCAGAAGCATACAACTGACAGTATTGGAGTTGGATCTACAAAGGTTATGAAAGCTTTTTCCAAATACTTATAGCGTGACGAATAAAGAGTCTTTAAAAAAACTTTTTTCTAAGCATGCTTAGACTTAGTCCTCACATCATGGCAAGCTGACTATTGCCTCGTATTACTTTTATCTCCACAATTTAACGAAAAATTTTCTTTTCGCGAATAAATTTCTATCACTTGTGTTATATTTTGTACGTATACAGATAAATTGTTACTTACTTACTTAATTGGCCATAGCAACCCGTTTAGCGGATTTCGGCCTGCGCAGCACATCCTTCCAAGCGCCTCTGCTTCTTGCGCGCCTACGCCAGTTGGTTACACCAATCGATGACAGGGCTTCCTCGATTTGGTCCTTCCAACGGATACAAGGTCGTCCTCTTCGCAGACTTCCGCAGATCTGCAGATATTTTGTGGTTTCCGTTCTCATCTTTGCAGGAAGACGCTCCGGGCTTATAACCCTCGGTTAGACGCTTAACCTTTTGATAGAATTTTCGAGCGTCATTCCTGCAACAGATAAATTGTTAGTTCAAAATTAATTCATACAACAATGAACACAAAGTGCTTCCATGGTGTTATGGTTCCCTTCTGTTTATAGATATGATGGTGATTGTCTGGAGTTTTAAACTTTCACACAAGTATGGTAGAGGTAGCTTGTTTTTTTGTTCCCATCTAAATGGCTGTTGCTGAAGCCACAATAGTTCTTTTTTCTTTTGTTTTTGTATTAAATTACAGACAATATTAAAAAGTCAAAACCAAACCATGAAGCATTTAATAAAGAACAAAAGTTGTCTGGTACATATTGTTCTCTTGATACTGTTGTAACCAATTGGGAACGTGGTCATGAAGTCATGCAATTAATTTCTTTCCTCCTGTTCAATTTGTTTTTATTTTTCTAGTTACTTGCGGCTTGCGACCAACATAAAATTTATTTTAATCTCACTGAAGAATTTTTGTAAATACGACACAGGGCAGACCGTATAAATGTAGACAATCTGTCGGCATTCCTTTAGCAATGCAATCTGTTTATGGGATAAAAATATTTAAAATTGTTCTCTTGTTGCTAAGTTATTAGAGATATTGTTAAACAGACGACAATGAATGGTTAGGTTACCAAGTAGTTGCCGTTCAAATGTAAGTTTACTCATTGGACCATATGGCCCATTGTATTACCCAGTCTAAGGTAAGCCCCCTTGCTATGATCCGCTGGTGGTGGGTTGGAGCTCGGGGTAGTAGCTCCGGATGAAACCGGCCAGCTCCGTTAGTTAGCAAAAAAAAATATTGCTATGCTTTTGTCAAAATTAGTTTATTTACGGTTTAATTTTATTTTTAATTAATAAAAAATATGTTTGATTTATTGTTTAAGGTAATATGTTAAAACTTTGAGAAAATTAATTAATTTAATTCGGATTGGGGACGTAGGGCCAGTTATCGCAGTGAATATCCACAAGACCACTCTGAAGATGTTAAAGCATGACGGCGGTTATTTAGTCTTCGGGAGTTATTTTCATTTATACATCGTGTATTTGACTTTATGATTATTATGAAAACCCTTAAGATTTCATGCAATTTTATGCAGAAGAAAATATGGCAGTAGAGCAATGACGCTATATGTAAAATACAATATCGATATATTAGACTGATCCGCAATGTCTATTATTACATTATGTTATGTTATGTTAGAATAAATACTGCCACTTACAGAGGCTTAAATGTATGATTGGACACTAGGTAGGAGATTATTCAAATGACGAGATTTTCACTTCAATGGAAATATTTCCAAATTCCAATTCAATATTTGGTTTATGGCTGCGTACCGCTTTTTATATAATCCATGTAGGTTAAATTTACGTTCTTAAGTAGAGAGTACCTATGTAGGTACTATATAGGTAGTTTTTACATGTGAAAATAAATTTAACCTACATGGAACACATGCAAAGCAGTACATTTGGCGTAAGCCAAATAGTGAGTCTTTGTCCTACAATACTCAGGCTATTTTCAAGCATGGAGGAATGTCGGTACAGATGAGGAGAATGTGTTTGCAGTGCATATAGACAGTAGAATGGATTCATTCTAATATTTGGGCATTTTAAAACAAAATATGAAGCAAAATGCCGATATGTTAAATTTATTGGACACAGGACAACGATCCGAAGCACGTTGCAAACTGTAGCTTACCAATAATTGTTGAATACTTTTCCAAACACCGGCACAGACCCCTGAACTCAACATTATTGAGCATGGTTGAGACAAACTTGCTCGTAAACTCCATAAATCTAGTATCAGCACAGTAGAGCAGTTGAAACAAGGAATTGGGCGAGAGTAGTATGTTTATGTACCTTCGGGGGCACTTATTCCATACAAAATTTGGTGCATGCATAGCTGTAAAAGAGTAAAAACATTGAGAATTGTGAAAATGAATTGTGTGCGATCGGTCTTTAGGTTTGTAACATGTATTATGAAAAGGTAATGTGTATTTGCATTTTAATGTGTATGTGTGTGTGTGTGTGTGTTAAAATTTGTGAGAATGCATATCTGGAAAAGAATTAAATCATTTTAATTTTTAATTTTTCCCTACAAATTTGGAATCATACCTGCTTTTTGTTGGTCCTTTCATTTGTATTGCTTTTCAAACGAATGGTTGGACGGACAGAATGAGTGCGTGCACGTTTCCTCATCTACATCTCAGAGTATAGAAAGACTGTAATGTGTATGATCGTTTTTTAATAGTAAATTCTTACCACGTATTATCATACTCAATGCTGAAAAAATAGAAAAGGGATCTACACCTGTATAGTTGTTGTGTGTTTTTTTTTTATTTTTTGTATGATTTAATTAGAAGGATCTTTAATTTTAAATGTGATAAGAAAGGATAGGTTGGTTGTGCGGTTATTTTTTATTTTTTTGTGTGATTTAATTTGAAGGATCTGTAATTTTAAGATGATAACAAATTCTTGGCACGTATTGCTCATGATCACAGGTAGAAGAAATAGAAATATAAACTATTAAGAAAGGGTAGGTTGGTTGTGCGGTTGTTTTTAATTTGATGAGAAAGAAATGTATAGTTGTGCCTGTGGGTTTTTTTTTCACGTATAAGTATAAGTAATATCTGTTTTCACATAATTGAATTTACTGATTGATCTACAACACCCCAGAGTATAAATAGACTTGTTTTTAAGGATTTAGAATTTTTTAGTTTTACTGTTATAAATAAATGAAATTATAGAATAAAGGGATTAATTAAAACAAATTAGTTTTTTATTTTTTGAAAATTTTATTACATATTTCTTTTTTTTTCAGATTTTTACAGATTCGAATTTAAAAATACGTTTATACAGATTAAATAACTTAAGTGTTAACAAATATTGTGTATAGAATGTTTGACATCGACAAATGTTGAAAGATTCTGAATAAATTTTGCACAATAATACAAACGTATGACATATTAATACATACAAATGGATTACTTATTTTACTAATGTTACATATTCTTAGTTCATTTATAAGTTTCATAAATAAATCTATATGTCTTATTAATAGTTCTTCCAATACAGCTGATGTTACCATTTTTGTTCCCCTTCTTTAAAAATTTAATAGTAGGTTGTGTTAGTGCGGGACGATGTACTCTGAATTATTTCATTTTAATTTATATTTATTGAATAAAAATTTTAAACACAAGTGCCCACAATTAAATGTATTAATTTTTTGTTTTCGTTCATAATTATATGCAATAGGAAATTTTAAGTAGTTGACAATCTCAAGTGGTGGTTGTAAGTTTCCAAAGCTATCAAAGTATTCCTTATAGTTGTGGTTTTTATAATATGCTACCCAATGTGTTCCCATACCATTTGAATCATCTAAATTAACAATGCCGCATTCTTGTTTGAATGGTTTTTCAGGTAAAGAATCACGCATGAAAACACCCCTAAAATGTTTGAGATGTCTTCCATATTTATTCAAATCCAAATCTGTTAATGGGCGATTGGGAAGGTTATCTAATAGTTTTTTGGAGCTGGACTATAGTAGAGACCATATCCAGTTTTATATGGTTTGAGGTACAACCCTTTACCCATTGCAATTGATTCCATATATCTATTATGACGGTTAGCTTCAGCCAATTGTTCTTTTCCATTTTTGATAGCATTTACTGCTTTGACAATAGCGGATCCTCCACTTGCCAAACCACCAAGCGCTGACAATGCTGTTAGTACGGGAATAAGTGGAAGAAATCCTCCAATTTTCGGTACAGGTATAACTCTCGGTATTATAATGTCTGCTCGCTTTTTCCCTTTAAAATTTGAATGAATAGCCTTTTGAGCTATTTTAACAGCATCATTTATATCAAGGGGTTTCTGTTCTTTCAATTGTTTTAAAGTTTTTCTCACAGTAGCTGTGAATAATTTCTTATTACACTTATTCATTTTTCCTTTTCTTTTCTTATGTCTCTGCTCCTTCAAACCTAATCCAAATTTCACTTTAGCTTTCATAGCGTTTGTCACAAACCACGCGTTAGCACGTTCTTTAATATCACTATCTTTAGATTTAACTCGTTGCCAGGCTTTTTCAGCTAATATTTGATCTGCTTGATGTCTTGTGTCTATATCTTTTGATTGTGAATATGCAATATCGTGCTCTCTACAAGCTGCGTCTAATAAATTTATACCCTTATCTCCTCTTGCTAAACGTTTTTCAAGTTTTGTACCAGGTCCACAAAACTGATAACCAGGTAGATGTAATTCAACAGGTACTTTATTTATTAAGTTGTTTACAAATCCTCTTCTCATCTTACACTGGCTGAGGTTTTGTTTTGACCCTAGATTATAACAATTTTTTTTTCGTTACTTTTATACCTCTTCGCAAAAATAGCTGAAATCAAGACGATCTCCTATATATACAGCAATTTATATGATTTCAGTATGTTAATTTTTTGATATTGATTTTGATCTGCTTTGTATCTGATCACGATCTACTTTACATCTGATCACGATCTGCTTTGTATCTGCTCACGATCTACTTTATATCTGATAACGATCTACTTTTTTATTTTAATTTTTTTTATTTTTTTTTTTTTGACATTACCATGTTTTAGGTAAACATGTTCTACCTCAATGTTTAAATTGTTTATTTGATCAGCAGGTATAGCTGGTATAGCTGGTATAGCAGGTATAGCAGGTATAGCTGGTATAGCTGGTATAGCAGGTATAGCTGGTATAGCTGATATAGCTGATATAGCTGATATAGCTGGTATAGCTGGTATAGCTGGTATAGCTGGTATAGCAGGTATAGCTGGTATAGCAGGTATAGAAGGTATAGCTGATATAGCTGGTATAGCTGGTATAGCAGGTATAGCTGGTATAGCTGGTATAGCAGGTATAGCAGGTATAGCTGGTATAGCTGGTATAGCAGGTATAGCAGGTATAGCTGGTATAGCAGGTATAGCAGGTATAGCTGGTATAGCTGGTATAGCAGGTATAGCTGGTATAGCAGGTATAGCAGGTATAGCTGGTATAGCTGGTATAGCTGGTATAGCAGGTATAGCTGGTATAGCTGGTATAGCAGGTATAGCTGGTATAGCAGGTATAGCTGGTATAGCTGGTATAGCTGGTATAGCTGGTATAGCTGGTATAGCTGGTATAGCAGGTATAGCTGGTATAGCTGGTATAGCTGGTATAGCAGATATAGCAGGTATAGCAGGTATAGCAGGTATAGCTGATATAGCTACTACAGCTTGCGAGTATAGCAGGTATAGCTGATATAGCTACTACAGCTTGCTAGTATAGCAGGTATAGCAGGTATAGCTGATATAGCTAGTACAGCTTGCTAGTATAGCTAGTACAGATTGTATAGCTTGCTAGTATAGCTAGTAAAGCTTGCTAGTATAGCTAGTACAGATTGTATAGCTTGCTAGTATAGCTAGTACAGCTTGCTAGTATAGCTAGTACAGATTGTATAGCTTGCTAGTATAGCTAGTACAGATTGTACAGCTTGCTAGTATAGCTAGTACAGATTGTATAGCTTGCTAGTATAGCTAGTACAGCTTGCTAGTATAGCTAGTACAGATTGTATAGCTTGCTAGTATAGCTAGTACAGCTTGCTAGTATAGCTAGTACAGATTGTACAGCTTGCTAGTATAGCTAGTATAGATTGTACAGCTTGCTAGTATAGCTGGTATAGCTGATATAGTTGGTATAGCTGGTATAGCAGGTATAGCTGGTGTAGTGTTTCATGCGAAGAGGTATGAAAGTAATGAAAAAAAATGGTTATAAACTACAGTCAAAAGAAAAACACCTAATCAGTGTAAGATTGGAAGAAGATTTGTAGACAACTTAATAAACAAATTATATGTTGAATTACATCCACCTGTTTATCAGTTTTGTGGACCTGATACAAAACTTCAAAACGAATAGCAAGAATAAAGGAAATAAAGGAATAATTTATTGGATGTAGATTGTAGAAAGCACGATATAGCGTACTCAAAATCAATGGATATAGACACAAGCCATCAAGCAGATCGTGATCAGGTATAAATCAGATCGTGACCAGATAGCAAGCAGTTCGTGATCAGATATAAAGCAGATCGTAATCAGATACAAAGCAGATCATAATCAGATAGCGAGCAGATCATAACCAGATCAAATTCAATAAAAAAAAAAATTATTATAATGTCTAAAAATTATCATAATAAAGTGTTGGAAGATCTTGTAAAGACAAGGGCTGTTCTAAAGAAAAAGTTAAAAAATATTAAACTGAATCAAATAGATAGAGTTAATTTATTAGAAGATACCTTTCAACCAATAACAAAACCACTTAAAAAAATCATTGGAAAACTTAAAGATAAATATAAGGATATAGACAACACTATTAATGATGACGATGATCATGATGATGTAAATGATGATAATGAAAACATCCCAAAACTTGAATATAAGCATAAGGATGTAGACAACGCTATAGATGATGAGGAAGATTATTATGACGTAAATGGTGATAATGAAATCATTGGAAAACTCGAAGATAAGCATACGGATACAGACAACACTATTGATGATGATGATGATTATTATGACGTAAATGGTGATAATGAAATCATCGGAAAACTTGAAGATAAGCATAAAGATATAGACAACACTATTGATGATGACGATGATTATGATGATGTAAACGGTGATAATAACGATTTTCAGTATGAAAATATTTCAACTGATGATAATGATGGTGAAAAAAACTATGACCATAATAGACCTGTATCAAGTACATGTATCAAGAACTTGGAAAGAAAACAATGTTTAAAGCTGACGAAAAGCTCTCCATTATTTGAAAATATACAAACACTTATTAATAATAAGCAATTGGATAAAATTTATGGTTTTAATCAAGATGTAGACGGTAGTTGGAGATATGGCAAGGAAAAATTAATATTTAATAGAGATAATACTATGCAGATAGGGAATATGAAATTGAAAATGACGCCTGGATTATTTGAACTAGTATTTCATAAAAAACCTCTCCATTATTCTAAAAATGATTTGAAAAAATATAAAGAGATTTTAATTAATACCAATGCACATAAACGTCGCTATGAACCTAATGAACAAGTGAAAGGAACACGAGCCTTCAAATATATACGAATAATTAAACGTTTATTCGAAACAACAACAAACATTTTAACAAAAGGCAGTGGTTTAATGCTAAAATTACAAAATAATCTGAGATCAAATTACATACATTGGGATGATCCTAATGAACTAGTTGACAGACTACGTTTACTTCTTTCATCGGAAGGTTCTGGTCACAACAATCATCAAAACGAAATAATCTCTATTATCGAAGAACTTAAAGAAGCTAACATAATTTATTAGAAGAGTGAAAGAAATGTCTTATATTAATAAATTTGGAGAAGGTTTTAATAAATATAACCATAAAAACAAAAATATCGTAATCGAAAAACATATAACACAAATACATGATGATCTAGCTGATCAAATAAACAATTTAAACATTGAGGTAGAACATGTATACCTAAAACATGGTAATGTCAAAAAAAAAATAAAAAAAATTAAAATAAAATAGACAAAACCAAAAAAGTAGATCGTTATCAGATATAAAATAGATCGTGAGCAGATACAAAGCAGATCGTGATCAGATGTAAAGTAGATCGTGATCAGATACAAAGCAGATCAAAATCAATATCAGAAAATTAACATACTGAAATCATATAAATTGTTGTATATATAGGAGATCGTCTTGATTTCAGTTATTTTTGCGAAGAGGTATAAAAGTAACGAAAAAAAAATTTGTTATAATCTACAGTCAAAACAAAACCTCAGCCAGTGTAAGATGAGAAGAGGATTTGTAAACAACTTAATAAATAAAGTACCTGTTGAATTACATCTGCCTGGTTATCAGTTTTGTGGACCTGGTACAAAACTTGAAAAACGTTTAGCAAGAGGAGATAAGGGTATAAATTTATTAGACGCAGCTTGCAGAGAGCACGATATTGCATATTCACAATCAAAAGATATAGACACAAGACATCAAGCAGATCAAATATTAGCTGAAAAAGCCTGGCAACGAGTTAAATCTAAAGATAGTGATATTAAAGAACGTGCTAACGCGTGGTTTGTGACAAACGCTATGAAAGCTAAAGTGAAATTTGGATTAGGTTTGAAGGAGCAGAGACATAAGAAAAGAAAAGGAAAAATGAATAAGTGTAATAAGAAATTATTCACAGCTACTGTGAGAAAAACTTTAAAACAATTGAAAGAACAGAAACCCCTTGATATAAATGATGCTGTTAAAATAGCTCAAAAGGCTATTCATTCAAATTTTAAAGGGAAAAAGCGAGCAGACATTATAATACCGAGAGTTATACCTGTACCGAAAATTGGAGGATTTCTTCCACTTATTCCCGTACTAACAGCATTGTCAGCGCTTGGTGGTTTGGCAAGTGGAGGATCCGCTATTGTCAAAGCAGTAAATGCTATCAAAAATGGAAAAGAACAATTGGCTGAAGCTAACCGTCATAATAGATATATGGAATCAATTGCAATGGGTAAAGGGTTGTACCTCAAACCATATAAAACTGGATATGGTCTCTACTATAGTCCAGCTCCAAAAAACTATTAGATAACCTTCCCAATCGCCCATTAACAGATTTGGATTTGAATAAATATGGAAGACATCTCAAACATTTTAGGGGTGTTTTCATGCGTGATTCTTTACCTGAAAAACCATTCAAACAAGAATGCGGCATTGTTAATTTAGATGATTCAAATGGTATGGGAACACATTGGGTAGCATATTATAAAAACCACAACTATAAGGAATACTTTGATAGCTTTGGAAACTTACAACCACCACTTGAGATTGTCAACTACTTAAAATTTCCTATTGCATATCATTATGAACGAAAACAAAAAATTAATACATTTAATTGTGGGCACTTGTGTTTAAAATTTTTATTCAATAAATATAAATTAAAATGAAATAATTCAGAGTACATCGTCCCGCACTAACACAACCTACTATTAAATTTTTAAAGAAGGGGAACAAAAATGGTAACATCAGCTGTATTGGAAGAACTATTAATAAGACATATAGATTTATTTATGAAACTTATAAATGAACTAAGAATATGTAACATTAGTAAAATAAGTAATCCATTTGTATGTATTAATATGTCATACGTTTGTATTATTGTGCAAAATTTATTCAGAATCTTTCAACATTTGTCGATGTCAAACATTCTATACACAATATTTGTTAACACTTAAGTTATTTAATCTGTATAAACGTATTTTTAAATTCGAATCTGTAAAAATCTGAAAAAAAAAGAAATATGTAATAAAATTTTCAAAAAATAAAAAACTAATTTGTTTTAATTAATCCCTTTATTCTATAATTTCATTTATTTATAACAGTAAAACTAAAAAATTCTAAATCCTTAAAAACAAGTCTATTTATACTCTGTGGTGTTGTAGATCAATCAGTAAATTCAATTATGTGAAAACAGATATTACTTATACTTATACGTGAAAAAAAACCCACAGGCACAACTATACATTTCTTTCTCATCAAATTAAAAACAACCGCACAACCAACCTACCCTTTCTTAATAGTTTATATTTCTATTTCTTCTACCTGTGATCATGAGCAATACGTGCCAAGAATTTGTTATCATCTTAAAATTACAGATCCTTCAAATTAAATCACACAAAAAAATAAAAAATAACCGCACAACCAACCTATCCTTTCTTATCACATTTAAAATTAAAGATCCTTCTAATTAAATCATACAAAAAATAAAAAAAAAAACACACAACAACTATACAGGTGTAGATCCCTTTTCTATTTTTTAAGCATTGAGTATGATAATACGATCATACACATTACAGTCTTTCTATACTCTGAGATGTAGATGAGGAAACGTGCACGCACTCATTCTGTCCGTCCAACCATTCGTTTGAAAAGCAATACAAATGAAAGGACCAACAAAAAGCAGGTATGATTCCAAATTTGTAGGGAAAAATTAAAAATTAAAATGATTTAATTCTTTTCCAGATATGCATTCTCACAAATTTTAACACACACACACACATATATACACATTAAAATGCAAATACACATTACCTTTTCATAATACATGTTACAAACCTAAAGACCGATCGCACACAATTCATTTTCACAATTCTCAATGTTTTTACTCTTTTACAGCTATGCATGCACCAAATTTTGTATGGAATAAGTGCCCCCGAAGGTACATAAACATACTACTGGCGAGAATGGAACAATATAACCCCCGAATTTTATGCCCATCTGGTGCAGTCGATGTTTTTACGTTTGGGAGCAGTAAAAAAAGCTAAAAGTTTTGGTTCCAAGTGTTAAAACAGTGTCTTTTATTTGACTGTCCAATTATGCGTTTGACATGAAATTTGAAATATTTCCAATGAAGTGGATAAATCGGCATTTGAATAATCTCATACCTGGTGTCCAATTATACATTTGGCACTGTACTTATTAAGGGAAAGTATGTTTTAGTTCGTTGGAATTTGTTTTTGATAACAGTATACCATTGGTGAAACTTCCAATTTAATACGGGTTTTAAAATGTCGTGGTTACTTAGAGTCTTTTTCCGTCCCACAGGTACTTAATTGGTTTCAAGTCCGGCGATTTTAATATGTTTATATAATCAATTGAAGTAATGATGGTTGTTATAAAAGTTAAAATTCCACCTTCCACAACAGCTTTCATTTTAGTTCATTCATATTTATCTTTCATTTCTGAAGAAAACCTAAAATTAAATTTTTTTTATTACATAATCAATTGCATAACTTTTATATGCTGATATTATTGTTTTAGTAGTATTAATATTATGTGCTGTCACGGTAGTGTATTATTTTTTTTAAATTCTAATCATTTTAACTGATCGATCAGACTTGAATATTATTCAAACTTTTCGACCGACCAGCATTTGGATAATTTTTTATTTTTTTTACTGTGTTACATGTAGAATGTTCTTCTTTCTATGACATTTAACAAGTTCACAAACTGTAATGGAAGTTAGCTGCAACGTTTTGAAAATAGATCGGTAACCAATTGCATATTCACTGCAAACAAAATTAAAACCAAAAACCTTTTATAGATTACAAAATAAATCAGTATTTTTACCGTCCGTATGTTACAAGAGCTGCTCTGTTCACTTTTTCACAAAATAGAAAGAAAATTATGGTGTACACTTTATATTGGCGCATATACTATATCTCTGGAAATAGAAATTTGAATAAGACATTTTGATGTAATAAAGTCAGAAAAAACCATTGTATTGTTCCAAGTGTACACTCTTATTATTGAAATGCATGTTGTGCTGCGATGGAGTACACATAAGCCATATTCATCATATGTATGTATGTTGGTTGCATCCTGTCATTCCTATAGCTAGCACATAGTCGTAATAAATTCAATTCGAACTAATTTGTCAGTTGATTTTTAAAAAGCTAGTGAGCTCAGCAGTGGGATGCTAGCCCACCTTGTAGATTCAGTTGAATAGCGTGCTTTGTGAGCGTATGGTAGAAATGTTTTTGTGTATTTCATCAAAATCTTATGAGTCCTTGTAAATCAACAAATCAGAAATAGAACACAACGAGTTGAATGAAATATTTTTGCATTTTGTATTAAATTTACATACATATTTATAATTATTTATTCACTGACTCAAGCGATTGTCCGTACACCATGCTATTGAAAATATATACATTGTATTTTGAAAAATACCAGTTCGATATAAGTCAACCAAAATTTTTTTAAGAGATAAAAAATTAATAAAAAATAACTGATGAGCAAAAATTTTAAATATGTTCTGCAGCAACGAATAAAACTAAAAAACTCAAGAAATAAGCTCAAACAATTGTCCGTTAAGCTTAGATGGCGAGAAATGTACTCCTCTCGAACTTAACGATTGTTTGAAATTTGGTTTGTTATCTCAAAATTTAAGAAATTCAGAGTTTCTAATTTTTATTCCGTTTGATTCATTTCAGAAAAATTAATATCATACTGACGTGAAAGAGATGGGTGTTAAATTGCATAATGGAAGTTTAGGGATTAAGTTTTCGCTTTTAACTTCCCCAGATATCTTAAATAAAAATATGCCAATGCAGTGATTATGATTATGCCACAAGAGCATATTTAACATTTTGCGATCAAATGGTAGACGATTTGTGTAGCGAAGGGAAACACTAGGTTGCAGTTAAACAGCTAAAAAGCAACCGTGGAAAATGTATGTGAGTTAGTTATAAAATGCACTGGTCAACAGAGAACAGTGTTTCAGATCTTAAGTTTATGAAAACGTAAAATAAATATACGCTGTAAAAAAATATATTTTATTATGCTCTCATAGCGCGGAAGTTCGACAAAATAATCATAATCCTATAAGTGGAAGCTTAGGAAAAGACAAATCTAGGCCGATGTGAAGTTGACTATTTTATTATTTCCAAAAAATGTAAGGTTCACTCCTGTATAATTCTTTTGTAAATTATCCCGCAATTAAACTTAAAATTATTTTTTTTGTTAAATAATTAGGGGAACACAGGGAAAGCATTGACATTTATTAAAAAAAACTTTCTGCAAAATTACCCTAACCTCATTTTTTCTTAAAATCATTTATAAAGTTTAATTTATATTTTATATCAAAATTCAGACAACAATTGAAAATGGTAAGTCAAGTAATTGTCATACAGCATGTCGTACAGCAATGAATATTTAAATTGATTATTTCGAAATTCGTTTTTAATAACATTATACGGTTTAAATTTATGATTTTGATGGTGTGATCTTACTTTGTTAACACTGTATAGAAATCATTATTCCACAATATTGGGATGAGTGGGATTATCGCTAAAGAAACAATAATTGTATTGTGTGACCAAAAGAAAAATTTTTTATTTTAATACATTTTAAAAATTTAATTCGTCCATAATTAATTTCACAAACATAAGGGTGATAACTGTATCCCACACCAACACTAAGCCACCTCCATATCCTAAGGTTGCTTTTAAATTCTTTAACTGCGACGTAGTGTTTTCACTACGTCACATAAATCATCTGCCATCTGATCAAAAAATGTTAAGTGTGCTCTTGTCTTTATATACAACTACCCAAAAATAAAGAAGAATACATGCATTAGTTGCAAACAAATCTGGACGGACAATTGTTTGAGATCATTTCTTGAATTATTGTTTTGTTTTATTGGTGTTTACTTATCTCTGTAATACATCATCAAAATTTTTGTAGCAGCTATTTATATTGAAGAACCCAAAATAAAAAAAAAAATATAAAAAATATATATAATTGTAGTAGTGTTTAAGAATAAATACTTTTAAGATTTAATACTTTTGAAGTCATGTAGTATTGTGTAAGATTAAATACCTTTAAACTCATGCTTTTGTTGTTTTGCATTCTTCCTTGCTCGCTTTTTTACATTTTTAGTACACACTTAAAGAATAAAATAATAACGGTTAAACAGCAAAAACAAATAGAATACAAATTATGTTATACAGAAAAGAAACGCATTCACAAGGAAGAAGGCAAGCCAACAAGACGTTTTACGCATAATTAAACAATTAACAAATTAAAACTTAAAACTAAGAAATAAATAAAAGCTAAGATCTACATATTAAAACTTAAAACTAAGTAAAATTACTGTATTGTGAAAATATTTAAAAGTTATTAATAAATAAATAAATCCTTGTACAATAAATAATTTACTTTAATTTAAATAAAAAAAAATTGAACTCAACTCTGAGTTCACTACAGTGGCGACGAGGTTAAAAAATAAAAGTGTGTATAAAAAATTTAAATAAAGGTAAAGCCATGGCTACGGCAATAATTGGAAAAGTGCCGTATTTCGACCATTCACAAAAAAATTGGTTGGTGTTTAAAAACCAATTAGAACAATTTTTAATCGCGAACGATGTAAAAGATGCGACAAAGAAAAAAGCGATTTTTTTGACATCGTTGTGCGAAACCTCGTACATCTTGTTGCAAAACCTTGTGAGTCCAGCAATAGTGGAAGAGGCTGTAACCACATTTGAGGTATGTTTGGCAGCGATGAGTCGTCATTTTAAGCCTGCAACAACTGGGTTTGCAGAGCGGTTTAAATTTTACAATGCATGTAAATTACCCACTGAAACGGTAAACGAATGGGCCGTTAGAGTGCGTTCGTTAGCTGTGTACTGCGAGTTCGGTACAAATCTGGAAACCGCTATTCGTGATAAATTTGTGATGGGGTTGGAAAAAGGTCCGGCCAGGGACAAAATATTTTTGGAATCGATTCACTGCACTTTTGATAAGGTGGTAGAAATTGCCAATAATGTGGAATCGTTAAATTTTATTAAACGAAAAGAGGGATGGAAGCAAAAACAACAACAACATCAGCAATATAAAACAACACAACAACAGAAAACAACACAACAGCCGCAAAAGTCAACACATCAGCAGTGCAAGGTTTGTGGATACAGTGACCATAGAAGCGAGAACTGTAAGTTTAGAAACTATAAATGTAATAAGTGTTTGGCTCATTTTAACCCAAATTTTAAAACCAAATTAACAGTGGATGCTAGTCCAGTTGGAGTAGGGGCTGTTTTGTCACAAATAGATGAAGGTGGTTTGGAAAAACCGATAGAATTTGCATCTAGATCCTTAACGGATACAGAAAAACGGTATTCGCAGTTGGACCGGGAAGCAGTTGCAATTTTATTCGGTGTTAAGAAATTTCATCATTATTTGTATGGTCGTCAGTTCACATTGGTGACCGATAATAAGCCGTTACATCACATTTTTAACCCAAGAAAGGGCATACCATTAATGGCTTCTAGTCGCTTGCAACGCATTGCTTTAATTTTATCCGGATACCAATTTGGCATTTGTCATATTAAGTCAAAGGGAAATATTGCAGATTATTTTTCTCGATATCCAAAGGATTGTAACGTGGTTTTGGATGAATTTCCGGAAAATGTTTACCTTAATTATTTGCAGAATCTCCACGGCGAGGATGCATTTTTAAATTTTAAAATGATTGGTCTGGAAACATCGAAGGATACGTTATTGCAGGAAGTTAGTAAGTTCATGAAGTTTGGTTGGCCAGAGAAATGTCCGCGTTCCGAATTGTTACCATATTATTTAAGGCGAAATGAATTATCGGAAGAGGAAAATTGTTTATTTTGGGGATATCGGGTAATTATACCTACACAGTTAATTGCTGAAGTAGTTAAATTTTTACATGCTTCACACATGGGAATTGCGAAAATGAAAGCAATGGCTCGTGAGTGTTGTTGTGTTTAAGAATAAATACTTTTAAGATTTAATACTTTTGAAGTCATGTAGTATTGTGTAAGATTAAATACCTTTAAACTCATGCTTTTGTTGTTTTGCATTCTTCCTTGCTCGCTTTTTTACATTTTTAGTACACACTTAAAGAATAAAATAATAACGGTTAAACAGCAAAAACAAATAGAATACAAATTATGTTATACAGAAAAGAAACGCATTCACAAGGAAGAAGGCAAGCCAACAAGACGTTTTACGCATAATTAAACAATTAACAAATTAAAACTTAAAACTAAGAAATAAATAAAAGCTAAGATCTACATATTAAAACTTAAAACTAAGTAAAATTACTGTATTGTGAAAATATTTAAAAGTTATTAATAAATAAATAAATCCTTGTACAATAAATAATTTACTTTAATTTAAATAAAAAAAAATTGAACTCAACTCTGAGTTCACTACATAATAAATATAATATATAAAAAGACTAAAATCGCACTGGTATTTTCTTAAATAAACTGTAACATATTTTCAATAGCATTGTGTACAGAAAATTGTTTGTCAGTGTGTGATATGAGATATATAAATATAATACATATAATATATAAATAAATTCCAGAGCACACAATATAGGGGATAATGTAGAGGGGGAATAACTTACGTGCATGCTTTCATCTCTCACGAGGATCATCACCATCCATAGTTTTTGATGGTATTAATTGACGTTTATAACAAACTTGAATAAAACCGAAATATGTTTATTTACAAGAAAGACGAAGATCTCTCGCCTTCTTGACAAAAAGATTAAGGCAACCAAGTAAAATACATGCGTATTAATATCCAGGATAAGAAATTAAAATGGAGAAAGAATCTGATTAATAGGGCTGAAAAAGATTAGAGATCACAAGAATGATATGCTGACCCTATAAAAGCGTAATAAGACCTATTCTAACTTTTGCTGACCCTATAAAAGCGTAATAAGACCTATTCTAACTTTTGCTTCAGTAGTTTGGTATAATTCAGATTCCGTCGTATAAAGGACCGATTAAGCTTGCGAAGTATCGTCTCCAGTTTACGAAACTAGAGCCACAAATCGTATTACCAAAGGCCAATTGGGGTACTAGGCGAGTACTCGCTTAACGCTGAATTATTAAACGGGATGCTTATCAGGCTTAATATTCGCGAATAATTGCATCATTTTGATGCAAGGTCGACATTCTTATTCAAACGGATACAGATGCCCATACGTGGGTTTGTTCCTAAACGGATGACACAAAACGTGAACACAGAACGAGATTGGGTCTCCATATAGGAGAACCAGAATGGCGGAATGTGAAGGGGCGATAAAATATTGATGCAGGCATGATACGGTGCACATTATATGGGTACCTATACATGGAAAAATGATGCAATAGCAAGAACTGTGAAGAGACTTTGAGACGATTTAGATTGGGGAAATACTACGAATATATTGAGACTTAAACGACAATCAGTTTTACACACAGCTGAAAAGGATAGACGCGGCGTGTGGTAATTACGTCGAAACTACGAAATATCGAAGTTTGTACAAAATTTAGACCTGCTGTATATACTGTACACAGTATAGTTGGTACCCAAATGATGAACGCACAACAAACGTACTTAGGTGTATGTCGATAGGAACAAGACCCCAACTCCTCTCCCTCAATCATCCCACCTACCTGACACATACACACACGCATATTCTAATCGTTGGATAATGTCAACATACAGAGGTAGTCATAAGTATTTACACAAAACCGCATTTTTACGTTTTTCTTAAAAAAGGTTTCAGTACTTTTTACTAGAAGTAAATTTTGGATACAAATTTTTACTATTGCCTAGCCTGGAATATGCAGGAGCAAATAAAATATAATTGGAAAATATAACGGTTCTTAGTACTAAATAAAAAACAAATAACCAATGCTTATAAGTTGTCAAAATTATTTACACACGTTTTATTCTTTTCAAAAGTATTTACACAAGACTTAAGTCCGGCTGCAATCTTTATTTTAATTATTATTTTCTTTATTTTTACATAGTTTATTAATAAACTTAACTAGTACTTTGTAATACCGCCCTTTGAATCAATGGCGGCCTGTAGTCTTTCTGGAATAGAGTTAATTAAGTTTTGTGCAAGTTCGGGAGTCAATTTAGACCAAATTTCACTAATTTATTGTATAGCCTCTACGCGTTTTCGACTTTTATCTATAGTTCTATGATATTTTATGAAAGCCCAAACATTTTCAATAACGTTTAGGTCAGGACTATGAGGAGGCCATGGAAGAACAGCCTGACCCACGTTTTCTAAGAGTATGGTAGGTAACCATTCTTTGTCATGCTGTAAAATCCATTCACTGGTTGGAAAAAGGTTGTTTGCGGACTCAAAGGCATGGTTGTTTATAATTTCTAGATAACCAGACTGCTGTAAAGTCCCGTCTTTCGGTACCAAATTGCCGAAACCGTAATATGATAGACATTCCCAAAACATCACCGTGCCGCCACCAAGTCTGTTAAGTGGTTGTACAGCCTTTTTTTGTTTCGTCGTAGATGCATAAAGCGCTTACAGAACGAGCTCCGGAATTGAAATGCAGCCTCATCCGTCCACAATACACTGTACCAAAACTCTATATGCTTCTTAATATACTCCAAAGCAAATGCGAGATGGTTTTGGCAATTTGGTACCGATAGACGGGACTTTAAAGCAGTCTGGTTATCTCGAAATTATAAAAAGTGCTCATATTTCACGTTTCTGGGTATTCACGTTGTCGCGAGTGGCTCGTATGTAATCTAAACTGTGTAGAATTAAATTTAATTTTTCCTTCGCTGGCTGACGAGTGGAGTTCAGATCTAATATGTGTATTTGAAAATAAAGGGTTGGAATATTGGAAAAAAACATAAATAATCCTTAAAATTCTTTACATATAAAAAATTAATAAAAAAATTACTGAAGTTTGAATTTTTCTTTCTCCACAATAATTTGGTTATTCGAATGTCTGAATTGGTTTGAAATTCCCGGAAGTTTGGGATTTCACTCACCGGGGATTTCTATGAAAAGTTCTAATTGTAAATTTCAATTAGAAATATGTATATTAAATAAATAGTAGAACTGTGATGTTTATTACCCAGTACTAATAAAAAAGTTCAAAAAGCTTTGAGTAATAATTTTGTGTAAAAAGTTGAAAAGAACTGAAGATATGATTACAAAGAGCTTCTCATACCAACTTTGTTGTCAAATAAAAAGATATTATATACAATTATATAGAGAAGCCTGTATTAAAATCGCATTATTGCAGGCTTTAATCACATTTTAGAGAACGATGTAGTAACGTGTGATACTTTAACTGTTTGAATTTTGGAAACATAAAATTTTTAAAAGAGAATGAAGTATTTATTTGGGACGATAAAAGAATGTCAGTCATTTACTTGTGACGTGTATATGTAGTCCTTGGATAAAGTATCATCTCTCTAATTACATCTATATTGTCGACTTACAGGACCGGAATTGAGCATGACTTGGCCCTATATGTGAAAGACTTCTCATATATCCACAAAATAAAAGTGTTTTGGAATAAAATTTCAAAAAAAAATTTGGGGGAATGAAATGCTACAAAACGTGAGATTGCTTGTTACTCGCTGCACAATATGTTCATGGTAAGTTATGTGGCATATGGCGCTACTTTGTTGAAACCATACATCAACTCCAATTTTTCCATTTTGATGCGATTTTCACCTTTCTGGAAGAAGTACTGCTTATAGATCGCGCCAAATTGTACAGCTTACTGGGCGCATTAGAAGCTCTTGAACTATCTCTGGTTGATCTTCACAAAAAATTCAAAATTGCGAGTCCATTTCAGTTGATAGCCTATTCAAGATGAAATGTTAAATCTTATTGAGCATTTTTGATAAATGTTTTCTTTTACACTGAGAAACTGAATAATAATTTCATGATTAAGTAAATAACGCATTAGCAGATATTGTAAGAAATATCGTATGTACTAATTTTGTCCACAAAAATTATGTTTTTGGAGCGATGCAGTAGATGCTCCTAATGATTATTTATTTAAAATATCTCACTTCATTACTTCAAATTATGTTTCTATCAACATTGTTATTGTCTTTAGTTTTCATATAAAAGCAGCAGCAATGATACTTCAACTTAACAAAGTAAAATTGCAGGCAATAATAAACAACTTATGCCAGAGCATCAGATACCGTCAAAAAAGGCTAAAGCGGTTGAATAATTACAGAGTAAAAAGGGATTAGAATGGATTACTGAATGGATAACAAACAACAGTTGAAAACAAAATTTTAAAGCACTGTTAACACACCCACACACAAATAAAAACTAGAAGTGTAAACAGCTTAACAGAATGTCAAAAAACTTTTTCGATTAACATAAACTAGACTCAGGAGTGTCTTCTATTGTTGTTTTATGTTCTTCTCATTTTTACTTTAATTATCTCTCAAAGGTGAAACAGAAATAAAATTAAAATTAATTGTTTTAAACACCAACCGATACAAAGTTGCAAAAACTTAAGAGCTGTAATGCAATTACGTAATTATTTTATTACGAAAAGTTTAAATATATCGAAAATTATAAATGCAAAGCTTTCCTTATGAGATGATATTAATAATGAATTGAGCATTCACTGGAATTGACCATGAATAATTAATTTCATTAAAAATAAAAATTTTAGCCTTTGTTTCTATTACAGTTTATTTTATTTTATTATTACATAAGGAACACATTTGCATCGGTATATGCGGCCGTTTGCGGTGTAGATTTCAAATTTCATTAACTATACAAACTTATTTTCGTAGTCCGACATCGATACTTGATTATTATCTGAGAGCGGGTAGATGCTCTCAGTAAATTCTTCAATACCTGGAGAATTTCATTGCTTCCTACTTAAAAAAAAATTAAGAAAAAAATATCGAAACTTTATGTTTCCGTAAAAATTGGCATCCATACCACACTTTTTAATTTCTGATATACACACCCGATATGTATGATTGGTATGTAGATATGAAAAGATTGCATTTTTTTAGGTTTTATGTTCTCTATATATTTCATTCGAGATACATATGTTTATACTCCACTGCAAGAGCCCAAAGGACTTTGTTAAAGTATACAAAAATGGTTTGTTATATACTCTTACACTTGTTTACTTGAATACCCTACTCACGTATATGCATCGCATATCCATACCTCTAAAGCTAAATTGATTAATAAATTTGTATACTTCCACAGTACGAGCATTACAAAAATATGTTTGTATGGACTCGTATATCATAATTATTACCACTTTATGCATCCATGTGCTAGTGTTTATAAACAAAAGTGAATGCTATGCTAGTGCTGACGAGTTTAAATCTTGTCGGCAATACTTTTGTGTTCAGTAAAGGTCAGATTAAACGTACTAGTGTAATAGAGGGAATGACATTAAGGGAAAATATGGATGCTAATTTGGAAGCCGTAAGATTCATTGCATTTTTAGAAACTGTTGAAAAACCATCACCCTAAATTGGATTAAGGTTGAGTATACACTTATCGTACAAATTTTCTTGTCCCTTAACCAAAAATATATTTTTTGGGATATTTACTGAATTTTTTCTTTATAATGAGTTCTGACTGCTGCTAATTTATGGCTCATATAACAGTTCAGACCTGATAAGTAATTAACGTCAACCTTACAATATGTCTCGTAATACAGCATGCTAAGATGATGATGTTAGGTTTTTTTTATTAAACTTTAGACCAATACTTTCAATACAGTCTGACCGTATGTTCTACAAACACTACCTTATGGCGAATTTTCATCTCGTTTATTGGTGCAAAATTGGTTTTTGCAAACTTGACCAGATGAATATCATAATTTTTTTTTTTTGCTGGATATTGTTATAAAAAAACACTGCCTCTCGTTAGGTTGTGTTTGCAGGTGAAAACTGTCATGCAGAATCTACTCCGTCTTCTTATTATTATTGTTTGTCTAGTTTTAGAATTAAATGATGTTTGTTGCTGTCGATCTTTCTAAAGATCAGAGGAATTCCTAAATAGAATATTTAAAGGAAATTAAATTCTCACAAAATTATATTAAATTATATTAAACCGGATTCGAACATAGACTGCTCAGGTTAGCAGTCAGATTTGTTACAGTTTGACATTCGTATATATGAAAATTTGTTCTCTAATCATGGATTAACTATTTTGCTGCAGAATTTCTATCGCTTATCCTAAATCTAAATATTCCTGCTTGAGGGTCAGTAATGTTTAATTGCCGTACGAGAGCTCAAAAATAAAATAATTGAATCACCAGTTTTCTGAGGATAACAAATTATCATGAAAAATCATCTCAAATTTGTCGTCAGACAATAGGTCTGGCCACTCACAAATAATAATCACACGTAATTCTTAGTTGGAATGGCCAATAGTGCATATATATATGTAAGTTTATAAATCAGAGAATACCATTCTTACCGACAGCACAGTAGTCTTAAGATTAAGTTAGATTAAACTGACAGCATCCTCAATAAGCACAGTTTAATTCATTCCAATAGTCCTATTGTAACACCGATTTCGTCATATAATTGTAGCTTCTGCATCTCCCTATCAATCGTCTTTTCTAGACATGCTTTATCACAAAATTCTGAGTGTCAAAGAATTCTTCCAATGCGCCGGAAGATGTTGTCTGGTCTCCTCTTCTTCCTCGTCGTTGCAGCTTCTACAGAAGTCCTTATGAGATATTGCCAATCTCCTAGCGTGAACAATCAGATACTAATGTCACGTTATCACTGCTGTGAGGTTCCTCAGATGGAATCAAAGCCTGTTCTACATATATCCATGTTGGGTTGGATTATGTTGGGTGTTTGTTTAGTGAAGTTGTTCTGAAAAGATTCCCTGTTCAATCTACATCCATCAGTGAAAACTTAAATGATCCTGCCTGACAGTAGTAAAATTTCGAAAGCATATTCAGATATCGTGTAGTCGATAGCTACATTCAAATCAACCATACCCACGACTTTGGGATCTCTACTCCATACTCTTAATGCCCTCAGTCTCACTATAGCGCCAATTGTTTCACCAACATGTCTGGTGGTAGCCAGATTATTAAACAGTGTCATGGCAACTGCTAATATACACCAATACACTCAAGCCGAGTTTGAAGATTCCTTTTCCCTAAAGTTAATTAATTTGATTATATAGTTGTACAGCCAGTACTCATTTTTAGAGCTAACTGCTTAATGCAGGCCCACTGTTTTCTTACAACAATAAATAGCAGAAGTCTTTAGTGGTTCTGGGTTGTGTGTTCAAGTTCCACAAGTGTCTTAAAATGATGTATTAATTTGTACATCAAATAACATGTTAAAGATTAATGCTACAAATAACAACTACGCATTATATTTTACAAACTTTTGCGTGAAAGGATTGAATATTGCACATCAGTTTTCGATTTTTAATTAACATAGTTTTCCTATTTTAATTACCCAATGGAGTTGGTTTTTCTATTATAAAATCTTTGTATGTGAAAGGGAACTAGAAAAATGTAAGATATTTTTAATTGCTGAAATATCTCTACACCAATACAAACATAAAAATACCAAGTAATTTTTCTCATTTTAATTCAATCTTTTTTTAATCAATTCATGGTTTTCACTCAGGTGCTAGAAATTAATTAAATAAATTTCTATTGACATCATTGTAAAAACAAAATTGAATGCATGTGCATGGCTAAATATTTGATTGGGTATTTGATTTGGATTTCATTTTAAGTTACAACAAAAATTAAACGTTTCGCTGGCTTGCGTCAGAATTTAACACGAAGGACTGATGTATAAGTTTAAGCTCTAATATCTTACCTAAATTCCCTACACCTATTTTACCTAGAAAACATTGGATTAAATTTACAAGACTGAGAGAGAGACTGGTCGGTCACTGCTTATTCTCTCATAGACATATTATTGAAAAGAATACACCACCACTTTGTGATTGCGGTCAAAATCTGAATGTTTTTCACATATTTATTGAATGAAGATTATTTCATCAACATCGAATTAAGATCAAAATAAACGGAATCGAAATCCTGGAAAGTGAATATGATGTTGAGAAAGTCAAGGGGTTTTTAAATGAAATCAACTTATATAACTTGATTTAAATCTTTGTGACAAATTATAATTAAGATAGAATATAAGTTTTTGGATTGTATGAAAGCCTATATAACCTTTTAGTGTTGGGGCTTAATAAATAAATAAGTTTAAGCTAAATTATAACAACAATATTTCGCCCAAAATTTTGGGTTCATATGCCGATGAGCAGCCACACGCACTTTTCTACCGCTGCTGCTGACGCTATTTTTACAAGCACACACGAGAATCCACACGAAACTTCTCGATACCTACATGAACAAATTTTTCAACTAAAAAATTGTGAAGAGGAAAATAAGAGTTAATGGACAAATACTTGCTCTGGCAACATTACGAAGAGAAACATGCACCTCCGGTCGAAAATATAATCAATTAGGGCCTCAAAACTCGCATGAAAAATATCTTGGATTCTTTCTGACAATTATCTAACATGGAAATTCCATTAAATTGACAAATATTCCGAGAAGTATCCGAAAAAGGTCATATTTTACCCAAATCCCTTAGCTCGCAACATCCTAGAGTGCCGGGAACACAATCGTTTCAAAAAGAGATCTCAACATGACATCGATCTTCGGAAGCAGAACTTATGCCTGGTGTTGACCGGGACTAATATTTTTTTTTATTCTCACCTTAAGATTTGAAAACTTATTGTTTGTTCAGTTCTTTAAAGATACAATAAATAAATAATAAAATTATGAAATTATTCGATTTGATGGAACATACAAATTATAATCAAAATGAGCTCAAATAACAATGACAAAAAAAATTCGTATTGATGTCAGAGCTGATTGTTGAACTGCATATGATTGAAAAAGTTTGAGGGAAAAATTTCTAAAAATAGTAGACATTTATGATCAACTCGATATGTGGTCGAGCAAAAATTAATGAAGATTTTTTGTCTACAAAATATAATAGATGCCGCACAAATAGAAAAAAATATTCGAATTCATGAAAACGTTTCATTAAATGCATAAATCTTATGGAATTTTCTGCTTATGAGCGAATGTAGGGCATGTCTTCTATGTAAGAAACCTTTTATATCGGAAAATTTTATAAAACCACGTTTAAGTTATTTCTCAAAATATGTATGTATGTATGTTAATAAGTCAAATGACTTCTAATTGTTATATTTACACACAAGTATAAATTTAACATTTTTTGATCAGTTGGTAGACGATTTGTGTAGAAAACACTGGGTTGCGTTTGAGAACATCCAAACAACCGTAGAATATGGGGATAGTTTGGTGGGGGCGTAAGTTGCAATGGCCATTGCAAGGTCTTCAAATCTAATATTTATTGAAATATTTGAACAGAAAATATTAAAATGATAGATATGAATTTGACTATACAGTATCATTTTATATACCTTCGCGATAATGATCCGAATCACTCAATCAAGTATCTAGAGGAATAGTTTGTATACAATATTGAAGAAGTAATATCTAACCAACGTAGATCGCAGATTTAAATGCAATAAATCATTTGTGAAACATTTTGAAAGGCAACAATTTGGCAGTACACAATCACTAATAACCATAATTATTGAAGTGTGGAATATTGGGTTTTTCTATGTAAAATAGCGCAGAAGTTTTTGTCGCCAAAGGTTATTAAACCCATCATTACTGTACGGACAATTGTTTGAGTTGCCACAACAAATATACAAAATTTTTTAAAAAAATGTTTTGTGTTCAATTATTATGTGCACAAATTAAACTTAAAAATATTTTATTTTATCCTCCTAAACTCCAGGTACGGATATTTACGTTCATTTATGTCGAGTACTGTCACCATAGAGTCAATAATAAGAGCTTTTTGTATTCTCCATAATACTTGGTTTCCATAAACAGTAACAGGATTTCTTTACATATGTGTATGTATACATATAAAGTTATAATAAATATATATGGCTGTGTGCATATACATATATATTTATGTATATGTATAGTATATTATTTTTCCTTTTTGTTGTATCTTCCGTAAATATTTCGAGTTCTCTTTTATTGCGGGAGATTGATGGAAGCCTGAATCAGATTTTTCTGGCCGTAAAAATGTTTTTCAGTTACATTTTATGTTGTTAGCCTTTTCTGTATTGCAAAAGATTCTATCACATTCCACTCAAGCCAACGTGGAACTTTTGCGTACAATAGTGCCGTTAGTCCCCAAATACACATTCAAGAATATGTTCTACATGTATGAATATGCACTCAGATAGTTTTAATTTTAAATTTTTAAATAAGAAAAGTAAGAAATAAAACAAAATATTTTCTGTATTTTAAAATTTTTTAAAAAAGAAAAACAAATGTAACGTGCATCTGTTTAACAAAGTCTGGATTTTAAATGAGTCTCTTAGACTTGTCTCCCAAAGAGTCAAGTAATTATAACAAATTTGGAAACATTTTCTTCATACTTTCAGAGCTTCGACACCCTTACTTGGGAAGATTTATTCAGTTTCATCAACTAGTCATTAACAGCAGACTCTACTCTCTTTTCTGCCCGCCAGTCATGTATAAAATTAACACACACAACATAAGTGGTGTGAGAAGCTAGGTTGTAATTCTTACTAAAGTGTTGTAATGACGAATTATGTATGCTTGTATGTATGTATGTATGCATGTGTGTATGTAAGCATTTATAAATTATTCTAGTGGCATCAACATTCAAAGTTTTTTCATCAACGTTGTTATTAATATTCCATAATTCCGGTATTTTTTATACTTTTATTAATTTTTTGTTTGAAATGTTGTCAACTTGTGTAGATGCTGCACAATATTACAGAAAACTTAGAAGAATCAAAGAGTTTGACGACATAAATCGAAGGATTAAAGTAATCTATTTTTTGTAAAATAATAAAAGTTCAATTGTAGTATCTGTGTTTAACTTTATTTAACTTCCGTTCATTTCTACAATCAATGAACATACTTTTTTAACTTGAAATAAAAACGAAAATTTTATGTAAAAATATTCTTAACAAATAGTTACAGTTGTGTTCATAAAAATAGGAGTGAGCCCATTGAAAAACCAAAGCTTAAATTTTAACAAATAAAAAACATGGTTTAATTCAATTTTTTGGTGTAATGTAATGTTGATTCAATACTAAATTATTTAAGTTATTCATTAATTAAATAAAGCTTTCAACAAGTAAGTAACAGGAAGTTCAAAAAAAATATCTTAAAAAGTGCTGTTCAAAATAATAGGAGTATTTCAGTTTTCATAAAAATTTACTATTAAAAAAGTTAAAAATGCTTATGACTATAATCAGAAACTTTAAATACGATTAGTATTTGGTAGAATAGCCTTTACTTTTTATTACAGCAGCACATCTACGAGGCATGGAGTCAACTAAATCCTGATAATGTTTTAGTGGAATTTTATTCCACCCATCCTGCACTACAGACCACAACTCAGTTGCATTTGACGGTTTTTTCTCGGCAACATATTTTTTAACATCCCTCATAGATGTTCTATGGGATTAAGGTCAGGAGACTGAGCTGACCACGCCATAACCTTTACCCCATTAACCCGAAACCACTCATTTGCTAATTTACTGGTGTGTTTCGGGTCATTGTCTTGTTGGAATATCCGTTTTAGAGGTGTGGAATATGGTAACATCACTTCTCTCAAAATGCTGACATAGACGTTCCTATCCATTATATCTCTAATTCGATGTATTGGGCCTAAACCATTATATGAAATGCTTCCCCATATCATTAGTTTTGCACCACCATGTTTAACTGTCTTTTGTGTATACTGAGCTTTATATTTGGTGTTGGGCGGACGTCTAACATGCTGTCTAGACCCAGTGCCACCAAATAAAACAATTTTGCTTTCGTCGGTCCACAATAAGTTCTCCATTTTTCTTTCGGATATTTGATATGTTCTTGGCCAAACTTTAAGAGTGCTGCTGCCTTTTTTGTATGTCAACAATGGCACCTTTTGTGAACTTCTTGCGAATAAATTGTTGTTCATCAGACGCCTACGAATAGTAGGGCCGTTTACGGCAAGATTCAGATCCTTTTAATTTTTTTTGCATACGCCGAAGGATTCATTTTGCTGTATCGCACAATTCTGCGGTCATCGACAGCCGATGTTTTGCGCTTGCGTCCACGTGTTTCGAGATTTTTTTATATTTTAATGCATTTGCGATCATTTGATTAGAGCAACTTAAGGTTTCCTCAATTTCTTTAGAAGTTTTGCCTTTTTTTCGAAGATTTTTAATTAGTTTTCTCTTTTCTTCAGTACAGTGCTTTCCTCGTCCCACTATTACAAAAATTTATGTGAATCACTGTAGAAAAAGTTTTAACTACATTTTTCCGTACTTATTTTTCACTTTTTTCTTTAAATTATGTGCTGTTATATTTTTATTTTTAAAAGAACACTCACACTCCTATTTTTTTGATCAACTGAATTCAAGGGCAAACACAGAAATGAATCAATTTCATCGTAAATATTAAATTTTATTATATATTAAATATTATTACGAGATTCTTTTTTGTATTTTATTTCTTACATATCGTTGTAACTACCATTAAAATATATCGTTTTGCAAATTGGTAGAATAAATAATTTTAACTTTGAAAATATTACATGGTAGCACTCCTATTATTTTGAACACAGCTGTACGTTTAATTTTTTTTTTCACTTCTTTGTTGTCTTACTTAACGTGATCTTAGCTGCAAAGTCGCTGACTATTGAAATAATTTCTGTTAATCGGCGCCAACACAGATATTATTTGTATGTACATTGTGATGAATATGATTTCTCTTGGAAATGTCAAGTTTTTCACTTTCTCACAGGCACATAGTGGGAGAAAATTTTGGAATATGCTATAATATCTGATTCGCCCATTTAAAACTCACCACATGCATGTAGAAGAGCGAAATCAACAATTTGCTGGCATACTTAACGTTTGTTGGTGAAAAATGTCAGGCGTTCTTAAAATTAAAATCCTTCTGTGGCATCAGTCATGGCAACTTCGACATCACGCAAGGTTCTAAAAAGCGCTTCAGTTATCTGTAAATCAATTCTAATAAAGGAATTATAGAAACAGAGGAATATAAAGTAATTGACGTATTTTTCTTCGCATTTTTGTGTGTGTTGATATTTTAGTTACCATGTATATACATGGAAACATTTTCATCAAATTGAGAGAAGAACCAGCAGTTTCATCTTAAGCCGAAGCAAATTCTTGCATCATTAAAGTGAAATATATAATAGAAATTAAAAATAATGAATAAAATATTTTAGTCACTCTGCTTACAATAATTGAAATATAATTTACAATGGCATTGCAATAAAAATATTTTTTAATTATAAATGATAGAGTGGTTATTGGAGTTAATCTACATAAATTGTAGCTCTTCAAATATTAAAAGAAAGTAAATGATGACAAAAACGATAAGCTCAACCTTTTCATCCATGTGACAAACAATGGTTGTTTTGTTATAATGTTATTGTCTAACTGACATCACACAAATGAGCAATATTAGGCATAATTCGGTCAATCTTTCCTTTCTTTCTTTTTTCATAACACCTAAATATGTCTTGATATTGAGTGTTTAACATGAATTGTAACAGTGATTGTATATCACAACGGAATTTTATCACATGTTCCGCATAATTAATGAGAAAACTACCAGCATACCGATTGTCAGTATATGACGCACTGTAGCCGATTCAAGTGGCCATTCATCCTTATTAGCCAACAATACAAAGAAAAGGAATTTCATTTACAGTTTGTTAAGAAAATGTTTTGACGTACATAACAAAAATCGTTCGATTTTGACATTCATGTTAATTACACTATGCGCCGAAATAAAAAGAATTAAATACACCCAGCTAATAACATAGTGTAGGTTGTAAGTTTGGTTGAGTAGAACTCAAACATATTTTTTTTTATATTTCTCGGACCCTCCAAACTTGTTTTATTTGACAAAAACAATTTCTTTGGACATTACGCACAAATTTATTGATTACGCAACCATTTCTGAACCGATGCACTATGTGGCATTTACACTGAAAAGCTGGCCAAAAAGGCAAAAATGAATTTAAAGAAATTTAAGAAACTGAATATGCAGTTCCATAGACAACAAAATTCTGCATTACATAGTGAATTTTCACGACTTTAAGTTGAGATTTGTAGATTTGAAAGGATGTCAAAGTCAGGAAAGGGGTTTTTTTGAAATTTTAATAGGTTTATATGATATTTTTTTGTGGCTAAACGAATAGAGGTTTTATATTGATTTTTTTATTTGAAAGGTATGAGCAACTGCTACTTTCAGTTTTTTTATATATATCCCATATATTAATGTTAAAATTATTCGTTCAAAATTTAAAAATAATAAAAATTTCACATTTTTTTACCCAACCCAAAAAAAAAGACAAGGAATTTAAAGGTGAAAGTAGTTTTTAGTAGTTTAATGTTATATACCACAAGAAAATATGAATTCTCTACATTCAGGAACAAAAAAAAAGTTTGCGAAAATTTGCGCCATTATTTTTGGCGATTTTTTGAAAATTTTACTTTTTTTTGAAAAATTAAAAAAATTAGACGTAGTAAAATAAAGCCATAGGCAATAAAGCCATATGGCCTTATTTCTCAATAGAAGGAGAAATAAAACTATATGGATTCAGTAGAAGCGATACCAATCGAGATGTCCTGAATAGGTTACTTTTATCCAGCGACCCTTTCATAAGCTGCAGTACAAAAAAATTGCGATGGAATAGAAAAGCATTTTTATCAGATACTATTAAATTACTCCTTCCTGGCATTGATGATGAAAATGATAACGATTTTAACGATTGTAGTTATTTTCACTTTTTAAGTATTTTTTAAGTTAAGTATTAAATAATGTAAAATAAATATTATGAATAAATATTAATTATCATAGAAGTTTAAAAACTTAATTACATACATATGTATATCGACTATTATAACAATATGAGATGTATGTTAGATTTTCTTAATGGGCCGTATGTGGTACCTAGGGGTACTTATGATCCGATCATAATAAAATCAGGTAAAATGATTCACATTCATGTTAAACATGTTCATGTCGAATTTCATCGAGGTAATAAAATGTTTAAGCCAATTATAATTGCTAAACATATTTTCTTAAGGGGCCCCATTTTGGACAAGGGGCAATTATGGACCGACAATAACAAAATTTGGTAATATGATTTAGATTTACAAAATACACGTTCATACCGAATTTCATCACGATACCGATGTTTTAAACCATTTATAAGCGCAAACGTTTCTAAAATTTCTAAAGGGGACTTTATATGGGCACCAGGGTCAAATGTGATCCGATTTTCACCAAACTTTACACCATGATTTCTTAGTACACAGAACTGATCCATGCTAAATTTTATCATGATTGTTGCATAATTACCATAATTATGTGTAAATAAGTGCAATTTCGCGGGGAATTTGTATGGGGGCTAGGCGAAATCACGGACCGATTTGAAACAAAATCAGTTGGGTTCATCCTTGGGCCTAATTATCACTAACATTATCAAAAAATTCCAACCATTAACTCATAGAACACTTCTATTAATTTTGGCCAGGTTTTCAGGCAAAATGCCACATAGTGCGATGTCCAAAATTTAAACTTTTTTAGAAAGGGGAGGTATGGGCTTTTAAACGGTTTACATATAGATATTATTCACCTTAATATTCTATGAGGTTTGATGAGGTAAACTTGGAAAACTCGAATTTTTTCCATATTTTATCAAGTTTGTTCATTCATGGTAGCAAACTTTAATTAAAAAATATAAAATAAGTGGCGACGTTCTTCAAGTACATTGCGAAGAGTTTGACACTTTGTTTGATAAAATCAAACAAAAATTACCGTAGTTATTATTTAAAGAGTATATACATAAGAGTATGTATAGAGTTATATATTTCAAATATATATTTTTTAAATGAACTTTCAGTTCAAAAAATTTTGATGGATCTTGATTACCACAAAATGTGACAATTTCACGTTTGAGCGGCCGCCAGAAGTTGGCCAATGTATGCGCAAGACGAAATAATAATATTTGCAATAAACACAAATATTAGCAGACTTCTGGTAGTCGCAAAAAACGTGAAATGGACCTTTTTACGGTAAACAATCACGATTTACACTATTTAAATAATAAATACGCAATTTTTGCCCGATTTCATCAAACGAAGTGTCGATCTCTTGACAAAATAATTCACTTTTAGAATATCATCACTTATTTCATATTTTAAATAAATTTTGCAATTGAGAATGGCTAAGCATGAAAATATAAGAAAAATATAACATTTTCCTGATAAGTTTACCCGATCAAAACTCATAACATGTAAGTTTAAACAATATGTTAACGTATTTACGCTTTAAAGACTCATCTCTCGCCTTTTCTAAAAACTTCTGATTTTGAAAATAGGTCAAAAATATTTGGGTAATCAATAATTTTGTGTAAAAAGATCCAAAAAACCATTTTTGTCAAATAAAACAAGTTTGGAGGATTCGAGAAATATATTTTTGAGTTCTACTCAATAAATCTTATAACCTACAATATGTTATTAGTTGGGTGTATTTTGATTGTTATCCTGCTTTCTTACCATATGCAAAGTTCATAACTTTATCGGTGTGTATGACAAATAACACTGTCAAAAACATCCAAAAAATCAAACAAGTTAAAAACAGAGATACGGGTAAATTGAAGTAAAATTTCAATGGAGTATTTTTTAAGCGCTTCCTATCTTTAATTTTAAATTAAACAACGTAAGTGTATTTATTCGCACTTTTCATTCGTTTGAAGAGCCTACGCTACTCTAGGATTTCTCTCGTTGGAGCGCATATGAAATATTAGGTTAGATTAGAGGACGTGTACTTGTCAATTAAAAGAAGTACAGTACCCGTAGGTCGAATTGACCCATTGTACAACGTCCTAGTTTCTCACACCACTTATTTTGTGGGTGTTAATTTTTTTCTTTACATGAGTTGTAGGACCTACAGTTTAAAGTCGATTTCGAACAACAGATTTTTGAGAAACTTTTTTTCATGGCAATTTTATTTACTCTCAGAGTTTTTGCCAGAAATCTGCTGAGAGGAAGTCCCCGAAGAAATACTTTTTGTATTTTGTC
This sequence comes from Sarcophaga carnaria, assembly GCA_958299815.1. NCBI lineage: Eukaryota > Metazoa > Arthropoda > Insecta > Diptera > Sarcophagidae > Sarcophaga > Sarcophaga carnaria. Next base: position 85,366,225 of record OY283152.1, on the reverse strand, counting down.
TTGATGTCTGGCCTGGGGCTCGAACCCTGGCTTTACGTCTAATAAGCCAACACACTACCTATTAGACTACGGTGGCAAAAAGTAGGTATTGCGTCGCTAGTTCACATCACCTCAATGTGAGATAATCCTGAACTCAAATTGCTCGTGCAAAATATTCAAAATATCAAGAGCAGTGTGAAGCGCTGCGCTGACATCATCGGCTTTTAATTCCCGTCGTTGACAGTGATTACCTGGAACTCCGAAAGAAATATGGACCGATTATGTAGCCACTAAAACCCACTTCAAACTGTGACCTTTTATGAATGCGTTGGACGATCTTGGTATCATCCAAAATTCAAAAATTTTGTTTGTTCTCGTACCTATTCAGCACTTTCAGCTAATACACGTCGTTGTCCCTTCTATATCATATGAAAAACATGCATTAAATTGAAATACTTTTTCTATATTTCCCTATTACTTTATGACATTTTGTTTGTTAAAATGTGAATAGAAAGTCAACTATCTTGTTAACGGTAATAAGATAAAAATAAAACAGTTTGGTGTCAAAATTAAAACCGAGCGGATTTTTACTACGTCAAAACATTTTCTTGACAAACTGTACATAGCTAGCAGTAAACTATGGCAAATTAATATCTGAAGTATTTTGCTGAAGGAATGTTTTGAGTTCAAAAGAAGTCTCTCTCTTGTTGTTTCTTTATTTCATAGGGATCTTAGCGGGAACTATTAGAGTTTTCTATTTGTAAATAATCTCTTACACAGTATTTATTATAGGCAATGAATGCCGACGATCAGTATTTCCAAATTTTAAAATACTTAATACAATAGTTATGATAAAATAATAATAATTTAGATTGGAGAATATGATGGCTACCAGTTTATTTCAAGTCCTTACTTCTAAAATCTTCTCCGTTGAAGTCTTTGGTATAAAATAAAGAGAGTATGAGTAAATGACTACAACATCTACAAACTATTTTTGGAGTAAGTCCTTGAAATTGCCCGCAGTCATTTGCTCATACATAATAACTAAACTGGTAGCTCCATAATAAGCAACACGAATAAGATCATTACGTCATTTTTTAATTGTTCCTTCTTCTGGATATCGGGGAAAAAAATAACCAGGCCCTACTCGACTATCGTTATTAAAACACATTTCGTCGAAGAAATTATTATTTTTAAATCATTGATTTGATGAACTTGTTGGGTTTCCCAATTATATGATAGTGATGAATATTTTTTTTTGTTGTTTTTGACTCTTCAGGTACCTCAACGCTTTCATAACTTTATAAATTATTGTAGTATTAACTAAGACATTGGCGGTGAAGCCATTACGAGAACTTAGAGCTCAAAATCGATGTTCTTTATGTCTCAAATAATTATTTACGAATTTTAAGACTCGACCAATACGGCAATAGCAAAATTATAAAGCTCTCGATCATTATTTAATTATTAAATTTAATTGCACCTTCGGTAGATATCTTCTCAAACTACAAATTCAGTTGTTAGACTAATCTAAGTTAATATATTAATATTCAAGTTTTCGCTGCTGCTTACGAAAGCAATTTAACTATGGCCATCGACTTTAATATATGTATGTACATTAGGGTGGCCCCGTTTGTATGGAGAAAAATAAGGAATAGATGTTCCCAACTAAAATGATTCTAAATTTGATTCATTCTAAGACTACGTTTCTCAATTTTGTCCTGGAGTCAATATTTTGTGAGCTGGATCAAAGAATAAAAAGGTCCTTTTTTGAAGTTTTTGGAATTTTTTTCATATTTCTTCCAAAGGAACTATATCATATCATATCGTATGATAGGTCTTTAAGAGGCGCTTTCAAAAGGTTATCAGAAATTTTTTCATAGAATTTTCTTAACTAAATTGTTGAAATTTCTTGATTATAAAGACCATGTAATTTAACCAAAATGGTTTTTTCCGTTTTTCAAAATTCAATATAGTTCAATTTGTATTAAAATATTTTTAAACCTAATTTCTTCTCTATCTGACAACCTCTGTTAACTTAATTCATATATGATTAATATTAACATAATTTTTTTCATATACATTTATTAACAAATGCGTTTACATGAGTTTATTCTGTTAGCAATATGAGAAGGACGATTTTTTCCGATTACTGAAAGCATGGATTGACTGACAAAATGTACAAATCGTTCTGTACTTTGTGAATGACATAGGAAATCTGAAATTAGTAATATTTTATTTAAATACGATGATTTTATACATAATAGCTTAACAAAAGATAAAATCATAAAATCAACCGCAACTTTTTGTTTCACAATTCTGCATTATTGCTGTCCAATATTATATTATCAGAACTAGATGAATCTAAAAGCTCTTCAAAAACAACGAAGTTTGGGGTTGTTGAATTCAGCGTTACATATATGAATTGAGTTAACAGAGGTTATCAGATAGAGAAGAAATTATGGTTAAAAAAATTTTAATAAAATTTGAACTAAATTGAATTTTGAAAAACGGAAAAAACCATTTTGGTTAAATTACATGGTCTTTATAATCAAAAAATTTCGACAATTTAGTTAAGTAAATTCTATGAAAAAATTAAAAAAACAAAAATTTTGTCCGAAATTTTCAAAATTTTTGATTTTTCAAAATTTTTTTCTGATAACCTATTGAAAGCGACTCTTAAAGACCTTTCATATGATACCAAATTTATATATAGTTCCTTCGGAAAAAATATGAAAAATTCAAAAAACCTCAAAAAAGGACCTTTTTATACTTTGATCCAGCTCACCAAATATTGACCCCAGAACAAAAATTTTGAGAAACGTAGTCTTAGAATGAATCAAACTTTCATTTTAGTCGGGAACATTCGCAACTTATATTTTGGGGCCACCCTAATGTACATACATACATATACTCGATAGTTAGTTAAAAATTTGTCGCAGTCTAGTAAATATTGTGTTGCCTTTTTGGACGAGAACCCGTGGTTCAACCTCTACTCTGAGGTAAATAAGTCGGCATTAAACCGTAGGTCCCACCCCTCAAGGATAAAATTAGTACATACACAAAATCAGTGGTGTATATAGATAGCAAATTTAGTTTCATTTACTTCAGTAATCTAGGTAGTTCATCTAGTTTAATCTATCTATTTTGGTTTTGTGAACGAACTACTTATGTATGTATAGATGAGCTTCCATGGCACATCAGTTACTTGTTTTTTGTATTTTGGATATAAACTGAGAGCAAACAAAGAGTCTGTCGATTTGTAACAAATTTGATACATATTTATTTAATAAAATACGTAGTACTCGTATTTATTAATCATAGAATAATCTAAAGAACTATGTTTTATTAAGAATAAAATAGTTTAGCTTTATTTTTTAAATTAATAAAGCCAACATTAAAAGTTAATCGTTGAAAATATAAGAAAAGAAAAACAGATTTTGTTTTATATTTTTACGAAAGACAAGGAAAATAGTTCAGCTTTATTTTTAAAATGTAATAAAATAAAGTGTAGAATTAAAAAAAAATAAAATAATTTTAAAATGTTACATTTGTTGAAGTTTATAAATTTAGTGCCCCTTTCCTTGACTAAAATTTAAGATGAGTATTGTATCGGATATTTGTGTTAATAAATTACATCAAACATGTTGTAAGTACAATATGAATACGGCTACATCGCTGTAATATTTTTACATCTTTACACCATTTACCTCTTTATATCTTTGCCTACGTACGTATAAATCTTCTGTATTATATATCTACAGTGATGAATCAGCAATGCTATGGTTCCGTAAGTAATTTAACACGGCTGTTAAAATTCTTTCATTTTTTAACATTGTTTGCTTTCATTATAAACATAACTGTAGTTAATAAAACTTTAATATGCAACACATTTGAAGTTACATGCAAAGTAGTACGACACAAGTATGGCACGTAGCCCCAAAAGGGGTATAAATTTTAATATTAGATCGTATAATAGCTTGTAAATTTTTTGTGAAGATTTATTTTGTATACATATTTCTTATTTATTTTTATTTCAATTCTTTGTTTTTGATAATGTTATAGATGAAAAAACTTCAATTTTTCTTTAAGTTAAATAAATTGAATTAAATGCTATTTTTAAGCATTTTTAGAACAGAAAGGTCAAATTTTTGATTAAAGTAAATCTATTTAGTTATGGCAATGACTATTGACTGAATATTTGAACAAATGTGCTAAACACAGCACAAAATTAGTGCAGATAAGCAGCTGAAAACATACCGATTAACAATCATCGTTCTTAATATAACGACTAAAGTCACTGGCACAACAAGCCAAAATACCTGTGTTAACATTTTAACAGAGAAAAGGGGAAATCAAAAGGAACGGGTTTTCAAAGATATGCCCACATGAAACAAACATTAACAATTTGAGGCTGTACGGTATACACTAAGTTACTAGACTAAGCTAAAATGTTACACACGATGCTTTGAAATTGCGATTCAGTAGACAAAATTATAATGACACTTTGGATCCACTTAGTTATGCGGTCACTCATATACGCTTATAATACGTGGGGCGAGTAGGAGCGAGTGCACTCACATGAAGAACCATTTTGTATTACACTGTCCCATTATTTTAGCAGACATTACTCATCTAGGATGAGTGGATTGAAAGCAATTCAGAGAATATGAGGAACACTTGCTTTTTATTTGGATTTTATATGGCTTATTTCATTTGTTAGATCCAACTGATCTACGCTAAGCGTTGGCCAAAACGGCAACTGAATAGAATAGAATGTAATATTAGACTTTGTTGAATTGACGCTCTCTGCTTCGAAGGAGTATATAGAAGATTACGAAGGAAATAGTGTTTCGTAAAAAAATATATTCTCTGAATTTTCTCAGGTCATCTCGAACTTCTTTAATCTTATATATAAAAACGAATGTGTGTTTATTTGTTTGTATGTTTGAAGTTTAAAGACTAAGCGGCTGAACCGATTTTCTTAAAATTTTCACAGTATCTTCGTGTATGTCTGGAAGGAGTTATAGGCTACTTTTTATGTTGAAATAAATAAAAAAAAGTATGAGTGTTATTGTCAAACAAAATATTACGTATACATCACCCGTCAGCTCTTTGTAATATTTTATACACGACAGTAATTGAAACACGTCTATCTTCTTCTTCTTCTTCTTCTTCTTCTTATATAAAAATTAATGTGTGTTTATTTGTTTGTGGGTTTGTTTGAAGTCTATAAACGGCTAAATGGCTTCTTGAAATTTTAACAGTACCTTCCTGTATGTCTGGAAGGAACTATAGGCTGCTTTTTATTCTAAAATTTTAAGTAGACGAGGTGCCACGCCCACGTACCCAATAAGTATGTATCTCATAAACTGCAACAGCTAGAGTTCTCAAATTTTGTATGGGCGACTTTGACGTATATATGAACAAAATGGGCGGATTGACTATAGTGCGCGTGTCACTATATGCGTGTTTGTTTGTATGAATCTTATAGAATCGTAAACTATGCATTTGATCATGTTATGATCTTTAGCAAAGTTGTTGCGCATGAGCCGACGAAGGTTTCTAAGTTAGTATGACCAATTTCCGACAGGTGGTGCCACTGAAAATTACTCAAAATGAATTAAATCGTAAACTGTGCATTCTTTAACAACGTTGTTGCGCATGAGTCGACGGAGGTTGGTGCGCTTAATTTCCGATGGATGGCGTCACTGAAAACTATTCAAAATGAATGACAAGCGATTGGTCGACCTACACCTCAGACGAGCATTGAGACTGGAGAATCTTCGAGTATATGCCGCTGAGACCCGTTTGCTTGAACCACTTGAAGTGAGATTAGAAACTGATCGAATGCGTACTACTCAGACCCGTTCATCTGAATCATCAGGACAACGGGAAACAAAATCAATAAAATGATTCAAAATTAATTGGATATTTGTATAATGTCTTTCCTTCAAATTTATTTTAGTTGCTGGCGCAGCAACACGCGCATGGTACAGCTAGTGAGTTTTATAAGTGTCAACAACTCTTAACTCGCTATTGCAATAAGCTTTCAAAAGCAAGAGTGCCTACAATTTACGAAAATTTTCGGATGTAAGTAATACAGGTTTTTTTATATTAAATAATACTTATTTTTAAAATTTTATTTAAAAGAAACATGTCTCTTGTAAAACTTAGGGCCACTATTACAACTTGCCGTTAAACTTGGGTTTAGTTAAAGATACCTTTAGCTAAAGGGAACTGTAAAGTTACCTTTAACTTATTTTCGTTATTACAACTTACAGGTAAAATTTTTCAAAAATATGGCAGTGCCGGAGCAATGTCAATAAAACTGCTTATTATACAAGTTTTTTTAACGCTGTGGCAACCGCAGGCTTCGTTTTTTTGTTGTATATGCTCATTTTGTTTAAATTTGAAGTTGCCATAATGAAAATGATATATAATAATGGCAAGTCCAAACATAAAGTGACCTTTAAATGTTAAAGGTAAAATGATCCTCCCTTTAGCTTAACGATCACTTCTATCTTATTGGGTACTCATAATAACGAAAAACAATTTATCTGACCGTTAAAATCCTCCATTTAGTTAACGGCAAGTTGTAATAATGGGCCTTAGTATAATATATTGGGTAATGCCTAGTAATCAGCAATAATTTGACTTTAATTTTGAATCAGCAGCCTCAAAGTTACTCACAAAAAATTTTCAGAATCTTATTTCCAACATTTCGCCTTAATGGCGAAATGGTTTAATTACTAAGCTGATCTTTACACACAAACCGAGATGCATCCGCTTTAAAAGAGACAGCATTATAAAACGGTAATTGAATCAAATGACAATACAACTGGCAAATAAATTAGTATTACGTATAGCAAAATTTCTCAGTTGCATAATGGAATCGAAATTTTGCATAAATTTTAAAATATATGTGTGTATTATGTGCAATAAATTGGGACTTTCTTATTATTTTTAAAATACACGAAAATAAGATTTCCTGCAGGACTAATTACGAAACAAATTCAGTACTTGTGATGATCGTCCGCTCATGCTATAAACATTTACTTTATTGCGGGACATTTTAATTTTGTTTTGAATGCATCTACGTTCTCTGTTGGGCCAAGAATATTGAGCTCTACGTGTGTACATGTTTTTCATGTTTAGATTTATGCTTCTCCGAAGATCGAAGAAGGTTTTAGTATTCCCGATTTCTTTTAATACTTGATCAAACTGCTACCTTCTATAATTAAAAATTACACGTTCTATAGTTGTTAACTGAGGTCCAATTGCTGTCCGCAATCAAACCGATGACTTTTTTTAGTAAAATATCTACATTACAATTTAAAAAAAGTATTTAAATACTGATGAAATACGCAGATGTTGCCTATGTTCGAATCCCAATGGAGTTGAAAAAACCCGTTCATCATATTTTTCGAATTTCAAATTAAGCGGCTTCAACCCAATTCAACTGCAATGCAATCCATCTAAGAAGGCACCTTACCACCTGAAAATGTAAAAAGGGATAACATCACTGGAACATCAGGTAGTGCCGCTATCGAGCCAGAAAAGAGGGAGGTGGGAATCAACAATCAGCAAGATTCCCCACCACTACTCCAAATACTCGGAGGACGTTGTTTTTATAATCCCAAAGGGGTACTGAATGAAAAAGCTAATGATGCATGGATTTATATTTGCCTTTAAAAGATATTCATGGTATGTATTGTACTAATTCCTTTAGTGATTCCCAATTTTGTAAAATAATCTGTTTATACGCAATTATGCCAAATTTTTGGACAACTTTCGATTGCGCCCACATAATTAGTATGGTAAAATATCCCTGGGATGATTTAAAAAAACTGTGTTATTGAATTTTTGACAAAAGTCGTTTTAAAAAAATATTATATTGTACAGTGTAAACGTATGCAAAGTGTGAAGTATCATAACTTTCCAAACTTCTTTGTCGCTTTAGCTTCATAAGTGCCCGTAAAGATGCATCACTTTTAAGCAAACAAATTATTTTATTTTTTAACTCTAGAACAGGCTCAGTCTCCATTCAACCAATTCATTAAAATAAGTACATCTTTTATTACACTTTTAAATTTATAACTGTGCTATAATATTCAACATATATTACATTTTTTTTTGTCTTATTTTCCCTTTTCCCATTGCTATGCATTTTATAATTTCAATTTCAAATATCAAATTATTTTCCAATAAATGAAGCATCTGCCTTGCACTTGCTGGCAACCGTATGACAGTAAATTAAGCACATGTTTCTACTGGCTGTGAAAAATTCCATTTCACAACCACAGCTGACTGCATTTATATAGCCCACTGTGCGGGATGTGTGAATTTAGAAAAATATAAATATGGTATGTATGTATGCTGTGTTTCCGTACTAACGGAAATTAAAAAAGAAAACTTACACATTGCCACTCCACATACACATAATTTTTGTTTCCAAAATTAAAGCGTTTGTGTTCCATATGAGCGTGAGTTAGATAGAAACCTTTAAAAAAATACAAAAATTGCAATTTGGATTGAAGAACCTTTTTTCTTACGTTTCCCTTTTTCCCAAACATCTGTTTATGAATGCCTAGATATAATCATTTTTGTTTCAAGCATTTTAAAATAGGAACTGTTTCATCTCTTATTATTCATCATCACCAATTTGCAATTTATGTTTGCAGCATTTGATAAACTAAGTTAACCCTATCTTAATAATACGATTGATGATCAAATCATGTAACAGAAGAAATATTCAACAGACAGCAACCATATTTCATTACTTTTATTTTAAATATGTTGCAAAAAATTCATTGAAAAAAATTGAGAATTTTTAAAAATTTCCGTCTGTTAGAGATTTAAATACAAAAATGTTACGTTAACTACTGACACGAGCCTCAGAGGCACATATAAAGTAGTTCATATTTTTTGAAAGTTTTTGATTAAATATGTCCTTCATCATATCCTTATAAGGCATTTCTATTTATAAAGATGCTTATCTTTCATGCAAAAAGTATCCTTTTATGTGCAAAAGATGATCTCTCTGGTCAGCTTACTTTAACGTTGGGAAATTCCTTTTTATTTAAATTATAAATCAATTTATTCGTATATTTGAATATAAGAGTTAAAAACATTAATTCCGTATATATTTTGTACGGAGTGAAAATGTTTGTTATGTATAAAAAGGATGCTAAAAGGTTTTTTTTTCGTAAGATGAAATCCCAGTTTTTATATACGAGCCTTAGAGGCTCATGTTAGTAAGATTTGTTACATTTTTCTGTCAGTAAGAATAGGGTTAAGGGTGATCACTGAGAGTGCAGTGGCTACTAAAAAGGTAACATTTTAAAACTTTCAAAGATTCTGTAAATATTTGATGGAGCCTGTTGGTGTACCATTTTATTTTCAATATTTTTTCCAAATTAAAAGAGCACAAATCGAACGGGAACATAAAACTCTTTTGTAATTGAATTTTTTTTGCTTTACTTAACGAAACATACAATTTCATCTATATTTCCTTTCCCAATTGTATCTTATTAATTTTTTTTCTTTCAAATTCATCGTTATCGTCAAAATGTTTTTAGTATTTTTACAACAAAAAATCTCACATCTGTAGAGTAAAAGAGAGTTGTACTTCATTTCATACCAAACATGAAACTGGCACGACCAAAAATTTACTTTCATAACATCAGCAGCAATTTGACCACATTTTCAATTCTCAATTTCCGAACATATCTGATTCGTCTCCTTAACAAGAAAAAAAAAACTACATACAAACTAATTATATACAAGAGCACGCATAAGTGTTGCTATAGCCGATTTGGAACCTGAACGTAAGGTAGAATAAGTTTTAGGTTCTTCCTCATACTATAGGTTGTGCTTATCATAAAAAATTGTGTCCAATATTTTCAGTTTTGTTCTTAATTTGTCATTTAATTTTGGTTTTGCCATTGCTTATATTGCAATAGAAAATGCTTTTAAATTCAATTGAAAATCACTCAATTGAACAGCAGACTACAACTGCATCATATACATATCTATTATATATACATACATATATCGGGGGATAACCAAGTTACTGACAGAAAATACCAAATGCAATGGATTTTTGGCGACCAAACATATGTCCAGAGACTTGTTGAGAAGTTGAAGCTTCGCATGATGTGTCCTGAAATCACTTCAAGTTCCAGGAGTGACGAATAAATACTCTGGAGATCATATCTTTCCTGAAATGTTGGAATCGTTGGAAAACCGAATATTAACCGAGTTGCAGGAAATGAGAAAACAACAACTTGAAGGAGAATGATTTTATCCTAATTAAAAAAGGATAAATGAAGTTATTAACAGAAGAGATGACGGAAATACAAAGTAGTAATTGCATTACTAATCGTTCTATAGTAAAATTATACAGATTATCCGCAGCGACCGATACTTAATGTACTCAAAATTCAAGCTAATAAATGCTTATTACATCTACAACACATTTCATTTAGCCACCTTGTAAATTGTGTCGTCGAAATCATACGCTTAATTATTGTGTGCGGTTTCTGAATATGTCCATGCAGTATCACTATTGCTTAAATTGTTTCGCTCAGATATATAATCAATACCGGTGTGAATCCGAATTTCCAGTTCCAGATCCAATCCAATCCTTAAGATGTACACAAACGGTTGTTTTAATCTCTTTATTATTAATCATACATACATAGTTAGAAAATGCGTGAATTACACAATTTTTTCAAACATTAAAGAAAATTCCCTGCCGTCAAATGAGTAGCTAACTACACAAAAAAAAATAACTTTAAGTTTGCTTGTATAGACTAACTTAAAGCCAACTACTACGCAATGCAAAATTTGCATTAACCAAGGTGTATACAAACACTCCAATTCTTAACGCCGTTGGATATAGATAACTAACGTCTTAGACATTTGATTAATAAACAAAACCGCGTGTCATCTTTACGCTTTATATTTTTGGTTAAAAATTTATTGTTTGCGTAAAAGAATTTAAAAAAATACACTAAATTAAAAAATACATAAATTCGAAAGGTTTGAAGTGTTTTTATTTGAAGTGAAGTGAAACAATATTAAAGGGCCGCTTGCCAAAAAAGCTTACGGATACTGTCACCAAATTTGTGCATGGGCATAAACTTGGATGGTGTTCATGGTAAAAAGCGCTTAAAAGACTATGCTGCTTTTAATGACGCCTTAACAGGTAAGTGCTAATTTGAAAATATAAGTTTTAACCAAGTCTTAAAACATGTAAAAATTTATATATGTACATATTTTTTAAACAGATGGCTGTCGATCACTCGGCTCTCAGGATGTAGAAACTGGCGTTACGCATTAAAAAAAAATAAAAAAATCGTTGTATTCATGCTAAGTGCATTAAAAATAAAAACACAAATCCAAAAAATTAAAATATATGCAAATGTTATATTTAGAAACTCTTTTTATCTTTTTTATCAACAAATGTGCAAAATATTTTTGTAAATCGTGAATTTATTACTTTTTTCATATGTATAAATTAGTTTAGAAAAAAAATCTTTATTTACACAATCAACAAATGTATAAAATATTGCTTCTGATGTATTAAACTGAATTTATTTTATTTGAACTGAACTGAATTTATTTTAATTTAATTTATTGTTTTTATTTATTTATTTTGTTTTTACATGAATAAACTTTTGTTTTCTATTAAAATATAAATTTTAAAAAACTGCTTCACTTCGACTAATTAATATGATAGCTTATTATTGTGAGTTTAACGCCAACGTGTAAATAACTGACTTTTCATTCACTGAAATTTAGCTAACTTGGAATCAGTTTTAAAAAAAACTAGCTTAAAGCTAATTAACACGTTGACATAAATGACGTCTATAGACGTCATGTATGAGTGCACGTAAATGCAAACGACGTCTATAACCGTCGAAAAAATTTAGAGTTATAAAACAAAAATTTAGTTGTACTTCAGTTTGATTTAGATTTCTATCAATTCACTCAATAATATTCTAAAAGGAAAATATACTTATATTTCTTCATTTATTTTTAGATTCTTGATTTTGTTGCTATAAGAATGCATGTAGATTTTAACGATGTTTAGCGTCTCTTTCAGTCTGACTTAATTTGAATCAATGTAAGTGTTTATTTTTGGTTTTATTGGGAATTATAAGTGTAAGTTTTTTATCAATGATATGTTCAGTTTTTATATACTTTGCTTTAAATAATTTTCAAAAAGCATATTCGCCTGAAAAGAATATTTCGCTTGATGAGGCCGAATAAATTTTCGGAATATATAAAAGGAAAAAAGTCAAATATGGAATTAAATTATACGAATTGAACACTAGTGATGGCTACGTTTTAAATTTGGAAATATACCAAGGAAAACAAAAATTAGCAAACACGTCATCGAAAACAAAAAGCCTTGTTTTGCGTTTAATGGAACCCTATTTAAATAAAGGACATAATTTATATATGGATAATTTTTACAATAGTGTTGAACTATCTAAGCAGCTATTGCTTCTTAAAACTCATTCAACAGGAACTCTTCGTGCTAATAGGAAAGGTAACCCCAAAGTTGTTACGTCCAAAAATTAGAAAAAGGTGAGCATATTTGGCGCAGACAGGGTCAGATTTATGTGTCTAATTGGAGAGATAAGCGTGAAGTAGTCTCTATAACTACACATAATCACCCAACTATGATTGCTACTACAAATAAACATAAAAAAAACAAAATGAAGCCAAATCACATAGCGGATTATAATTCAAATATGTCAGGAATAGATAGATGCGATCAGATGATCTCATATTATTCTTCACCAAGAAAGAGCATTCGTTGGTACAAAAAAGTAATTTTCCATGTATTAGATCTATGTGTTTGGAATTCATATTACCTGTATAAAAAATTCAACAAAAATGTAGTTCCTTGAGTTTCGGGAGTCTCTTATTAGATCGCTAATAAGGTTACCCAAAGATATTTCTAATGGCTACCAACTAATATCTAAAGTGTCAGACCGCAAAAAACATATAACACATCTTTTGTAAGTTTACGTGAACAACATTATATTGAGAAGATTCCTACACCGGAAAACTGTAAAAGAGATTCTTCATATCGCCGCTGCAGAAATAGCACAAAACATCAATTTCGAAAAGAAACAACATATAAATGTAAAACGTGTCCTGAAAAGCCAGCTCTATGTCCCGAATGCTTTGAGCCGTACCACTTATTTTGTTGTTAGTACATACATATGTGAATAATATTCGATTTTTTACTTTATTTAAGCTTTATGAAATGAATTTTTTATTTTAGTTATGAATTTTGTGTAAAAATGAATTTAAGTTAATAAAAGTTAATATAAATCATGATTTTCTAAATTATTTTCAAAAAATATCTTCCGGTATCCGGACGTCTAATGCCGTCATTTGCACATCAATGGAACTAATATTATGAAAAGCAAATGACGGCTATAGACGTCCACCTTTACTTTAAAAAATTTTATAGAAAAAACTATAATTTTAATCTATATGTATTAAATCTCCATCAAACTCGCCAAGACTTAAATAACTAAACAAAAATAAACGAAGTGTGTTTCTGAGTGCCTTCGTCAATTTCGTGGTGAGCGTCAACGTGTTAAAGTGATTAACTCTTAAATTCAAATACATTATGATTGAGAAATAAAGAACATAACAAAACAATAAATTCGGACAGGGGAACAAAACTGAATTGGACCGACTATATTATATTACTACATGAAATAGTAAAATTTAAAGAGAAAAATGAAGTTCGTATAATGTGTGTTGTTGTTATCTAAATTCTGTTTCAAGGATCATTAGTAAAGATTATTCATATACCTTACAAATGAAAGGATTTAGCAAAATATACTTAAAAAAATACACTTAAAGCAAAATGTTAGTGAAAATAATTAATAAAATTTATATTTCATGCAAATAATTATAAAAAAAGGTTAGAAAGTTCAAAAGAGTTTAAAATTAAAAACAATTCATTATATAGATATTTGATAGTATTTACATATTTAATTAATATTTTATTTTAATTCGATCATTTTCAAGTTTTAATTTTAAATAGGTTATAGTTGATTCATAAATTGAACATATTGGCTTTAGGTTAGGTTTGAAACAAATGATAATGGTGTTAATACAGCTTAAATATGATTTACATTCTTTATAATAATTAAAGATTTAAATAAATTTAAGATCTAAATAAAATTTTGAATGTTAGAAATTCTGTTAAAACTAAGAAAACTTATTAGAAATTTTTATAAATAAAATTTGAAAAGAAAAGATCACGTGATTATTGAGAAATCCATGAGCTTCTAGCAACTCCTTTGGACGGTAAAGTTGAGTCCAGTTATGTTTGGCCTATGTTTTGTGGAAGACATAAACCATAAATTTTCCCAAGATAGATGATTTGATAATATTTCAGCACGATAATTAAATTATCTACAATTATAATTTCATTGTTTATATATATACTTTCCACTTTTTATACTCATATTTAAAAATAATTAATATTTAAAATTTTCTTTTAAAATTACTTGCAGATAGAGAGGGATAGATATATGTATGTCTATTGCTAAGAATTGTACTCTATATAACAATCACGTGATAATCACTGATCTTGCTATAAATAACGGGACAACACAAAAGTCTATCATGATATAAACAAATATGTAATGATACAATGTAAAGATACAGTATGTAACAAAATTGTGTAATGGAAACAAAAACAACAAGAAGTAAATAGTACAGAGAGAAAAAAAATTATAAGTCAAATTTTATATTTGGTGTTATTTTTTTATGCTAATAAGTCAACTCCCAAAATTAGCAGCTGCCACATTAGATTGTTTACTCCGATTATTAAAAAACTAGGCCGGTTAAAGACAGAAAAATTCCTTCGCATCAACGTACTAGTAGGTCACACTAAAACAAAAAGAAAACCCGAATACATCAATTCGTAAACACCAGCTATACAAAACTCAGGTAAATATGGAGCTCAAATCAGCAGCCCAAGCAATTCGTTCAATGGGTTATGAAGCAAAGTGATGTTAATGCCAATTTTTTTTTTTTAAAGAGTCGTCTTTTTCGATGCATCCCTTTTCCACCTGAATGGTTTAGTGAACAAAAAATACTCACGGATTTGGTAATCAGAAAATCCTCATGACCCACAGAGGACCTGTCTAGTGCGGATTTTGGTGTGGCGGCGTGGTTGAAGGTGAGACCGAAATTGCAATCAATTTGAACTGCATTCTCTACCGAAAATTATAACGGTATTCTAGTGGCTAAAATTCCTGGAATCAATTCCGAGATGTAACCCGTCTTCGGAGAGATGCAGCCACACCTTCCAAAAAAATACTCGCTTGGTATTATAACATTTCCACTTTCAGGGGGATGTCAAGGACATGGCAGTTCCAAGTTACACATCTTAAGATTCTTCATGTTTTTATAACGGCACATTAATCCTTCAAACTAAAACTAACTCTTGGGTTAATTGATGATATTTTTCCGCCATTTGTGTAATTGAACAGTTGGATTAGAATAGTTGGGATAGATATTTATATACATTGTTTACTAAATAGTAGCTACAGCTCATGAGAGATATTACATTAGTTACGAACTTATATGTAAACGTTGTTGTATGTAGATGTGTGCAAAAGTATAAAACTTACATACAAATATCTATAAATTTAGAAATGAGTAACAAAGTCAAGTAATTAAAACATGCCTATACATAGTAGCTATACATACTAAAGAGTTCAGTGACACCAACCACCACTGTCATTATAAAACCAACACAATCAATATTTCGTATTATTTAGATAATGAACAACAAAAAAGGAAGAGGAAATTTGTGGAGGACTGCTTAAGATTGTGATGATATTAATGGTGATGGTAGTAATGGTGAGTGGTTGTGAGCGCGTTTGGACATGTTGTAAAAAAATATTTAAAAGGCTTGGTTTTGTCTCCCCAACTACTAAGCAAATATTTGTTTTTTTTTGTTTGTTTACAATTTCTTTTCATTTTATTCCTTTCCTTTCCTTTTTATTGCCTTCAGATTCAATTTCATGCTCAACTTTGTGAATATTTTGATCCTGATGTATAACAGAATATTTTTTAAGTTTCTAATGGAGGTTAGACAAAGGGTAAACGGCCTTTGAGTGCAATTTTCTATTAATATTGATTTTGTTGGCGTAGTTGTTAATGCTTTTTGTCGCAGTTTATGTTGTACATCTTATTTTCATTCCGTATCGAATTGCATGCGAACAAGTAAACAAGCAAGAAATTTCTAAGAAATTCTAAATATTTTAAGCAATTATTTTTTTAAAGTTCATGGAAAACTATCTTGTATGAAGATAGTCAGATAGTAAAATTCATGGATATAGACACACGAAAAATGACTGCTAGGAACGGTATATTTAACCATTTGATCTTAGGCTTGCCAGTATAAGTTAATTGAATTTCGCAATAAAATATTTGGGCAATTTCGTGTCAAGTGATCCAATTTTTAAAATCTATGTCTTCCGATTTGGATGAAATTTGCACCAAGGTTAATACTATTGGATAGTAGGACAGACATGAGCTGAGCATGGGATTCACACACTTCCAAACGAGAAGAATGGAAAAACTTTACCGTGCGAAACTGAAGCTCTAGTAACTCAATTTTATCAGCGAGATGATATGAGTCGAATGACGCCAGGAATGAAAGACTGGGTGTATGTTCGAATCGATGGCCAGAAAGTCCAAATGCAGAAGAGGATGGTTCTCTGGGATGGTTCTAATGCTCAGCAACCAAGTCTTGCTTTTCGTTGAGACGTTCCAAACTCAGTCATTATTTTTGAACAACTCCATGACGATGGGGCAAGAGTAAGAAATTGAATTCTTTCAGATCTACTCTGTGACGTTTTGTACTTCTTTTTTATTTGTTCAAAAACTTCTACTGCATCCTTGACAGGTTATAGGTTATACTAAAAAGTTGGAACAACCATCATCTCCTGCAGAACTGTCATCATTTTCAGAATTGATTTTGTTCTCATCTGGAATAGAGTCGCCGTGGTCTAGTGGTAGTGTGTTGGCTTATTAGACGAAAAGCCAGGGTTCGAGCCCCAGGCCAGACATCGAAATGAAATACAAAAAGTATTTCTTCGGCGACTTCCTCTCAGCAGATTTCTGGCAAAAACTCTGAGAGTAAATACAAATTGCCATGAAAAGTTTCTCAAAAATCTGTCGTTCGGAGTCGACTTTAAACTGTAGGTCCCGCCACTCATGTACAAAGTTAACACACACAACATAAGTGGTGTGAGAAACTAGGTCGTAATCCTGACTGAAGGATTGTAATGACCAATTATGTATGTATGTATGTGTGTCCAACTTTTCCATCATTTTCCTGCACAATCAACAAATTAGCAAACGTTTTGAAAGCGTTGGGATTTTTTTCAATAAGTTGTCGGAAATATTTCGTATATCTGATGATCTGTGCTTCTTTTTGTTTAAGGGATTACAACAAAAAGAAGTCAACATTTCCTTTTTGGAAGCGGAAGCCATTGTGAAGATTAATTATGTAAGTAATTAGTAAATAACGCACGTCCAAACTTTAACACTGTTTATAAAAAACTAATCTCCGAATGTCATTAGAATACAAATAAATACTTTTTTTAAAATCATTTAGGTAGTATAATATTGAAAAATCTTATTCTTGAATTAAAAAATAATTTTTTTGATAGATATCCCACTCGCACCTCATTAGGCGATTATAAAGGCCTTAAAGGATATAAGCTTTCTTTTGAGCAAAAATAAGGGCCAATTTTGAAAAAAAATTAAAAAAAAATAATAAAAAAAAACATTTTTTTTGGGAAAGATTGAAGAAATAGCTATCTAATATCCTTTTTTTTGCTAGGACCAATAGGTGAAAATTTACACACAATTTAAAAAAACCCTGTATGACCAAAATGTCCAAGTTTGAACCCCTCTAACTCCGGCAGTTCTTGACTGATAGAGCTGAAAATTTGTGTCTGGCCTGCTATCCAATAGTACTAACCTTGGTGCATCCAAATCAGAAGACATCGATTTTAAAAATTGAGTCACTTGACACGAATTTGCCCATTTATAATACACTGTCTCATCTTCTTCAGAAAGATTTCTATACAAAAAGTGTTTTTTCTCGAAAGTGTCATTTTCAACTTCAGTTGTTGGGTGCCATGGTGGTTTAGTGGGTAGCGTTCTAGACTATTAGCGTGAGTTTCGAGGGTGTTTCCTATCAGAGATTCTGGTCTATTACACTACACCGAGCATATGGTTATTCAGTTCATAACAAATATGATATAATTTGTAAATGTATTGTAATTAAAAAATAAATAAAAAATTAATGCTTGAGCCCTCAGATGTATGACTGTAT
This sequence comes from Sarcophaga carnaria, assembly GCA_958299815.1. NCBI lineage: Eukaryota > Metazoa > Arthropoda > Insecta > Diptera > Sarcophagidae > Sarcophaga > Sarcophaga carnaria. Next base: position 85,347,840 of record OY283152.1, on the reverse strand, counting down.
TTTGTTTAGCTTTAAGCTTGTGTAACTGTTGGGAAAAATACCCGATATTAAAAAGTACGACGGAAATTTAAGATAAAAATAATGTAACCAAAACCCCCAACTCCGTTTAACTACAGCCTAAAAAAAGCTGTTTTAATTCTTGAATATATTCTATAAACTCTTATTGAATTTTTTTTATACCTTGTTTCTTTTCGAAATTATATGAGTTTAATTTTTTAAGTGTGCTGGATGAAATAAGCTGTAAGTCACTGTACACATACATATGTATGTATATGTATTGGGTAAAAAAATGTTACGATGATAAAAATAGACAACGTAAAAGCCACTAAACAGGTGCCTTGCTAAACACTTTTATATATTTCGCCAAACACAGAAAATTTGAAGTTATTCAAACAAGGATTTGTGCTTTTTCTGCAAATTTTCTCTATGAAATCACAGACATCATCGAACACAAACACCGCTACCTCGCAGCACTAGCGAATATTCTAAACCAATCCTACTCAATATAAATTTAGCTCCAAATTAAACTGAATGCAGAAGCGAAGAGGTCAACGCAGACAACCAGAATGAACAAACACTTGAGGTGTTTTCTGTTTCCGCACACAGTTATTACATTTTCCGTGATAATTTGCTGGAAACTCAGAACGCGAAAATTGCCATTTAAAGTTGTCGGCAGCAAAAAGAAATAGTTGACGACAAACATACGAATGTATGGCTAAAGAGATGAAGAAGAGTAAGTGTGGCAAAATAGCAAAGGCAAGGAAAAAGAAAAAGTTAAACATTTCTTTTTATTTGGCGTTGGTTAAAAATGAAAAAAAAAATTACAATCATAATAGTAATAAAAATAATAAAAATTTATAGAATTTTGTTTCGTTTGGAAATCATTTATTTATTTGCCTCAGGAGATCGCTGTAAATGGGAACCAAATTAAATCAGCACCACTTAATAGGTTTCATGACGTTTTTACTACCATTACTCAATATTTCAAATTGGATAATAATAGTGATAACACTGACAGTAATATTTTTAGCTATTTGAAATAAACTTTGATGTCACTTGCGAGTCAATCACGGTATTTTAATTAAAAAGTCTTCAATTTAAAATTGAAATTAATATGTTGAAATTTTTGGCAATCCTAAGGTTTTTCGCAATAATAAAAAGAAACATTGCATTAAAATTGATTTATTTTTAATCAAAGAAATTTATCGATTCGCTAAATAATCGTTGAGCATAATATTTATCCTCTTCAGAAATTTATACTTTTTTGATTCTCTGAGAGAAGCAAACTATATGTGTAGTTTAGACAATGGTTGCTATACTACATACCAGCCCATACCCGCACTCACTCCAACTGTTCAATCGAGTGAACAAATACACACAACTCTAACCTTGCCTTCCAATATGACAACACAAACGTGTCTAACAAATAGTAACAATAATCCCCAACACACATCAACATCCACAACACACATCAACATCCATAAAATTCATCAACATCACCAACATAATGTTTAAAACATCTTTTGTTTACATAGATCAGTTGATTATCGATCTCCGAGCAACAAGCAATCCAACAATCCTTCAGCGAGTGCACTTCAGTGAACGAAATTATTTTGAATTAATATTTTATATTATATTTTATAAAATATGTGTTTACTCATTTTGTTTATATTTGAAGTTGTCATATTGAAAATAATAAATAATATAATACGGCAAGTTCAAACATAAACTTAACTTTAAAAGTTATGGATAGGATGATCCTCCCTTTATGTTAACGCTCACTTCTCCCTTATTGTTCACTTATAATAATAAAAAATAATTTATCTGCCCGTTAAGATCCTGCCTTTAGTTAACAGCAAGTTGTAATAATAGCCTTTTAATTTGTTACTAATTGCATATTGAATAAAGAAATTACAATCGTTTTTTTAACTGGGGTTATTTTGACCGATACAGTATGTACCATTGTGATCAACAACATTTTGTAATTTTTAGTATAAAGTAAATGAAAATATGATTTTCCCAATTTTACATTTTCAATTCAAATTGCGTTCAAACATCGAATATATTTGTGTATCCAGTTTTATTTGTATTCACGATTTGTTAAAACAACTTTTGCACTTCAGAAAGCGCAGATGATATTCAGTTGAACTTAAAAAGTCTGTAATGACTAATTGAATAAAATTCATCATGACACCACGGTAAATATGAAGTCGCCGTAGTCTAGTAGGTAGTGTGTTGGCTTATTAGATATAAGGTTCAAACCCCAGGTCAGACATCAAAAAATAAATAAATAAATAATAAATAAAATTACCATGAAAAGTTTCTCAAACATCTGTCGTTCGGAGTCGACTTTAATCTGTCGGTCCCGCCACTCATGTATAAAATTACAATTATGGTGTGAGAAACTGGGTCCATAATCCTGACTGAAGTTGTAATTGCCAATTATGTGTGATTTAAAAACTCTAATATCAGTGCTGCAGTTTAATCAAATGGATCGAAAATTGATATTGTAAATGCACCCAAGCATCCAACGTACATACATAGGTGGGCATACAATTAAAATATTTGGACGGTTTTTTATACGATTTCTTAATGTATGAACAGGATTTTTCACTGGAAAATTAAGTTTGATCTCTTCTACACTTGATTCCTTCTTTATTATTCCGTTTCATTCAATTTTTTTTAAAAAGTGGACACATAATTATAACATTTTTAATTTTACTACTTATGTATATATTGTTATTTCATATCGGATTTTGTTTGCTTTTGACACATTTATTGGTGAGTGTATTTTAAAGGAAATTAGAAATAATGTTTACTAAAATGAATCATAAGGTTTAGGAAAAGGGTCAAGTACTACTCAACCTCTGAGGAGCCGAGAAGATGGTAAATGATATTTCCCAGATATTTGGTTGCTCTGAACGAAAAATTCATAATGAAATGCAATATTTTAATGCATTTGAAATCTCAACTAAAGTACCCACAGCATCCAAAATTTATCTTAGGCTGACCCATTTAAAAGCTCTAAACAACTAAATGTTCAGTTAGCGATGGCTTTATAAGCTTCTTTTCGTGGATGCATTGCACAGCAAAAACACTTCGCATTAAAAACAAAATAAATCCAGAAAGGATTTTGCCAAATAATACATCAAGAGGCAGATGAGTTTTTGAAAAAATATTTCATCGGGTTATGAATCCAAATTTTACTGCTGAGAATCAGATGGTAAACGGTAAGTACGGCGTCCAGTTAACCAATAGTTAACCAACATCTTAATTCCTGATATACATACATACATACATTCAAAATAATTAAATATGATGGAGGGGACATGGTGTGGGTAGCTTCTTCTTCTTCGCATGATATTGGACCAAATTTGGGTGTCAGTTCAAGAAAGGACTGACGGTCTGAAAGTTAAAATTTTCGAAATTCGAAGCTCTTAGGTTTTTATACTCTTTTCGGATTTTTCTCCTTTTTATCTACATTTGATAAGTTTTTAAATCAATCAAATTTTTCAGAATTAAACTTTTTAATTTAACTGTAACCATAAAACTGTGTCTTTGTTAATTAGGTGGAAAAAGCACTGAAAATTTAGTAGAAAATATTTTCAAATTTCAGACAGATTTTTGATATTAAGAATAAAAACAATAAAAGTTCCAACAGTTCTTATCGATAAAATCTCAGTACGAAGTTACTGTAATCGTATGCAAAAGCCAACAAATAGAATTAATTGGCTGCCCTTATGATTGCAGCAGGGTCGTTCGTAACAATGTACTTATCCATCTAAACCATCTAAATGGTACACTGGAAACAAATTTTATTTCCCCTTAAACGAATTATGGTTTTTGTTTTGGACTCTTTTTTTATCAGCAGCAACAACTACAATTATTTACTATTTGAAAACAGAAGCACATAAAAATAATGATAAACTGGCAGTAAAAGTTTTGAGAAATATGCCTTCAGACAATAATTAATAAACTTTTATAGACGCGAGTGTAAGAGGATGTTTCACAAAAGGGGAGTTTATTCAACGATATGCAGTTGGGATGCATGGTTTATCAAACAATTCATGGTCATGGCTCCGTGAATTAAATATTACTTTCATTGTTCAAGTTTATATGACTTTAAATTCTGATTTAATAAATATTGACTTTTAATTTTTAACCAAAATATTCATTCATTTAACGTTTTAATAAATAACACTGTGTTATGGATTGGAATTAATACATTTCAACAAGAAATATTCGGTAATATTTTATATACATATTCTGTTTTAGCGTTTTTATTAAGGAAGCTTTCGTATGAAAACATGAGAAAGTTTTTAAAACTTAAATAAGTTAATAAGTCTTTGGCTCATTGCCACTGCAACGAAAGTATTAATTTCTAAGATAACGTATCAGTTGCAAAATTTTAATTAAATTAAATTTATAAAATATATTGTTATAATTCTTCTTCTGATGAAAGTATTTCCTTCTATGTTTAGCAGTTCTCGAGCTGGGATAGGCCTAAAAAATTATTAAATCATTTTCATTACGTTGAGTACATTATTATTTTATTTCATTTGTTGATCATTGTCATTTCCAGAATATACGACGGCATTGTTTCTTAAAATCGTTGACCGTCTTCTCTGTAACTTATTTATACGTTTTATGAGTTTTACACAAGAAAACGTTGTACTCTAATTGAACAGTCAATCATTTACATTACATCATTCCTTTCTTTGTTTATTTTTGTTTATTTTTGTTTTTTGGCAAGTTTTGCTTTAATTAATTAATTTTTTAATAATAATTTAATTTTAATTTTTTTTAATTTTTTAATAATGTTTTAATTAATTAAATTTAATTTTAAGATTCTGTATTCTGTATTGAGGTACGACAAGTACACAGGAAAACCTATGGATAGCCTCCGGAGATTTTTAAAAAGTGCTCACCACTTGTTGCGCTCTATGTACAGCAAAGTCATATAAAAAGCTAAGCTCCTGGAGTGAATATCTGTGGTCCATTTTCTCTTTTTCTAATGCAGTCATAACTTATTTCAGAAGTGTAGATATATATTACTATTTAGAGATAATTACAGTCCACAACTTGGTCGAATTTTGCGTCGTCCACCCGTACATAATAGAAGTGACCCAGGTACTGAAAGCAATAAACCTATGTTCACTAAATGGTCTGTGAAGAAGTTGGCAACTGACCCTAATTTTTATCGAAAAATTGTCTTCAGCCAAGAGACCCATTCTTCCGAAAATGTCACTGTTAGATGTGGATTTTAGGCGGTGTCATTAGCCCATATTTCTTATTCCAACGATATTTTTTATGGTTTCATGCCAAGGTGCTACTGCATTGCTATAAAAATTTTTAATACTGAACACCACAGAATCACTATGAGTCGTATGTATCACAAAGAATACTTAAGCCATAATTATGAATTTTCTTAATTTTTTAAACCTTGTTTGAAATTATCTATTTTATTCGATTTAAAATACTATCAAAATATGAATCAGACATTTAACCCTTTCTGAATTAAAGTCATATTGTCTAAAAAATTGAAATGTATCAGTTTTGGTGCAAACTAGATCTATGGTCAGATGGGTAACCTTACTGAGCTTTTAAAAAATTGCCACGTGTCAATAATCTAAATTTTAAACTGAAGGAATTAACATTGAACTAAATAACATTAGAAGTGGAAAAGAACCGCAGAAGAACTTATCGAAAGAAACGAAATACTATTTAAAATAAAACTTCAGTTAGAAATTGGATTTTAAAATTGGATAATGAAAAAGCCTTAAACATTGCCTTTCAAGAATATAGTACGGAAGCGAAAAGATCATGGCGAATGTTGGCAATTTAATGTAAACCTGTTTTATACATATCCCAGTAAGTATCTGGCATTATCCAGAACGATTTCTCGTTGTACATATCGCAGCAGATGACTTGTGGTATCCAGTTCTACTACAATTCTACTGGTTGTGGACGTGATGCAAACGAACGATGTCTCTTTGCAATTTCATCTGAACACTTATACCCGTTTATCACAAAGATCTACAGTAGAACAAGAAATTACTTTTTGAAACAATAAAACAATTCATCCATTTTAGAGAACTAAAAAAATTATTTATCCGACTGATGAATTGTTTACAAAACGAACAAATTTAAAACTCCAACTCATGGGCTATTGAATAAAACAATTAAAATATAAAAATTAATAAAAGGCTCCAAATGAGAACAATGCAATCTATTGCAGCACAATATCAGGAAGAACTCAAATAAACTGTCAATATTCATTACAAGGTGTCAGTACCTTTTAGAAGTATGCATAAAGCGCACGCATCTGACCCCAGTTCGGGCAATATAGCAAAATATTAGTAGGTATATAGGTATTCAATTTTTATTACTTATGTTACTTTGTAAAATATAATGATTTTTATATTTCATAAGCGAGAGGGGAAGAAGTGTTTTTTCTCATGGGGTTTATAATATTTAGACTTTTTAAAAATTGTGCATTTTTATTCATATTTATAACGAAAATGTTGAATTAAAAGTATGTTCAGTATGCAAAAACCGGAATAATCAAAATCAATTTCATGAATTTCAGAATAAATTCGTGAAAAACCATACTAAAACGAAGCCAAAGAAAACAAACAATATGGAGGAGACCATTCAAATTGAGCTGGTGTGCACTAACCCCACACTTCTGCACACTCATACCATATCGTACCTTGCATATGAAATGAATCTACATACCAGCATATCGTAAGGGTACTGCTGAAATAAAATTTCATTAATCGACTTTGGCACACAAGACTAGGAGTAGAATTTTTTGGTCAAGTATCCTTTAGTTCGTATACTAGTTTTTGTGATACATATTCATAGAGTAGTAACATTTACAAGAGTGTGTTAGCTAGTGTTTGTGTGTATTTTAGCAAAATCTCTGGGATGTTTGAAGCATACAAATACAACTATATTTCAGACAAAATCGAAAAAAAAAATGTATTTTGCTGTGTATTGCTTCATGTTCCGTGAGTATGTGTATAAGCCTTACCCCATTTAGTAGATGTTCTTGCCAGGGATGCAATATATGTCCTCAAGTACTAAATTTGGTACAATTCTAAGAAAGAAGACAAAGAATTTAAGGTCCATAGAAGTTAATAAATGTTTATGTATGCGCATTTAAATACAAATTTAAATAATTTAACAGATTTTATTACATTTGTTTTCTGAGGAATTTTGAAGTTTACTTTTGAAATATCTATCCAATTATTTTTAGTTATAGTATACGTATGTATGCATGCATTCATTGCCCATGTTATAGGAACAGCAGCTCTTAATAGCTTTTTTTATAAACAAATTTCCTCAAATTTTTTTGAGGAACTAAATCTGTACACTATGTACACAGTATGCATTTGTACATAAACGTGTGTAAAAAATAAACTCATCTGCATCTATATTGATGAACAAATAAACTGTAAGGATCACCTCAATAAAAGTAGTAAAATTGGAATTAAATCTAGGGAGCTTTTCTGGTTGCTTATTTTAACTTTTTTGGTATATTTCGCTTAAAGAAGATGAATCCATAATAAAAAAATAAAAATAATCGTGACCCGAAATGCATAACAGCCAAAAAATTCAAAATTGAGTTTTTGATTGATTCTGATGTATTGCATCAAAATAAATGTTCTGACAAAATTTTATAATCCTATATTAGAATTAAACATAGAAATGTTAATACAAATTAGAATAAATCATTTTGAGTATCAAACAAGTTTTCATTTTATTTGGCTTTTTCCTCTCCTGTAAAATTTTAAAAATTATTGTTACACCCTTCTGATTATTTCTGCAATCCTCGAAATTAACTCTCGATCTACCTCGCTTAACACCAGATTGGCGCGGGAAAACTATTGACGAATCTAACCAGTACTTGGTGTTCTGAAGAAAACGCTCAAAAACTCTATAAGACGCATTCCAGCGATTCTGAAAGTGGGAAATAAAATTTTTCAATGTTTCGTTAAAAACTTTAATACTCTTTCTTTCTAGAATAAAAATTTATATACAAATTTGTGTTCTAAAATATGATCCACAAAATAAATACAAACATCCACTGGATTGTGTTGCTTTTCATTAAAAATAGGTAATTAATAAATAAAAATTATATAGGTGCACAATTATCTTTTAATTTTTTTAATCATGTGCAAGAAAGTGCAGAAATTTTTTTTCTATTATTTCACAAGATGACTTAGGTTTAAAAATTTTTTTGCTTTACTTTTTCCATATATGCTACAAAATTTGCAAATTTATAGACATTCACAAAAACATTTTTAAAAATAACAAAACTATATAAACTTAAAAAACAACGAAGCAAATATAATCTCAATCACCTGTTGTTGAAAGCTTTTTTAATATTTTAACTTAAAAACTTGCCGAAAACTAATTTTGAAAACACTGAAAAGTTTGTTTTTCACTAAAGATTAAAAAGATCAAAAAACTAAAATTTCAAAAAGACGTAGTAATGAAACGGTACTTGCTAGAGATACATTTTTTTAAGATCATGTAAAAAAAAATATTTGGTATTCAAGAATTTCATTTTCCAATTAATTTCCATTTTAGGCATCAAAACCCTCAATGTGCGACTGCCGGATAATTGCAGCGTGTTTTTGGCGGAAGTAATGTCCATCTACCGGGCTGATCAATGAATCTTCATCAACGGTGCTCCTTTCATCCGAATCGAATCCGAATGATCTCTGTCGAGCATTGTGAGTAACTCCAGCATCGTTAGGGAATGCCCCCGCTGTCTCGACATTCTTCCTGGGCTCTTCAGTATCTCACTTATCTGGGTTCCTGGGTACAGTAATATTCCGGGAAACTGCAGAGCCGACGAGCTCACCGGGGCTGGTGCACTCCCTCCGGGATCCTCTTCAATCGACTTGGGTATGCCACTTACCTCGGTCAAGTTGGTAATTAATTAAAAATGCAGTAGCTTCGTCAGCGATTTTTAAATCGTAAAATTGAAATAAAATTTGCAATTGCCCCAGGTATTGAAAAACTATTTGAGAAACAATAATATTGTGACTCATTTTACAAATATACACTAAAACACCAACACAAATTACAAATATGTTAGGGTATGGTATGATATTTTTTTATTTTATTAACAAAGAAATATTTTGCCCACATTGTTAGTCTTTATACCTTTATACCTTTAGTATTCTCAAGGTTGGTATAACTACTTTGCTAGTCCTTTTATCAGAGGACATGAAACAGTTCAAGAGTTACAAATGCACCTAGAATGATTCACTTGTATGATGATGAGGGGAAGCCTCAAGGTACCATGCAGCTCCCTAAATACGCCCTTCTGATAGGATATCATACATCATCAGTTCTGTAATGAAAATGTTTGTAGTTCTTTTTAATATAATTTAAATAAAAATATAGCATTTATTGAGTCATTAGTTTGCGCCTTATCCAGCGATAATCATGAGAATATTCCACATAAACACTACTAATTTCCTAAAGCATTCAGTAAACTCCATGGCCACAGATGGCATAATAAGGGCATTGATTAGGTCTGTTTTACTCATTTGTCTACCATTGTGAAAATTGGTTGTGATAGTGTGATGGTTTAAGACTGTATTGTCGCATTAGAAGCGGGTCTGTTTTATTTTAATGAGGCATAAAATTGAATCTTTGTCGTTAATTTATCTTTTGTACGATATAGTCCCTAAACCTATATAATGTCCTAAACCGAGCTCAATTCCATTCCGTATCTGTGCGATTTATTAGAAAATAAGCTTACAAACCATCAAGTAACTTGAAAATCTATGATGAAAATAGTATAACCCAAGAATACACTGAAAAATTTGTTCATATTATTTAAAAAAGTTTGGTAGACGTGACCCTGCCAGCATATTAAAAACATCGAATTCTATAGATTGCTATAAGTCTTGAATTTACTTTTAAACTTCTAAAATTCATAGAATTCACACGTTACATTTTTGCAAACTCCGGAGCTTAGCTTCTCACAATTCTAATATTAATTATTACGTAAAACCTTTTTCGTATTCCATACAATGATTAGGCACTTCACTTGGAAGAAGTACCTGTACTCCTGCTGGGGACGCTTTAGAAGGCTGTAGTACGTTTTTCGATCACTGTTAGTGCTTGATTTTTCAATTTTATTATCTGATCAACATTGGTTAAAGGCAAATAAAACCTGTTTCTTATCTTTCCAACAATTTCGCACCTTCAAAAGTGGCAACATTTTTTCGGTATGCACCTTTGGGTTTTAGACTATTGTTTCTTTTCCCTATGGAAATTTAAAAGTTCTCGAAATTAATTATTTGATTTACTTGTTTTAGATCTAGTCGTAAAGGCAGTACACATCGGGACTCATTTTACGAGTTCCAAAAAAAATTGAATAAATTGAATTCGCATAAAACGATGTATAAAAACCAACGATCATAAATTCAGATTTGAATTAAAAAATGAAATCAAAATCGTATAAAAATAATCAACAATTAATTCATTAAGTACAGAAAATATTATTCAAAACAAAAACTGAAACATTTTTTTAAGGCAATTCTGTAAATATGTACATATGTATGACTAATCTTAATCCCCGAAATATTGTCCACATCGTTTTTAAAATGGTGTCAAGTCACTTTCAACGCTAGATGATATATATTGTCATCATATGGTAAAATATAATTTTCGTCACCAGAATTTATCTCGTGAATCATGGGACCACGAGATAAAATAAGTTTTATGGATTACAATTGTTTCTTTACTTGCAAAATATGTAGTTTGCCATTAAACTTTAGAATTTTTTTTATTCTGAGTACATATCAGTCAGCCCGCGTTGAAATATTAATGCTCTTTCCGCATATGGATCCATGTTAGCAATTGGTTTCGTAAATCATTATCTGTGGTGAAGATTTCACCAATTTTTTTTTTTTTTTTTTTTTGAAGTGAGGAGTTCAACACTTTCCTCGGAATCACTGTATACACGTTTTCCCATTAAACTAATCAGTGTTAATGGTTCGTTGTTATCGGTTAATAGTTCTTCAACTATAAATTCTTCTAAATCATCGTAGTTTAGCGAGTCAAATTCATCATGTCGATATTTCAATAATTTTATAATCGATGACGATATTTCACCACTACTATATGGCCATATAGTTTCCCAGCATGAATTTAATGTTTGCAGTCGGAGTTTAGAAATCGCTAATGCTGCCAGAATAAATTGTTTAATCGACTTGATCAGCGGTTTTTGTGTAGTATTTCTTAAAAGTGGAAATTATTCCTTGATCTAAAGGCTGAAGTTTAAGGGCTTAAGATTAAAACAACATCTAAAATTTGAAAATCCTTTGAAATTTGAATTCGTATCAAACGAGACCTGAGTGCACTTACTTAATTGGTCAATAACACGACCTAGTGTCGCACACCACCAGCCATGTGTTAAATTGACCCATATGTGGAGGGACCTACAGTTTAAAGCCGCCTCCGAACGACAGATTTTTTGAGAATTTTTTCACGGCAATTTCATTTGCTCTCAGAGTTTTTGCCAGAAATCTGCTGAGAAAAAATCGTCGTAGAAATATTTTTTTATATATCGTTTTTCGTCGTTTTGTCTAGGATGGGATTTGAACTACGGTTCATGTCGAAAAAGCCAGCACACTTCCTACTAGACTGCGGCGACTTTTTAATCTTGTTCCACGATCAGATTTGCCTGACACGATCCATATTTTTTGCGCCTGAGTGCACTTCAAAACTGTATGTGTAATGCTCATAGATGTGGTTTCTGAACTATTATTTTTGCTTCATACATATGCTCATATAGTGGCATCCGATGATCAAACACTACGGAAATAAATCTGATGTTCAAATGATCTCAGAAGGCAAACGTTAGGTATCCTTCATATGAACAATTTGTCTGAATTTATTAAATCAAGTTGTACTAGAACAAGTATTATTTAAATTACAGTAAATTATTAAAGCAAATTTAACAACAACAATGCCTAAATCCAACTGAATTTTGTAGCAAAACTCTGGAATATTTCAAAATTCACACATACTTGAACCAGAACAAAATGTTATTAATTTAGAATGGAAAATCATAAAATCAAAGGAGAGGAAATGATTTGAAATGAAATGAAATAAAGACTTGTCTTTTACAAAAAAATAATCGACTTATCACAGTATCCATACAAGGAAATACGTGCAGATTTCAAAGGAAGCCATGTGATAAGGATACATACATTTATCAGCAGTAACGCAAGCACACACAACAGTTGAAACTGATTTCTTTTTTTGTTTGTTTCAACAACTATGGTACATAAATAAAAGGAGTCAGAAAAAAAGGAATGGAAATAAGACACAGAAGAAAATACATAAGCAAAAAAATAAAAAAAAATAAGCACGATATTAACGACTGACAACAGAAAACCGACTGACGTCAAATGGAATAGTAGTGTGATGTAATGGCAAAGAGGAGCCACAAAAGGAAACAGTAACAATTGATAGTATAATACAAAGCCAACGGTAACAGAACGAACAAAAAATTGTATTTCCTTGATGTCGTTGGCAACGTGTATGATCAATAACGACAATGAGTACCACCATACTTTTATAAAATTAATTGCAAGTAATTGTCAGCATAGTTGTGGATTTATTGCAAGAGTGACTGACAGTTTTACAGACAATTACATAATCCATTATTCAGTATTATTTTCTGGTCAATTTATTTATTTTCGTTTTAAAGAAACAACAATAAATATTTGAATAAAATCTTTAATTAATTTGCACACGCTGCCCAATCCATTATTTCAATTTTGGTTATATATACCAATTTCTTGTGTAAGAACTGTTGTCAATTATGGAGTTGTCCATCTAAATTCTCAAAAGTTTCAACGATCGAATAAGCTCTCCACCGTGGAATCCACAGGTCATAGTGGCTGACATATCTACTACATATGCATGGCAAGTGTAGTAGAAAATTCAAAGAGCCTTAACTCAAGGAAGTGTCTTAAATAATTATGATACTTGAAACGATGTAACAACTAGTTTTCAATGGAATAGAATTCTAAAAATCAAACTTGATGAAACTATTAAAAATTGAGTCACCGTAGTCTAGCTTGGTTCAAAAGGCAGCTCAGACATAGCAAATAACAGAAATGTGAAAAAAATAAAACTTTCAGCGACCTCCTCTCAAGTAGTCCTCTGGCAAAAACTCTGAGAGTAAAATTGCCATGAAAAGTTCCTCAAAACTGCCTTACAAAGTTTATGAAAAACTCTAGGTCCCGCCACTCGCGGATAAGATTAACACACACAACTTGGGTGGTGTGAGAAGCTAGGTTGTAATACTGACTAAGGGCTTGTAATGACCAATTAATTATGTAAGTATTTAAAATCACATCAACATGTAAATGTTTTGCATACACAGACAAAACAAAAAAAGAAAGGAATAACTTTACATCTTTATTTGAGGTTGTAAGAAAATATTCAAATAATATACAAATAATTAATAATTAAAAAATTAAATTCATTGGAGGATTGAAATGTATAACAATATTATAATTCCGTCCGTACGACAATACAAATCTACACATATTTGTTTGTATGTGTATACCTCCTGTAATCTTATGAGCCCTGTTCTGAAATCTAGCAGTCATGACTCTACTCTATGCCACTGAATTACCTAAATTATTCCCCGAATTTATTAACGCTGATTCAACGACTAAACCCCTATTAATCTCTTCTTTAATTACCAATATTTTGAATACAGAAAATTTTCTCAGTGTATTGACAGTCCGTATTGTAGTGAAGATCCCTTAGAAGGGTAATGTGTTAACTGGATTGGTATAACGATACTTAATAAAAGAAATGATACAATAGTCCAAATTGTACATAAACAGACATCGGAAATGATTAAAAAAGGACTATGTTTTCGTCTTCATAGGTGGTATGTGGCTAACATAAATAGCTTGTGGATAACAGTAGAACAACTTAAAGAATGGTGATTACCTAATACTATTTGGTTTCACTAAAGCGTTCAGCAAAGTAAACTAAAACTTTATATGCAATACACCAGTTTCTAAAGGTGACCCGAAGAAAACAGTTTCTCTAATTCAAAGTGCTCTAGCGGTTTATAAGAAAGGCTTAACTGTTTAAAGATTCAATATACAGTCAAGTGTTAGACAGGAATTGGTGCTCCATCTTTCAGTAAATACTGGGAATTATTAGTAAAATGATAAGTTTTCTAAACATTTTAAATATTTTTCTTCGAGGATTTTGAAAAGTTTTACAATGTTACACCATGACATATATCTACAATTTTATTCAGCAAGTGAGAATTAGTCTTGTCTAAGTTAATCAGTATTTTGAAATAACATACCGAAAGGAGAATACAAAGTCAGTTTGTACCAGATTTGTTCAGTTTCGTTTCCAATTAAAATTATGATCCACCCAAATTCCTTAATGTTTATACGCAGTAACTGTGTCAATTAGCAGAGTTGATGAAACATAATGTAGTGAACGATTTTTTCTTTATCACGCATTTTATATAATGTGGCAGTAGGCAGATCTCGTACAAGTGCAAATTATAACATTATTCAAACAAATGGGCAGCGTACCGCATGCTTCGCTTACTTTACTATCATCGTAATCGTCCTATCGAAAGGTCTATTAGCAATATGGTTGTTAAATTCTAGTCCACTGGTTAAGTAAACGTTCCAACTCCACGCGTACGTCTATGAAATGCAAGATCAGCCCAATTATTTATTGCCGTTATTCGTGAGAGTGTGCAGAATCCGAAACAGTGGATCTTGAGGCGCTTATATAAACTTGGTTTTTGGAGACTAGAATTTGGCGAATTTTGCGCCGTGACTTGGGCCTGCGTTTGTGCAAAATTGAACTGACCCAGAATCTGAAGGTAAACGAAGACAGAATATGAATGGACCGACGATCAGATCTTCAGCGATGGTGCCCATTTCTAGATGGATGGGTATCCAACAGAGTTTGGCGATCAAAATTATATAATAAATAAAAATCCTATTCGTTAATAAAACTTTAACATTAGTTATTTTAATTTTATGTGCTTACATTAGAACCACGTACTATTACTAGTTGGAAGTCTCCCAAATTCTTACTCTGAAAAGAGGAAGTGGAAGAGAACAGGCATCAGCTGTGTGTAATAGCATTCAGGAATGTGGCCCAGCGTTACCGTTGGTGCCATTAAAGTGCCAATTTGACTCCTTCTTAGTCATCTTGGCACTTTTTATGACCCTTGTTTCAAATGACTCAATTCTCTATTCTTTTTACACTTTTTTTACTTGCACCCAGTTTGAAGAAAATTGTGCGGCTTTGTTAAGAAAAATTAGTAAAATTCAAGAAGATACGACCCTTATAAATAAAATTTATTTACAATGTTTGTTTTGCGTTTATAACAAACATAATGAACAAGTTAAACAAACGTTTTCAAAGTGAGTCCTTCCAAATTATATATTTAGTTTCTTCAGCCAGAGAAATTTTATTAGATATGTATAAAAACTTTTTGAAAAAGCCATATATAAATATCAAAAACTTATAAAAGATTGATCTTCAAAACAGTTTGCATTTTAAGGAAATATTAAAAGTATACATTGACAACAAAGCTGAGAAAAATATTGCTGAACCTAATGAGATTAATATTTTGGATTTAATATCATGGATTTTGGATTTTTGATAAATTGTATAAGGAAATAATAGCAAAATAAACACATTGAAACATTTAGATCTATTTTATATTAAATATAATACTATGTTCAGATATGCACTTTTATTGAGTCAATATTCGGTTAATTGGGTACAATATTTAATTTTTCAGGCATAATAAGTTCAGCCCCTTATTCAATATTCATTTGACAGCTGGCATACAAAACAGCTGGTTGTTTCAACAATATTGTTTTTATTTTGTTTGTCGTTGTTGAGGATTGAGTTGCCAAATATAAGGGCAATTTCGTGTCAAGTGACCCAATTTTTAAAATCGATGTCTTCCGATTTGGAAATTAGTACTATTGGTTAGTAGGCCAGACACAAATTTCCAGCTCTATCAGTCAAGAACTGCGGGAGTTAGGGGGGTCAAAGTTGGATATTTCGGTCATATAGGGTTTTTTTAAAATGTGTGTAACTTTTCACCTATTGGTCTTAGCAAAAATTTTCAAAAGGATATTAGATATAATCGCTTAATGGGATGTGAGTGGGTTATCTATCAAAAAAATTATTTTTTAACTCAAGAATAAGATTTTTCAATATTTGGCATAAAAACGTTCTACCTAAATGATCTTAAAAAAGTATTTATTTGCATTCTAAGGACATTCGGAAATTAGTTTTTTATAAACAGTGTTAAAATTTGGAAGTGCGTTATTTACTAATTAACATAATTAATCTTCATAATGGCTTCCGCATCCAAAAAGGAAATGTGGACTTCTTTTTGTTGTAATCCCTTAAACAAAAAGAAGCACAGATCATCAGATATGCGAAATATTTCCGACAACTTATTGAAAAATTCCCAACGCTTTCAAAACGTTTGCTAATTTGTGGATCGTGCAGGAAAATGATGGGAAAGTTGGACAAATTACCGGTTATTCCAGATGACAACAAAATCAATTTTGAAAATGATGACAGTTCTGCAGGAGATGATGGTTGTTCTAACTTTTCAGTAGAACCTATAAGACCTAATAATGAGTGCCAAAATCAATAATAAGTTGTTACATAAGGACACATAGTCAATTTAAGGCAATCACGGTAACCGTGCAAATCTTCTGAGGAATCATCTGTCAAATACTTTAACTTGATTTCCTTCAACATGACTTTAACACTTTCATGGTAAATTTGATAATCTCCTGAAAATTAGATGCCTCCTTCTACTTCATAGAATAATTTACACGAAACATCCGAAGTATATATATTGTAGAATTAGGTTTGCTAGATCCCACCGGGGTGTGGGGATTATACAGCAACGATTCAGGACTCTTCTGTCTCAGCGACAGTTTTTTATACACACCATTAGTCTTTGGAATTCCTTACCAAATAGCATCCAAAATCTGGGCAATGCAAACGTGTTCAAAAAGGCGTTATTCAAATTATTCTCATAATTAAAATTTTAACATCATATTTGTAAATTTTGTGATTTTATCTTTTAGGTCATCATCATTATTATTATTATTATTATTATTATTATTATTATTATTATTATTATTATTATTATTATTATTATTATTATTATTATTATTATTATTATTATTATTATTATTATTATTATTATTATTTTTATACTTTTCTTTATAATTTAATTTAATATTTATGTACATAAACTAACTTTGTTTTTCTCCAATTTTTTATATTTAATTAATGCTAATTTTTTATACATTATTGATTGTAAACATAGCACTGTCACTTATAAGATTTAGTATCTTGTTGTGCTATGTAGATCATAATAAATCAAATAAAAAACAAAAAAAATGCAAACGCATACTGTGTGAGTTCCGCTGCTTGCTGCCAAAACGCAATGCTTTGGCCTCAGTTGGGTAAATTTTGTAAATCCAATTGTGACGTCCTCGTGTTCAGATTGAAATGTTGCATATAACTCATTCAGGTTACAGAGAACCATCCTCTTCTGCATTTGGACTTTCTGGCCATCCATCCGAACAGACACTCAGTCTTTCATTCCTGGCATCATTCGACTCAGTTTCGCACGCTAAAGTTTTTCCGTTCTTCTCGTTTAGAAGTGTGTGAATCCTATGCTCAGCAACCAAGTTTTTAGCAATTCTTGCGTTTCGTTGAGACGTTCCAAACTCGGTCATTATTTTTGAACAACTCCATGACGATGGATACGCAATAAAGAAGACATAAATTATGCCGAACTAGTTTTAAAGTTTGCTGAATTTATTATTCATCCTGAAGATTTTGTTAACGAATCAAAGTTATTAGAATCTAAGATCAATGAAAAAAGCTACGAACATATAAGTATGACTTTAGATGTTGAAAATTTTTGATATGAAATAGGAAAATATAAAAATATATTTAATGAATGTTTGTATTGAAATTTTTACGAGTTTGTCGTTTATTAAGATAAATACCTGTGATTCTATGCTTTCCTCTTTAAATTTATTGGAAGAAGATTTGGAAGATTGGACTTAAAGTACTGAATTTCTGCAAAAGTACAATCAATATACATTTGTGCATTTTAATGCTTAAAAGCAGACTAAAATAAAATAAAAATAAAATAATTTGAATTATGAATTATTGAGACATTAAAAAAATTTATGTAAAAGTAATCTCATTTTAAGACATTTAGGTTACAAGAATTAAATGTATGTATGCAGATATCTAATGTTTGTTAAATGTAAAATTTTCTATTTTTAATTTTTTTATTCAAACTATTGAAGTGAATTGGTCGCCGTAGTATTGTCTTATTAAACGTAAGACCATGGTTCAAACCCCAGGTCAAATTTCTAAAAGAAAGCGAAAATGAAAAAATATTTCTTCGGCGACTTTCTGCCAACAGATTTCTGCTTAAAGGCACCAAGGTGTCTTTCCTTCTCCGGCAAAGTGAAGAACATCGTCCTCTTCATCGTCGTTTCTACAGCCGTCGTTACGGAATCCATTACTGCATTCTCAAGTATGTGACGTAGGCCGTAAGGTTTTTGAAGGGGTTCCCAAATTATTGAATTTAATAAAGAGTACGATGGTTGTGCCACAACTTTCCAATTTAACCGCTCTACAGTTAACTGGAATACGCATCATATCGTTTCGCTATCTTCGTGAGACATCGCCGACAGTTATTCACAGTCAGATTAGAATTTAGTACTTTGATGGCCAGGCGGCTATGTATGATAATATTTTGTCTGATTTTTTCTGTTGGACGCAATCTGTATAACTAATACCTCTGCTTGAAAGACGCTACCGTGATTCGGCGGCCTGACGCACTGGGTTATTCCAATCGATTCCAACAGCAACAGTTTCATTCAATTTAGAGCCATTAGTGAAGATTGGTACAAATTACGAAGTGCCTTACAGCATTCTTCCAGACTTCTTTATTTAGGATGGATGTTTCGAATTTAATTGCGAAGTATTCTTGAGTATTTTTTGAGAATCCTTGCGTGACCAGTATTTTATCCATCTTACCCCACAGTCGCCCAAAGGCGATCACTAATCCTAGTCGGCAACTGAGTAGCTGAATTAGAATTATTTGGCAATTTGTTTATCAACAACACTAAAGCATTCATGTTACAGGTTGCTGAGTTGTTTATACTTTTTTTTTTTCCTTTCCTGTCAGGTAATACGTACAGGATAAATGGCTTGTATTGACGTTGGAAAGTATTTGCTGGTATCTGTTGCTTTCAAATATTTGAGGTGAATTATAATAAAAGGCATATTAAAAATATTTAATTTTATGCACAATTTTTAATAATAGGAACACAAGCATAGGAAGAAGAAAATTTTTGAAATAAAATCAGTCGAGTTTAATTGTTTTTGCGTTTGTATGTATGATACTTTGCTATTTAAAATTCCAATTGTTTTCAACATTATTTTACGGTTGTGCTTTTTATGACTCCAAACAAATCACCCTCATATTTTAAAGTACATATACAATGTGCTAAAGAAATAAACAAATTATTTGTCGATTCCGCCATAGTTTACACCCTAAATTTTGAAATAAATTTGTTTACAATAAATAAGAAGTCAATAGTTTGTACGTAAATAATTTTTAAATTAATTAAATTAAAAGCGAGGCAAATGAATAACTTTATGATGCACTGTAATAATAATACACAGGCGGCTTAAACGGTGACGTATACACAGGCATGGCATAGAAATGAACATTTAAAATGTTAAAAACAATTATTTGCATTTTACAGCTGGGTGCTCCCGGAGCTATTGTTTACTCTCATTGCAATTCCTTTGTGACAATTGTTTCTTGGAGTCCATGGAGTATAGAAATCGAGCATCATATAAACGTTGCTCGTATTATATTCTGTCCCACTCTAACTCGCTACATACGCGCAACTTATTATTTTGTCATATAGCGTGCAAAAGTCCCAGTTGGTCAACCTTTGAAAACAACTCTTGCTTCAAAAATTTTTTAATTCAAGTTTTGCAAAATTGTATGCCATTCAGTTTATTGTAATCATAAGTTTCATAAAAATTAAGGTTTCTTTAGGAATATCGTAGAATGGTCACAATCAAGTCATTTTTGTCTCACGTTATCTTGCACTGTGTTCAAGATCTGCTCCTTTAGATTTTGGGCTAAAACCGAAACTGTCTCCTGATGGCGGAAATCAATCAACGATTACTCGGTTGGGAAATGATGAAAATGTTGAAAATATGAAGATGTCGGACTATCATCACATTTACAATTAAATGTTAGGGTTTTCTAAGTACTTTGTACGATTACCAAGCCTTACTACAAATTAGATCAATTAAGGATAATATGACGTGATACAATTATACTTGCTACCATACTGTGCAGAATTAATACTACAGAGATAATAAAGAGCCTAAGGTTATATCAAAATCGACTTTAATAAGTGTTTCCAGCATTAAACTATTTTTTGGACAAGTGCATCGGATTATCTTGAAAGTGACAAAAAAAATAATAATGAAAATTATTTGTAACGATTTGTAAAAAAAGGAAGTTTTGCAAAAGTAAATGAAACATTTATATGATGTTATAAATGATTGCCTACGATTTATTATTAAATATTATTTCATCTTAATGTTGTCCGCTTCTACGATTTAAGTAGTTCGTCCGTGGTGTCTAATTCTGGCAGCATACCAGCATTTTCATCAGAGTGTCACCAAAAGCAACTGCATAACGTGTCTAGCCAAAGGCGATCTCCATAAAATTCCCATCTTCAAAAAACTTTCGAGATGTCTGAGATATGCTAACCTCGAGTTGTAATTATCGAATTATTTAATTGAAGAATGTCAGTGTTACAGCGGGACTTTATAAGACCCAAGTAAGTTGTGCACATTGAAGTGCTTGCAAATTAAATCTAAGCTGACACATCTTCCATTGCGGGTTATGCTTATAATTTTTATTTTTATTCACCTATTTTTTTTAATTATATGTATTATTATATATATATGTATATATTTTATATTCATTAGAAAATGGAAAATATACTTCTATTAAAATAAGGAAGGTGTACGTTCTTTAATGCTAGTATGATTCATCTTAAAGTCTCAATTAAACTAAGGGTACAGTTACTACAAATGGTTTCCATAATACTGTTTGAGGATATACTTAATAGGTTGGCCGGGCATTGTCTTAAAATTAGATTCTGGAATACAAATGTCGCCAATCCACTATAAATTATTATCATAGTTATTAACGGTGCATAAAACCGAGCTTTTATAATGAAGCCAAAATGCAACCAATAAATCTTCTCATACATTTAATGCTGCTGTTCATTGTACCGACAATAGAACTTTCCTCAAGTACTTTCTAGTCTCAAAGAGTACACAGTAAAATCCCCAATATTAAAGTAAGCAGAGCTACAGGTCTTTCATTAAGCATTGAGAAAATGATTATATTTAATAGGCCATTTACACTACAGCGAAATCTAGTACTTATGAGATTTCGAGCCAAATCTAGTTGATTTTAACTAGATTTCCCATACAAAACAAAATCTACTTATTTAGTAGATTTCGGCAAAATCTACTCAAAATCTAGTAAAAATACAAATGCAACTATGTGTTTTGCCAAATAGTACTTAAAAATACAACGCTGAGCAGGGAAAAAAATTACATTTCAATTTAACCCTAATCAAGTCAACATGTGCCTCTCCGACACATATTTCACTTGGGCATGTTGTAACTTCCTTGAATATAGGTTCTAGTTTTTACTGCTTCTTGAATTCCTACTTTCAGTTGTTTTATTTAGAATTTACAAATTTTAAGTAATAAATTAATTTCTTTTTATTTTTTATTTTGTTTCAATCAAAAATGTTCTTAATCATGTCAAAATGTGTCTATGAGGCACATATGGGAACGCTAACTATCACTTCTATTGTTGGTGAACAACAAAATTAAATATAATAATGAGTTATAATGAGGTATAATGAGTTACGAAGAGTTCTGGCACCCATTATTTGCCGTAGTCTTCTAAAATTAAATAAAAATAATTTGTCCAATGTTCGGTCCATACAACACGAGGATGAATTCTCAAACCAGCCAAGGCAGACAGATATGCGACGTAGATGTTATATGTGCCCACCGAAGATGTGCAGAATGTGTAAGCAGTCTTGCAGTATTTACCACAAAAATACTTGCAACGAGCATTGTTCAAAAGTTCTAGTTTGCTTAAAATGCGAAAATAAATAAATAATATTTCATTTATGTAACTGAGAAGAAAAAATTTAATAAAATGAAAATAAGTTAACAAAATTAATACGTAAATTCTTTGTATGTGCCTCTGAAACACATTTTGACTGGATTTATAAAAATTTTTAATGACTTGATTAGGGTTAAACTAAAATATTATTATTTTCTTTTAAATTTCAGTCAGCTGTTTTTGTTATTAAAATGAAATCTTGCTACTGTCAAATAAATACAGTGTAAACGATCTAGATTTTGAGCTAGATTTGAAATCTAATCTACTAGATTTCGGTGTAGTGTAAATGGCCTATAAGACTTTTTTGGTCAAGTGGGTTATTATTCATATACGTTTGCATGCATATACAGTTGAAACTTCACACAAAACCAACAAAAGCGGAAAATATAAACAACATGGTCGACTGCATGAACTTTTACTAAAGGGACCATTATGATGGGTACTCGTGTATTTAGAGTTCGTTTCATCTTGTTTTTATTTTTTAATTTTCCATTTATTTATTGTTTTTTTCTGGAGTCACATCGCTAGAACGACGACTCTTTATTCATCTTCAATGCTTTCCTCCAAAAAACAATAATAATTTCTCAACAGGCAGGTTACTAGATGTGCTGAAGACTGGGTAAACATAAAAAAACTTAGAAGTAAAAATTAAGGAAATTATTTAAATTTGACATTAATTTTTTCAATATTTTTTTATTTAAAAACAAAATTAACTTTTAAGCAGTCCAACTGTGTATTGGAAAGTAGCAACATAATTCGCTTCCATAATCAAAAGGTAATGATTTGGGACTTTATATTCAGTTGCATTCTGTTTTTCTAAAACACCCTGATTGTGTAGAAGAATCTCAATATATGGAAGTGCGATTTGTCAGCAGAGCAAAGTAAGTATTGCAGGTACAAATTTTAATTTAAAATTTTACCAGGTTAAACGTTTCCAGTGGGAACGTGGCTTAATTTCAATTGTAGTAAATTGCTGGATACTTCATCTCAGAGTCCAGGACTAAAGCCTATCAATTTTTAAATAGTACTGCCAGAAGACATTCGAAAAATCAATGACAGTTGTAAGTCGATTCCCTGCGAGCTGTTATTAACGCGAACAGTGGCTACATAAAATATTAATTGCATCAACCTTAAAATTATTTTCTTATTCGTTTTAACGTCGTATAGAGCTAAAACAACATTTTCACAATAAAAGTTATATGTATATGTATGTATGTATGTATATTTGACAAACAATATAGGTATGTATGTATGTATATTTGACAAACAATATATGTATATACAGTATTATCAGAAAATATTCCAATAATTTATTTGTTACACAAAATAATAGATTTTAACCATCTGAATGTGCAAAAACTTTAAAATTATAAAATTCTGTTCTCTATTCACAATACGCTGCTCCGTATGTGTTAAACTTGAATAAATCAACATCCATACATTTTGAGACTTTAGTAAATGAGTGACAAATTGAAATCATTGAGGTATTTGCACTAAAATGCTTGTGTGTGTGGATGAAGTTTGTATATCTAAAAATGGTTGTGTAAGTTAGGTAATCGAAAAACTTTCTCCAAACATATTTACATTCTTTGATTGCATTTTCCTTCCAAAATGAAAATCATAGGGTTGGGAATGCAAAAAGAGAACAATTTGTCGTTGTTGGTTTTTTTCAATTCTAATCAAAAAAACCAATATTTTGTTACAAGAACTAGATTGATGAAATAGAACTTGCGACATTTATTCATATTCATGAGTCAAAAGACCTTAATTTGTTTTTTAAATTTACTCTCACACATTGTTACATAAGCCAAGTAACCAATTGATTTTCAACCTCAAAAATTATTTTCGTACCAGATATGCTCACGAAAAAGGTTTGTTGAATTTTTTTTTTTTTGAGTTGATTGAATGTTGATTCGGTTGGGTTCCGGGACATAATGATATCGTTGGCAATCGCATTGGTGACGAGCTGACCAGAGCAAAGGTATTTCAATTAAATCAGTTGATTTGGATAATACCTGCACTTATCACAAGGAAGCTCAATATCGGTGGTAGCAGGAGGGTACAAGCAATATGGTTAGACTTTCCTCACTGACATTGACACGTATGGATAAGAGGATGACAGACTCATTTCTGTCTCTAAATCGCACAACCGCGATTCATACCAGCCATTTTCCTTTGGTAGGCATACCGAAAGTCTCGGCATTCCGTAAAATGGCTTGCAAGCATAGCTGCCAGATTTGACAATTTATCGTCATTTTGACGATTTTGAGCTCCAAAAATATCATATTGACGATTTGACGATTTATGCCCGCATTTTGACGATTTCTGGAAATTAAAAATTTACATCATATTCTTTACTTTAGTACATTAAAAGCCACTTTAAGCTTTGTACTTGCTTTGCAATGTTGCCATTGGAAATTTATGTTAGTAAAAACAAGGAGTAAAGTATTATATTTTGAGTTATTTTCGAATACCTGTGATGATTTTTCTGTATTTTATGCATTTTTAATCCCTTAAAAGCCAAAAACTCCTAAATAACCTCGTAGTTGCTCATAATTTATCATTTGCCGTTGGAGACAATTTTAAAAATTCAATTATAGTTTCTAGTATTACCATCGGAAGAACAAAGACAAGTGCCGTTATTTTTTTCGTATATCCAACACTCAGGGGACGGATGACATTGTTTTTGGAACTATGAAAATATGTTGTGAGAAGGAGGAAAGAGAGAGAGTAGTGTTTATGGACACTAGGTTTGATTAAGTAACAGATATATCTATAACATAAGTAACAGAAAAGACCTCTGCAGGAGTTAAGTTTCACATGCGAATAGTGTGTGATCCACTGGCCAATCGACCACATACGGATGTGCTGGCCGAGAAAGACAAGTTTTACATAGGAATATATGATTCTCGGGAACAAGTCCCCTTATTGAAACGATGCTCCAATGAACCAATAGAGTTCGATAACCTACCGTCATTAACGAGGAACTTCACCCTCTCCTGTACGCGGTCAAGATGTCTCAAAATAGACGTTGTGCCACCGATGCATACATGTGAGTTGTATTATATTCTTGGTCGGATATACATATAAAGTGAAGTATTTCTTGAGCCGTCTTAAGAAGCCAAGGAACTGAATAATGGGTCGGTTCCAGCCAACATTACACTGATGCACTGTACACATTTTAATGTACAGAACATTAAAACCTTCTGACCCCCTAATGTCTACACATCCCACAGATATAGAATGATGTAATATTATTCCTGCGCTTATGTGTCAATAAACAATGCTGGGATAGATTGTTTAAACCTTAAACAATTTTTTCCTGAAAATGATATAAAATTTCTCAATTTTTTCGAAAAAAATTAATAAATGAAAATGAGGGACACTAGCTTTTAATTTCGAATAAATTTTTTGTTAAATATTTTATTTTGTTTTATTTTATCTCACGATTTTTTTACGATTTCAATAAACGTTTTTGTTGATATTGACGATTTTTCTCAAATATTTGACGATTTGATGCTTCATTTATCTGGCAGCTATGCTTGCAAGTGCTATGCTTCTGAGAATGACGAGGCGACTGTCTGTCACCTCATGTGACAGTGCTCTTATCTTGAAGAGACGAACGTTTTTGACCTCTCATTTTCTGACATCTTTGACTGAACACTTTAACATAAATATAAAAATTTATTTATTATGTCTTCCACTTTAAATTGAGTTAATAACAACTAATCAAATCTTAAGAACTAGACATAAAGAATACACAATTTTTGTACGTATATTTACGAGGTAATGACAGCTGCAATATACTCGTATGCATCTCTTTTTTAATCGATTCTTAGTTTTGACTGTCAGCACAACCAGATTTTTATGTCTGTATCGAGTATCATGCCGCTGCCGTCATCATCCTTCAGAATTTGTTTTGGTGTCTCTGAAATTTTTCAGAAAAACTTAAGGGATAACTGTAATCAATCATTTTGAATTGAAACAATTGACTCAAGCACCAAATCAGTTGTTGTTTCTTGTTTCACCCATAAAAAACACTATAAAGAGAGGAGCGATGTGTGTATTTATTCAGAGATCAGAGTCAAAGCGACCGTTGCGTTCTCAATTAAAGAAATAAACTTCTCCACAGTTTCCCACTGTTGTGAGATGAGGAAAACTAGCTCTTATCAAATCAAACGAGGTTGTGATAATCTAAACTTCTTTCGATAATTATTATCGGAAGCGATTTGAGTTATACAACAGACTATCGAAAAGTAGGCTGAGGATAGAAACTGGAATGTTACCGATCGTCGCAGCGTCCAAGAGTTACAAGACCAGACCACAAACTTGGAACCTACTCAGAAGGTAACACATGGGTGTTTATCAAATAATTAGAAAACCGTTATTCAAACATCATCTAGAAGTTTGCTAAGGCAACAGGAATGCCTTAGACAGCTTTTATAGGTTGAGAGAATAACCTATATAGGAGGAGAGGATAACTAATATAGGTTGAGGACAGTACAATAAATCGTCTGGTTGCTTTACCCAAGAATTATTCTTTTCTGACCTTTATTTTGTTACAAAAACTAATTGAGGCACAGTTAATAAAGCAAAAATAATTTATAGACTGTGAATAATTTTTTTTCGTAGATTTCTTTTTTCTATCCATATTTCAAATTATTCTTTAATATTTTGCAACACTTCCTGCCCTTGATTACATTGAATTCAATTTTGAAATATTGATTTCACTTGACACTTATTGTTCTTATTGTTCTATTCGTCCTATTCTACCTGCTGAATTCGATGCATTTTTTTGTTGAATAATTAATTTAAAATATTTTCTTCCAGACGTTCAACTTCGGTTGTAATGAACTTTATTGTCTTCGTCTTTTTACCAGCAAATACTTCCCATTACATGTCTGGTTTGTTATCTCATTTCCGTGTTACTCTTTTTTCTACTTGTTTTTCATTTTATTAATTTTTATTCATTGTTGCTGCTGCCTTCTTAAATATTTCCATTGTAAAATTGCAATTGAGTTGCTTTTTATTTCCCTGAGCTATTACATTTTTTCTTTTTGTACGGATATATCAAAGTTCTTAATGTGACCACATATCATTTGAGTTTAAAATTGTTTTACTTTTCTTCTAAAATAAATAAAGTCGGACAATTAAGCTGAATTTAATTTTTACTGTGCAAATAAATAAAAAAATAAGTAATGAGAAGCAAAATGGATCCATCTGGTTGATCACATTGAGCTCTAAATAATGATTAAAAAAAAGGAAAACGATATGCAAACAAAGCCAAGTAAACCAACAACTGGAATTAATTGCAAGACTGCAGAACCACTGAATGCAGTATGGATGGTTACTCCCAAGTACTCATCCTTTGAGGCTAACAATGGTATCCAGAGAACAATATGTTCGAGACAACTTTTGTTTTTTATTAAATGAATCGTGGTTTGGTTTTGACTTTTTAATTACGTATGCATTCTGGGAATTAAAAAAAACAAGAACAATTGTTATTAAAATATAGAAAAAATGCCTCTCCCATTAACGTACTTAACCAGAGCGCAGAGGTAACTACCGAACGAAAGATCACAATATAATAATTTCTTAAAAATGTTTAATTTTAAAAAATCTTAAGCAAACATACCTACGTATCAGATACGTATTTTTTTTTATTATTTTCCTTCATAACAATAAGTTATAAAATCTTAACTGTAATAGATAAACGATATTTAACACCAGGATTAAATTCAGCACACGTAATGCTTTAAATTTTAAAATTGATAAACTGTATGAAAATGACAGTTGTAGTGTAAATATTTTAATGTGGAAATTCAAAATGTTTCAAGCCATAGAATTTGGGTGGAGTTGTAATTATCACAAAATTTTGCAATCTCTGCTTTGACCGTTGGCACGATAAAGGTCTTATACAATATTTGAGTTCTTAATGAACTTCAGTGCAACTGTAACACGACGCAATACATGTTTTGTTTTGGCATAAATTTCAAAGTAGTAGCCAATTAATTTGTGCTTATTTAGCAGCTGCAACTTAGCTTTTATGTAAAATTTTCAGATCACGCATTTATCGAGGTGAATGTTAATATGTTTTATGCGGAAGGGTTGTGCCACTTTATTAGTCTTTATTCGAATCATCCCTAAGACTGTAGTGGAAATCGAACCATAGCACACATATTTACTTTGATTATAAATATTTATTAATTTAACGTATATGTACATACATATATACTAACAATATTTCTTCTGGAATTCAAATCTAGAATCCTTGAGGTTTGCCTGAGCAGTGAAATTGTTGTTTAAATATTCACGAAGGATTCACCATTCGATCCACGCAACTTTAGAATGACAATATATTGAGATTTTCGCAGCGCACAACAATCTCGCATATCATATGTTGAAGGAGACCTCATCAATACGCTCGACTTCTTCCTCTCTTCACAGCCTGAAAAGTATGAAGGGAAAGTACTTACACTTCTCGGAAACTGGGATAACTGCACCATTCCGCCTCCTCTTCGCTCTCTAATCTTTGTTTCATTTCACCATCACCTGCGAAAAGACGTGTTGTACTGAGCTTAATGATTTCTACAGGTATTTCTGTTGGGGAGCAGTTCCCAAGATGTTGGTTCCATGACAAAAATCCCCTACGAAAACCATTTTGATTAAGTCAAACCACAAATCTTGGTTTAATCGGAAGTTCAAAATTGCAGCCCAATCTAGAGAAGAGGCATTTAGAAATTGACAAAACAACAACTGTGAGCAAACTGTTCCACACTACTGCGACGCGAAAAGCTTTTTACGACCAGTATATTCGTACTAAAGCTCTCTGTTTCACTAGCCCCGTTAATAAGCCAACATTTTAACTGAAATATTGGGAAATAATTTCAAAATACAGGGAAGCAAACAACCACTACCCGAACTCGAGAAGGTGTCGGTAAAAGTGATTTGCGTAGTCTTTTATGCTTACGCAATTAAAAGCATTTATATGGTTCTGAGTATAAAGAAGGCTTTTAGGCCGTGTGGTGTTCCAGCGCTGGGCCTGTAGCAGTATTCTTCGACGATCGCTCGTCTATTCGCTAACCTTTTCCGTGCCTGATATCGCCGTAACGCCAATCCTCAAAAGGTACTGTGCTAATAATCCTGAGGACTACCGACTAATAGTATTATTCTCCGCACTATCCAAGGTTTTCATCGTCTATCTGACCATTTGATGAGAGCAAGGTCATCTAAGAATTTCCAAAGGTTTTGGTAGTTACTTCTCTCGATTTATACTGAGCTTTCTCAGAGATCGCATTATAAGGGTTGTTATAGCTGGGATTCCATAAGACGAGTTCAGGTTAAACTCATGAATACCGCAAGGTTCTGTCCTGCCTCCAAATCTATTTCTTGCTTTCATTAACGATCTACTTTCCCTAACTTTTAATCCCGTCTATTCTTTTGCAGACGAGAGCAATATTTGTCATTCATATTCTTTTGGAGATTAAGGCGAAAAGGCTTAAAATGAATGACGCTCTCAAATCCGACATGCAGTCAATCTCCGAATGGAATTGAATAAAGCGAGTTGAATTTAATGCGTGAAAGACCCAATGTTGTTCATTGACACACAAGCGCAGCAATAAATTTTCTCATCTGTAGGAAGTGTCAAAAGAAGCATTTAAGTGCCTCGGTTTCATATGGCGGTGCAAGAAGTACTTCACTTCATCTGATCTTCATATCACTTATATCCGACCGAGAATGGAATAAAACTCTTATATATGCGACTTAGTTTCGAAATTTTTTTAGAGTTCTCGATCAAACTCTATTGATTAATTGGAGCACCCTAGCAATGTGGCGACGATCACACAATGGATTTTGTTCTAGAGAGATGAAGGGAAAGGAGAGAGAATCATATATTCTTATTAAATACTCGTCTTTTTGGCATCTCATATCCGTTTGTGGTCGACTTGCCAATGGATCGCACACTGCATTACACACAGAATTCGTTCTTTGGGCGAACTATCCGTATGTGAAACTTCCTGCAGAGAACTTTCCTGCTACTTATCAAAATAAATTAACAGTCACGTACTTTTTTGTCGCTTAATCTACAACAGCGCTCCCCACATTTGGTGACCCCGACAGGGAATTAAAAATAAATAAAGCGACATAATAGAAAACGCGAAAACCCCCGTAACACAAAGCGTTCTTATTTAACATAACGAACCCAGCCAGACTTTACCAATTGCTACTCCGAACCTCGGATTTGAATACCTTGCATGAGCGACCAGAAATAGAAACGTCAAATATAATTAAAAAGAAAATGTTCATTCTAGAACAAGATTTGAAAACTTTTACAATCAAATATCTTAACCTGAAAATAAATTAACAGTCACAGTCACATTGAATGCCGATGATCGTTTACTTTGATTAGATAGTGCCGTTCAAACACACTTTTGTTAGAAGATTAGTTTGTCGACGTCCTAAACGGGTGTCAAAGTGGGTTTATAGTTTAGAGTCAAGTGGGAATGGTATTATATTTGTCACTTTCAGAGTCAAGTTTCAAAATCAAAATGTATGTGTTACTGTAAATTTACAATTATTAGACGCAGTAGATTACCTTTTGTTGCTAAAAAAAATTGTTAGTACTTAAACAAATCTGCAAATGTTAATGGTCGTGTTATAAAAATATGTCAAAACTTTTAACTTGCGCCCCTGTAAGGAGGAATATTTTAATTTCTTTCCTATGTTTTCTTCTAACAATTACTCATAAATTTCTTCAATTTCAGCAAAAAGAAAAACAAAACAAGAACTGAATTCTGAAGCACTTCCATAAAAACTTTATACCCACAAGGATTGTTTGGGTGTGTATTTTACACATATTTTCTGAATATGATACTTACATCCATGAATGTATGCAATAGGAATTATTAACATGCACGTACGCGCTCATATGTGAACTTCGCAGAACAATACAAATAAACAACCATTCCTCTTACTTTAACAACAACCACAAAAGAGGAGAAGTTATGGAAATACAAACACACACACGTTAATGGTATAAAAGGATATGATTGTGTATATGAGACCATTCATAACTCATCTTTGAAATAAGCAGCATGATGATGATGATGACGATGACGATAATAATGGTGGGTAACTCTCCAGTTTGTTTCTCACAATTTCCTGGATGCCTCTTTACCGTAAATGTTGCAGAAAGTTACGCTTTTTGAAATTTCTGAAGGGCATGCTTTAGTGGTCCATGTTTTAACTGCATTCTACACAACCTTTCTCACCAGGCAAATTTTTTCGCTATGGGACTACTTCGTCTATATAAGCAACGAAAAATGACTCCATCTGGGAGTAAATACACATTTACAGAATGTTATATATTTGTAGATAGTGACAGCTAATGAGTAACAAATCGTATTTTCCTTTTCTTTTAATAACTAAGGTAGGTAGGTAGGTAGAGGATCTTGGATGGACACACTTAGGCTGCATTGGGCCCATTGTGCTACCACAGTCATCCGTTGTCCCCTAGTCACGAAACCATTCGGAGCTCCTGATGAAGCGATTTAGGCTGCCAATGTCAATCCCTGACAGTTCCTCCAGATCATCCATGTAGTAAGTACCCAAGTACTTCCTTTCCTTTGGCATAGAGCCGGGCATGTACCCAGCAGATGAGGGACAGTCTCCTATTCTTCCTCATCTCTGCAGCTTCTACAGAAGTCGTTAGCAAAGTGTCCAAGTCCAATGCGCCTCGCATGCGTACCCATAATGCAATGCCCCGTAATGACACCGACAACTACACTGAGCGCGCCTCTTTGGAGTTTAAGTAGACTCATTGTGCGCCCCTTATCCAGCCTTGGCCAGATTTTACGAGCCGTTTTACCCGTGTCCGAGGCCGCCCACCTGTCGTTGACGGAATCGACGATCGCATTCTCAATTATGAGCTTGCAGGTCCTCATTGGTATGCCCAGATTCGAGAACTCAGCGGTGAGCTCGATGGTCGTGCCCCGCCTGGCAAGTTCATCAGCTCTACAGTTGCCCGGAATACCACTGTGTCCCGGTACCCATACGATATGGATGTCATATCGTTCCGCTATCTCGTCGAGATATCTGCGACAGCCGTACACCGTCTTGGAGTTCATCACGTTAGAACTCAAAGCCCTGATAGCCGCCTGGCTATCAGAAAGTATGGTAACGCTCCACTTGGAGACCCTTCCATCCCCAATAATACTCGCCGCAGCCTCCGCCTGAAAGACACTGCAGTGGTCTGGTTGTCTTATAGACTGAGCTATTCCAACAGATTCCGAAAAAAATTCCACTGCCAACCGCTCCGTTCAGCTTAGAGCCATCGGTGTAGATTTGTACGGAGTCTCTAAACAGGTGGGTCACACCACCCTTCCAGGCCCCGTTTTCCGGAATCGATGTCCTGAATATCTTCGTGAAGTCGTACCTCGGTGTCATGTAGTCGCTGCTCCCGACAGCTCCAACTTCCCTCAGGATCCTTGCGTGGCCTATGTCCGAGTCATGCCACTGTCCAGTCGCCCAGAGACGTTTACTTATTTTAGCAGCCACTCCCCTACAGAAAAGGTCAAGCGGAAAGAGGCCCAACATTATCTCCAGTGCCGACGTAGGTGTAGTGCGCAAGGCACCACTAATGATAATACAGGCAGATCTCTGCAGTCGCTGTATTAGTTTCGAATTAATTTTATTTTCAAGGGATTCCCATCAAACTAGGCATCCATAGGTCAAGATAGGTCTGACCACCGCTGTGTAGATCCAGTGTGTCATCCTAGGTCCTAGGCCCCATTTTCTCCCCAACACTCTATTACAAGCATACAGGGCAATGGAAGCCTTTTTAATTCTGTTGATGATATTCGATTTCCAAGACAGCTTCCTATCCAGAATGAGTCCTAGAAAGTGTGCCTCCTGTTTGAGTTTCAGTTCCGTCCCGTTAAGTTTCAATGGACGAAATGTCGGTGGCTTGTACCTTCTCGTGAAGAGTACTACTTCCGTTTTCACCGGGTTAACACCCAATCCACGCTCAGATGCCCACACGCAGACCCTCCTCAGAGCCAGTTGCATCCTATCTCTGATAGTGTCGACAAATCTTCCGGAGATCACAAGAACAATGTCATCCGCATAGGCAATTGCCTCACATCCATTTTGTTCCAGTATCACTAGTAGCTCATTCATCACCAGATTCCACAAAAGAGGAGAGAGTACTCCGCATTGTGGAGTTCCCCTTCCTATAGCCCTGGTTGTCTGTGAGCCCCCAAGTGTGGGGTAGATTGTTCTCCCACAAAGTAACTTAGTTATCCAACTTAGTGGATCGTACACCCAGCCTATCCAGCGCCCTGGTTATAGCGCAAAGTTCCACATTATTGAAGGCTCCTTCGATGTCCAGGAAAGTAGCCAGAGTGTATTCCTTCTGTGCCAGCGATTTCTCTATCCTGCACACCAGGCTATGTAGTCTCAACACA
Organism: Sarcophaga carnaria; assembly: GCA_958299815.1. NCBI lineage: Eukaryota > Metazoa > Arthropoda > Insecta > Diptera > Sarcophagidae > Sarcophaga > Sarcophaga carnaria. The sequence continues at coordinate 85,314,012 of OY283152.1, read as the reverse complement.
CCTCCCCTTATTGTATGCGTGTTGTCCCCCGGAAAGGAGATTTCCATCCAAGGTCTGACGCAGATTCACATCCACGAGTCTCTCCATAGTCTTCAATAAGAAGGAGGATAGACTTATGGGTCTGAAGTCCTTGGGTGTAGTATGAGAGTTTCTTCCAGCCTTCGGCATGAAGACTACCCCCACTTTACACCATTCCGACGGTATACTCTCCGAGACGGTTGTTCGCGCATCCGAAACCTGTCCCGGTGGAAAGAGGGTGTCCACAAGAAGATCCAAAGTTTCCTTCTCAGAGTTGGTCCATGAGCCATCCTCCCTTTGCAGTACACTAGGTATAAAGGATGTTGTCGAGAGAATTATCCTCAGCCTAGAAGTTTTGTTGATAGTTTCCATGTTGCCACAGAAATTTCTCCACGAGTCCCTCTTAGCCCGTCTTAGAACTCTCTTGTAATTTCCAAGAGACACTTTATAGTCCCTCCACTGATCCGCATTACCGGACTTTCTCGCCACATTGAAAAGTCGCCGTGACTTCTTTCTGAGCATGTCCAGATCCCGGTCCCACCAGGGTGGTTTTCTTCCACCCCTGTTGACCCTTTTCGGAGATGCTTTTTCAAAAGCCCTTACTATGACCTTTGTGAATTCAGCTACTGTAGCCTCAAGTCCAGAAATACTGTCTATTCTACAGCGCGTGAGTGGGTCCAAACCCAGCCTGACAAGGCGATCATAACGATCCCAATTCGTGTTCCTAGGATTTCTAATCGCCCTTACAGTATTGTTCCCCCTACCAAGGGAAAATTCAATAAACTATGATCAGAAAAGGAGTGCTCCTCCGAGACTCTCCAATCTCTGACACTATCATAAATATTGCCGGAGGTAAGGGTTATGTCCAAAACCTCTCTTCTGTTTTTTGTTATAAATGTGGGCTTATTACCCGTGTTACAAACTAATAGGTTATTAGAGATAATAAAATCAAAAAGTGACTCACCCCGTTCATTGACGTTCGTGCTGCCCCATATAGTGTGATGAGAGTTGGCATCACAGCCAATCAGCAGGCCAACGTTTGCGCGCTTTGCCTCTGTAACCAGTCTCTTCACTGGATCTGGTGGTGGGTGACTGCTTAGGTCATGCGGCATGTAACTGGAGGAGATCCAGTGTTGCTTACCATTGATCTCCGCCGTTAGTGTGGTTAGGTCTTCATTGCTGAAATTAGGAAGCAGATATGCCATTAAGTTGTACTTAATAAGTATACAGGATCTGGGCCCACCTACGCATTTGGCATGGACTAGCCTATGGCTATGGACCATGGTTCTTGGATCAGGGCTATGTATTCTCCTCTGTTCGCCAGCCGGACAAGTAGTGCAGCCGATGCTGCCTTAGAGTGATGGCATGATGACGTTTCATCCTCTCTCTTCTCCACCATCGTAATATCTAGGCCATCATCCTCTTGATCAGCCTCGTCCAGGAGTTCAGATTCCCTTAACAGCATATCAAAGGCAGATGCTTTATCCGACCCAGTGGAAGAGAGAGAGCTAACTCTGGACCGGGTATGAATCTGCGTTGAGGATGCTGTAAGGTTATCCTCCTCCTTTTCTTCATTATCTGATGCGCCCATGTGTTCGTCTTGTGGCTTGTCCCCCTGAGGGGCGTTGTCACGCGACTTCATGGGGCGATTATCCTTTTTGTATACTTTTAGGATAATATGTTCAAATCCACAGGCCACCACACCATTGGATTTTGCCAGGTGCTCCAGGGATTCCTGATTGACTATGATAGTCGCACAGCGAGATCCATGGCGCTCCTCCAACTTTGCAATCTTCCAATTGTGTGTTGGTAACTTTGGATTGCACATTTTTATTATCCTTAGTACTTTTTCTGGCTCTTTTGGAGTTAAAGGTATCCAAGAGCGTGTTCGGGGTCTGCTAGGTATGGCATCATTGGGCACTACTTCTAGTTTGGCGCCCTTCCAGATTTCACCTACCCTCATTATGGCGATGGAGAAGAGATCCAGGGCTATCTTATCGGCACACGTTACTAACTTCACGTGTCCTTGGTGCCAGCCACACATTTGGTAGACTGGAACTGGTCTCGGATTCTCCTCTATTACTTCTAGAAAGACGTCCGCAAGGGCGTCTGCTACAAGTCTCCAGTTCGACGGTGTAATACTGCCGTCTGGATCTTAGCGATCTACAACCGCCATTTCTATGCTGTCTTTAAGCACCTCACTGTATAAGGTGTTGGTGCGATGCGAGCTGCGTGATTTTTTAGCGCCTGGAGCGTCTCCATCAGAAGATCGCTGTCTTTTGACAGCCACCTCCGTGGTCGACGTCTTATCTAGTTCATCGAGCTTTTCCTTGGCCCAGGCCAGTGATTGCACTTCGCGCTGCGTGCGGTTATCTATTGGGATTTTGTAGATCCTGTCTAGAACCCGCTTTGCGCTCAATCTCTCCCTGTACCTCTGCTTCGATTCTTTTATTTTCTGAGCCGTGTCAACCTTTACATTACCAAGGCCACTCTTGCTGGACGAAGGTTCGGCTTTTGGAGCAACCTTGCTTCTGGAAAGGCCGACGGTTTTGGCTTGTTGTGTTTTACTGTTTTTTGAGGTACTGGGTTCTTGGTCTGCCTTAGCATCAACCAAGTCTTTTCCCTCTTCTGTGGAGACGGGCGTCGGCTTAACACCCGTCCGCGTATTTTTACGAGTTCCGTTCTCGTCCTCACTAGTGGAGGCGTTTTTCTGATTTTCCTTTATTTTTCTTTCCATTTCATTATTCATTTTTGGTCCCACGAGTTGCGGATAAGGGGAAGGTCCACCTGAGCAGGGACCCGCTGTGGCCAGGTAAGGCTAGTTAATCCTGGAGGTCGCCCGGTATCCAGGATACTCCGTTAGCGACTGGAATATTTTTGATGGGCCCCCAGCCACGGGTCGTGTAACACCTTAGTCCAGCCCATACCTCTATCCTATGGTGAGAGCCATAATTCATCCGACCCTACGATCAAATGAGTGTGGACTCCCCCCTTGGCTGGTGGACACCCCATCGGGCAACCACCATTACCAGCCGACACCCACGTGGAGGGTTCGGTAGAGGATTTTCGTCGGCCTTTAATAACTAAAGTATTGTATGAATTTATTTGATGAATGGGTTAAGAATGTATCAAACGGTGCTTTTTAATAAAATAGTTGTTTAATAATTAGTAAACAAAGTAATTAATTTTAGTATTTATTTTAGGAAAAATGGATTCGATGATTGCAATTATAATAAAAAAAATACTTTACTTTTGGTCGTTATTTGGTTTTTTATTTAATAAATCTTTTATTTATTTAAATAACAACACTTCTGCGACTAACAACACTACGCTATCAATTTTATTCATGACCAGTATTTACAAATATCAATCTTTTCAGTGTTTAGTATCACTGCATTTTTTAATACAACTCTAGGTAATTAATCACAATTTCACTTCTAATCACTGGCTGACTGACAGCACCTTTCTTCGCTCTACTTGTACTGTTTTATTTCGCGATGTTTAACGAAATTATTGTTGTTAGATTTTGTTTCTTTCTGGAAATTTCCTATACATTTCTTTGAGTAATTGTGTGTACCGTACGATGTGTGCATTCGGTTTTTGTCTGTGTTGGTGTCTTGGTTACATATTTCTATTTAGTTTGTTTTTAATTCTTTAATCTTCGTAACAGTATAGCCCTTTAAGCATAGTAGCCCAGAATAGACACTTTATTGCCATCTCCATATCATCCCCACTTCCCCGAAGCATGTGACTTCATTTTAAATATCGGTTTATAATTCCCTTAAACTTACATCATATTATTTAATCTCCTGACTACTTTATATGGAGTTTTACAGTAGGTCCATAATTCGCAAGATAGCACTTGCTTTGTTGAGGGCTGCTCGTCGAAACCAGCTGGAGTTGTTTAGATCATTCGGACTTGACTGCTCCAGCACTTAGTTCGTTCAAGTCTTCCTGTTTCTCCTCGTAGTCAAAACTGTCACATATTGTTGGTCTATGTTTAAGACCAAATTTTAAGTCCACCTAAGTCTACTGAGAATACGAACTTGTGAATTGTGCATAGCTGACCGGTATTCCGAAAGGAACTGCGGAATATGCTTGTTTTAATCGTTTAGTGGACCACTTGCCTCTTTTCGTGTATTGTGCCAAATAGAAATTTAGAAACCGATAGAGGCATTCTACTACTGGCACAGGGGATCCATATATCGAATAATTTCAACTTTGAGCACAATGGTTGTCCTTGATGGTTTTGAAGACAGCGAACTTTCTTCTCCGTATTTTCCCTAAAATAGAAAATTGCCCAATATCGTCGTTTCGTCACCCTTTCTGTGACGCTTTTCTCTCCGCAAAGTAGTCAATATTGCCTCCACCGCTTTCAACTTTGTTTCCAGCACCTCCTGCTTCCTTTTCCCTGCCATCGGATTTATTTTCTTCTTTGAATTCCTTACTTATCTTCTCTGCCATTGTTGTTTGAAATTTTTCGCTACTACAGCCTTTTCTATCGCTTCCTGCATCGCCAGCATTGACGGAAAATCTGGTGCAAAGCTCATTTTCCTCCACATCTCCAAATTCGTAGGCATTGATGTCGCTAACTCGTTGTTGGAAGCTCTCTATCAATCTCGTTTGCATTTCGGCCTTTACACCTTTGTACCGGCTGTTATAAGTCGTTTTAGTCGGCCTACTTTTGGAACTGAAATTTTGGAATTTCATTTTATTTTACTTATTGTAATCCCTCTACTGTCATTAAATGGCTTTTATAATACGGCTAGAAATATCTCGCGACAATAACAAGGTAAATTTACAGTGATTGGCAAAGTATATATATAAGTATATATACTATATAAATCTATCCGAATGTTGGTTTTATAATTGTGCTAATTAGTAAGACATAACTGTAAATAATATTTCTACACTCAATGCTATGCATGCATCCGCTATGTTCTGTCTACACATTTTGTTTTGCTATCATAACATGGAAATGTATACTACGATACTATATATGTACATACTCCTATATACCCCCAATTGCTTATATTTGTTGCGTCAATGTCCTCTTTGAAACCACAAGTTTTAGGCCGCAAAATTGCATAGGATGTAGAATTAAATAGAAGAATATGAAAAGCTGTCCTATAACATGAAGCAGCGAACGTTTATCCTCGTAGTACCTTCTGAATGCACACACAATATTTTAACTCACATATAAAAATATGTGAAAAAGACAAGGAATGCTAACAGTCAATGAATTTTCTTAATCGGGGGATTCCAGATTTTTAATCATAATTAAACAATTTCCTCATATTTCGCATACCGAAAGCGTTGAAAGCTTATGTTAAAGCGAATGTTTTAAAGGTAATATTCACTTAATTTTTTTCTTATTATCATCGTATTACTCACCTTCGCATAATTAAATGTAGAAAGATCTTCACAAAACTGATGAGCATTTACATTAACTAATGACGAATTTTAATATCAACGATAATACAAAAGTAATATTTTACTACAGTTGCTGTAGTCTAGTAGGTAGTGTGTTGGCTTATTAGACGTGAGACCCTGGTTCAAACTTTGAACGAAACGAAATAAGAAAAAACATTTCTTCGATTACACCTTCTCAGCAGATTTCTGACAAAAACTCTGAGAGTAAATAAAATGGCCATGAAATGTTTCTCAAAAAAATCTGTCTTTCAGAGACGACTTTAAATTGTAGATCCCAGCACTCATGTATAAAATTAACGCAAACAGCATAAGTGGTATGAGAAGCTAAGTCATATTCCTGACTGAAGGGTTATGAACAAATTGGGGGTGAACAATTTGTTTTAAATCTCCTTCAAAGAGAACGAGATGTGGATTATAATTGCTCGCAAACAATTATAATCATTGGGTAATTAGGGAAAAAAAGAGAAAGAGAAATTATATTATTTCACTTTTGAGAATTCTGAGAATTCTGAGAGAATTCTTACCTTTTTTTCTCCTTTGGGTAAAACCCTTTTTTTTCAGGATGGATGTATAGAATATTACTCTTTTAATTCAATTTCTTTTACAGAGGTTTGAGGTAAGTATAAAATTCACTTTTATTTTCCAATTCAATTTTGTTCACAGTATAATTCAGGTAAGTATACATACATATATTTTAATTTATATATTTAATATTTTTAATTTATTATTTTAGCACAATTTGATTTTCAATTATATATATACAGGTTATGGTAAGTATAAATTTATAGATTTTAGGTTAATACAACATATAATTTTTTTTTTTTAACTTTATTTTATTTTAATTTTGGTTGTTCTTTTAATATTGTCTTCTTGTTTTGGTTTTAATTTTATAAGAAGTTTGCACGATTTTTAAACACTTGAGATATATGTTGTTGATCTTATTGTAAGATTTGAAGTGACTTATGATTGTAGGTTGTTTATCTATTAAACTTCTGCTTCTCTAAAGCAACTAAATTAACAGTATATTTGGAGACATTCCTTTGGAAATTATGGAAATTCTGTGCAAGTATTTGGAGGCATTCCCATGGGAAATTATGGAATTTTTATTTAAATGTAATTAACACACTTATGTTATTTAACATAAAAATTATTTCTGTTGAATAATTTATGTGTTCAAACCGAGTTTGAACATGGCGCCGGCCTTGGGGTTAAACTCAAGATGATCTCTTGTCTTCAGGTGTTGTACAAATTACTTGCGCTAAGGATTTAATAGCTTCAACAATTATCTTAGTATCTGGTGTGGCCGACAAAGTTGATGGTGATGTTTCTGCTGTTGCTGATTTCCTTTTAATCTTTTTATTTCCCTTTTGCCTTTTAGGGGTTGGATGAAGTAATGTATGGTGGAACCGATCGCATTTTTGCACGTATCCAATGAATTGCAGTAACGTAGGTCATGGCTCCTCACTAGACAGTTCTCACAATATTTATGCTGGTCGACTACCTCCTGTCTTTTATGAACTGACATTTTTAGAAACCGACGGCCGAACCTTAGTGCGTGGAATTTTCTGCAGATTTTGCACTCGTAAATCTCCGGATCTGGTCGTGACCTAGTATAACGAGGTTTGCCTCCATATCGTCTATTGGGTTCGTGGTTTCGCCGGGTAATTATAAATTTGCGATTAATTCTAGATGAGAAATTTTAAATATTAGAGAATGTTAAAAGTTTAAGCTGAAAAAATGAGAGTGAGTTGGTTAAGAAATGTTAGAATTTTGAGAAAAAATGCAAATTGTGTTTAGAATTCGAAGGTACTTTTATATTTTTATTGAAATATAATTCTTATCATTGAGAAATGAAAGATGACGATGTGCAAATATCCTCCGTACGCACATTCCTATCTGGTGGAGCACGAGGGGGAGTAAATTTCCATTCACGGTCGCGTGCTCTGCTAGCTTTGAGAAATCTACGACCATTGTCAGTTACTACCCTTTGGGGTAGTCCACGCCTCCCAACGAAACGAGAGAATGCGGCTTGAAATGCTGACGAACACAGGTCTGAGCTTTTAATTCCAAATGGGCCAGCAGCGTGAGATATGTTCAGATAAAGATGGCAAAATCTGGAGTTGCCAGGTGATATAATGGGATATATTGGGATATTTGCGGACTGTTTTTGTCCGCCAATGCCGACAATTTCAGAATTAGATTTTTGATAGGGGAGTTGAAGTCGGCTTCTAATTCTTCGCCGACATCCTGGGTTAATAGGAATTCGAATGGTGAAGAGCTCACCTTTGCATTCTATTTGCATTAGAGCAGTTCGCAATAGAATATTTGCATTACCCGTAGAGTGATTAGCGTGTACTTGATTTGATGTAGGGTATTCTGTTCGAGTTTTATCGGGATTGTTTCGGGTAGCATTTGTATATTTCGGGGTATTACTGCTACCTTCATGATTTGAGTCGTGACATTCTTGCTGTGGAGTTTCTGAAATTTCTGTCACATGGAGTAGAGACTGATGGGTTTCTTCTTGAAATACATCTGTATCGCAGGGGGGAAGTTTCATACAGATGTCTGGGGATTCAGGTGCATTTTGGGTAAGGGCGTGTGAATATAGGGATGTTCCTAGGTCACTAGAGGAATTTAATTGAGCTATCTTTATTAACTCGAGAATTTGTGAAGTGCAAAGGCAGTAGGCATCCTCACAGGCTTCATAATTTTTCTTCGCCTCTTCCTTAAATTCCGAGGTTACTGTTCCGTTATGAGACAACATTACGTTCTCATAGGAACTTTCGAGTTTTGCCCATCTCGAGTCCAAGTGTTTCAACTTGACTCCTAGAACCAATTCCGAGTGGTCGTCTTTGGGAGTTTGTTGGAAATATTGGCAAAATTGGAGCAAATGATCGCAATGGAATAAGAAACTCTCTCTCGGAGAGCTTTTTACTTCGCTATGAGATGAGATGGACATTTTCTCAATATGGGATTAAAAATTTAAATGATATAAAGCAGTGTGTTGTGATTTAAGTGTTAGATTCGTATATTGAGATACGATGAATTCAAATATGAGATCTTTGGGCTATCAGAAGTAGGGCTGGAACTGCTATCCAGCCAAATTTCAAAGAGAGTGTATATAAAAGTGGGTAATACCGGATATTGTAATCCAAGAGATTAGGGCTACCGAGAGGTAGTACTAGAACTGCTATCTAGCAAATTTTAACGAGAATATATAAGAGGGCAATACTGGATGTTGTAATCCAGGAGAAGTTAGCACTTAGGAGATTTGGGCTACTGGGAAGTAGTACTAGATACCTGTTATCTAGTGTAAAAAAATTAAGATAAACTCTAAGTGCTAATTTGAGGTAGTAGAAATTCTTTTCTATATTCTATACATAGGGGTTAGGGCCTACGAGGAAGTAGCACTAGATACCTGTTATCTAGTTTAAAAATAGAAAAAATAGAATATAGAAAAGAAATTTGGGATTTTAATAAATTGCCATGTAAGTTCTCTTATATAATTGTGATTTAAATTGAGAATGAGATATGAGAATGTATTTATTTCATTATTAATTTTGTATATCACCCGAAAAATTATATAGGAGACATTAAATTTTTCCAAGTTTCGTAAAAAAAAATTTTTAGAAATATTAAATTATAATATAGGAGACATTAAATTTTTCCAAGTTTCGTAAAAAAAAAAATTTTAGAAATATTAAATTTAAAAATATTCCTAAATTTTTTATTTTTTTTTCGAGTTCCAAATATGAAAAAATAATTTGGTATTAAATTTTAATTTAATTTTAATTTCTAAAATGTTAAGAAATAATTTGTTATTAAATTTTAATTTAATTTTGTAATATTTCCTTTTTAATTTTTTTTCAGTGTTGTTCACCTTAATGGGTTAAATTATTTCTGTTTGTTTATATTCGTAGTGGACTGTATGTGTTTTGTTAAAAATAAACACCAGTGGTATAAATGAATGAAATTAATTATTTATTTTTTTTCAACATATGTGTCCAAAATTAAAATTTAAACAATTAAGGAGTGATTGGGTGAAAATTTATTTATTTATTTTATATAAAAAAACATTAAATGAAATAATTAATCAGGTTGGTAATTAAATTTCGAAAATTTGATATTTGATATTGATCATAAATATCATTCCTTTATATATCTGCTTTGCGTTTTGTCCTTATGCCTTTTCCTGTTATTCTTCTTTTTGTTGTTCCAATATTGTGTAGTCTGCTATTCTCTTGTTGGAATTTTGTAACAAAGAGATTTGCTACAATTCAAGAGAAATTGCAGCTTCACTTGATCTGTATATTCTCCAATGGGAATACAGCAAATCAAACACACTTCTCTTATGTGTGATTAAGAGAGTGGTGTATATGTTTGATTTATATAGAGATTAAAGGAGACGGGATCACTTGCACTTTTTTGTAATTTTTTTTAACAGGGGGATCTTTCAAATGATGTTTTTTATTTTATATATAATTTTTCACTCGCATATACAGAACAGAAATTTCTGCATTGTATACAAGACAAAACGGGAAATGGTAATCGCGAAATTGATATTTTTTATATATTTGTGTAATGTGTAATGGGTAATGTATGTAATATATAGTGTGTATGTAATAATGTATGTAATAATACGTAACTAATTGGGTTTAAAAAATTTTTAGATATACATATATTGGAATTTTAAAAATGTTTTCTTATATATAAAAGTAAAAACGGGATAAACGGGTAAAACGGTACTTATACACGGTACTTATATGAGAGAAAAAACGGTATTTATATATGTACTTTTTATATATGTTGTGTTTTTGTAACCAAATATAAATTTGTCGTAAGCATATGGACATCTATATGTACATACGCCTCTTTTAACCTTTTTTCAGTATGTTCAAGGTTAATTTTTTAACGCAAATAACACAACTTTTTTCAGAACTCTTTTTTCTTTTCTTGCTTGGTTTTTTTTTCTTTTACATATTTTTTTTCTTTTCTTTAATCACGGGTTAAATCACTTTGGGTTTTTTCTCTCTTTTCTTTTTTCTTTTCTACGATTTACACGATATTAATTATGTGTGAGTATAAATTTATCTATCACTTACTTTTTTTTTTGTAATTCCAATTTTTTTATGTACGAATATTAAAAAAATTTACTTGACTTACTGCTTTGTTGTTGTTTAATGTTGTATTGATGAGTTTCTTGATCTCTTTACCTCATTTTTTGTTGTGTAGAGTTGTTTTTGTTAATTTTTTTCCACTCGTTGTTTATTTTATTTTGTGTTCAAGAGATTCGCTTTTTGCCAAAGAACGGGAGAAGGACCATGAACAAATTGGGGGTGAACAATTTGTTTTAAATCTCCTTCAAAGAGAACGAGATGTGGATTATAATTGCTCGCAAACAATTATAATCATTGGGTAATTAGGGAAAAAAAGAGAAAGAGAAATTATATTATTTCACTTTTGAGAATTCTGAGAATTCTGAGAGAATTCTTACCTTTTTTTCTCCTTTGGGTAAAACCCTTTTTTTTCAGGATGGATGTATAGAATATTACTCTTTTAATTCAATTTCTTTTACAGAGGTTTGAGGTAAGTATAAAATTCACTTTTATTTTCCAATTCAATTTTGTTCACAGTATAATTCAGGTAAGTATACATACATATATTTTAATTTATATATTTAATATTTTTAATTTATTATTTTAGCACAATTTGATTTTCAATTATATATATACAGGTTATGGTAAGTATAAATTTATAGATTTTAGGTTAATACAACATATAATTTTTTTTTTTTAACTTTATTTTATTTTAATTTTGGTTGTTCTTTTAATATTGTCTTTTTGTTTTGGTTTTAATTTTATAAGAAGTTTGCACGATTTTTAAACACTTGAGATATATGTTGTTGATCTTATTGTAAGATTTGAAGTGACTTATGATTGTAGGTTGTTTATCTATTAAACTTCTGCTTCTCTAAAGCAACTAAATTAACAGTATATTTGGAGACATTCCTTTGGAAATTATGGAAATTCTGTGCAAGTATTTGGAGGCATTCCCATGGGAAATTATGGAATTTTTATTTAAATGTAATTAACACACTTATGTTATTTAACATAAAAATTATTTCTGTTGAATAATTTATGTGTTCAAACCGAGTTTGAACAGGTTACAATTACCAATTATCTGTCCATCCAATTTCCAATCAAATCTAATCCAATTTTCCAATTTCATCAAATTTAATATAAAGTCTATCATTTATTTCACCATTAATTGTTACAAAGTTTATACAATAACTAGGCAAACCTGATGTCACCGCATTTGCGATTTGTGAATTAGACATTTTGGCAACCCTATAAATATTCATGGGCGGATGTTAGTAATATGAATTGTATTTTCTTCTGAGTTTTTGTTCCTTTTACACTTACTGAGATTTGTTTAACGTAATTTGTTGTCATATTATATTATATTTTCCGATTTTTACTATTTCTTTAAGCGGCCCGCCGTAGTCTAGCAGGTAGTGTGTAGGCTTATTAGACGTGAGGCCTCGGTTTAAACCCCAACCCCCAACCGAAATAATAATGTTTATCCGTGGACTGTATGGGGGGGAACACACAAAAAAAGGCTGTTGCTCCAGACACTAAAAAAAGGAACCAAATTAGAATAGTTCCAACGCAATCAAAACACAAAAGGAACACTTTCCTTTATTATTTCTTCCAATAAAAATAAAGCCACTTTCTTGTTCGTTTTTTTCCTTTTTTTCACCAGTTTTAGTCAAATTTAAATTTTTTTTTTTTATTTTACTTTTCACAATAATTGTTTTAATTTTATTATTTAGAATTTAACACAAGCACTTAAGGAAAATTATTGCATAAATTTTAAACAAATTAGTTGCATTCTTGTGGATGTTACAAAGAAGAATAATTAAAAATAATAAACAAAACAAAAATTTAATTCCAAAAACAACACTAATATTAAAATACCAAAAAAAAAAAAAAAAGCTTAATTTTACACTGCAGCGCCATCTGTTGGCCATCGTTTAAACAAACGTGTTTATGTCACCAATGGGAACTATTGATCGTCAGACATAAGCAATTTCTTTTACGACTTCCTCCCAGTAGATTTCTGGCAAAAACTCTGGGAGTAACTGAAATTGCATATATGTATGTAACACACACAGCATAAGTGGTGATCATAATCCTGAAAAAAGGGTTATAATGACTATATATGAATGTATATGTAGAGATATTATGCAGCGATTAGTAAACAATTGCGATTAGGTGTACAGCTTGATTGTAATCTCAAAAATTGTTTCGTAAAAATTTTGATTTTTCATTTAACCGAGGACCTATGTATATGATGCTAAATAAGAGAAGCTGGTTGAAAAGTCGATACGAGTAAAGCCAACGACCATTAAACATTGTTACACAACTCATCGCAGCAGCATTATATAGATTTCAATCAATTTTTTAAATATTTTAGACTTTAATATTCGTTCTTATCAAATTGAAATTCTAATTTTCGAAAAAAATGCTTTGTTCCACAAGTAATTGTTTTTAGAACTCGTTGTTGTGATCTTCTAAAAATGTCAATTTGAATTGACGTTTAAATTAATTATAGACGTTATATAATAATGTCATTCTGAGGTACAATTCAACCAGTGAAAAGTACTTAGCGTACTTAGCGAAAAGTTACAGGTGGATTTAGCGCTATTGACCAGGAGTTTTTAAAATTGATCTGACAGTAAATGAGGGCTAAACGACGTATATGATGTTGATGAGTAGAAATATGTGGCGGATATCGGATCCCTGATTAGTGCTGCGGCGAGACGTGTATTTGATGCGGGTATTAACGGAAGTCGGCCTAGAGGACGAACTTATCTGCGGACCAAATAGAGGATCGATTGGTGTAACCAAACGGCGAAGGCATGCAAGAATCAGTGCAAATAATCTAACGACAGCCGGTATAAAATTCATTATTTTTCAGTCATATTTTTATTTTTGGAGCGTTGAGGGAAGTGAACTCGTTTTATGTTTTGCTTTATTTAGGTTCTCTTTCAGAAATGATTCAAAAACGATGTTGAAAGTGAGTATGAGTGTTTGTGTGTTTGCAGATTTCCATGTATGAGTATTAAAACTTGTTGAAGTCCTTTAAGGAAAAACGAAAAAAAATAATATTTCACTGTATATATACAAACGATTAAACAAAAGAGAAAAGATTTCTTTCATGACCATAATGTGTTGTTATGATACTTGTCTAGAGGGGTAAAATTGCAAAATCTTCAGTTTGCATCTTTAATAGACACATTTTAATTTCAATTTTTGATTTTATCTTACACGATTCAAGCAGCCGGAGTTTGCTTGCCTTTGCATCCACAATAGAGTTATTTTTTTTAAGTATTTAAGTATTTTTTTTTTAATGTCACCGTACTTCTTCTTTCAACAGTAAGTAGAAATTGTATTGTTTTATTAGATTGAGTTTTCCCATTTCATTTTATTTACATGCATTGCAGTTTTTTTTTATTTATTTGATATATTATAAACATGGCACAACAAGATACTGTGCTATATTTATAATCAATAAGATATAAAAAATTAGCATTAAATAAATATAAAAGATTAGGAAAAGACACAAAATTAATATACATAAATATTAAATTTAAATATAAAGAAAAATATAATAATAATAATAATAATAATAATAATAATAATAATAATAATAGTAATAATAATAGTAATAATAATAATTTAATAGTGTAAAAAACTACCAGCACTGTAGGAATAAATAAAAGAGAATAAATTATAACAAAATAAAAATGGAACAGTTAAAAAAGTTGTTTAAAAAAGTGGGAATAAGAAATATAATATAGATATGGACCTAAAGATAAAAACCTAAAAAATAAATAAAATCACAAAATTTACAAAAATGAGGTCAGCATACATATGAACATTACAGTTAACCAAAACATCAGGTAGATCATTTATATACATGCAAAACAGCAGAGGCCCAAGTATTAACCCCTGGGGAACACCTCTACTAATATTAAGTGGATCTGAAATGTTGCCTTTGTAATGAACCTTCTGAAATCTGTTCGTCAAATAAGAATAAATTAGATTACAGGCAGATTCGGAGAAAAAAAAACAGTTTTCGGAGCTTTTTTAACAGAACCATGTGATCGACTGTATCAAAAGCCTTAGAGTAATCAAGCAGAACTAAAAACGCCACACTATTCCCATCAAATTCCGACCTAAGATCCTCAACTGCATTTACCAGAGCGGCAGTAGAACTCCTACCTTTCATGAAGCCCGACTGGCTGACCGTTAAGTAATTGTGACCCCTCAAAAATTCATCGATTTGTCTGGCCATGATGTTCTCCAATACCTTGGATAAAAAAGGAAGATTTGCATTTGGTCTGAACTCATAATTAGTTTTGGGAATGGGAAGGATTTTAGCCAGTTTCCAACTTTCAGGAAAAGAAGACTTAGTCAGACCTGTATTGAAGAAGTAAGTATCGTAAGGCAAAAGTTTAGGAGTCAGAGCTTTCAAGAATAAAGGATGCAAATCATTAGAATCAGTTTTCATTTTGAAAAAAGTTGAAGAGAAGAATTAAAAGTAACTTTTGATACACTGGCTATACTCAAGCATTTACAAATATGACGGTAACAGACATTACGATACAATGCTTATGCGATGTATACAAGAATGTCTCCATAATTATAGATTCTCAGGCTCAAGTGTGGCAGTGTAAAGGATATCTGACATTTGAAAAATATAATTCATAACTATTGGATTTATCTCAATGCTGGTAATAAGTATTCGAAAATACAATCGTGAGTTAGATAGTTGAATTTGGGCGTTGGTATGTAAGAGTTTAAGATTTAGTTAATTGAGAGTATAAAAAATGGTAAATAACTAGTGGGTAAATTAAATATATTCCATGGTGTACCCGTATGATATGGTGAAATTTTAAAGTGGAAAGTAAAAAACGATTTCTTCAAAGTATTGGTAATTGCTGGCTACACATTTTTTCCATCTTGCAAACAATCTATTAATTCCACGCCGATAAAACTGTTCGTCTGTTGAAAGAAACCAATTTGTCATCCAATTTTACATTTCCTCGTATGAATTGAAATGCTGTTTAGACATGCCATTGATGAAAACGAATAATAGACGCAATGATCTGTATTAACGATTTCACACTTCAACGAAGAGCTCCATCATTCTCAACAAACTTTAATTTAGTATAGTTTTTACCAATAATTGATCTGTGGGACCGACGTGAGTAATGGTGTATTAGGTTTGCGTAGGTTATATTTTGAAAACTTATCAAAACTCTATTTTTTTCATTATGTATGTATTTGCAAATCACTTGCAGGTTTTGTTTAAAGATTAAAATGGACGAAGACCAAATAAGGCTGATGTTGGAAGATCTCGTATGAATTTGATCTTATCTTACAAAAACTGAAATGAAAACCTATTAGTCATAAATAAAATATTTATTTTCTGTAAAATTTTAATTTTTTTTACTAAAATCATACGTTTCTAAAAGTATAAACCGTATTTAACAAAATATTTTAAACTGATATACATTATGTTTTTAGCCTCTGCGAACGTCGGTCTCACAGAACAGCAGCGAATAATATACGTGTTTCATATCTTGACGTGAGTATAGGAAGAATAAGAGCTCGAGCACTACATCTTTCTGAACATACCAAAAACACAGCATTATCTTCCTACCGAATCGATGTGGATGGTTGTCCCAGATTAAGCCATAATTTTTTCCAGTTAAGACTCTGAAAATAAATCCATTTTTCATTATCAGTAATAATTCAACGCAACACATTACTGGTTTTCTATCATGTCTTGAAGCAAAATTTCACAACTGGTTTTTAGGTTTTTCATTCGTCCATTATTCAATTCATGTCGCATCCATTTTCCAGAGTTTGGTTTCTTTCTCATAGGTTTTAAACAGTCAGAATTTGTTCGTATGTATATTGGGTTAATTTGAAAAAGGAAAAAAAGGCTTCTTAACAATAAATTTTGAATCGGCCTGAGTAATACGCATTCGATCAGTTTCTAATCTCACTTCCCGTTGTTCAACTGGTTCAAGCGAACGGGCCTCAGCGACATATACTCTAAGATTTTCCAGTCTCAAATCTCGTCTGATTCTGAGGCTCGTAATGCTTTTTTCTTTCGTGCTTGAAGTGTAGGTCGACCAATTGCTTGTCATTCATTTTGAATAATTTTCATTGACGCCATCCATCGGAAATTAATCGCACCAACCTCCGTCGACTCATGCGCAACAACTTTGTTAAACAATGTACAGTTTACGATTTATTTTGTACGAACGCTTGAACTGACAGAAATTTTTCTGAACCACCCAGAGCGTGTGATTTAACACAATTTCTTTGGGGTTATGTAAAGTCACTAGGTCGAGAAACCTAGCACTTTCCATTGATATGGAGAATATATTAGGTGGGAAATTTAAAAGTTTATATTTAAAAATGCAATAAAACAAAAACGGATTAAAATTTTGCCAAACTTATTAGAAATGGACTATTTTTTTATTCAAATGGCTGCCGGTACTGGCCTAACACTACCTCAACTAATTAAACAGTCATCAAACGTTTAACGCAATAAATCGTTCATTACATTAATAAAGTTACACCATCCTCTTGAAACCAAACATCGTTCACATCAATACCAAATTTTGTTTATTAAAGTATTCACCAAGATGACAATGAGCTTCAACCGAAAAGTTTTTTTTTTTTTTGGTAAAATCTACATCATCGTGCAGTTCCTCGTTGGCTTCAGTTTTCAATAAATCCCAACGTTGCTCAAGCGTAAATCGATTCATTACGTTTAGAGAAGATAATATATTGAATTTTGTGACAGAATAAAATGACATAAGTATTGCCAGAATCGAAATAACCGATGGATCAAATTAAAAATTTTTGACTTATGGCGCTGCCAAAAATACTTGAAACTCTTTTCAAGTTCACTGTGCTACATGCTACACGGTTAGCGATACCATGAAGTTCTTGAAAGACGAGTAAGTAAATATTTTTAAAATGCGGAGTAGAACATAGGCTGCCAAACTTCTTTTTGGTAAGACATGATAAGTGTAGCGTGTACGAGTACACATCAGCCATAATTCTAACTGAAAAATAACATTACTGCTGTGTACGTCGTATAATCATTCGGGAATAATCTTTGAAAAGTAAATGTCAAGCATTCAATTTGTCATACAATAATTGCGTTTTTCTTTTAATGGATCCCCTATGAAAAGTCTACGCAGAAAAAATTTTTCCTTTTTTTTAATAAAAATAAAATATTTGCAAATGTTTACATCCCAGATATACTTATAGAATACATTCATTATCAATATACACTCAGCCACAAAAGTATACATACGGTTAACAAATTTCAGAAATTTTTTAACCAATCCGTTTTCATTGAAAATCTCTGTAATTGTCTGGCATCTTTCTTCGATTTTAAGACGGTCTTTTGCATTGGTTCAGAAATTTGTGAAATTTGTTAATCGGATGTATACTTTTGTGGGCCTGTGCAGGGCCACAATTCAGTGCAATTTCAGAAATTTTTTAACCAATGTAAAAGACCGTCTTAAAATCGAGGAAACTAAGTTTTTCAACTGTGTGTACATGAAAATATGACAAGTTTTCTGTTTTTAGTACGATTGTTAAATTTGGTAGAATCAATAAAAAAAAAAATTAGATGACAAGAGTTAACAAATAGTTTTTTTTAAGGCACGGGTTTAAAACCCAGGTCAGACATCCAAACGAAAGTATGAAAAAATATTTCTTCGGTGACTTCTTCTCATCAGATTTCTGGCAAAAACTCTGAGAGTAAATAAAATTGCCGTGAAAAGTTTCTCAAAAATATGTCGTTCAGAATCGACTTTAAACTGTAGGTCCCACCGCTTATGTGTAAAATCCTGACTGAAGGGTTGTAATTAGTGTTTTTCATTTCCCGGACTTATTCATTTCCCGGGAAACCGGGATTGATTTTGAAATTTCCCGGGATCCCGGGAATTCCCGCCTAGAACATAAAACCATATATTTACTTTGTTAAGGATGTATTTTTTGTTTTAAATTCATATTAATGAGATCAAAAACATAAAAAAATAACAATAGAAACATAAAAGGTGAAGTTTTTTTAAAAAAATAAATAATTCAATGTATTTTAAAAACTAGCTAAAAATATATACATGAAACGTAAAAAACTATATATCTATTAACATATTTATTTAATACCTTTAAAATGAGTTTTTAGAAAACTCTCGCTTTCAACAGATGTTGGCTTAATAGTTAATTTAATTTAAATGTTATTTAAATGTTATTTTTTGCATCGTTTAAAATGTCCTCAAAATTTTTATCTTCTAAAATATCTTTATCGTTGCTTTCTATTTCTTCTAATTCTATATTTTTTTCAGTAAAAAGACGGTTATAAATTTGTTCTGCATATAAAATAATTGAGTGTTTTGAAGCATTCGGAAAAAATTTATTATTTTTATTAAAAATTTCAGGATCTTTCAAGTATTTGGTGAAGGTATAGAATTTTACATCTATTCTTTCTCCAATTCGGTATATAAGAGATTCAAACATTGTCCTTCCCAGTGAAGTATTAATTGAAGAAATTTTTTGGCATAAAGTATTCACTATCACATCAGCTGTTATAATATTAACTTCTCGACGACATAAAGCTTCCATAGCTAATTTTATTGGGTTTAAAACGTCCAAAAGCTTCTGCAAATTATTTATATTGGATTCTATCCATAGATCACCTATTTCCAAATCAATGAGGCTTTTCTTTATTGCATTTTTATAAGTAAAAGTTTTTCGATCATTGGAACTAGAGAATTCCATCTGGTTACTATATCCAATACAAGGCAGATTTCCTTATTATATTCGGCCAATACATCTTTTTGTAACACAATTTTTTGCTGGACTCTTTCTAAACAATTTAATAACACGACGAGTTTGGTCTAATACCAATTTGTAATTAAATGATAAATGTTGCCAAATAGTAAAAATTTTTCATTCACAATAATTCCCGGGAATTTCCGAACAAATTTCCCGGGATTTCGGGATTGAAAAATTTGCGGAATTACCGGGAATTCCCGTCCCGGGGAAAGCAAGTCAACCTAGAAGATAAACATAAAGTTTGAAACCGCCGCCTGGGCCACAAGACACGGCAAGGTAATTAGGCAAAGCAAAACCGTTTCAGGATACAAAGGCTGACTCTTTCCGACTACTATTTTTTTGTTTCGATTTATTGGATGAGCAGCACTGCAATTCAAACCAATCAGTCATCCTGTTATCCACATCCTTGTAGGACTACCTGCATAGTACCTACATAGGTATTCTTTATTAATGAGAGCAAATTTAACCTACATGAACCAGATGGAAAGCAATACGTTTGGCGTTTTTGGCTAACAGAACTCAGGCTATTATCAAGAACACTGGAATGTCGGTTCTGTCGGTAACTATCTAGAGTGATATTTTACCTCAGTGTGATATATCCAACAAACAGATTTCTGAATAACCAACTACATTTTATTAAATTTTTATTAATTAATTTATTATTATATCATTGGATTTTATGTGAACAATGATTTAATACCAGTACATATCAATCATACTTCAATTAGTTCAATAAAGGAGAACAATCTTTCATTTAGCATAGCAAATATTGACACAAATTGATAAAATCAAATAACATAAAACCGGACGAAATATTTGAAAATATTTGAAATAGTTAAACTCACATACTACAGCATCATTCTAAAATTAGAAAAAAGCAAACATTATTTTGCAATTTAATTGCAACTGAATGCATACTAATCCTTAAAATTAAATGAAAATTAAAAGTTCAATAGTTTTATACAATTAAATTTAAACGTTTCATGCATACGTTGATGCTGCGGTTAAAGATTACATTTGGAGGCAAGGATTTTTGTCTTATTGCCATCGCGATAAACTGTTTTAGTCTAGGTTTAAATTATTGATTAAATCTCGTCCGAGGAAATTTGCATATGCATTTTTTTGCATATTGCTGCAAATAGTAGGCTCCTAGTCTTGACTACGCCTCTACGATTAAGCTCACATAACAAGAATAGTTTGTAGATTCTTTCATTTTCTCTTCTTTTGTCACGTGGTGGTGACAAATGACATTCGATATATTGCTACATTGATTTCTCCGATTGCTTTGTCAAAATTATTGTAAATAAAAATTTTTCTTAATAACTGGTGCAGCGTATCTGTATATTCAGGCATACAAAAAAATACAATTCTTTCAAAGAAAGTGTTTCAGCTACAAACCTTTTCTTCGTTGTTAGAGAAGGTTTTCAGTGGAGCTGCTGAATTAAGATTTCTAATGGAACCTGGCTTAAAAGAGTTTAAATTAGTATTTGAGAAGAGCATGGTCCGAATGGATGGGTCGAATGTTATGAAGAGGAATTGGTTGAAATTTTTCTGTTTAATCTTGCTATACACTAAACCGTAGTAGATTTTATAAAAACAAAATTTTAATTCAATCGATGGTTGAAAACAATGCTATGATTGAAAATTTTCTACTTTAAAATAAGTCAATAAAAGGTTCTTATTGACTTGGAAATGAGTAACATTTTAATAGAAAAAAAAATATTCCTTTTTCAGAAGACATACCACAAGTTTTACAACCGACTTAATTGGCGGTGGAGATCCAAAGTAAACCATGTACAAATTTATTAATTGCTGATGCTATTGTGATTGCTTTGTATTATGAAACTAAATCAAATGCTTCTTTTTGGGATAGAAAATGTTTAACTCATTACATCAGGAAATAGATGAAAGAAGAGAGAAGAGGAATTGAATATTTTTTAAATAATAATATAATATTATTCGCAACCCATCAAAAACGCTTCTTTTACATATGAAACTAAACTATTGGCACTTTAAGCATAGTAAGCTTCATACCTGTTTCAGTGGTGTTATAAAACTGATTTGTCATTAAAAAATATATTGGCTTAATAGAATGATGAATTTTCTACAAATTTCAATTAAATTCACTCCAATATTTTTTATAAAATGTCCATTAAAAATAAAAATTAACAAAAAGTAGCCAATTTGGCTGAACAAAATTATTGGCACACTTAACCAAATTTTTAAAATTCTATTGATCTGTCCTATATTTTTCACACATATTTTTCACCTTTTTCTTGATAAAATGTTTCGTATTTTTAACTGTAAAAGTCAGTTTGACAAAAATATTAAATATCCAGAAATTTTGCCAAAAATGTCTAACAAAAGGAAGGACACAACAGTGTAAATTATTCAATTAAAAGAAATCATATGCTGAGATTGGGAAAATGATGGAAAGAACTCGTTATACCATTCGGAGTGTAAAAGTAAAGTGTTAAACATTCAGGCCGCTCTGGAACTTTAAGTACCAGTCAATATATACAGATAATAAAAAAAGGTAAAGGTGTATCCATCAATAACCTCAATGCAGATCGCTGCAGAGATTATGGAGGAGATTGGGAAAGATGTTCGTCCCATAACGGTCAGAAGAGTGCTACACAAGGCTAAGTACAATTGTCGTGATGCTAGACGTAATCCTTTTGTTTTATCAGTGAATCAAAAGAAACGTTAAGAATATGATAAGGACTACGTATGTAAGCCGCCGACACTTAGAGACCCAGTGCAATTCTCTGATGAGAGCAAATTTTTCGCTCTGATGGCCGTCTAATGGTGTAGATACAGCGCAATACAGAGCTTGAAAAACAAAACCTTGCTTCTACTGTAATACATAGTGGTGGAGGGTAATTGTGTGTCCGCTGTAGGGGTTGATGAACTAGTTTTTATTACGGTAATAATGGAGAAATTTCAGTATTTGAATATTCTTATAGAAAAAAAGGTGCAGGTCCGCCTTCATTCACCTTTTAACATGACAATACCCCAAAACATTTGGCTCATATTCATAATGTGACGCACGTGCGCACCACACCCGCCACAATCGCCCAACCTCAGCCGGATAGAGCATTGACGGCAAGATTTTAATATACGAGTGAAAAAGATACACATACATACATAATTGGCCATTACAACCCTTCAGTCAGGATTACGGCCTAGCTTCTCACACCACTCATGTTGTGTGCGTTAATTTTATACGTGAGTGGCGGGACCTACAATTTAACGTCGACTCCGAACGACAAAATTTTGAGAAACTTTTCATGGCAGGTTTATTTTACTCTCAGAGTTTTTGCCAGAAATCTGCTGAGAGGAAGTCGACGAAGAAATATTTTTTTTTCATATTTCATTTTTGATGTCTGACCTGGGATACGAACCCGGGCTTTACGAATAGTAAGCCAACACACTACCTACTACACCACGGCGAAAAAGATGCCAATAACAATCTAGGACGAGTTAAAACCGGCCCTAATTGAAGAATTACAAAATGTCGGATCAGATCTCACAAAAAAATTCTTGAATTCTATGCCTAAACGACTACAAGCAGTTATGGAACAGCAAGGACTTTCAACTAAATGTTAATTTTTCAATTATTTTCTTTAATATCAAATATTTTTTTTTTAATTTTTTAACGAAATATCGGAATAATTTAGTTCATTTAATAAATAATAATATAAAATTTTTAAATTAATTTGATTGTTTTTTGTAGGCAATTCATCATTCTATCTGTTCAAAATACTTATTTAAAAGTAGTTTTAAATATTTCCTTGAATCGGTCTTAAAGTGAATTTAGATTCCTGTCCCAATAATTTAGTTCGTCTCTGCATGTGGAAAATGAAATTGATATTCAAGTTTCAATTAATGATAATGTTCGCCAATTCTAATAGCAAAAAAAATTAACTTTTGAGGATACTTGAAATGAGGAAATTTAACTTACAACACAATCTCAAAGAGCACAACGATTAAAATGTATTTGTGCGAAGCTTGTGGATAAATGACCGCAAATATTGAAAATTTTTGATATGCCGTCTTCTGTCGCAACCAAAATAGGAAATCTATTATCGGATGAAACCATAAATGCCTCAATTGTTTTCAAAAACATTTTAAAAAGAAAAATCTAGAATTATTTTTGTTCTCGAGCTGATGGCCTTAGCAGCTAGTGCTCTTTAACTGAATATAATCCTTCGATTTAATCCTTTGGATTTATATGAATAAATAATAATAATAATAATAATAATAATAATAATAATAATAATAATAATAATATTTTTGTTAATTTTTATTTTAAAGTTGTTTTCTATATTCATTATACATATCTATGTATATATATGTATGCATCTCTTACTGAATAAGTATTAAGATTTTATAAAAAAAAAACTATCTGCATAGCATACCAACATAATATGTTATACATAGTATTATTATGTAGACATATTGTATCCCAGAAATAGAAAAACTTCTGGAAATAAAAGCCCTAATAATGCATTATCTATATTCTTATTTCAATTTAGTTAAAATAAATAAAGGATTTAAGCAATTCCACAGGAATTAACCGTTTCTAGGTAAAAAGTGAAAACGTACCTACTAGGGATGACTTGATTTTTTTTGAATCGCGAAATACCGAGATTTTTCGATATAATCCGGGATCCAAAAATCCCGAAATACACACACAATCACTTAGGCGCAACATAAAAAAGTAACAAAAAAGCCTAAATTAATAAAAATTTAAGTAATTCATCTATGTATGTCTATATACAATGTATATATACACATAAATATATTAGTAAAAAAACTAATTTGTTTAAGACTATTTGGAATCTTTCGCAATCTACATTTGCGGGTAAAATGGTTTCAAGAAGGCTATATAGCAGTTGTAACTACTCACCTCTACCAACTCCTAATATAAACTAAACTACTTCTTTAAAAAGTTGAATATCTAAATCATTAGTTCTATTAACAGATTTTATTGGACTTTTGTATTCTTCGATGGCAGCGTCTTTTTAACAATGGAAGTTGGGTTCTCGTTCAATTCGGTGTCGGGTGATATGTAATATTCACTTACAAATAATACTTAATACTAAATAAAAAAAACAATGCCAAACCAATATTTTTTTCTTACTTCATAAAGTACATACAAGAATTTACAGTCCTGAAAATTCCGGAACAAGTTTCTGTTCTATTTTTAAGGAAGACGAAGTTTAAAATAAATTCTGGCGAGATGAGAAACCAGCTGGAACAATAAAGTGCAATTAAAAAGAAAAGGAAATTTAAACTCCTTTAAAGAACTTATTCTATATGACGTTGACGATATGACTTGGTATTTTTAGGGGCAAAAATATATGTGAATAGATTTAGTTTGTGTAGTTGGTTGTGAACGTTCTAAAAACTAATTTTCACATGGGTGATGCACCAAAACCACACTCCACTGTATCTAACGTTTTAGAAATGTTGTACCGAACGGAAAGAAATTTATTCCGAAATGCCATACAGTGGCAATGCATAGCATCAACATAAAGACATTCCAACTATGCATATGAGCTTCTAACGAAAGCAGACACATTTGCACAATCCTCTGAGAATGCAAAAATATACGAATTTATGTGGCATACAAGATGAAATATCACTGCAAGCATCCATTAGAAACACAAATATAGCACGCATATACACAGTTGTACACGTATGTTTGTAGCAGTATATAAGCACAAATGCAGTAGATATAGACGCATGTGTTGGATATTGCAGAAGACACATCAGTCAAAAAGAAGAGATATGGGCCCAAAATTATTTATACACACTCCAACACAAGAGAGTAACCGAATCCATACGCAGTAAATGGGTTACCCCGTACTGCATTACTGCTCTTATGGCTGTTCAAATTTTAGTGGCAGCTAACTTTATTAAAAGTAATTCTATTAAAATTTATTTATTTTTCTATTTTATTTTTAGTTTCATATGGGCCACCCTAAATATTTAATGCGTTGTCATCTTCTAATATGACGTTTAATTTCATCCAAGAAACAGCATTTTTACTTCGTATTGACTGCACAAAGCAGTGTACATTTCTACTACCGAAGAAAAGCTTTTATTGGGTTTGCAACCATTAATGGTGATGGTAACATGCTGTCGTCTCATATTTTCTTTTGCATTCCATTTGTTTTTGTTTTACTCTTACAAAAAAAGTTAAAAAACGAAAAATCTGAAATAAATTTCATTTACATACCATTCATGTGTATGAATATTATTTGTATTGGTTTGCTTGGTACTTAATAAGAAAACTGTGGCTACTTATACAACATCGGCAATCTTTCAGATATTATCCCTGAATACTACCGACATAAGGCTCCAGCAGCTATTGGAATACAGAAAAATTTCATACTCCAAATATAGCTCTCTTGGAAAACTTAGCAAAAATAAATCTGCTGTTACAAACGCAGCCAAAACTAAAAGCTATCGACTGCAACCTATCAAAAATATAATGCATCTATCCATATGAAAATGATTACGAATAAAATTTTTGTGTCATAACTGATAAAGACCTACATATTTATATTACAATATCTTGCTTACTTAAATAAATATTACAATAGCCGCACGAAATACACTACTATGATATAAAGATTTCATCTCATCATCTGGATTGCTAATAAAGCTCAGCAAAAGTGTAGGGAGTGACCATGAGAAATTTTAACATTTAACGACTTAAAACGTGTGGCGTCATCAAATTTTGTTCTCATCAGTAATATATAGTATATAGAACAGTAATCACGTCAATCCACGAAGTACTTTTTCAGAAATGAGTAGGAGGTACCTCAACAGAATATTGTCCTTAATTGCCTTGAACCAGAGTTTCGATAAGCTGGGTCTGACACTCTCCCGGCCACAGTCGGAACTAGATGGGGAACTTATGTTCGCAGTTGCATAGCTTCAATTTCCCTAATCTTCTAGGAACGAATGGAGCAGCGTAGAGATGAGCGATATTTTCAAAACTGTGATTTAATCACGGTGATTGATAATTCACTGATAACTACAGTGATTGAAATTGCCAAATAACAGTTACTAATAATGTCGTTCTTTCAAAATTGTTACATACTCAAATTTATTTCATTTTATTTTGAACGAGGCAGAATTACTATCAGATGATGCTGATTATTTACTTTTGTCTTTTATACATGAACTTTCTGTGCAACTTTCAAATTTCATATAAAAAAATTACATTAAAAATAATAACAATGATGACACCACTTTGGATTTTGTTTAGTGGCTTTTGGTAGTATGTATCTAGTTGTATCTTTCTTACGTCTTAATAAAATACGTTATTGTCGTTATTCTTTTCTTTTCGAATACTGTGATCACAATCACTGTTTTAAAGAACAGTGATTAACAAATCACGTTCACTGAGAACAACGTTCTTCAAAAATCACTGGATCGCTCATCTCTAGAGCAGCATATTATAGACCAACAATAAATAACACAAAGCTAATTTTTGTTTGCGACCGAGCATTGTTTTTCTTTTATTCGATGAATTCAGAGGTTTTGTACACAATTATATAAGTATAATCTACTTATGTATATGTTATTAAACATAAAAATTATTAGTTAAAAATAACATTTTTTAACTAATAAATTTAGTGTTCCAACTAAGTTTGAACATAGCGCCGGCCTTGGGTTGAAACACAAGATGACCTCTGGCCTGGAGGTGTAGTGCAAAGTACTTGTACCAAATACTTAATGACTTCGACAATGATTTTGATATCCGGCATGGCGGACAAAGTCGATGGTAGTGTTTCTGTCGTTGATTCTCTCTTATGAACCCTTTTATTACTTTTAGCCCTTTCAGGGGTTGGATGGAGTACGGTATGCTGGAACTTGTCGCACCAAAGAAGTGCAGGATATCAAGTTATGGCTCCTAGCTAGGCAGTTTTGGCAGTACCGATGCCTATCGACTATTTCCTGCCTTTTACTGACAGACATTTTAAGGAACTGGTGGCAAACCTCACTCATTCCGGCAGATTTCATCCAGATCTTGTGTAACGACGTCTATTAGAAATGATATTGTGTTTCCGGTGTGTCATTATAAATCTGCGATAAGTTCTAAGAGAGAAATTATTAATTTTTCAAGCTGAAATTAGTAAGAAATTGAGTCATAATAGAAAATTTTAAATATTATTATGAGAAAACAAAAGCGAATTCTATTGAGAATTTGAAGGTGGTTTAGAATTTATTTTCAATTAGAATTTTTATCATTTAGAAATGGAAGATTTAGTGATAGTTTCAGACAATGTGCGAATATCTGCTGTACGTACATTCCTATCCGGTTCTGGGTATGTATTTTCAATCCTTTCCAATCGCCATTCGTAGGTGGGTTTTAAATCATTCATTACAAATACAAGATCTTCTACATGTATATTCGCAAGTAGGAATCTCCATTTATATCGCTTTTGGAGTGTCTTTAAATAATCTTTCCACCGAATTGCGAATTGGTAGTGAAGTACTTTCGGCTTTTCAGACATTGCCTGCCAATTCTGTTCTGGGAGAGCCATTAGAAGGCCTCCTCTTACGAAATGACCGGGAGTTAATGCTGCCAAATCTGATGGGTCTTCGGATAAAGCAGATAATGGGCGAGAATTAAAAATTATTTCTATGCGAGCTAGAATAGTAGAAAATTCTTCAAAGATAAATTTTTGAACACCAGCAATCCGCTTCAAAAGAAATTTTAAGCTTTTTGCGGCAACTTCCCATAAGCCACCCATGTATAGAGATTGAGGGGGAATAAACTTCAATTCAACGCCATATGTTATGTATTTCTGAGCTATATCGTGGCAGCTGTATTTACAAACATATTAAATTCACATTTGAGTGCTCTACTAGCTCCGAGAAAATTTCGCCTCTCAACGAAACCAGAGAATGCGGCTTGGAATGCTAACGCAGACAGGTCTGAGCATAGTTCTAAATGGATAGCTTTCGTGCTGAAGCAAACGAAAACCCTAACATATGCCTTTGTAGTTTTTGAATTTCGTAATACTGAGATTTAGATGTCTAATGGACCAGCAAAGTCAATACCTGTGACTTGAAATGGAGGTAAAAGAATACATCTCCCTCGGGGTAGTGGTTCCATTATCTGAGAGCAAGGCTGTTTTCTGGGAATAGTTCAAGTTTTGTAACGTCGTATTATTTTCTTAAGTCTAGGTTTGAGACAAAAGATAAAGAATTTAGTTTGTGCCATCCGACACATTTGACTACATTCAGCGTGAGATAAGAAATAATGTAAATGGTTCAGATAAAACTGGCAAAACCGGGAGTTACCAGATAAAACGTTCATTATATGGTAGGGAAGATAGAGATAATCTGCCATTTACTCTAAGAAGTGAATTCTTATTAAGAAATGGGTTTAGGGTTTTGAGAGCACTTTTGTTAGATATATCTTGACTTTCAGACAAGGATTTATATTCCTTTAAATTTAATGAAATTGTATGACGAGGATCTAGTTACAATGTCATCATTCCGAACTTCTGTGTGAACCTCATTAGAGATTTGGAGTATTTTCAACGGGTTTCGTTTAGACTACTCAGATGAGAGTTTGTTTAACCATGGTGATCCATGCCACGAGTTCCAAGATTTGCTGGATTATCGCCTGTTGACACATGTTGCCAGTTAGAATCTGGAATTAAGCAATGAGTTTGAGCAATTCTGTTAGCTACATAGGTCGCCCAAGATGAAGGAGGTTTTGGTAGCCATCCTAGAACTATTGATGAGTCAGCCCATAAATGTATTTCCGAGTTAGAGAAATTCAACGATGTTTGAACATAGTGGACAAGATTTGCCAATAAAACGGCTCCATTAAGTTCCAATCGTGGGAGACTTACTGTTTGAATGGGAGCTACTTTGTTTGGCTAGTAACAAACTTCAAAATGTGTTATGTGTCTGACACCTAACATGCACTGTAGCACAATACGCTGATTTGGAGGCATCAGCAAATCCATGAATTTGAATTATATCTTCAGGCATATATTTGATATACCGAGGGATTGAAATCTCCTCTATGTGAGACAGATCCTGAACGAGATTGTTATATATATGAAGGGATTCTGGTGAAATATCTTCATCCCATTCTAATCCTTCTAACCACTGCTATTGTATGAATATTTTTGCCCTTATGATTAAAGGTGCAAGCCAACCAGCTGGATCGAAATGTTTTGCAACAGACGAGAGAATTTGTCTGTTAGTTATTTTCGATATTTATTCAACTGGTGCGAAAGTGTTGGCAAAGGTGTCCGTGAGAGTATTCCATTTTATACCAAGAAATTTAGTCGTGCTTGCGGAGAAAATCTAAGTCATAAAGATCTTCGTTTGATATATAGGAGAGTAGTTCAGTGTTATTTGAAGTGATCGTTTTCAGAGGCAGTGCTTTCAGATTTCAGACTTGTATGAGCTGAGTTGAGGAAAACCCTCCAGAAAGAATGTCATCCACATAACTTTCCTTACGTGAAATGGATGGAGCTTTTGGATATTCAGGTTCAGAATCATTTGACAGTTGAAGAAGATTGCGTATACATAATTAGACAATAATTAGAGTAATTTAAGTCAAAGGTTACCATTTTTAACGGGTAATATTTTATTCATTCTGTTGGGGTTGAAATAGAATCTCCTGATAAGATCTGTCTTCGGAATGTACGAGAATCTGACGATACATTTTCTGTGTATCGCCACTGAATACAAATTTGTATTTTCTCCAATTTAGAATGATAGTTATACAGTTACTTGGTAGAGTACGGCCTGTGTGCAAAACATCGTTGAGAGAAAAATTAGACTTTGTTAAATTAAATACAGGTACGAGACCTGTGTGGTCTTATGGTCTGGGCGTACTACAGCGTGGTTCGGTATGTAAAACGAGTTGTATTTGTCCTGAGTTATAATTTCATGATCGAAAGTTTCTTCCGCCAAATATTCGTTTAAAACAGTATTATATTCAGCGTGAATTTCAGGATCTTTGGGCAATGTTTTTTCCATTCTGGAATATTGGGCCAAAACAACAAATTTAGACGATCCCAGAAAGATTTTTTCGTGATATCCTTTCTTAAATGGCAATCGTACCATATATCTACCATTTTCATGACGTGTTGTAGTTTGAGTATAGAACCTTTCACAAATTTCGTCCTCAGTTGAACACAAGCGTGTTGAGGGAATTTCTTATTGTTCCCAGAACTTGCTCAAGGCTTTATTTCTGATAGTGCTAGTTATGTTAACTTAAAAATGCATAGGGTTAAGACAGTGAAAATGTAGAGTGCAAAATAATGCAACCAATATATCTATCCGTCATATGTTCAATTATGTTACGAATGGTAGAATTGGTATGTCTGAATCAGACATAACTGACAATTTGAAGGAAGTATTTTGCTGAAAATTTTTACAATGAGCATGAAGGGATAAATTAAAATATGCAAGTTAAAAATACAATAAAAACTACATTTTAACACGTGTAAGTAAGCATGTATATGAATTTAAAAATTTGCTGGGTCAAACATCACAACAAACCGCACAGTGCTTGATGATGTAGTGGCTTTCTGGAATTGTCGATTTAAAGATCCAATATATGAAATAGATGTTTACTGCTGGTAGCTGGTAGGAATACTACTATTGTGACCATATCGTCGAGTAATACTGATTCAGCTCCTCAAAAAAAAATTATTTTAAACTTAAAAAACCAAGTAGGTATGTATGTAACTCTAGATAAGTGTAAGCGAAACTAAAAATCATTGGGAATCACATCAACATCAAAACGGTCTAAAGGTGCTTTGGTCTGTAGCCCGAATTTCCAAAATCGGTTGCATAAGTGGAACAAAAACAAAAAACGTAAATAACGAGTCAGGTTTTTATATGGTAACGGACTTTGAAAAGGTGGAAAATAATTACATTTACTATCTCAAAACCTGTAAAGGTTTCCAGATTGTTGTTAAAAGACTCGATTAGTACATTAGCCCCGAAGAAATTAAAAACAATGGCAAAAATTTAATAAATTTCCGGTATAGAGAACCAGTCTCTCGATCTCTATTACAAGTAGGACTAGAACCAGGCGACATTAAGCTAAAAAATATAAATTTCATCCAATATAAAAGTTACAGTACATAAGTATTAAGTCGCAAAGGCATGACAGAGGAACAACGCAAACAATCAGTGCTTATCCAATGTTGGTCTTATTAAAAGCTACAATTAATTGATCCTCAATTCTATAGCATGTGTAGAACTACATACCACAGCACATTACAATAAAGTATGTCACAAAATTTAAAAAAATTATATAAAAGTGGTGGGAACCATCCAACAGCTTAAAGGATGAACAAATTAATGTAATTTTAATAAGAGATACTCATTTAACATCGAGGAGCTCCTTTAATGATAATTTTATGCAAAAAATAAGACATTTACACTTTAATAAATTCTCAAAACTGATGTAAGAAAAATCTGATACGAATAAATCGAAATATGATCGTGAAGTTTACTTTAAGTTTACGTTGGCCAGTACTATCACAATTTGCAAACATTTCACAACCATATATAAAAGATGGAGTTGGGTATGCGTATAGAAAAAGGTGTAAAATCATGATGCAACATGTTGAAGACTTTACCAACAACAAAATTAATATGATTTGACCATGATAGAGACGGACTGAACAAAACCAATGTTATCTCCTTTGATATGTATTCTAACATTATCAATTTTTCTTCTCTGCTTCGAAGGAAGAATACATTTAGATTTCGAAGGATTAATACAAAGTCCATTAGCATACGCCCAGATATTTACTTTGGCCAAGTCATTATTAATTTGCATCACACAGAGATTTATGTCGTCAATACTGCGGCAATGACATAGTTGTCATTATTATGTGACTTTTTACCAGCATTAATATGAATGATTTTAAGTTCAGGGGTTTTGCATTTCGTCAGCTCTCGAGGTATATCATATCGAGGATATGCAATATTTATTAATTCATGGCACAAACACTATTTATGCTGCTCACGAAAACTTTCTTCAGGCTTGGGGTCTATTCGGATTACTTCTTTTATTCCATTATCAAACGAAAAGAATCAGCACTGTAAATTTTCTGATTCATTTGTGCACCGTTTCCTGGAAGGAGGCGACTATAACGCCAATCATACTTACTGGGGTTCGCGCCTATTAACTGCTAAAGCTCTAAATTTACTTAAAGCTGTTTCCAAAGTGAGCGTTATGATGGCTTTTAGTGGGCAATCAACTTATAGTCCTACAGGGCGAATCGGGATACCTGATGTTATTGATTACGGTGTGGTAAAAATATTCCAACAAATCTATCTCTCAATAAAGGCTTTCCCGATTTATCTACTGATACAAAGCCCATGTTGGTGACAATTTAACAATTTTTTTAAATTTACTTACCTCCGTCGATGTGGTCTCCAATAAGTTGTTGTAAAAGTGATGAAGAAGTGTAAAAAATATCATAACACTCCCTACTGAGAATAAATTGTGTTATGTACCATCATCATCATCGCCAATTTCAATGACAACATCAAGCTACTCAAACAACACTTCGATAAGCTCGCAAACAATGGCAATTAAATAGAAACAAATTGAAATAATGCATAAAAAGGCTGAAAATCCTACTACAAATGCATTTAAAAAATGCGTCAGTGACTGCATACCTGGAAAACATTGATGCAACCCCGCTGTTGGAATATTTTTAAAGGATCGCTTCAGAGTTCCTCAAAAGACCTTTTACACATATGATGAGTCTTCTTTGTGCACACTGAATGGAAATCGGTAGAGAATTATGGTAATACCGAGATAGGAACTTTATTTTTTTCTATTTTTTTATTTATTTATTTGCCATTTGTTTTGACGGCTCTTACGAAACTCAGACAGATGATACTGAGACGTAGAACTTGCTTGTTAATCACTTTCGAACTACCTTTATGATTATTTGTGTGATGTAATAATTCTTTAATTCTTAATACATAAGTAAATTAATCGATGGATAGTATTTTTTGCTATACAAATTGATTTTGGAATTTTCGAAATACGATTTTCTTGCAAAGGACAATTAAACGCAGTTTGGTGTTGAATTTTTTTTAATTTTTGTGGTTTTTAAAGTACCAGAATATAGTTTGAATGCCACCCGTCATCTAGTTCTTTCGTAGCAATAAATGTCTCCAACTTACCTAATTTTTCAATGTCTGATTCCGTTCCCAAAATTAATTATAAAGCAGAGTTATTGTGGCAGTAATATAGAATTTGGTAAGATGCTATGCTTACAAAAATGTATCCGTGTTTATAACAAATTTTTAAGAAATGAAAGTTTTCACAAGTATAACCATCATGTGTTATTGATTATGAGAAGCTACTGGTCTAGATTTCTCCTACAAAGAGGAATAACAGCTTCTTCTTGGAGAAAATTTGATTCTATAGTAAAAAGCCGCAGCCGCTACCACTACCAACCTTTCCCTGCCTTGATACACCATACAAATTTAGGTCCAATTCAAGTTAGCAATCAACCTTGAACAATATCAAACAGGATCTGTGTATTAACATAAAGTCAAATTGAGAGAACATCAAATTTCCTCTCCTACTAATAACCAACCTTTTAATTTTTTTAAATATTGCTTTATGTCTATAAAAAAGTTGATCGCTTTCCATATCATCTAAATTATTTACCTGACTATTAAAACAATCAAAATGTGTTTTAAGAATATACATATAAGACTTTGAATTTTTAAAAAAAGGATTTTTTAACATAAAATATTTTTTGAGTGGAAACCTCCGTTGACATGTGTGCTATGAAATGGTAATCCCTGATGTACACGCACTTATCGAAGTGGATTAGTCAAATATTTAATTAGAATAAATATTTGAATTTCTTGTTTTTTATTGACGCCAATAATTCATTTCCAAATAATTCTATAAAAAATTATTAAAAATTTAAAAAAAAACCTCAAATTATTATTGTTTGTTGTTCTGACTTTTTTTATTTAAATATCCTTCCGAGTATTCTAAGTTCGTTGTTGTTGTGCTTTAAAGAAAAATAATATTTTCATTAAATATTTGTAAGAAATGCTTTAAATTCTTTATGAGAATTAATTAAGTTTAAGCATTTTATGAGTTATGCAAAGTTATTCAAGTTACATTTTTATTTTACTTTACTTTTATGAACAATTTTATATATTTTGGAATGTTTCCAACATCAACTGTTAATAACATTATTCAGTCGCTTTACATAATATTAATGAAAATAGTTTTCTTTTCATACAATAGGTGTTAAAAAATTATAGAAAAGAAATTTAGTAAGTATTACCAAAGAAAATAAAGTATAAAGAATGTGCATTTTAACATATTTTGGAATATTTTTCAAAAATATTTCATGACGCGGGGGAAAGATAGAAGGGAAGGTTACAGAAACCAAGAGCGTAACAATGCGTTGTTCTCATAATGCGTTGTTCTCATCGTGCGTTTTTGTTGTTTGACCACTTTTTTATTTATTTTTCTGGTGTTAAAAACAGACGTCGGCACCAATGACCCTCAGGGTAAGAACATCTTCGGCTTTTTACACATAGGACACGAACATCAAGAATGTTCG
The DNA here is from genome assembly GCA_958299815.1 of Sarcophaga carnaria. Lineage (NCBI taxonomy): Eukaryota > Metazoa > Arthropoda > Insecta > Diptera > Sarcophagidae > Sarcophaga > Sarcophaga carnaria. Next base: position 85,278,995 of record OY283152.1, on the reverse strand, counting down.
TTAAAAAGAGCGTAAAAATTTTGTCAGTTTTTAAAGAAGAAGGTTCATGTCGCTTTCTTCAGACTCCAATGATACACCCAAAGAAATATCACAGTAGTATTCACTAAATCAATGAGAAATGATTTCGATTTTTGGAAGAATACTTTCTTCTAGGTTAACACATGCCTATGGTTATGGATTAGTGAGTGAGAGAGAGAAAATAAGTTGAGAGAATTTATTTATTTACAGCCATATAAGTGTTAGTAATATACGCTATTTTTATTTTCATTTCATCAACATACATATGTAAAGCTGTCTATCTTTGGCTTAATAATTTTGGATAAATAAAAATAAAATAAAACATCGATTTTATTATTAAAAGAACATAAAGCTATCCATCTTTGGCTTAAACATTAGGCCATGTTTTTTAGATAAATAAAAATAAAAAGAATAAAAAACCATTTTTTATTAAAAGAAAAAAAACGAGCATTCCAAAGCATTTAAAAAAATATACTATGGGACAAAATAAAATACGCCCAGCTAATGACATAGAACATTTTTAACACAAAATATTCTTCGAGTGTTATTGTGAAATAAAATGATAAAGCATCCGCAGCACATGTATTCTTGTCGCAGTCTGATCGACAACTAAATCAAAAACACAAGGATACATACACATGTACATACGTACGATGAGAGCAACACATTGTTGCGCTCTTTGTTTGTGTTAATTTTCCTTCTGTCTTCCTCTCCCCTCACCAAGAAATGATTTTTAAAAATATTTGGTGAGAGCGGGTCGTGATATTGCGACCCGCCATAAGAAATTTTACTTCTACATGATGCGCATTCTTTATATCCATATTCTTTGGTATTACACACATATAAATTGTTCAATTTGCATATTTTGCTTTTGTGTTGCAGTGTTTCCAATACAGAGTACAGAAATTATTTTAAAAAAAACTCTTCCATGTGACTACTATTTATGGCAACCCAATACGTGTCGGGTTTTCCGTTGCCAAAGTGGTATTGCAGGTGATTACTTCAAGCTGGCAACTCAGGGGCCAAATTTTGCAACTATGAATTTGTTTTCATTGATTTTTAGAATCTAGAATCTACTTGTAGTTTTACATCTTTATTAACGTCATAAAATTTTAAAACAGGTGGGTTAGTTTTCAAATGATTTTTGTTCATCTGTGTCCCAATAAAATAATTTTTTTTGCTTTAACAGTCCTCGTAATGACACTGGTAGATCCTGAGAACGCATCACATTTCCCTCTTTGGATAGCTCCTGTTGTAACTCAATTACTTCTTAATTGGGAATGGCGACGCATTAAAAAAAGATTTTTGCGACTTCGGAAATTTCAAAATTCTCAGTTTGCACTCGACTAATAATCAAATATTTGAATAAAATATTTATTGTTTACATCTATCAAAATGGGTCAGTAGTGTTCCACGATTTGATGATTGACTAATATTTCAATAATTTTATAGTAGTTAGGTTTTTTTGGTGGAAGGCAGTCGTCTCAATGGGTTCTATAAAGTCCCGTCGCAACACCAAAAATACCTATACCTATACCTCTCGGGCATCCGGAGAGTTTTATGAAAATTTCCTTCTCCTTAAGTTCCCGAACGCCGCGAAATGATAGACAATACGTTCTGTGGTCTCTTCTTCTTCTCGTCTTTACAGCTTCTCAGTCTACCGGCATTAGCACTTAGAAGCCAGTTTCCCTTTATGACCGTCATGACGTGCATACTTGGATGATATAGTCCTTTGTTCAGTGCAGTTATCGTATAATGGATCTGTATATTCGTAGCAAATATATCTAAGAGTTTTGCATAATCACAGTTTCTATACTTTTCGCGTTAGCATCGCCAACATGTCTGGTGGTAGCCAGTTAAGGGTAGTAAACAGTACTTTAGCTGATGTAGATCTTAGAGGACCTAATATCTCCATAAACGCAGAGAAGAAAGGATCTCTAATACTTTTAAGAAACTTCAGAGAGCATAGTAGTCAGTAATCACATATACAACTGAGTAGAACAAATTAGAGCCGGTCTAACTACAAAACAAACAACTTAGAATTTGTAGCATCAAAGTTAAATCCATTTAACATGCGTATCTTCTAACAAAAAAAGTTGGATTTGCATACTTCCAAGTACAATTATTTTACAGGATGTTTTAAATTAATTGCAAAAATATTAGAGAGCCAATAAAGACTATGATTGGCAAATCAATTTGAATAATACATTGAGTAAATTTTTTTTGCTTAATATGATGTATTCTAAACATTATTTAAATTAAATTCTTGTAGTTTAAGATTGAATTTAAATTAAAAAAAAAACATTATTTTCATTACAATAACATCTACAAAATTCAAAGGATGTAAAAGAATCCTGTTGTACGTAATCATGAAACAAATGGAAATGCTGTTTTTGAAAAAAAGTTTTTCTGTTGTTATGTGTTTGGTTTTAACGTCTCTTATGTGTTTTTACATGCAAGTTGTTTATTTTTCTAATTCACAAATACGTATAAATATGTATGTATGTATACATTAATTTACATGTTGATGTGTATATGATGTATGCTGGAAAGGAGTTATACTTTTGCTAAACTCCTTTACAGAATCACTTGCAAATGTGAAATTTTGAATAAAACTTCAGCAATGAATCCATTTCCTTTGGGACCTTTCTCCATTACAACATCATTTAGTCGAATAGTAAAGAAAAACTTCCCATAAGAATATTAACAGAGATATTTACCATTGGATGTTTGAAGCAAAACAACCGACTATGCTTCTATTGGCATTGATAAGATGAGTTTGTTAAAGGTTTGCTAAAAGAAATAAGGTGAGAATTGTATTTAAATAAAAATATAATTTACATATTGGCAACCGACAGATAGCTTTTGCAATTGAATTTCCATTAAAAAAGAAATCTAAGAATCGAATAAAAGGCAGAAACAAAAGATTGTGAAATTTACTTTCTTTACCTGTATGTAAAGGTATGATCCGAATTGTAAAAATTTAATCAAATTTAACAGGTGTGCACTACGATATAACATAACAACTAGAAATGAGGACTTAAAAAATTTAATTTGTACTCCCAGTAGACAGAGGGATATCATTTCAAATTCTGGAATAATTCGTTTCGTCAAAGTCTAATTCAATTTTACAGGCTTAAAACGACCTAAACAAATTCAAAATTCAAACATTATATGAAAAATAATAACGAAAATTGAGGGCAAAAGTAATTAAATTTGTTCCACATGTTGTTCATTTCTTTTTAAATGTTATAGAAAACAAAAGAAATTTTGTAAAAGTCAGTGAAATATTTTTTTGAGCAATAAATGAAAACCTTCCATATTTGTCTTTATATTATTTCATGAAAATATTGCTCTGCGAAAATATTGTAGACGTCCCATCTGGTTATTACAATCCTTTAATCAGGATTACGACTTAGCTTCTCACACCACTCATGTTGTGTGTGTTAATTGGGACCTGTTTAATGTCCGAACGACATAATTGCGAAACATTAGATGGAATTTTTCTTTTACTCACAGAGCTGAGATGAAGTCGCCGAAAGAGAAAGAAATATTTTTTAACATTTCGTTTTGTTCGAGATGTTTGAACCAGGAGTTGAACTACGAGCTCTCGTCTAGACTGCATCCAGTATACTATACCCAACAATTGGGCCGGTATCTCACCAGCGGCAACTATAATGTTCCTTCCAAGGCACAAAAAAGTATTGCAATACACCAAGAAGTGAGATTAATTCCACACCAAACTCAGCTCTTATGGAGTTCATAGTATCATGTACCACGGTGTTCTTGAAACCTCGAGTCTATCGAGTTCAATTCCCCATTTAGGGCAAATAAAAGTCAGTAATCATCGTAAAGCGGTTTGCTTCATTGACTGCAACATTGCGATTAATATTGTTTTTTAAGAAGAATTACCATATTTTTCATAGTCCAGTGGCTTCTGGCTGATCTGCGTAGATAAAAATAATTTGTCGAAATACATTCGTAACACAACACGATTTTTGACACAAAATTCAAAGAATTGCAAGCATTTTTCTTTTGTGCCTTTAAAGAGAAAAAAATAAATTCTCGAATGTTTTTTTATACTCAAGAATTTACACTGAATAACCAAAAAAAGAAAATTAATCTGCTACATATCTATGGTATATAAGATATGCACACCTGATTGACGTAATGACCCAAATCTGAAGTTAGAAACACAAAATTTGATCCGTAAGTCGCTGTCTGTGATAGCAATACTATTGCTGATACCAAATGATTGTACATTGGCAGACTAAGCGATTAAAGAGACCCGAAATACCACCTCAGAAATAAGCTAACAGATGTGGGAACATTTTTGGATATTTCAACTTGCAAAAGCCGACAGAGACTAAAACAGAAATTGAATGCCTCTGTAATCGTTTAATATCTTCTAAACGAATTGATGTCTGAAATGGTATTGTTATTATTTTCATAAATTTTGATTTTTTTAGTATGTAAAGACCGAGGCACTGTGTCTGAGCACAAAACTAGTGTCTATTTCCCTAATTAAGGCACAGAAAATCATCCAAAAGGGCCTCCACCATCAGTCTTTCCGACAAATATAGCGATTAGAAGGTAAATCTGTCGATGAGTTCACGGAGGAGGAGAAAAACTTACTCCAGTGGTGTAAAATTATTACTGGTACCTCTTCCACAAAGAGTACAAATTGTTTATGCAATTGAAAAACCGATTAATTACACTATGTGTAGAACATAACATCGTTCAAATATCCTCCACGTCTTTTCTGAGTGGAGCTCATGCGTAATGTTCAATTTTCTATGATGCTGGATACTAAATTTGAAGATGGCATAATTATGTTGCTTCTGAAGACCGAAATGGCTTACGGCCTATTCGCATACATCTGCAACTTAGGAAACCCCCACAAAATTGTCAAATCGCTTGATCTCGGTACCCACTTCACATTACCTTCATGTGAGATGACCATGCTCTAAAATCGGTTGCTTAGAATATCCAATACAGCATCACCTATGTGGTACATAGAGCTATACTGTTTAAAACAAATATCATTGGTGTCCATATTATCTAATTCAGGGCAAAAGAAGTTGGTAATCATTGACCTATAGTAGTCCCGTTGACAGTGATATTTCTCAAAGAATATGACTCCGGCAGGCAATTTTTTGCATTTGAATTTGACGCTGCTTAATTTCATTTGAGTTAGTATCATCTCAAACTTTAAATTTTGTTTGTTCACACTCTCTTACATCTAGAAATGAGCCTCATCGCCAAAGATGATGTTTCGTTAAAAATTAGAGTCAGCTGGATAATGCTCCTGATCCCGCTCAGCGAACACAGGCCGTCTAAGTCCAAATTCTTGTGAGCGAGGCAAAATCGACTGCATCGGATTCTATTGCACACTTCCATAGATGGCGTCGATGTTTACAACGGATCTTACAATTCGTCGAGGTACGGTTGATCGTTTACTGAATCACTGGCCTCGAATTTATTCACCATATTGCGAATAGTAGGCAAGACGACTATGACGGTCGTAAAATGTGCCCATTTTACAAAGCAATTGTATTATTTGCTCGTGTTGTTGAATCATTCTCCATAATAATATTGAAAAACAGACAATGAATAAGTGCCAATTAATTTGACAGATGTGACTTCAACAGTCTAACTTCCATCCACGATGAACAAATAGAAGAATAGTTTTATTTTTATTTAGTTTTGTATTTGATCTGCTTTTTTAAAATGACAGTTCTTACTTTCATATATGTTTTTAGCGCTGGACAGGTGGAACGTTTTCATAGTTTAACACATATTTTATGGACAAAAAAATTTTAAATTTTACTTTTAAAATCCCACAAATAGTATATGAAATATTAGCAAAATTCATAAACTTAGCTTATGTTGTTTTAAAAATAAATAATTAATTGTAAACAAATTTACACCTATGAGAGTCACTTAAAATAAAATGGAGTCTACAAAATTGATTTCACTGATGCGCAGTTATGGCATTAAGTTTTTTCTCGCGAAACCTTTTTTAAACTAAGTTCAGAGGAATGTACGAACTTGTTACCGCAGGTTATATTTTCTTGACGCTTAGTATACAAAACCTATGTATCTCAAAATATGTTTATATTTCTTATTATCAGCATATTTAAACGAACATTGAAAGAAACATGTGAAATGAAAGATTAAAAAATTACCAGGAGCAAACATTATATACCATGGTTTCTTCTATAGATTCTCCGATGGTATCTTATCACAACTGCTGACGACATTAACACTTTATGTTTACTGGTGCCAGCACAAATACTATTAAGTATGTGCATCTATGTATGTGTATGCGTACTTATATGTTTTATTTAAAAAAATTTTATGACAGCCATGGTGGCACTTCCTAAATTTTTACTTATCAAAGTCATTCAAATTTAAAAGTAGACCATAATATTTCATTTCACCAACAAAAATTCACCATATCACAAATAGAAAACGAAATTCAACATTTCGTTACTTACATGCGCCTTTAGCTCTCCAAGCCATGAGTGGCAAAAGCTTTAAAATTCTGTGACTGTATTGAAATGAAATTGATTTTTGTGTTCTCAGTCACAGGCATTTCACCATTACGGACGGTTTAAAATACGCTTCCTTCACAAAAAGTTACAAATAAAAGGAGTATTTACGAAATAAAAAATTTTGTGAACTTTTTTTCGGTCATTCTCCTTCACGTCTCACGCTCTCTAAGCATTTTAGTCCATGGGTAGAAAAACAGTTTGACAAAATCGCATAAAAACTATGAAATTCTAAAATTTCCAATATAGATGGTAGTAAAATTGATTGGATTGAGCAACGAATTGGTGGTATGCCTACCGTATAAATTTAAATCACGGAAGTGTGGGAGATTTAAATATTCCGTAAAATAAACAAATTGAATGACTCCTAAAATTTTTCAAAAAGGGAATGAAGTTCTGATTTAACTCAATTAGACACAGATGTGTGAGAAATCAAAATGATTCGTCAATAAATTTGTGCATAATAAATTTTTTATACGAATTTTGAATTTGCATTCAAAAATGTTAGAGAATGAAATGCATTTTAAGTGTATTCGTTGTAAATTGGGAAAAAAATAAATAAGTAACGAAACGAAATACATAGCAATAAACAAAAAACATTTCATTTCTCTGCAAGTAAATTAAACGCCAAGGTTCTATTATGTTACTGTCGTAATGTGTCATTGCGCAAATGAGCGGCATTCTCATTTTTATCAATGAATTGTGTGTTCCTGACATAATTCGGTCATTTTTCGTTAACGTTTATGTATATGTATGTATAACCATATGCATATAACTGCAGCCGCCAGTGGGCGACAAGCATGAATTACAGAGCCGGCGTACATGTTAAAAAAAAACAAAACGACTGAATGAAAACATTCGTATTTCCTTAACATTCTTGCATTCGTTGCTTTAGCAATGCATACATTCAAAATCGATTTCTATTGATATTTCTATATTCACAATTGTATAATCATATATTGAGATACATATGTACCTGTGATACAATTTGACTACATTTTTCTTCGAGTCTTTGGGTTGTTTCTTTCAAAAATCTTCTTCTGCTAAGCCATAGCATTTTTTGCAGTCAGGTCCCTTAATATCTACCGGAGAGACCTCTTGGAGGAAGGAAAATTATAATCCCATGTTATCGTAATCTGGTATCAGATATTCTAGACTTACCTTCAACTATAATGACGTTACCTAGAGAGCAGCATTCACTAATGAAATGAGGGAAAATTTAAATTAATTTTCTTATAACTAACGGTGATGTCCAATTCTAATAGCAAAAAATTAAGACGCAGGTAGCAAATCTTGTTGATGTAACAATATGATAAATAAAATTTACAGCAACAATCAGTCCTTTTCAGGGCCACCAAATAAACTTACCGCACCAATCGGTCCTTTTCAGGACCATGAAATAAATTTGTAGAGAGATTTTGTATGTTCAACAGTATTTTAATAATATTTTAATTTTTAATGTAAAAGAAACATAAAATTATTGTAATTCATTAAACCAACAGAACAAAAACAAACCAATAAACAAAACAAATCCATAAAAATTATTTACAAATTAATAAATGCTCTACTTCTACAGAAATCAAAACAAATAAAAAATTTTTATATTAATTTCTGCAACCTAGGATTTGGTTTTTTATACCCTAATTTGAATCTCGAACATGAGTTCTACCCCTAATGGTAGGCCAAATGATTTACCAAAGGCTGTAAACGTGTTTTCTCTTTATAAAAACCTCAAGCGACGTATTGAATTTTTCAATGTTGTTTTTATTTCCTTTTGCACAACTTTGGTTTCATTTTCCGGCTTAATGACTTGATTTTAAATTTCTTACATTTGTCTTATTGAAAAATTTAAAAACTAATAATATTCATAGCAGAATAAATGTGTCAGACTATTTGGACGTATTCGCCTCACATGAATATCGTTATCTTTGAACCGTAGAAACCATCTTCTGTTTCTCTTTTAAAAGAAAATGAAAACTTAATGCTTTCCTCAAATCATCATTTCCTGAAAATGTTTGACAGATGTCGTCGCGAGCAGGAAAAAAAGTTTCTGCTCGTTTACAATAAATGTTCCCACTACCGGTACACCTGGTATATATTTTTATTGTAAATAAAATCGTATAACATTGAATTTACTGAACTTTTCTCTCAGTACAATTATTGTACATTCATTCATATGTGTTAATTTTATACATGAATGGCGGAAGTTTAAAGTCGACTCCGAACTACAAATTTTTAAGAAACTTTTCCATGGCAGGTTTTATTTACTCTGAGTTTTTGCCAGAAATCTGCTGAGAGGAAATCGCCGAAGAAATGTTCTTGTTTTCATATTTCGTTTTTGATGCCTGACCTAGGATACGAACCCGGGCTTTACGTCTAATAAGTCAACACACAACCTATTAGACTACGGCGAATTCAGCGACTGAAGTACATAAGTATGTATATAAATTTGCTTTAAATAAAGGTAAAAAATGAGTAAGAATAACTTTCCAAATTATTTTAACGAATACTAACAAATTAAATTATTCCAAAATATACAGGCACATAATTAAAATATATTTATATATGACATCTCATTTACTCCTGATTTCTTCTTTATTTTTCTAGTCAATTTTCTTACACAATAAATCATTATTTAGTTATTACTTTTGGATTACATTTGATTCCTTTTGATTATAAGACTAATGGCCAGTAATCCTGATTATTTTTTGATTATTTTATAATCGTAATTTTTTATTAGCTATTTTAACCGAAAATAATCGTAATTGTAATCATTATTTCACATTCAAAAAAAAGTAATCAAATTACTTATCATTACTATTACTAATCATTACTTAACAGGTATGGAAAAAACCCAAATAAGAGATGAATATGAATCACTTGCTTCCTACTGTCACAAATTCTGAAGGGCACTTTATGGTATCGGGTATTTGTTCAACTGATGGTGTTGGTCAAATACCTTTTGTTGAAAGAAATATGAACAAACTGTAGTATTCAAAAATGTTAAAAGAATACCGGACATAAAATACCAAAATGCCAGACATAAAACATACATTTGATTTGTACTAGAGTAATGACACCATGCATACGGTTAAAGTTCTTAAGATATTGCTGTTGTACAATTGTTATCGAGTTATTAAAACTCAACCTCAATTAGAAGATTTGATGACCATCGAAAAATTGTGGCAAAAACTTTATATTAAAATAAGAAAACATTCAAACGAAACACAACTGAAAAAGGCCCCTTTTGAACGACCGGAATAAATTAAACCTCTAATATGCTAAAAAGCTTGATAAAGAAGGCTATTCAACTAAATATGGAAAATGTTTTCATTTTTCTCTGTGATTTATTTCACGTAGACAAGTTTAAATGGATCATCTTCATTATGGCTTGAGTTTATCACTATTTTTATAAAAATAGTAGCTTTTTCCAAATACTGAATTGCATTTACATTTTTTTGGTTACTTATCGTCTAAATAACTGACTGGGCTCTAAATTTTTATATTTGGTACAGCGTTCTTAGGTTTTTTTTGTACATTTAAGTCCTTAATGGCACAAATTTCACTGTGATTCACTATAAATACAAAAATGGAGGAATTTTATTTTATGTCTTCTTCCTTACTCCTTTTCTAAATTCTGTTATTAAAACATAAAATAAAATCCTATATTAATTTATAAAGACTGACATGACAACAGCAATCGTCATACCTTTTTTCTCAACACTGTGGTTGCAGTTTGGACGAACGTATTTCGTCAATTTATCAAATGAAACAATGAAACAATTTATTAAATGAAATGTATCCAGTCACTTTGACAATAAAAACAGTATGTTCATTTGTAGTACAGCAGTTTGTCCATTCCATTCTCCATCACATATTTATTCACTTTTTTGCTACCATTTATTTCAGATGAATCCTTTTGTTTTGATTTCGTTTAATGTCTTCTTCATATTGTTTGTGTCTCCTGCTTAATTCTATTTTTTTTTTCTTATTTTACTTTTCCACTTTAATTTTTTATTTCAAAAGGTTTCCCCATAGATATGTTAAATTTGTTAGACCAATTTCGTTTTCTCTCTTTTTATTGTTTATAGACAGCAAGTTTGTCTGAAATAAATTTACATTTGAAATTTAAATTTAAACTATAATAATATAAAATATTAAAGCTATAATTAAACTTTTAACCTGTATTTAATATACCACAGTAAATATATACGACGGTTTTAAACCATTTTATGTATGTCTGCTCTCAGCCACCAAAGTTATATTGCCGATCTAGTATGTCTGCTCTCAATCGATAAGCTACCGAAATTCATTGAAATCGAATGATATTTGTGCTTAACTTAGATTTGGCGATTTCGCTTTTTAAAATATTTCAAAATAATACTCTAATAAAATGGCAAAAAGAAATTTACTGAAAGAAGAGTTCCGTGAACTTGAAAGTAGCGATGACTAATGTTATTTTGACACCCATATATAAAATTAATACCGTAAAATTAATAAAAGAAAGTTCTTCAAACAGGGTGATAAGATATTATAGTGTATAGTGTGAGGCTCGTGTGCTCGATTCCCTTTTAGTATCATTTAGCACCAAATTTTAATGAAATAATATATTTTTAAAATATTTGCTTTTAAAATAGAATAGGAATTCAATTTATCTTTATAACTGAATTAAATTTTTAGACAACAATTGTAATACATCTGACGAATCGTCTGCGCAACTGTTTGTCATTCTTGCAATAAATACACTCTCTTGTATAGTTTAGTCCATCGTTTCCATTGCCACCGATAATACCCACATACATACTCCGAGTTTAGTTCCCTTTATTGACGATGTCTTTGTGCAATGATTCCTATTGTTTTGGCTTCCTCTTGTGGCTGCTATTTTGTAGTGTGGACTTTGTACTGACACTTATTTATCAACTGCGTTGATTTTATTTTTAAATTCATCTTTTATTTTTATGTTCGTACTTTGTTTTAAATTTCTTTCATTTGGATAGGTAAACATTCGTATTCATGGTTGTTGACAAAATCAATTTTCCAATCGATGTTACTTGTATCCCTGTCGACTTTCTTCGTTGGAATGATGTACATGATAATGTGCACGAGTTATTTCTTTTCGACTTCAGCTGGCATATGGTATAAACAACAAATCTTGATTATTTATTTTAATTAAGACCCTTTAATTTCTGTTCAAGTATTCTTATGTAAATTTTGAAATGTTACTTGTGTGAGTTCTACAAAAAAATTCAAGTGAATCTGTAGCAATTGCATCTGTTAAAGGATTTCTGTAATTCAAAATTATTTTTTATACCAATAAAAAAATAACATCGGATTTCTTTAGGATTACAATGTAACGTATATTTTGTAATGAATAAGTTATATATTTTTATCGATAAACCAAAAAAGTAAGAAATAAATACCAATAAAGGACAACATTTCAGTGACGTCTGTTATGATGATGATATTATTCTTATGCGGCAATGAAGACACTCAATCAGTTCCTAAATTTATACGCGGAGCTTTACAGCTTTGTACAGTACAGGTCTTCTGTACTAGTGCGAGCACTACGGATTCGACGAAGCCTATTTTCTAAACTGCATACATCGCTGACTTAACTTTTGGATCGCGAATTCCGTTGTTTTGCCTAAATAGGTCAACCGTATCAACCTCTCTATTTCCACAACGAAATACAGAATATATTCACAAGATTCCTGCTTAGGAATAACTGCATTCGATGTTAATCCCTTTTCTGTCCTACATCATATTTCCGTTAAAACGCCGTTATCTCATTGTAATTATTATGCAGTGCTGGGGCACCGCTTCTAGAAGTGCATCCTCTCAAATGAGTTTTAGAAACTTTTACTTCCAGTCCGTTAAATGTTGCACAACGAACAATTTCTGACCATAAAAAGCTCTGAAAAAAATTCAAGTCTGACAGACAGGTGGAAAACCGAAAAATCACTTGTGAAATTCTTGTTTAAAGACACGATGTAAAAACTGTGTTGAATCGAATTGTTACTGGCGATGAAAAATTGAATAATTTTCAGAATCCTAAATAAAAAAAAGGCTGGGTTAATTCGGGACAACCATGAACTTCGGCTGAAAAACCAGATCGATTCGCAGGAAAAATATCAGAAAGGTGTGGTATACGAGCTCCTAAAACCTGGTTAAGTTAATACTGATCACTACCGACAACAAAATATCAATTTGAACCAGGCATGATGCCTGATATGACTCATAAATTTGCAACATGACAATGCATCTGCACAGAATGCAAAACTAGATCAAAACATATTCAAAGCATTATGCCCTCCGACTACCATTTGTTTTAATCGGTGTGCTGGAGCAGCACTTTGATTCCTACGAGGATTTCGAAAATTGGGTGTCTAACTGGTTTACTTCAAAAGACGAACAGTTTTATTAGTGAGGAACCCAAAAATTGCTTGAAATATGGAAAAATCTATTGCCAGCAATAGCCAATTTTTGCTATAAAGTACCGTTTTGTTTAAATATGCTACTGTAGTTGGTGCTTTAAGTTAAAGTGTTATTGGCTAAAGCAGGCGTGGCCAGACTTTTCTTGATGAATATCGACTAAAAATAAATGTAATTTTTTAGAAAATTTTATTTAATCATTAATATTACAGCCACTTAAAATAAATTTGCAATTTTAATTTAAATGTAGATGCGTGACATTGCATGTTGTCAGCAAGCTGATCGAACGATGGCACGTTATTGGTAAGTGCTAAGTGCAGACACATTTTTAAATGTTCAATTGGTAGAATGCTGCCGTATTTTGATTTTATTATTTTCATATGAGAAAATGCTGATTCGCATAAGTAGGTAGATCTAATGTACGCGGTCAACTGCAGAGCAATGTCTCTTAAACATGGATATTTTTCTTCTTGTAGCAACGACCAGTAATTCTTTTCAGACGCTCTTGATTTTATAAAAATATCTGAATTGAAAGCTATAATTTCATCCCATATTTTTGAAGAGTCAGTGGCAAAAAAATCAGCTATTTTAACAGACATTTCTTCAAAATTCTTATTTCTGAAAGGGAATGACATAAATAGCAGAATTGGCTCTATTTTTTTAATATCTTGAAAACGATTTTCAAACTCACTCTCAATTTTTCTAATCTCTGCAATATAGTCATCAAATGTTGTATTAAATTTGAACTTTTCTGATACTGAGTGTTTTTAAATCTTTTGCTGCCAACTGCGATTTCAAAAGCTTAAATTTTAATTTGAAGCTATTAATGGAGCTTACTAATTCAGTAATAGTTCTCTTTTTTTCCTTGAAGTTCCAGATTGAGTATATTCAGGTGATTTGTAAAATCTGTTAAAAAAGCCAAATCATGGAGCCATTTTTCGTTCGACAATTGGTCATATCTTTCTCCTCTTGAATCCATAAATTGTATAACTTCTGGCAGTAGTTCTGTGCAACAACAGATCATAATATTCTGACTCATTTTCTTCTAACTGAATTTTAAAAAGTCGTCGCTATAAACTTCTTGAACGTACTGAATTAACTATTTTAAAAGCAATATCCATAACCCCGTTTAAGTTCAACATTTTTGCCACAACGCATGCTGATGTATAACACAATGAAACGATACAAAATCTGGAATATCATCATTTTTTCGACAAAGAGCCACAAAACCGTTTAATCGGCCCACCGTGGCGGTAGCACCGTCTGTTGCTACGCATACAAGTTTGTACAACGCTAGTGGAAACTTTTCCACAAATTTTATAAACTCGTAATAAATGTCTTCACCACGGGTATTGCCTTATAGTGGAAGAATTGTTAAAAGATTTTCCTTTGAAGTCATGTCAGTGAAACTCATTCTTATATACATAAATGCATAATTGGGCAATATCAATTACGTCGGTTGAATCGTTAAACTGAAGTGAAAAGTATTTGCATTCGGCGATGTCTTGTTTCAGTTTTTGATTCAAATCAATTGCCATAGCTTCAACTCTTCTTGTGACTGATTGGCGCGAAAGTTGCACATCTTATTAGCTGACATAATTTGCCACTTGTTATTAAAATTTGCAAATAAAACTTCTCCACCTTCTATAAAAGCTTTTTTCACTAATTCAACGTCACTAAACGGCATTTTATGTTGAGCTAAAAGAAAACTTATTCGAAAGGAAGCTTCCGTTGCGGCTGTGGGCCCTATGTGTGGCTTGGTAAACATAGATTGTTGGGCTTCAAGTTGATTTTTCAGCATATTCAACTGAATTCTACGCTTCTCCGATTTTGGCGGAAAATCAGCTTCATAATTCTTATGATTGGATTTATAATGTCGCTCTAGATTTGGTTTTTTTGGCATCGATGTTATGGACTTGCATATCAGACAGTTGTGAACGTTAAAAAAATATTATTCAATACTAAAAATTATTTAGCTTTTTTTTTCTTTAGATTTCTTTAATGAACGATTTTATAAAAGCATCGAAAGATCAACCGAAAAACATCGAAAGATCGACAGTCGATCGCGATCGACCGTTTGGGCACGGCTGGTCTAAAGCTTTAAAATTTACTGGAGGATTTGTTAATCACGGTTTTTTGTATTTTAGACTGTGGAACTACTTGTATATTCGTATCACTGTTTTCATTTTCAGCTTCATTACCCACTATGTTGATCGATACAAATTATTTATTTTAGCTTTAATAGTTCTTTTATTAAACCGCAAAACAATTTCTATTCGCAGTATTTTTGAAATAATTTTTCAATTTTGTTTTTTTTTCAGGTTAAACAATTTCTTCTTTTTTTGCACTTTCACTTCACTTGATTTTTTAATTAAAACACCCTAGTTATTTAAAAAATAATTTCAATTAATAGAAAAAATTTAATAAAGATATACAAAATTTAACGTCAATATTGTGGGTAAAATATAAAAAAAGTATTTTAAAATAAAATTAACCCTTTCAGACATCAAATGGAAATAGTTGTGAAAAAGATTTATATTTATAATTTTACTGCGATTTAATTGGAGGCCATTACTTCGAATAGGAGAATTTAAGTGTCCAATATATTGCACAGAATGTCTGAAAAAGTTATAAAAAATTCGTTGAATTTAATACTTTTAACGTCGGCAGGCATGATGCTTTTGATGCTTGAAATTCCGACTGTTTTCACTATTATATTATGGTTGGTCCTTTTTAAGGCTTCAAACAAAGCACCCACATATTCTAATGAATGTTTACAGTTATCTAAAAAATATTACCATTGTTTGGTCTTTTGTGAGATAAGTTCATAATAAAATTTATATAAATAATATTTGTATAGAAACATTTTATCAGAGACCAGTTTTACGATTAAATGTGAAAAGATGGAATAATTTTATCGTGCACTATAATAATGTAATAACGTTTTAAATGTTTATTTATATTTACATTACTTGGTATTCACACATACACGACTACGACTAAAATGCGGACATTGAAATGAACATTTTAAATGCTAAAAACAATTATTTGCATTTTTACACAGCTGGGTGCCCAAAAGTCTATTGTTTCCTCACATCGCAATTCTCTTGTGACAATTGGTTCTCTGCATTGCTCGAGCGTAGAACCCATCATAAAACCAATGGTTCGTTTCGCTTTAACTTGGTACATACTCGTACAGAATTTAAAATGCTTTAAGGTAACATGCCTGCATTCAGATGATTTAAAGTTAAATTTCATATCTGAATTAAAATTTTTGTTAATTCTTTTAGATATACGAAATTCGTAATTGTCACTATTTTAGGTAAAATAAAAATAAATGAAATTTGAAATGTATTGCAAAGATGGTTTTTGTGTGTATTAGATATTGTCCACGAAAAACGAATGTTGACTTTGGTTTCAGAGATGCGAGAAATTAATAATTCCTACATATTCTAATTGAATCAAGTCGAGTTTTTAAAGATTTCGAGAGAAAACTTTTAAAACATTAAATATATTAATATATCATATATTTATGCATTTGTATATTTAGTTAAGTTGAGGTATCCTAATTCAAACTTTTCAAGCCGACTCTTTTAATAACTCTCCCTTACGATTAAAATCCAAAGAAACATGCGGGTGCAGACCTTTTTATTTTAATGCAACTGGGTGCGGGTGTTATCAGAACGTAATACTAAAGTATATTAATTTTAATGAATGTACTAAAAGCAGGTATTTTATTTTAAGTGCAGTAAAATTTATTTGTAAAATAATGACAAAACCAATTAAAAATATCATGTAACAATGAAATTAAAAAAAACATTCCTTACCAATATTGAAAGTATTGGAATACATACATTGAATTGCGCACAAAAAATTTTTGCGGACGTCACATGCCTTCTACACTTAAGTGGTTAAACGACTTTGGACATATGTATAACACCATACCAAAATACATTTTTAAAGAAATGTATTGCGGAGCTGTATTTAAGGCATGTGGACCATGGTTAGTTAGAAAGTCTAATGGAATATTAACACGTTAATTGCCATGTCAGTCATATGTGTCCATAGCCATGTTTATATTATTAACTAATTTTTATTTTTGCTTTTGTTTAGAATTTAATTATTTTTTCATTGTGGCTTTTTATCAGTTTGGTATTAAAGCAGCTTTTCTCTTATCAGTTTTTGTTTCATTTATAGACATGATGAATGGCTTCGTATTTTAAATGTGAATTCATCAGTGAAGCGCTTGTACGCGAGTAGTCTCCATTTTACACCGGAGTACATTTTTGGAAATCGTGTTTCCTAATTTGCTGTTCCGAAATGTAATCAACTGAATGAATTGTCTAGAGAGAACACAATTCCAAGCTTTAACAGCTTAACAAGACACGATTTTTAAGGACGTAACCGTGGACTGTAAAATATCCTGTAGTTTTAAAGAACCCCCTCCCATTCTTATATAAAGAAGTAGAAAAATACAAAACAAAGGTTGAAACTATCTGCTTGCTAAAATCTAAAGTTTGTTTCAACATGATTTTAAGGTCGTCAACACAACATTTCATATGCATTAACAAAAGAATATCCAATTGCATATGAGCGGCGACCACTTGACTCAATGTCGCTGACCGTCGCACTATGTGGCATTTACCCTGAAAAGCTGGCCAAAAAGGCGAAAATGAATTTGAAGAAATTTAAGAAACTGAGTATGCAATTCGATAGAAAAAAAAAAATTCTGCATTATATAGTAAATTTTCACGACTTTAAGTTGAGATTTGTAGATTTGAGACGATGTCAAAGTCAGGAAAGTGAAGAAAATTAAATGCGTTTTTGGTGTTTTTTTGAAATTTTAATAAGTTTACATGATATTTTTTTGTGGCTAAACGAATAGAGATTTTATATTGATTTTTTATTTGAAAGGTATGAGCAACTGCTACTTTCAGTTTTTTTTTATATATATCTCATATATTAATGTTAAAATTATTCGTTCAAAATTTAAAAATTATAAAAATTTCACATTCATTTCACAAAGTAGTTTTTAGTAGTTTAATGTTATATACCACAAGAAAATATGAACTCTCTGCATTCAGGAACAAAAAAGAAAAAATTGCGCAAATTTGCGCAACTTAAAAACTTAATTACATATGTATATCGATAATTATAACAATATGAGATGTATGTTTGATTTTCTTAATGGACCGTATGTGGTACCTAGGGGTACTTATGATCCGATCATAATAAAACGTGATCATAAATGATTCACATTCATATTAAACATGTTCATGTCCAGTTTTGCCAGTAATTTTTTTAAAAACATTTTATTTCTGGGAAAAAAACTTTTTTTTTACAAAAAAAACTTGTTCTCTACAAAAGTATCAACATTTTTAAAGGAAACACCGGAGAACGGTGGCTTCTATTGGTGTTTCTTTGCTACTTATGCCCGGGACGAATAAAATTTATATTTTATATAAAAATGTAAATATTTCATGTTATTGTTGAATTTATTGAAATTTTGAATTTTTCGAAAAAACTTGTTTTGTTAGAAAACAATTTTAATGAAAACTTCTTCGCATCTCAAAAAACTTGAAAAAAAGGGGAAACTTGGCAAATGGCAACGCTGTTCATGTCGAATTTCATCGAATTAATACAATTTTTAAGCCAATTATAATTGCTAAACATATTTTCTTAAGGGGCCCTATTTTGGACCAAGGGGCAATTATCGACCGACCATAACAATATTTGGTAATATGATTTAGATTTACAAAATACACGTTCATACCGAATTTCATCGCGATACCGATGTTTTTAAGCCATTTATAAGCGCAAACGTGAATTTCTAAAGGGGACTTTATATGGGGACCAGGGTCAAATGTGATCCGGTTTTCACCAAACTTTACACCATGATTTCTGGGTACACAGACCTGATCCGTGCTAAATTGTATCATGATTGTGGCATAATTACCATAATTATGTGTAAATAAGTGCAATTTCGAGGGGAATTTGTATGGGGGCTAGGCGAAATCACGGACCGATTTGAACCAAAATCAGTTGGGTTCATCCTTGGAGCTAATTATCACTAACACTATCAACAAATTCCAGCCATTAACTCATAAAACACTTCTATTAATTTTGGCCAGATTTTCAGGCAAAATGCATCATGG
This sequence comes from Sarcophaga carnaria, assembly GCA_958299815.1. NCBI lineage: Eukaryota > Metazoa > Arthropoda > Insecta > Diptera > Sarcophagidae > Sarcophaga > Sarcophaga carnaria. The sequence continues at coordinate 85,259,836 of OY283152.1, read as the reverse complement.
TGCGTCGCTGCAGCGTATAACGCCACATGCGACGATCATTTGACACTTTGTCAGGCCGCCGGCTGTATTAGTATGCATATAATATTCACAATGTTTGCTGTTGTTGTACTGTATTGCTAGTGATCATGTGTGGCTCTCTTCACACTCTACCTTGGGAATTATTATTTTTATATGGGCAATGGGTGCGTGTCATATTGCACCCACTTGTCGCATGATTATTACACACACAAACCATATGTAATATTATTTAATATAGAATAGTATATATACAAACAAACAAACAATTGTTAAAGCATAAATAATATTAAAAATGTATTAGAATTAAGGGATTGATTTAAAAATGCTAAATCAGCTAAAATTTTGTATAAAAGAAGGGACATTTTCCCTAAAAAATAAATCATTGAATAAACGCAAAAGAGTGCGCACTATCCGCAACTAAGAAAGAAAAACAAACCAAATCTTTCTATTCAATTATACATCCTTTTCTTACACTTGTGTCCTGGGCAGATGTTATACATTCTTTTAATATAGATTCTAAAATCCTTAAATAATGTTCAAAGAATAAGAGTTAACTTAGCAGTTCAAGTTAGGTATGCGACCTTTGTATAAGTCAGGGAATTAAGATAGTTCAAAACCACTAACATTCCTTAATACACCGGAATACCTAGTGGGTTTTAATAACTTATTCCATATTTTTAATAGCCGCGCAGAAATCACGTTTTTTGAATTTTCCCAAGGACAATTACGCTTCTTAAGAGAATCCTTAAAACTTTTACCGAAAATAAAAGTTACAGATTTGAAATGGAATGACGCAACGAAAATGTTTAGATTTATTACAGAGTGGTTGACGAACATTTGCACTTTAAAAAGTTTTTGGACAAATTGGTAAAGGTTTAGGTAGTGCTGTAGGTATAATTCCCCGAAATTTTTCGAAAACGCTGGGGTATAGGCTATGTAAATGGGGGTTACATTGTAAATGGAAATGGCGAAATTGTGTCCTCAGTTGATAAAATCTTAGATTTTTCAATTGTAGATCTGGCGTATACTAACAATAAAGACAATACGCAGACATTTTACGAAAAACATTTCAGCAGCCAAGAAATGTTAGTCCTCCAAAACAACGCCTTTGGTTATATTTCAGGATGTCTTTATAATAAGTTATCCAAAGTCCACATGAAGTTCCCCGGACCTATTTTAATTAATGCTTCACATAAAGCAAACAATTCCACAATAGTCGCCTAGTTAAAACTACACAGGGCTTAGTAGATAATTATAAAGCATTGCAAAGCACAAATTTATAGATTTATTCAACAAAAATTAACTTCAATATGGGCTGTGTCAAATACTTTTCGACGTACTTTTCAAAGAACGCCTCTTTTTTTGTTGTTGCAGAATAAACATGCGGATATTTCAAATCAATACTTTAGAATTAGAATTTATTTCATTATACAATATTTCATTGGAGAGATTAAAGAACCCAATCTAAAGCAAAAGTTTCTATGTGTAGTTCATCGGAAAGTTTTTGACAGTTTTTCAACCATATACCCGAAGCGTAATTTAACTCCTACCAATTTTAGTTTAGCGCATTTCGAATTTTGTACATATTTTTGATTTCTGGTACTTTTAACAACGTAATAGTACTAACACCGAAATATAACATGAATTATGAAGCTGAAATTAAATTTTATTTTGCACTTACACGAGCATACAATTTACTAATCAATTACTACAATTAGTACTTAAGTAACGAACTTCTGTATGTTATCAACATTTTCGAAATAACATTTTTTTGGGTTTGGATACAACGCATTCTGCTTGGTTCAAAATACAAAAATGCGAATGTGCAAGTTGCATTAGCTGTAACTGGGTATCAAAATACGAATTCAGGTAGCGATGAATATAAAGTTTCAATGAAGACACATACCTATATACAGCACTGTTGAATAATTATTTTTCTGAATTAAAACAGTTGAACTCCATTATTTTTATTTCTGGTTTAAATATATTGAAACCAAATTGCTTTAAATAACAGAATGCAATGGCAGCATACATGTGTACATATATTCAATTTGCCGAAAATTAGAAGAGTAATTAGAATTAAAAAATGAAATGAATTGTTCATTTTTATTATGTGATTTTTATCTATATTTGGTATATTTTAAATTAAACATATTAATGAATGAGGCTTAGTGACCATTAAAAATCAGAAGTTTGTTTCATAAACTTTAACAACCTTGCATACAAGTTTTGATTAAATTTTTAATTTCGAACAAAAGGTTATGAAATAAATGTTAAAAACTAATAACTCTAAAAAATTTTGTTTGAAATTACATGAGTTTTTTGTTATATTATTTTATTATTAATTTTATTATTTGTTTATTTAAAAACCATTGAAGAAATAACAATATGGAGAATTTTTCATCCACGATTTCTCAAATTCCAGAGCCATTTGTTAACTGGGTAGGACGACAGTTACCGTCATGAAAATCTGGTGTAATTGTTTAAACACATAAATTTTTATACATTCTTATTTTTTATTCTATTGATTCCCCGGTTAACACCCGATTACTCGCATTCTAAAATCGTTTGGAATATATCACTTATTGGGATTTATTAGGTACACCTTGCACTTCCCATAAGGTGATGTTTCTACCATGAACCCATTTTACCATAGTATCGATAATTTTCTCCAGGTGTTTAATTTTTTAAATAGATAGTTTTTATCACTTAAATTAAAGCTATTTGAATAGTATTACTGAACCTTTGGCACTTAGGAACGTATAGGCTATAAATTGTAATAGGTCGAAGGCATGCTCCAATTTTTTTATATTTGATGATATTTCCATTAAAATATCCTTTTAAACGGCTAAATGAGCTATGTTTCCGAATTTATTTGACACAAGTATAAAAAATATTTTTAATTGTGTCAGCTGTTGTTTTAACAGTTCTGCTGTTGTCTACGGAAACATCTCTATTGAGTTCGCACGGCGTAATACAAACTTTTAGGAGCTACACAATAATATTAAAACACTTTTCTTTTGCTTGAATATGCACGTTCTGTTTATTTAATATTAATTTGCGTATGTCGCGCTTTAAAACAATTTGTTTCCACCGTGTCACAATAAGAACTACTTTCCTCCTTTTAAAAATGATCTTTCGATTTTAAATATTTTATAATACAAGAGACTACCGTTATTAAGCAGAACAGTAACAAATTTAGTACAATTTAAATAAATATTTTAATAAAGTAAATAAGGACAACGGTGGAATGAGAAAATATGTAACCTAAGGAATTTGTGTTCATATATTTTGTTTGTATGTAAATAAATTTCAATAAAATACAAAATACAGTGGCGGCAGTAACATTCCCCCCATTGTAAGCGAATTAGGTGTCCATGAGCTTGCCATCTTTCTTACCGACGTCTAACACTGCTATTTTTGCTACGGGCCTCTCATATGTGCCAGAATTTGTTTTGATCGTGGCACACCGAACTTGACCGTCTTTTGCGGGAAAAACCTTTGTTATAATGCCCTTTGGCCAACTATTTCGGGGAAGCGTATCATCGACTACGACGACTACATCTCCTACTGAAGGGGGTTTTATTTTTTCGAACCACTTGCTGCGTCGCACTAAACTTGGACCATATTCTCGCACCCACCTTCGCCAGAAATGATTAGCAAACTTTTGCGTCTGGTGCCACCTTTGTCGGAGATCATGATCGTGTTCTAATAAAGGCTTGTTGCCGGCAGCAGACCCAAGCAGAAGATGATTTGGAGTCAAGGGGTCGTCTTCACATGAATCCAGGGCTACAAATGTCAATGGGCGAGAATTTATGATGAACTCAACTTCCCACAGGGCACATCTTAGAGATTCGTCGTTGAATTTAAATGCAGGGCACATGGCGTGAAGATTTGATTTAACCGTCCTCACCAATCGTTCCCATGCACCGCCCATATGTGGAGCCGCTGGAGGGTTGAACCACCATTTAATTTCATCGTATTTCGAGGAGACTTGTCGAAGACTTAAATTTTCTTCTCGAATGAATTTTTCCACAGCTTTGAAATTAGTGCCATTGTCTGTATATATTTCTCTTGGAGTGCCACGCCGACTTATGAAATTTTGTATACACATAATACACGAACTTGTGTCGAGACTATGTGCCACTTCAATATGTAGTGCTCGCAGTGTCAGGCAAGTAAACAGTACACCCCATCTTTTTTCCTTACGTCTGCCAACGGTTACATATAAAGGGCCAAAAAAGTCGATACCAACGTAAGTAAATGGACGTTCAAAACTTGCTAGTCTAGCTGGCGGCAAACAGGCCATTTGTGGTAGTTGGGGCACAGCTGCTTCGTTTTTACAAAATTGACACTTCCGTCGAACAACTTTATAGAGCGCTCTTAATTTAGGGATATAGAAATATGACTTTATTCCACATATCACTGCCTCGTGCATGCGATGATGGTAATTTTCATGATAATATCGGACTACGAGAAAAGTTATATAGTGGCCATGAGGTAAAACTATCGCTTGATTGCAGCTTAACATGTTTGCTCTGCCACAAGTCCGAATTACACCGTCTTTGTCCAGAAATACGTTGAATTGCTTCAATTGACTGCTTCTCTCGATCTCTTTGCAGTTTTGCAGACTCCATATCTCATCAGAAAATCGCTCAGTTGCGCGCATTTAAATAAAATATTTTTGGATTTTCTGATACATTCAAATAGATTGTCATCTTGTATTTTGTACCCGTGGACTACAGACTTTAATTTTTCTATATAAAACAGAAACAGGGCTAAGGCTCTATAGAGTCGTCTCCAACATGAGAAATATTCGAAATTTATAGAGAAACTTTTAGGCAAACCGATATACAAAAAACGATTACGTACCTCTTCCTTATTGGGGTTACCTAAATCTGCAGATTTTGGCCATTCACTTTTATAGAGCTTCAGAAAATCGGGCCCCGTAGTCCACATATTGTTGTCTGTTGGGCCTACTTTTGTAGCAAAATCAGCAGGATTTAAATCTGTTGGGACCCAATTCCACTGGTTTACGTCAGTTGATTCTAAAATTTCACCGACTCTATACATTACAAATGCCTTGAAATTTTTCGGATCCATAGACAACCATTTTAAAACCGTTTTAGAATCGGACCAAAAGAAGCGTTCTGAACAACGAAGCCTTGTAGCGTTTTGGATTTTCGTGGCCAAACAGGCGCCTAATAAAGCTGCTTGCAATTCTAATCGGGGTATTGATAAGGGCTTTAGAGGAGCAACCTTGGACACGTCGACGTCATCATTACATTGAACTCGAAAGTAGCTTACGGCTGCATATGCATTTTCGCCTGCATCAGCAAACGTATGCAGTTGTACGTCAACAGTCATTCTGAGAAGTTTAGAGTAACATCTAGGAATAACTATAGATGATATTTTGCTCAAATTCGAGAGCCACAAATGCCATTTTATGCACAGCTCCTTATTAAGTTTCTCGTCCCACTTTGTGCCTGAGCGCCAAACATCTTGCAGTAAAATTTTCAAGCCAATTGTAAAATGTGAGACAAGGCCAAGTGGATCAAATATAGACATCAGAACTTGAAGGACTTCTCTTTTAGTGGGAACCACATTCGCTTGAAACACATCTCTTTTAAGCCTCGAGAATTTGGAGTTATACTGAAAAACATCATTATTGGATTCCCAATACATACCGAGAATTTTCTCCACTGAGAACTAGAGAAGAGTTTGTAGCCCAATTTCTCATGTGGAAACCTCCAGAAGCGTGGATCGTCTTAACGTTTGTCGCCAGTTCAAGGGCCTCTTCTTCTGAGTCGACGCTGTCGATAAAGTCGTCCATGTAGTGGTAGCTCGTAATTGCTTTAAATGCTCGGGGATACTTATCGCGAAATTCTTCTGCATTTTTGTTTCGAACAAAATGGGCAATGCATGGCGCGCAGTTAAGGCCGAAAGTTAATGCCTTCATCACGTATATAGTAGGACGTTCACTTTGATTACTGCTTGCGGGCCATAGAAATCGTTGTGTGTGCATATCTTCATCCTTTAGTTTAATGCGATGAAACATTTCAGCTATGTCGCCACAAATCGCGATTTGACCAACTCGGAATTCAATTAAAATATTAAAGAGCGATGTGAGCATGTCAGGACCACTTAATAAAAAATCGTTTAGGGATTCACCGTTCGACTTTGCTGCAGCATACCACACTAGACGTATTTTACTTGGTTTGTTAGGATTTAGTGCTACAAAAATTGGGAGATACCACGTACGACCGGGATGTGAATATACTTCTGAGCCCAACACCTTTCTTGCGTAGCCTTTAAGCAGAAGTTTATCAATTTCAGCTTGCATGGTTTGCTCTAGTTGTGGATCCTTTTTAAATTTTTCTGAAGACACTTTAATCGATGACATGCGACCTCGTAACTATCGGGCAACGATACCTGTTTATTTCTCCAAAGCAAATTTACCTCAAATTGTTGTTCTTTCTTTACAGCTATACTCTAAAGAATCTGCAAGGCCTTTTCATCTTCGGCTGATAAAATATTTTTCTCCTGAGAGACTTCTAGGGCAAAATACCCTCTTACTTCTTCGTGAAGCTCCTTATAACGGTCCATGCACTCACATGTATGAATGTTCAGTGAGGCTGATTTTTCGGAAATTTTTCCACCACCCTGCAACGTCCAGCCCAAGCGTGTTTTCGTTGCCATTAGTTGCCCGCGGTCACCTTCTCTTATTTTCATCGGGACTGCCACTCTCCAATTGTTGAGCCCAATCAAAATCATTGGTTCGGCATTTGTATATGATTTTACTGGTAAGCCTTTGAGATACGGGTTAGCTTTTAATATTTCAGCAAAATTTAGAGACTGAATGGGCAAATCAAGGTTTTTAACTGTACGGACGTCATATAAAGAGAATTTGGATTCAGCTTGTACGCTAGAAACTTCCAGGTTAATTTTCATTGAATCATCTTCAGAGCGTGTAGTATTGCCTGTCCATCGTAGCTCTAGAGGTTCACTCTTACCTTTTAGTCCCAGTTTGTTAAAAAATGTTTGCTCCATTAGAGTCACTGATGAGCCTTCATCCAAAAACGCGTATGTGTCTTCAAAGCCACCATTAAAGTAAACACGGATTGGTAGTATTCTGAAACACGATCTCTCTTCATCACTATGTGCATTTACTATTTCTCTCCGTTCGGGCACATTAGCATGCTTGTGCAACAATGGGTGATGCTTTGCCGTACAGCCATTAATACCACATTGTTTGTTTGAAAAACACCTACGACGATGAAAATTTAGACACTGACGGCACAATTTATTTTCTTTCACTAAATTCCATTTAGCATCTAAATTTAATAACGCGAACTCACCACAAGTCTGAATTTTATGTGCCTCGCTTTTGCATGAAAAACAAATTGGCTTATTTGTGCTACTTTGATGCGTGTTCACTGAACCACTTTTCTTATACATTGCTGGGGATACTACTTGGCTAGCTGCAGCAGCTATAGTGTATATCCAATCGCTATACAATTTCACTATGGGAACCTTATCGTCTTTTGGGTGCATAGCCCAACTGAGCTTATGATTGTTTGGCAATTTTTCGACTAAAGTTTTAACAAGCATTGGGTTATTTAAATGAGCCGTCATATTGCAAGCTTCCATCGTTGAGCAAATGTTTCGAATAGTAAGAGCGAATTCAATAATACTATCTAATTTGTCTTTTAATGGAGGAATTTTTGTTGCCTTCTCTATCATAGAGTCAAGTATATGCTCCGGACGGCCGAAACACATTTCAAGAGTTTGAATTATTTCGCTCACCATAGATGGAATTAGTAATTTACTTTTTACCAGTTCTTTAGCACGACCACGGAGACACGACTGAAGGCGCATTAAATTTTCACCATCACTGTAACCGGCTAATTCTGTGCTATTCCTATAATTGCTGATAAAAAGCGACCAATCTTCTGGGTTACCGTCAAAATTTGGGAGCTCTTTAGGTATTACCTGTCTTGCTGCAATCTGCTTAGCTGTTGGTTGGGAAGACGAAAATGCATGTGAAAAGGAACACGACGGCTGCATTGAGTCACCTTGAGAAAGTATTCTGTATTTCTTTTCCAAATACTGGCGTTGAATCTCTTTTTCTTCCTCCAACATTTGCAGCCGAAGCTGTGTTTGAGCGGACAAGTTCGAAGCACAGGGCATTTCAAGGTGGCGTTTACTGTAATCATTATCTTGCACGACGGTTGACTGAGACGATTTCAACGTTTCTCTTGTATTTTGTGCAATGGTCGTTGGCACATTATCTGGTTTTCTAGTGCACTCGTAATTTGTAGGTGAGGATGTTCCCTGCGTTCCGGCAGAAAATTCGGCGATTGTATCAACCGGCGGCAATTGTTGAGTAGTTTTGGGCATGTTCATTTGGACCACTGATTTTTGGTCGCACTTTGAACAACTCCAGCTTTCATTAGCAATATTTGAGTCTACCCCTACACACTCAAAATGATACCATTTGTCGCAAGAATCACACTGTACCATACGATCGGTGTCTTTTAATTCGCATTTATTACAATTAAAATCGGTTTGAGACATTTTATTTATTTAGTCTTTTAGGAAGCACGATTTAATTTTTATTTTTTTTAATAAAAATGCGATATATTAATTTTGAAATAGACACGAGATTTATTTAGATTGTTTTTTTATTAAATTGTTTTTATGTTCAAATTGTTTTAAAGAATATTGAGTTCACACGGCGTAATACAAACTTTTACGAGCTACACAATAATATTAAAACACTTTTCTTTTGCTTGAATATGCACGTTCTGTTTATTTAATATTAATTTGCGTATGTCGCGCTTTAAAACAATTTGTTTCCACCGTGTCACAATAAGAACTACTTTCCTCCTTTTAAAAATGATCTTTCGATTTTAAATATTTTATAATACAAGAGACTACCGTTATTAAGCAGAACAGTAACAAATTTAGTACAATTTAAATAAATATTTTAATAAAGTAAATAAGGACAACGGTGGAATGAGAAAATATGTAACCTAAGGAATTTGTGTTCATATATTTTGTTTGTATGTAAATAAATTTCAATAAAATACAAAATACAGTGGCGGCGGTAACAATCTCCCTGTAGATATAAGATAGTTAGTTCATGTGTTTGATTGAATGCCTGTGTTATTCTGGTGGAGATGGAATGGGTTAGAGATGTAATTATGTGTTATTACTTGTATATGTATGTAGTCATCGTTGTGGTTGGTAGTCCTATGAAGTCCGCTGCTGTCGTTGGGTTCAGCCACAAGTTTATGGGTCGCAGGGTTGTCGGTTTTGCGGGACAACTAAAGAGGTGCACCGTATCATGTGGTGCTTGATTTGCATGAGAGGCAGCAATCCAAGGTCCCCGAGATGATCCTTGCCCTATAGCTGTTCAGGATATTCGCGCATCCTGATCTTAGCTGCGCCAGGATGGTTCTGGCAACCCTTGGTAGCTGTCTTTCATTATCGGAGATTGATGGTGTATGCCGATTTATAACCCTGTTGTGGCTGAGTTCGTCCATGGCTGTCGTGACTGTCGTTTGATGTAGGGAACGCTGTGCTTCCCTTACTGTCAGTAGGTCCACTATTATAGGTATGAGGTGGGTGTTGTAGGTTGTGAAGTCATGTCTAGTGCGGCGAGGAGTAGGATCGTCCATGACTATATGGTGGTTGGGATGGGATGGCAAATAGCAAGCTATGAGGTATTGTTTCGTCAGTAGCTCATTGTGTTTACTCACTGATAAAATTCGGGACTCTTCATTAAGGTGGTCTACACTTGTCGTCTTTATACATTCTGTGGCTATACCTAAGGCGTTATTCTGTGTCGTCTGCTGTACCCGAAATTGTGTATCACTCAAGGTTCAGATTGGAGCAGCATAATTGAGGAGGGATCGTCCAATAGCCTTATAGGTGGTGATGATAGTTTCTTTGTCCATTCCCCATGTAGTACCTGCTAGTGCCTGTAGAACCTTGTTTCTCAGCCTCACTTTGGCGTTGATGTTGGTCCCATGTGCGGCAGAGTGTAGTAAGTTATCGAAAGTAACCCCTAGGATCTTAGGGTTACGAACCGTGGGAATGAGGTTACCTGCTACTGCAACGTTTAGTGTTCTTCTCACTTCTTTCGTCCACGTCGTGAAGAGAGAAACATATGATTTGGGAGCAGATAGACGTAATATCCTATTCCGGAAGAATTCCAACAAGGGCTTAAGATAGTCTGTTATGTCTTTTTACTTTTGCCACCTATTACTATTCTGATCTTTGTTTTTACCGCCTATTACTATTTTCCTTTTTTTGTTTTTTGCTACTTCTTACAATTTCACTATCATGTGTTATTATTTTTAATCATATTTGCACTTTCTTTATTTGGTTGAAGTTGTTTAGTTTCTGTCACAGAAGTCTACTGGGTTCGGATCAAGGATTTCAAAATAGTTGCCGTTGGGATCGGATAATGTTTGGGATCAGAGATATAGCCTACAAAGCTTAATTTTTTTATTTGAACAAAAGAAATAAGTTATATTAAACGGATCAAATTCCATTAAATTTAAAATGATGGGAACTAGGTTTTCATAATTATTAGTAATTGTACTTTTGTTTTTAACAAGTTAACTGTAAAACTTACATAGTTTATAGTTTTATATCTTTTATATTTATATATTTTATAGTTTAATATCAGGGACCGAAAATAACTATTATTTTTGAATTTTTGATTAAAAAAAGCAACCGCAAGGAAATGTCGGAGAACAAAACCAAGTATACCACTTTGATTGTATTGGACCAAATTTTTATAAAATGCGATGCTTTTCAAAAACCTGATTTTTATATATTATAAAAAATAGTTATTTTTGATTTTTATTTTTTCGGGTGGAAATAACAATTATTTTTAACTTTTATTTTTTCGAGCAGAAAGCCAAGCCCATTTTTCGTGAAGAGGCAACATAAGTGTATATCCGATGTATTGCCAAATATTTATGTAGAATATCAAACGCTGACCAAACTTCGCGTTAAATAATTTGCAAAATATGAAAAGAATGGAAATATTACAAAATATAAAATATACCAAAAACAAGTGAACTTTACAAACTGAATTTAATTCGTTAAATAACCAAAACATTTCTTGGTGTAGCCCTTAAACTGCTGGATAAGTAGATGGTGAAGGTCTAGGGTGAAAACTCATTAGACTTTGAAATTTTTTTTTTCTCTTTATTTATAAAAATAAAGATATACATATGTATCTTAAACTAATCATAGCCTCAGCACCAGTAATTGATGGCATTAGAGAGGCATGTTGGCAACTAAATTAGATATTCATAATATATAATATTTACATAAGTATATACATTTATTTTGTCCATATACAATGCCTAGGCATATATACCTCATCCATGTATACGCATGCATATGCACACATATGCTTTACGGAAGATTCCAGCCCTCGAGACTTTCGGTAAGCCCGACGTAGTTGCCCTTAGGAGGGCATATGGTGGGACGCAAACTGCCACAGTGAGCCTTGACGCGGACGCTGCAGCTATTCTCCTGAAGGAAGGAAGAATTAGGACCGGCTGGGTCATATGCAGGATTCGCGAGAGAAACATACCGACGAAATGCTTCCGGTGCTTGCAGTTTGGGCACATGGCTCGTCAGTGTAGGAGTAAGGTTGACCGCTCTGGAACTTGCCGTAAGTGCGGACAGGAGGGGCATATTGCCAGAAATTGCGAAAGGGAACCTCTTTGCATGTTCTGCAAAGTGGATGACCCGAAATCCGCCAACCATATCGCGGGGAGCGGAAAGTGTCCGCAATTTCTTAGCGCTCTTAAATCACGTTCTAGGAGATGAGGTTAATACAGATTAATCTGAACCATTGCGAAGCAGCCCAGCACCTATTGGTCCAGAGGGTAAAGGAGGAGAATATCGATGTCGCAATCATAAGCGAACCTTATAGGATACCGAGGAATAGTACTTGGATCACGGACGGATCTAGTACTGCGGCTATATGGATTTGTGGTTCATTACCCTTCCAGCAAACCTATGCGCGGGACATTGGTTTCGTTATGGCCAGGATAAAGGGAGTTTTCGTCTACAGCTGTTACGCTCCCCCGAGGTGGTCAATGGATGACTTCCAACATATGCTGGAGAGGCTGGCGTCACACGTGCGCTTGAACACCCCCGTTATTATAGGAGGAGATTTCAACGTTTGGGCGACCGAATGGGGTAGTAGATATACTAACGCCAGGGGTCGCTGCCTCTTGGAAACGTTCGCTTCCCTTCCTGTGGCGCTGATGAATGACGGAAGAGAATGCACATTTAGGAGAGCTGGATCGAGCTCAATAATAGATTTGTCGTTTGTGAGCGATGGCCTTGTTTCGCGGACCGCGTGGAGGCTAACTGAGAACTTCACGAATAGTGACCATCAGGCAATCGTGATGACGGTTACTGGGTGCAACACGAGAGGAAACGGATTGCCGAAGTTTACGGGACCGAAATGGAAGGACTCCCGCTTTGACGAGGAGACGTATAGATTGATGTTGTCGTCTTTTCATACGACTGGCAGCACGGTCGAAGAATTAGTGAGTGGCGTATACCAAATGCTCAACACTGCATGTGATGCTGCTATGCCTAGAAGAACTGTGTGTAGGGGACGTTCCCCCTGCTACTGGTGGAATGACGAAATTCGAAGACTGCGGTCCGCATGCTTTGGGGCGAGAAGACGGGCCCAGCGTACGAGAGGAAGACCGACATGGGAAGCCGAACGGGCTGCCTATGAGGATCTAAGGCATCAACTTAGAAGAGCCATTAAAAGGAGCAAGAAACTATCCTTTCAGCGGATATGCCAGGAAGCTGACATCAATCCTTTTGGGACGGCGTACAGAGTCGTCTGCAAGAGAATCGGGGCTCGAGAACAGCCTAAACTAGGTTGTCCAGTTTTGCTACGGGAGATCATTGGTACATTATTCCCACGGGACCAGCCCTACACTTTTATAAGTAGGGAGCCGGATGCCATTCATACCATACCCGAGGTAACAGGAGAGGAGGTACTCGCAGCATGCACTGGAATAGGAGATAGGAAGACACCGGGGCCAGACGGAATCCCAAATAGGGCACTTAAGGTGGCTATCCGGCTCAGACCGGATATGTTCGGCAAGGTGTTCCACAAGTGCTTCGTCGAGGGTGTTTTTCCACGTAGATGGAAGAAGCAGAAATTGGTTCTCATTCCAAAACCTGGCAAACCACCAGGGGAACCATCGTCGTATCGGCCCATCTGTCTACTTGACACGATGGGAAAAATACTGGAGAGGATTATATACAATCGACTACTGACGTGTGCCGAGGCAGGAGGAGCTCTCTCGGACCTGCAATACGGATTTAGGAAAGGACGATCCACTATTGACGCGATAAGAAGAGTGGTCGACATTGCAAGAGATGCAATAGAGGGCGAAAGGTGGAGATTTGGCACCAAGGAATACTGCGCGGTTGTCACACTTGACGTTAGAAACGCGTTCAACTCAGCGGATTGGGGGCGGATTATGAGAGCCCTCTTTAACATGGCTACGCCGCCATACTTAATGGAGATACTGAACAATTACTTTCAGGACAGGAAGGTAATATACCTAACGGATGAAGGAGAGCAGGAATACGTAGTGACGGCGGGTGTCCCGCAGGGCTCTGTACTTGGGCCACTACTAGGAACATTATGTACGATGGAGTACTTCGATTGCGATTGCCGAACGGGACTACAATTGTGGGCTTTGCAGATGACATAGCCATAGTCTCGGTAGCTAAGATGGTAAGGGAAATAGAGGAGAAAACGAACACAGCGATTCGAAAGGTTGGAGCATGGCTGGATGAAGCAGGTTTGAAACTTGCTGCGCATAAAACAGAGGCCGTCTTGATAAGCGGCCGGAAGATAGTGGAGAAGATGGAAGTGACCGTTCGAGGCACAAGGATCGAATCGAAGAGGGCGATAAAATACCTGGGAGTGATTATCGACGACAGGTTGAACTTTAAGGAGCACGTGAAATACATCGGCGAAAAAGCATCTATAACACAGGGAGCACTGGCGAGGATGATGCCAAATATTGGAGGACCAGGTCCATTCAAAAGGAGGATAATTTCGGCGGTAATAACGTCGATAATGCTGTATGCTTGCCCAATATGGTCGGAGGCACTCTCCGTGGGGACGACAAGGAGGATACTGTCCTCGGTGTATCGTCTAAGCGCGATTAGACGGATAAGTGGCTTCAGGACAGTGTCTGATGAAGCGGTATTGGTGTTGGCAAAGACAATACCAATAGATATATTGGCGGATGAGATGAGGAGGATATACCTTCGCCGTCTCGAGCACCCGGGACGAATAGCAGCTATAAAAGCGGAGGAACGAAGGACTTCCATGCACAAGTGGCAGTCACGATGGGAAAGCAGTTTAAAGGGAAGATGGGCATTTCGCTTTTTCCCTGATGTAACCCTTTGGATGAATAACAAACATTGCGAGCTGAACTACTACGTGACTCAGTTCCTAACTGGTCATGGGTGCTTCAGGAAGTACCTGCACAGATTTGGTCATGACACTTCCCCTATATGCCCAAACTGTGTAGATGAGGAGGAAGATGCGGAGCATATTCTAATATGCTGTCCCAGATTTAGATGGCCCGGGGAAACGAGTTAAGACCAAACCGGCTAATGGAAGAGCTGTTGAATCGTAAGATTCTATGGAGTCAATATAGCCAGAGAATGGCTGAAGTTTTGATAGTACTCCGAAGACTGGAGGAACGGAGGCGAAATTTGAAATAACGAGATAAAGCTTTCAAGCTAACCAGCTCTCCGCGAAGTAATACCTTACGGCAGTCCCGCGGAGGGAGAGTGGTTGTAGTGTGTAGGGGGTGGGTTTAGTACGTAGGCACCAGTGATGGTGAATCGTGCACTCTTTTGTTGGAACAAAAGTGTCTTTCGAAAATTCCCACCTCCGGCTCAAGACAAAAAAAAAAAAAAAAAAAAACATATGTATACATGCATATATAGAGGATGTCCCCATATTAAATAAAATATAAGAAAAAAATGCATACGTATGTATATATCAATAAATGTCCAATTCAATTTCTTATAAACTAATATAACAATAATATTACAAATCTACATAAGAAGTGTCTCAATGTTCATTAAAAATATCTTTTCAATTCCCTTTTAAAAACCGCAAATGTTTCTATATTTATTTTTATTTGAGATTTTTTTTGTTAGTATTTTTGTGGACTCTGTATAAATTTTAAGGGATGAAACAGAAACTACCTTTTCAACTGAGAGGAATCAGACCGCCTATTCTTTAATAACATAGGCAAGTCGTTGTATGTACTCGGCCCAGCAAAGCTAATACGCTGTTTTGTCAATTCAAGCCGACATCTTATAACAGTCAGAAACTGACTTTGCCTAGTTTGTCGATTTGTTCTTTCAATATTTTGTTGTAGCAGAATGGAACCGTGTTCCAGATTCCTAATTATTTTAAAGACAAATTTCAAAAGCTGCAGTTTGTACAGACCCCTTTTGGGTAAAATAATATTCGCCTGATTTCTAAAAAGATCCAACGTGTGATATCTAACAGGTAAATTAAAAATTAATTTTAAGGCCTTATTTTGAGCAGATTGCAATGTTCTGAGAGCAGTACAATCCCTAGCACCATATATCATCGGAAGGTTAGAAAGGTGACTATGAATCAAAGTATTATAAATCATCATCCTCGTCCTAAGGCCAATTTTCCTCCTAAATTTGTATATAGCTCCAATACCTGAAGATATCTTTTTATTAATACATTCAATATGGTTATCCCAGCGAAGATTGTTGGTGAAAACCATGCCCAAATACTTAACCGACTCTGATTCTTCTATTAACTTCCCTTCAATATGCACAGCTATTTTTTCATCATTTGCTAAATTACATGGCCTAAATCTTATAAATTTAGTTTTATCGGTATTAAGTATGAGTTTATTAACTCTTATAAATTCCCCAAGTATAGCTGCATCATATTCAACTTGGGTCTGCAATACCCGAACATGTCTGTATGGATAAAGCAATCAAATGTCATCAGCAAACATGAATAACCTGCCATTGAACTGTATATTTCCAATATCATTAATGAAAATCTTGAATAATAGGGGCCCTAGTACACTTCCCTGAGGTACACCACATTTTACATCAGCTAACTCACTCTCAGAAACGCCGATCTGAACATATTCGAAATGTAATCTCTCAGCACATTAATTGACTTATCCAAAATCCCAAACGCTTTCAACTTTTCAACTAAAATATTGTGATCAACTAGATCAAATGCCTTTGACAAATCGAAAAACACTGCACCAACACCATTAAATCCTTTGTCTAATCGTCCACATATACAGCTTCATCTGTACCCGAACCCTTGCAAAAACCAAACTGACGCTTAAATAATTATTTGTTTCTATCTAAATACTCAGACAACTGAACGAATATTACCTTCTCTATAACCTTGTCAAATATTGACAATAAAGAAACTGATCTGAATATATCTATATTATTAGAAATATTGGATTTCCTTATCGGGATAATTTTATGTATCTTCAATATGTTGGGATATTCACCACTACGAAGCATCTTATTAAACAATTCCGAAAGAATTTCCGCACACATATTTTCCCTGCATACTACCATTCTTGGTGTAATTTTGTCAAATCCTGCAAAGACAAAGACAATCCATGCAAGATTGATCGGACAAAGTCATGATTAACCTCCAATAAATCAAATCTTGTCTCTGGCCGTAGCAGAGTTCTTTACGGACGAATTTATATGTCTTATTTCTTGTCTTAGTAAGTTATTTTCCTTTTGTAAATTACTAATGGTTTTTTTATTGGCAGCAACACCTTTTAATATGCTGTCATA
The DNA here is from genome assembly GCA_958299815.1 of Sarcophaga carnaria. Lineage (NCBI taxonomy): Eukaryota > Metazoa > Arthropoda > Insecta > Diptera > Sarcophagidae > Sarcophaga > Sarcophaga carnaria. The sequence goes on along the minus strand of OY283152.1, from coordinate 85,242,895 downwards.
TTGAGACGACATAAATTGCATTGTTTTAATTAATTCATCCAGCTGATCCAGCTGTTTTAATTTTGTTTTGATCTCTAGCAAATCCGAGTTGACAGAAGAACTCTCACTGCTGTTGTTATTACTATCGTCACACAAATGACAATTGTAAATAAGAGAGTTATTTTTAAGAAGTTTATCATATTGTTTTTTGTCAAGCTTCGTACACAATGAGTGTAGAGTTTTCTCACAAGCATCACATTGAATTGCATCATCAGAATCTAATACTTGCAATTTGCATTGACCACAAATTAATTTCTTTTTATTTAGGCTACGACGAACTTTTCCAGGCATACTTTTATTTCAATGAATTACCCGTATTTTATTCTCAATATAATTGATAACAAAATTAAGAGTGCCTTTTTTACCAAAAATTTAATTTATATTCTTGAGGAAAGAGCACGTACAAAATTTGACGTCTTTATAAACCGAGTTGCCAAATTCGTTTAGTTTAGTTGTTCTAAAATTAAAAATAATTTATTTTAATTGATATAATTTATTTTATTTTTGTATTCTGTTTTGATGTCTGGCCTGGTATTCGAACCCTGGCTTTACGTCTAATAATTCAACACTACCTACTAGACTACGGCGACTACAAGACCGAAAACTGACTTTAATTCCTTCTATCAATTTTATTGAATTAACTTTCTCTGTCAATTGATAACTCTGAAGAACAATATGCAATTTATGAATATAATTTTAAATAAAATTGGTTAAAAATAAGAAATTAAAATTTTTTTTTTATTGAAAAAAGTACTTTTTAGATCATAAATTGTTTAAGTATTCCTTCAACAATTTTTGAAGATATTGGAAATATTCGCTTATTTTTTTATTTGCCTTAAATGCAATAATTTAAAAATTCCGTTATCAAAATTTTTTGCTTTCTTTGGATAAAAAATAGCATAATTCGTAGTAGTTCACTCTAAGATGGGTCGTAAACGTAACTATTATATACGCGAATTTTTTGTAGAAGTTGATGGTGAAGTGGTATGTAAATCGTGTGACAAAAAAGTTATTAACTTCTCCACAAATTTGAAAAGACATATGGAAAAGTATCATAATGAAATTTTTGAAGATATAGAGATCATATTAGAATAGAAAAAGTAGTGACGACAGCGCTGTCGAAAGAAAAACAAAATTTTCATTAGAAATGAACAAAAACGAGGTGACAAAGGCCTGCATAGAAATGGTCATCAAACAATCTTTTCCGCTTTTATTTTTTGACTCCAATTCATTTAAAGTGTTAGTGAATCATATATTAACATGGCCTAAAAATTCCAATCTAAATTCAAGAAATATCATGGAATTGGTGGTGGTAAAGGCAGATGAAATATAAATCAAAAATAAAAATGTATTAAAAAATAAATAATTGACACTGCATCTCGAAGTGATCGAGCAATTTTAGGAATAAACGCTTAAATTATTTTAAAAAACGAGATTACCATTTTTTCACTTGAGATGTTAGAACTTAAAAAAAGGCACACTGCAGAAACTATAAAAATTGAAATTGAAAAGGTGTTAACGAATTATGATATAAACAAAAAACAAATATATTCTGTAACAACAGACAACGGTCGCAATTTAATAAAAGCGATTGAGCTTTTGTAACCACAAGAAAAGCAAATCGAAAGTGAAGATGAAGATGGCGATGGAGATCAAAATCAAAACGATGATTTTTTGAAAACATAATTAGTCCCATAAGATTTGAAAATGTTATATCGATAAAAAGCGCTGCACACCCACTACAACTAAATGTGAAAGACTTTTTTCGAACATGCGTGTCAGATATTAACCGATCACGCAATTCTGTTAAACTCCTGAGAGCTCCATCGTTTCGTAAGCTAACCCGAACTATTTGTTTTCTTAATTTCGGTCCCCTCGTTACTTCGTAATAGTTTTGCCAAACAAAATTTATGTTACTTCTTACAAATCAGTTACAAGGGGTTCTAAAAATTATGGTGTTTCAATAACCATTTCAATAGCAATTTTAAGATTCTGATAACGTTTTTAACTTCAGATATAAAATACAAAACTGTGATATGCCAAAACCACAATTGGACGCTGCAACCCTCCATCGGGTTCCACCTATAATATGTTAAAACGCCTTTTAGGGCTGAAAGAGTGTTGCATAAATAATCTTTCAGCTTCTGAAAATCTTAAAAATAGGTAGTGGGCAACAATTGCAAATCTGGTTTCCGTTTTAGAACCGGTACATGAACTCACTCTAAAATTTAAAAAATATCAACTAATCATATGCGATTTTTATAAGTTTTGAATGGAACTAATTTTCAAGCTATTAACACAGAGGATGCTAAAAAAATTGTAGGTAATATAGAGTCACGCCAGTCAACCCAGTTGGAGAATGACACAATGTATGCAGCATTATTTGTGGATCCAATATTTAGGCGTTTATTATCGCCCACAAAGAAAGAAACCTTTGGAAAAACTTTTTCAGCTACTGCAATGTATTGACAAGGTAATCACGATTAATAAATAAGTTAGCAGAATATTACTTAAGTTATGCTTCATATTATTTACATTATAGGAAAGCACTACTGTAGTGTGTTTGACTAGTGTAGATTGCCATGCCTTCTGTATGCAGTCTAATATCGACACATTCTTGTGTTGTTATCGTCCACACTGCATTTATATGCTTAGACATAAACAATTCATGTAATATGCTAAGCATTTTTCCATAATATGTATAAGCGTAGTGTATAGTTAGTTATTATACAATTAGTTTTAAGTAATAAGGTTTTATATTGACCATTCAAGAAAATAAATAAAATAACAATAATTAAATAAAAGCTTAATAATAATAAAATCATAATTAAAAAGTATTTTATTATTATACTACAACACAAATCAACAATAACACCGCTGATGAAGTTTTTGTCGATGAATTCAGCATGCAAAGCTCTTCATCATCGCTATTGAGAAGTGGATTCTGTGAAATGGAAATTTTAAATTCGTCTTCTGATGATGATGGTATCGATTATGAATTTTTGCAAAATATCCGCAATGCCTTTTACGAAACTGATAATTATAAAGAAAAAAGATTAGATATTGACAATGACCTAATTGAATACTGGAGGAATAAAAAATTTGTTCTTCCAAGTCTGCGGAAATTAACCTTAATTTTGCATTCGGTACCAGCAACGCAAGTTAGTGTAGAACGATCGTTTTCGGCGTTAAGGCTGATTCTGGGAGATTTAAGATATAATTTATCGGAAGAAAATTTTGGAGGCAATTATGATTGCAAAACTTAATTCTAATATTTTTTTCACATAATTACTTTAATTGTTTTAAAGAATTTTTTAATAAATATTATTTTTTTATTTTAATATTTTAATAAATATTATGTTATTTCCACCAGAAAAAACAAAAGTCAAAAAATAACTTTTATTTCTGTTCGTAAAGAGAAAGGTCAAAACATAATTCGTATTTTATGACTTTTAAATAAAAGTTATAACAGTTACGGTCCGTGTTTAATATTAAGAAAAAGGAGGTAAAATAATGAGTTAGCCAAACGACTACCTCAGAAATATCAGCTAGTGACTGCAGAACTTCCAGACGCTCCATTAACCGCTCGTTCTCAACCAGGAGCTTCATGACCAGTACCTCTCTCATTTTCTGTCTCCACAGGACCAGAAATAGCAGCAACAGGACGGGGACTGCTCCCCCTCCTCTCAGGCTACTGCCCAATGGAAGAGACTCCAAGCGTTTTTAGTTCGAATATCTGTCTCATGGACATGGCCACTCCTTAATGCAAATATTTTCTAAAAATTATCGCAAAATATACGTTTTGATTACTTATCGCCTGCTGTAATTTCTAAGGAGTATAACTTGCCTGGTGTATTCATTTGTTGAGCGATCTCCCTTCAAACTCTTCTTTTCTTTTCTGAAAGCCTGAATTTTGAACTATTTTCGTTGTACATCCAGTAGTTAGTTTGTACCAGCAAAATTTGTTTGATTTTAATGTCAAATTTTAAGTTTTTAAACTTTGTTTTCACATTTTTTATTTATTTTATTTCTGTTAATATTCCGCCTTTTCATTTGCTTTAATTCAACTGCTCTTTTAACAGTGTTATCACTACATCATTTTTAGATCCATTACAACGGTTTTACATATATGTATTTAAAAGTATTTTTTAAAACTTTTATGTGTTGTTTCTGTAAGACAAACAATTTCACTTGATTGTCTGTTTGCATGAAAACACAAACAAAACAACTCAATTTTGTTTGTCTTTCACATATAAATAGACAAGTAAATAAAATCGTTTGTCTTATGTATTAAGTCATAACAATATCGATCAGCTCTTTCCTATCGTTGTAGTTATATTCCGTTACAGTTGGCTAACTGAGTTATTATTTTTTTATATATGAAAAAATTTTTCTAGGTGTGTTTTTACCAAAAGCCAATAATCTGATGACTTAGTTTCTGTAAAAGCTAAAATTTATTAATTTTTTTCCTACAGCTTAAAGTCGACTCCGAATATCAATTTTTTTTTGAATATTTATGCCATAAGACTGCCGAGAGAAAATGTAAAGAAAAACTATATAAATCTAGGTTAATAAGTTTTAAAAAGGCACCTAAAGCGAAGTTATGTCATAAATGTAAGATTCACTATTTAGGGTTGGAAAGTACTCAATAATTTTGTGTGAAAATAAAAAAAATCAGTTTTTGCCAAATAAAACAAGTTTGGAGGGTTCGACGAAATTAAAAAAAAATATTTTTGAGTTCTACTTGCACTATGCAGTTACTCGGGTATATTTTCACTGTCGCAGAGTGTAATAAATAAAAATTTAAGTCAGAAGTTGCACTCACAATACAACAGTTTTTTTATGACGTACAGGTCATATGTCAGCGGCTTTCACTGTACTTGCTCTTGTCATATAGTATTGCTCTCTGAAAAATAATTTGCGCATAGAACTATGAGAGACATTCTAACACGTTGACATTTAAAGAGCATTATTATTTGAAATATAAATATGTATTATTTTTTTAACTCAAAATGCCAGCTGTTTTCTTTATTTAGTGGTGAAAATATTTCGAAATAGAAACAGGACAGTGAGAAATAAGAGTAAATAAATGCCGGCACTAAGATCTATTACAAAAGCATATATAACATTTTAATATAATAAAATACATACATATACATTATATGAATTATTTTGTATATAAATATTATATATACATACATATAACCTTGTGTATTGTATATAAAATAAAATCCTCCAATGTACCTAATATAAATAAACTCAAGCATATAAATAAACACTCCATAATATTAATACCGAATAAGCCAACACGTGCTTGAATTGAAATTCATTTCCTGTTTTATTTTAATATTTTGTATAGTATTAAACTTATTTTAAATTATTGGTTTTGTTGTGATTTAAAATTGATAACATTAAATTGAACAATTATATGACTTACCTTACTGCCAATATAAATACAAAACCTAATTAAAAAAAATTAATATATTACATTTAGAAAATATTTTTTTAGCCGGCTAATCATAGACACAACTTTTGGTGACATATGTATGTATGTTATACTTAAGAAATTAGAGCACGCTCTAATTAAAATTTTGTCAAAAGCCTTTTCTTGTGAGCTTTTTACATAAGCACTGCTGTAAAGGCTACATACGATATGTAGCTGTTTATTTATGTAAAACAAGATATTTTCGGCTTAAAAATTATGTCGTGTAAGGGTGGCTTAAGTAAACAAAAGGGATCGTTTCTAAACCAACATGTAGATTCTACGAAGATGGAAGTTAATCATCAAAAAAACATTCTTAGATCATTGAAGTACTAATGTTCTCCAGGAGAAGACACCTGAGATAATATGGACAGAGAATTGTTCTCTTGAAGTCTGTCAGCACAACTGGGATGAAAGATGTAGTGTAAAACTTACGAGGGGAGAACAATATATCCTAAAGCCACTGGATTATGTCACCTCTTTACACAATAATAATAATAATAATTAGTCAGCGTGTATTTCTCTTAATAATAATTGAAGTGTTCTGTGTTTGTTAGTATTTTATTTACTAGGCACATAGACGATTATATATACGTATACATAATTAAATATGTATGTACATACCTACTTATGATTTTCTTAAATTTTAGTTTTAAGATCATGGATTGTAAACAAAGAAATGCGTTTTTATTTGGTTCTTACATTGCATTCGATATATAAAGGCGCGAGTATATTTTTCCTGTGGGATATCGTTAGTATTTGCGTATCTAAGTTCCACATGTAACAGATTTCTTATCAATTGTATTAAAGAAGCATACAAAATTCGAAATAAATTCAAGTTTTTGTTACAACTAATGTAAGTACATACGTTTAAAAACATTACTTAGTTACGAATTAGCTAGAAAACGATTTGGATGGTACAATTTTATATAAAATATTGCATAAGTATTTAAGACATGATAAAATGATAAAATTAATGAACCAGTAAAAATTATATAAAGAGCCTTAAAATGCAAAAAAATCATGACATAACCTGTCTTTAATTAGAGTCTATGCAACAACGAAACCTAAAAAATGTCTCACTCCTACAGTTTTGCGATGAGGTGGTAGTTTATGGTCATCTTTGTTCAATGATAAAATCTAAGATTATGACATAATTTTCCTCAAAATGAAATGGTTAGTGCGTAATTGGTCTGTCCCTAATCAATCTTTATGGCTATGCACCAGTTTTGGTTCAGATAATCAAAATTAAATGTAATTTAAAATAAACAGAAAATGCAATACGAAATTAAAATAAATGAAATTCAAATTAATTGTTCTACAACATAATGACACTAACCCTGCGTATGAGTGATATTTGTTAGATTATGTTGCTTATTCGTCGCAGTGCTGAATATTTGCATTTTTCTACATTGAAAACTCTACTTATAAAGAAATTGTTTCAAACATACACATTAGAGATGAGCGATCCAGTGATTTTTGAAGAACATTGTTCTCAGTGAACGTGATTTGTTAATCACTGTTCTTTAAAACAGTGATTGTGATCACAGTATTCCAAAAGAATACAATAATGACAATAATGTAGTTTATTAAGTCGTAAGAAAGAGACAACTAGATACATGCTACGAAAAGACTACTAAACAAAATCAAAGTGGTGTCATCAATGTTATTATTTTTAATGTAATTTTTTTTATATGAAGTTTGACAATTAAGTTTCACAGAAAGTTCATGTAAAGACAAAAGTAAATTATCAGCATCATCTAATAGTAATTCTGTCTCGCTCAAAATAAAATGAAATAAATTTGAGTATGTAACAATTTTGAAAGAACGACATTATTAGTAACTGTTATTTGGCAATTTCAATCACTGTAGTTACCAGTGAATTATCAAGCACCGTGATTTAATCACAGTTTTGAAAATATCGCTCATCTCTAATACACATTCTTGAAGAAGAACTTAAGTAGCAGTGTTGAAAAATTCAGTACTTTAGTACTTTTTTCAGTACTTTTTCATTTCAAAAATACCGCAGTACCCCCGCGACGCTCTCAGTACTTTTTATTATTACATATTTTATGCCTTGCGCTTTACAGCTACATATTACTGCATTAGAAACATGCTCAACGTAATGCTAAGGGTGGAATTAGGCTTTAGTCCCGGTTAGCCAAACGTCCGCGCAACGTGCGTTTGTTTTAAGAATTGCTGAACCGTAATGTAATTTCGGTAAGCATTTGCATTGCTCTTCATATGCTAAAAATGAACGTATGTTATATTACGTTCCATCGACGTTTGACTAAACGGGGCATTTACGTTTTGTTACGTTCCTAATCAGGTGTTTTTGTCTTGTATGTGAGGAATACGAATAAGTAGTTAGTTTTTCTGTTCCGTGTGTAGTCTAGTAGGAAGTGTGCTGGCTTACTAGACGTGAGCCCACGGTTCAAACCCCATGTCAGACATCTCCATTAAAACAAAATATAAAAAAATATATCTCCGGCGACTACCTTCTGGCAAAAGCTCTGAGAGTAAATAAAATTGCTACGATAAAGTTTCTCTAAATGCTGTTGTTCGGAGTTGACTTTAAACAATAAGTCTGTATTTTTTGTATGTATGTTTTTACAAAAGTACCATTCATTCAAAAAAGTACTCTTTCAGTTACAGTTCAGTACCATTTCAAAATTCCAGTTTTGCAACACTGTTAAGTAGTAAGCAGCAGCAACACTCTAAGCGCAGCTCTCTTTATATGAAAAAAAATGAGAATGTTTTTAAATTTCGTTTCAAAACTCGGTTAGGTTGGCAATTCTCTATGAATTTAAGGCAAATTTTTAAGTAATTGAAACTAATTGTAGTGACATAGGGTTAATTTTGTCTGATGATAAGGACTAAGTTTTGTGTCAGTTCGAAATAAATTGATGCGGAAGCTAATATCGACACTTTTGGGTTTCATCTCGGTTTTAGCACTGTAAAGTTATTATCCATTCCTAATTGCGAAAACAAAAGAATATTTTCTCTTATTGAAATGTTGTCCATTTCTAGGTCAATAAGGTAATTTTATTGACTTATTTAAAAAAAGAAACTTATCAATCATCGATTGAATTACATCGGATTACATACATACATACATACATAATTGGACATTACAACCCTTCAGTCAGGATTACGATCTAGTTTCTCACACCATTATGTTGGTGGCGTTAATTTTATCCATTAGTAGCAGGACCTAAAGTTTAAAGTCGACTTCGAACGACTGATTTTTAAGAAACTTTTTTATGACAACAATTTTATTTTACTCTCAGAGTTTTTGCCAGAAATCTGCTGAGAGGAAGTCGCCGAAGAAATATTTTTCAAATTTCGATTTGATCGAAATATCTGACCTGGGCTTTGAACCGTGGTCTCACATCTAATAAGCCAACACACTACCTATTAAACTATTGCGACTTGGACTAATTGATTTGCTTCAAAAGACGAACAGTTTTATTGGCGTGGAATCTACAGGTCAATCAATGTGTAGCCAACAATGTCCAATAATTCAAATAAAATGTGTTTTACCTTAAAAAAAGGTCACATCATACCGGTAGACCTGGTTTATATTTAGATATTTAAATTATACCTATATATGTCTAAACTGTAACTAAACCATCACTATGAGTGAACTCTAAATCTTAGATATTCTTAATGAACTATTACGATAGAGATGACGACCTCTTTTGGGAACAACTTTTTTACTATATAAATATTTTATATCATCTTTAAGCCGACAACTTCTAAGGTTCATCAATTTAATTTGTTCGTAAATGTATGCTAAAGTAGACAAATATCATCCGTGTATACTAGGATTTGGGAATCCCGATGTGTTAAAACTTTTCCCGGGATTTTTCGGGATTACAAATTCATACATATATACTTTATGAAGTAAGAAAAAAATTGAGTCTGCAGCATTGTTTGTTATTTAACATTACATTAAATAACACTCATGTAGTTCTTCAAGTGTATCATGCAACATTAAGTGAATGTTCTATATCACTCAACATCGAATTGAATAAGAACCCCACTTCCATTGTTAAAAAGTTAAATGTCGCCCTCGAAGTCCAATAAAATCTGTTAATACAGCTGATGGTTTAGACAATCAACTTTCTAAAGAAATATACTTGATTGAATCACGTGGTGTTAGAGGTGAAACCATTTTGCCCACAAGTGTAGATTGCGGAAAATGTTTTTCAGCGAAAGATGTTTTGTTCGCATCAAAAGTAAGGCTCTTCCATGAAATATTAGTCTTTGATCTTTTTAAAAAATTACTTAAAACAAAGGATATTATTAATATATATTTTTTAGACACTAAATAGTGTTCTTAAAAGGGTAGGTATTTGTTTCTTCGGTAATGTGTTTATACATATACAGTGCACGCTCGCTAATGTGAACTAATTAAAACTGGCGTTGTTCACTTTTGCGAATTGTTCACATTTCCGAATACCGAAAATTTTAAAACAGAATTATACCATTTTTTAAACAAAAATCATTATTTATGAATTTTTTTACTTTTTTTAAAATTTTTTAGAACACATTTTATAATTTAATCTTCACAAACCTTCTTCGCAGTATTTAAATAGCAAATGAAGAATAAATATACAAGCAGATGTACTAACACATACATATACAGTCACACAGATAATTATACGTGACCCCCCAAAAATCATTTTTTTAAAAACTAATGAACTCCTAATATAAAATTTCTTTACATCAGCGCCTGTAACGACACGTTTACTTACATAAAACAAAAGATTCCCAAAATCTATGAATTTGTGACTGCAGTTTGCTTAAAACCAATATGGCACCACAGAAAATTATACGTACGACGTATATTTTGCATAAAATTTCTCCAAGGGTAGCCCGGTATATAAAACGTATTGTGGATAAAAATCCTATGAAAGTGATCACAATGTTATTGTGCATTCCGAAACAGTTCGAAGTATTTTGATAAAGAACGGTTTCCGCAGCCGAGTGCCGAGAAAAATGTCACAATTGGAATTTGCCCAATAATATATGGACAAGTCAACTGATTTTTGGGCGAATGTAATATAATTTGTTCGGCTGGGACGGAAAACAAAAAAATTAGGCAAAAATCAGTTGACTTGTCCATATATTATCATTTAAAAAAATAATTTTAAGGGGGTACGTATAATTATCTGTTTGACTGTATATATGTACACCTAAAACGGGGATTCCCGCAACTAATAAACACAGAATTTTAACGTTCAAATTAAAAAAAATCTGTTCAAATTATAGGGCTTTTTACATTTGTTCATCTTTTAGAGTAGTCACTGAAGCAAAAATATTGTTCACATTAAGCGGTGTTCATATTATGCGGTGTTCACATTAGCGCACGCGCACTGTATGTATATATGTTTGTAGACACAGATGAATTATTTTTATTTTTGTTAATTTATGCTTTTTTGTCACTTTTTGTTCTGTTTTTTTTTTATTTTATAACATGTGTTTTGCGATAAAGATCAAAAATTAATGAAATATGTAATAAAACAATTGTTTTTAGATTTTTTTATTAAGAGAAAATTCCGAAATCCCGGGATATTTCGGGATTTTTCGATCCCGAATTGTCCCGCATAATCCCGGGATTTCGGGATCGGGATTTCATAACCCCGAATCCCGGGATTTTTAAAAATCAGTCCCGTTTGGCATCCCTAGTGTATACTAAATCCTAGAGGTGGCGTGAGAGTCTCCATGCAATTTCTCTAGCCTCTGTACATAATTCGCCCATATTGCAAAGCATTCAGGACTCTGCATCCTCGTAGTTCTGATGATACTTAATGTATTTTTTCAAATGCTAAGATGTATAAAATTAACACATACAGTATAAGCGGCTTGAGAAGCTAGGTCCTAATCCTGACTGAAGGGTTGTATCGACCAGTTATGAATGTATGTGAAAGTTATTTAAAATCAATTAAATCCATCCTTTTTAAATATTGTAAGTAGTATCAGATAATTTCTTATGTAATCAAATTTTTTCACTACTCATGTCTTGTTCTCTAACAGAAGCAATCACATTTTTTTGGGACTCCTAAGCTATTTCATCAAACACCGAGAATTTTAAGAAATCATAACAGAAATTTTCCTTTTTAAAATCAACACAAACGCCCACGATCTCAAAGTTACTTTCTTGAAAAAAACTCCACTTCAATATCATAATTGTATTTATTTTTTTTAGGCAAAACTGGATGTAGAAAATTTGAGTTCACATAACCAGAATGAACAAACACTTGGGATGATACCCGTTGACGTTATTATTGTTATTTTTTAGGGTAGTTTGTCGGAAGCCCACAAAGCAATAATTGCCATTTAAAATTACCGTTCGCAACAAAAATTAAAATTGACGACAAAAGAGAACTGTTTTCGTTATAGAAATGAAAATGATTAAGTGGTGAAGAATATGAAAAATGGGAAGAAATACTTGTTAAGTACTTTTTTCTGTTCCTTTTAAATCAGCAACAATTTGATAAATACTACATTGTCTTCACTAACACTGCCGGTAGAAATGTGTGACAAATTTCCTATAAATGTTGATTTCACTTATGAATCGGCCATAGTTATGTTAAATTTTTGAAGGGGCCAGGTTGATCCATGGCACAGGTCGCATTACACCGTAATCCAGCTTTCTATATCGTAGTGTATTTTGGACATAAGCTAATGCTGATCCTGAGAACGGGTCACATTTCCCACATTGGATTACTCCTGTCATGGGATGGTGAGAGTGATTCTATGGAACCTCACGCAAGCACGTTAACGGCGGCCGTCGCAGTAAGTCTCTTATACGGTTGTCCACAAGGATCTGAAACTTTGCTTTATGTGTCCACAGCTGTCCGCCAATTTTACATAAATTATTCATTCCTACTATTGTATTTTAGGATCTGTTTTTAAATAATTTACTGTAGTTAATATTTATTCTGTATAACAATAAGTCTCATTCAAAATTTTGGGATACTTTTTTAAAAAAATATGCAGTAGTTAACATATCCATAGAGAACATATCCCACTTCATTTGCCAACCATTGGATTTCTCGGCTAGTTTTCAGCTTGATTGTATGAGAGAATTAATTTAGCACGAAGCTCTGATGCTGAATGTTAGATATATTAAACAGGATTTGTCAGTTTGCTCTGGAACATTGCTTAATGTGGTATTATAACGATGTGTGTTCATGTCAACTGTGATTTCAACAAAGTTCCCATTCTTTCTTATCCCACCGTTACATTAGTTTATAAATACAATATACACTGGATTCGAACGAATTTCTTAGAGTTCTAAAGAAATAAGACACAGCTTTAAATACCTCATACTCCTTTTTTCAAAAAGACAGCATTTAAGTATTAGAAAAAGTAGTCGAAAATTCATTGGTATATTTATGGGGATATTTAATAAATAATAACAAAAAAAAATTTATGATTTACTTCTGACATATTGATTAAATGCTACTAAGGGAATACGTCTTTCCTTTTTATTTTATTTTATTTATTTAATTTTTAAGAGCAAAATATACGGTCTTTCAGAATCCAACATCTCTTTGGTATCAGTCATAGAATTTAAAACAAGAAAAACCCCTATAAGCAAATATTAAATCTTTTATTATATTAAATTTTAATCTTGCTTGATAGGATTTTATCACAGGTGATAACATTAACACTCCGTATTTACCAGTGACAACATGAATTTAAAATTCCTTATTTGTCTTGCTGTTTAATACAAACAAAGAGAACAAATTTAAGAGAATGTTACAAAATCTAATTTCACTATAGAAAATCACAACAACGACTATGACACTGTTATGGATTTTTCCTCTACATTTTATCACATGCAAACAAAGAGAGAATGTCTAAGCAACCAAATGTGGTATAAACCTGATTTCCCCTTTAAATATTCACCATTAATACAGAAGTGTAGAATTCACCACACAATATGCATCCTTCGTAATACAAACAGTAAAAAAAGCTTTAAAACACTTGAGCTCTTAAAAAAAAATTCTTTCTGTATCGTCAGTTATTCTTGCTTCATCGACACGGACAGTGCAATGTTAGGTTAACAAAAACTTCAAGTCAAATCCAAGATAACCATAATATTAAATTTAAGGGAATAACGAATAAATTCACTTATCAACAATAAATCAATGCGATAAAGATTGTCAAATTTAAATTAAAAAAATAAACGATGAATTTTGCAATATGAACAGTCAACTTTAAATTGAGGCAAATATTGCATATTTAATCCACTGAAATGAAAACAAGAATAATAAGTTTGTAATCAAAATGAATTAAAGTTTTTATACCTTTTATGGTGTAAATAAAATGTCACATTCACTTGTTACGTTATTTATAATGGAAGTGATAGAGAATAAGGGTGTACATCTATGTTGAACAGGTCTAAAGATTTGATAATGAGAATCAAACCGCCTTACCCATTTACTGTCTATGTCGAGTATAGTCGTCTTAAAAAAACGAATCTACTCGAACTTAAGAAAAGACAAATAAAGGTCTTTTAAAAAGCCGCATGTTTAATAAATAATAGACTGTATTAAGCTGAAATAACACTTTTTGGGGAATTACCATTGCAAAATGAGTCATTTAAATAAAAAAATATTTCGTAAGAATTTCTCACTTTATTGTGCTTATTAAAAGAAAAAGTAATAGTTCTTAATATTTATATGTATATTTTTCCTTGATTAAAAAAATTGCGCAACAAATACTTTTTAACACGTTGATTGCCACGGCTATTTTCAGAAAAAAATCACAATTTGAATTTTTCACATTATATTACTAAAAAGATCATAGGTATCATCAAAAAGCAAAAATTTTGTTTTTTTATAGCAGAAATTGGTTTAGTGAGTACGAGATAACTCGTAGTTGGCAGTCAACGTGTTAATTATCCCTACCAGATAAATTATTATGATACTGAGGGGTCAATAGTCGTATATTCTATGGCAAGGAAAAGGAAAATTTTTCTTCATCTCCTGGATATTATTTGTATGAATTCTTATTTCAAATAAAAACAATATTTACTTTAACCGGATAATATCGAAAAACTATCGAACTATATTGTGAATTATCACAAATGTATATCAAATACGTCTCAACTTGGTAGTCTATCTTTTCAATTACATCTTTCCTATTACTTGTAGAGCCTTTTTCTGACTTATTACTAAGTACAAAAGCAAAATCTTATTCTATACGCAGATACTCATACTGTTCCAAAACAAATATTAGAAAAGAATTCAGATATTAGTGCCTGAAATCCATAGAATTCCCAAATTTGAATATTCTGAACTAGAAATTACTTTAGAAACTGTTCGTCTACGAACGCTGGTTAACATTAATAATTTTAAATAACGAACACAACAGGCTTTATTGTGTGCGACCGAATTACTCTCAGAGAGAACTCTTGCGCATTAAATAAGGTAAGAGATATGCCTTGGTTACCCAAGCGTTAGAAACGTAAAATCGTAACGTACGTAGCCTTAAAAACGTTTGTGTAGTTATAGAAACGTTTAAAACGGGAAAAACGAAACAGAACACAAAGCAACACACAAACAAACACAACACAATGAATAGAAATTGGTATACGGACTCATCATCAGTGTTGCCGTTTTTTGTTCAATGTGTAGATTATTCCGGATTTGGTTATTATTTGTCTTATAAAAATAGCTTTTGTTTTGTTTGTTAAAATTAATTAATTATGAGACTATAATTTTGTTTTCTTATTTTCTGTTTCTTTTTTCTCAATTATAATTTAAATTTGAAAAAAAAAATAAAAAACTGCGAATTAAATTTTTATCATATTTTTCCTTATTTGGTGATTTTTTCACAAATGTTGGTTACAATATTTTTTTTCGTGGCAACACTGCACTCTCTCTCATGTTCTCTCTCTTATGTTCAAATGTCACGTAAAAACGTGGGAGAATTCTGTTTTATACAGATCGTTCCGTTTTGCTAACGAGAGAGAACGTTTGGGTAAGCGTTTACATTGTTCTCCATATGCTAAAAAGAGAACGTTTTCTACGGTACGTTACGTTACGTGTGGGTAATGCCTTGGTTACCCAAGCGTAAGAAACGTAAAACCGTAATGTACGTAGCCTTAAAAACGTTTGTGTAGTTATAGAAACATTCAAAACTGGACATATGTCGACGAAGAATGTAAATAAAAACGAAACAGAACACAAAGCAACACACAAACAAACACTACACAATGCAAATATATTGGTATACAGACTCATCATCAGTGTTGCCATTTTTTGTTCAATGTGTAGATTTTTCCTGATTTGGTTATGATTTTTCTTATTATTTTTCTTTCTTAACTTTTGTTTTGTTTGTTAAAATTAATTAATTAGTAAGTGTATAATTTTATTTTGTTATTTTTTGTTTCTTTTTTTTCTCAATTATAATTAATTTTGAAAAAAAATAAAATAAAAAACTGCGAATTTAATTTTGGTCATATTTTTCCTTATTTGGTGATTTTTTCACAAATGTTGGTTACAATACTTTTTTTCGTGGCAACACTGCTCATTCTCGGTAATCGTTTACATTGTTCTCCATATGCTAAAAAAGGAAAGGTTTCTACGGTACGTAACGTTACGTGTGTGTAACTACAGCATAACTCCAGCAATATAATACCGTTTGAATTTGAGAGAACAGGAAGGTCATTATTTGAAATAATAATCGAATGAATTTATTTTTTAATCGTTCTCTTGACAAAATAAAAACTTTTCATGGATGAAGTTCACAAAATTTACTCGATTTAATCAAGCTTTAATAGAAAAAGAACGCTTTAAAAATTTACCGACATTGATTGATTCAAAGTGAACACATTTATTCAGGCTGTTTACTGTACTTATTGGTAATACATTAAGTTCGTTATTAAATACTTAAATTTATTGCATAATGATACACTTATAAATTTAGCAGTCTTTTAATTTCAGCTAATCTATTAGAAAGCTGAGGAATAAGTCTACAAAAACAATTGTATGTAAACGATTTTCATTAAATAAATACGACTAAGAGAACACAAACCGGAGAGTACTCAAATGCCGGTATATGAAACGTTATTAAACCAACATTCTAACAAATTATTGTACAGTATATACAAACAAGGAAATTATGTACGTATGTACGTACGTAGAATGTAGTGCAAAAGTTATTATAAAATATATAACATAAAAAATAATGAGGAAAGAGGAGAGAGAAACACGTGTTCGGTGATAATGACCTACATTTTGAGTAATTAAATTATGAATTGCTTTTATGCAGCACCTCTCTGCTCTATTTTAAACAGCCTTTAAAGTTCACGGTTTTTTATTTGTATCAGAATTTTTCTTTTCTTTTTTTCTTAAATAAATATTTAACACCCAGTTCTAAAATATTGAATATTTGGAGGAAATACTAATATTTTTTTGTGATTTCTTTATTTATAGATTCAATTGACAATACTGTCTGTGGGATGAAGAAAGAGACAAGTCGGCAAAAGTAACAGAAACTTTTAGTTTCGTGATATGTACGCAGAATAAAAATCTTATCGTTATGATATATTTTTTTTAAATTCGTAGTGCAATTTTGAACTAATTTTTTTTTTGCAATTAGATGAGGTGCATATTTGTCCTTTCTTCTTAAGTTTTATTATATTAGTATATACAAATTTTTTTATAAGGCTGGATTTATACAACTTTTTTAAGCTCCTTTAAAATAAATTTTGTAGCTTGTATGAGAAATTTAAAATTAGATTCCCGTCGTAAATGGAGGGGTTACTGTATACGTTTAAAAATTATGGGATCTCACGAGTAGAGAAATGAGGTTTAATTCTAAACAGATAATTGCAACATTGAGAGTAAATAGAAATTCTAACAAAATATTAAAAACAGTAATTAATCATTTTAGCTTTAAATGATAGAAAAAGCTTTTTATTAGAAACCACGAATTTCCAAGTAATACTCTTTCAATTTGTGCAGTATTAGCATTAAATTACAGACAAATAATATTAGAAATAACACGGCTTATACAGGTTTTTAAAACTAAATTTACAAATGTTAATTGTTAGCTTTTATTCTTCTGTTTGACGACTGGCATTTACATAAACTAATAGCACGAAACCAATACAACTTTTAAAAACATATGAAAAAAATGTGTATAAGTGTATCGGATTTTTATATGAAAATTATCAAAAACAAGCATACACTGTTGTATATTCGTCCAACAAAACACTCAATACAACGATACAAGGCTTGTGTGAATTTCCTAAATATATTATATGCAACATAATAATATATTTAAAGGGTCAGCCTAGTCGCCTGTCTTAAATCCAGCAGATAATCTGTGGGAGTTGGGCAGATAGAAAAATAAAACGGGATCAGGTGTCGGATTATCGAAATTATTCCTCCAATTAAAAGAAGCTTGGGAAAGCATTTCAGAAATCGGAATTAATAAATTAATAGTTCGAATGCCTTCCAGATGATGTGCTGTTTCTTAAAATATAGGATATTCCAATATTTGTGAAGACATGTATGAAAATACAAAAATTTTTTTCAATAATTCTGTTTTTAATAAATTAATAAGACCTCAAGGATTTGAAACAGCTATATAATTCTCAGGTTTATTTTTTACCAGATTCCTATATAAATGTCAAAATATTAAGTCAGTTGCTTTAGTTTCTGCTATTAGTGTATATATAAACGCTTTTTCTCATATATGAACGATATATTTTTTAAGTTCATATATGGCAACTTAAAGTATTTACTTGTCTTACGTTTGAAACGTAAAGCAATGTGAACGAAAGTAAGTGACGACCTTTCGGTCCACTAAAATTTCTTACGATATCGTGGGCCTGGGTCCAAATATTCGACCAAAAGTTCATAAATTATGAACAAAATGTTCGAAATTGTATTTTATCACCAATGTTGAAGAATTTTTTGTTAAGGACAAAATATCTTGGTTGTAAGCAGTAATTTGACAACATTTTTATTCTTTGATATACAATTTCTTAATTAATTTTAAATTTTTTTATTTGATATGCTTTTATAAAAATAAATTGTTTTTTCAGAATATATTCGAAGATTTTATTATTGTATAGAATATACATATATATGTATTTATTATATCGATATTTTTATATGTAGAAAAGCTATGCAAATTAGAATAGTATTTCATAAAGTAATTGCTATGATTTAATGGTTTTCTGAATTTGAAAATAAATAACCGTAGTTCCGAAACACATAAAACCATTGACATTTTATGTCACCATATACATATTATTTAATTTTCTTTTCTTTTTATTTGTTCAGTTCTTTCGCTATTTAAATTGCTTTGATATTTGTTTTCCGCTTCTCTAGATTTTTAAATTTAAATTCAATAAATAAGATATAATAATAATAAGAACTGTTGTCACCAAAAATAAACGCATCATACGAGCGCTAGTCGACGCCGTCGTGCAGCCATGTGAATGATATGTATTTGTATTTTGAATAATTTTTTTGTTCGTTTTCTTTTTTTATATTTTATTCTCTGTTAATTTGTTTACATTGAAGTTTGTATGTGCACGTAAAATATGGACGAACTAAAATAAGTTCATGAAAAAAGATTTAAATTTAAATATTTTATCTGCGCTAGGAATGCTATCGTATATATAAAAGGCAATGTATCTTATACGATAAGTAGTGTTTATGCCAATACAGTCTTTAAATTTTTTTAAAAGTGTGTTATGATACGAACAATGTTAAATCTCCAACTGGGGAATAACTGTTATTTATTTCTAGTTTTTATTAATTTAATTTAATTAACTTAATATATTATTAAGACAAATGATATCTGATAATTAGTTATATTTACAGACAAGAGAAAAATTGCCAAAATTTGGATCAGAAGGTTTATGTGACGGAGCAAAAACACTGAGTCTAAGCAAATATAGTTTTAATTTTTTACAAGATTAATATTATATATTCTATTTATTACTAAATTAATAAAAATTATTGTAAAATCATAGAATCATTGTAAATATATGAGAATATTATATTGGAGTTGCCTTTGACCATGGAATATATGGTATTGGTAAGTATAAGGGAAAGTTTCCAAAGTACATATTAAACATGCATACATACCTGTTGTACTTACTTTCTTACTAAATAAGACGTTGCAACCATTTATTAAGGTATTTTTTAATAGAATGTCCTAATTTTTGGTGGATGGTGTCTATTAGCCATCACAATTGGTTAACCAGACGCAAATAGACAATAGACCGTTGCAAATTTCGTGTTGAGCTTATATCACTCTGATAAAGTTAGCGACGGAAGCACTACTATCGTGTTAGTGTATGAAAAATTTTCATTTCGCGAATAACTTTCATCACCTGTTTTATATGTATGTACATATAGCTGTGTGAAATATAATAGTAGCGATGTATTAAAAATATTTTAGTTAAGTAAAAAAATTAATTTTTATTCAAGTTAAAAAAAGTTTGTTATTACATTTTGTAACCACCAGTCGAAACTATTGAAAAATAAAAAAACTTCAAGACAAATATTAATTTTCCAAAGAAATCGATGCTAAATTGTTAAAAATTCAAAATATTTGGCGTGCAAAAAAATAGTAGTAGCATTAGAAAACGTATCTGCAAAAAAAAAAATGTTTTCACAGGTGATTACTTTTTTATGTTATTTTGTTAGATAGACCTTAATATTTAGTTGAAAAGCCCTTATTGGCCATTACAGCTGTGCAACGCCGAGGCATTGAGTCAACTAAAGATCTGTACCTCTCGATAGGAATATTTCCCAAGCTGACCTCACTGACGCCCACAACTGCTTTACATTTCCCGGGTTATCTTTAAAAACATCTTTTTTTACATCGCCCCAAAGATGTTCAATGGGATTTAGGTCTGGGGACTGAGCCGGCCATTCTAATACCCCAATTTTATTTTCAGCAAACCAATTTTTTGCCATTATACTGGTATGTTTATGATCGTTGTCCTGTTGGAACACCCATTTAAGCGGCATATTATATTCTGCATAAGGTAGCATGACAGTTTTTAAAATTTACACATACATTGAGGAGTCCATGTTGCCTTTAATTCAAAATATGGGTCCTGTACCATAATAAGAAAAACAACACCAAACGTTAATTTTTGCACCACCATGCTTTACTGTCCTCATGACAAATTTAGGATCGTATTCCTTGTTTTATGGTCTTCTTGCATATTTTCTGGTGCCAGGATTACCCAAAGGAACAACTTTGGATTCATCTGTCCACAGAATATTGCGCCATTTCGTCTGAGGCCAATCAACGTGAAGTCTAGCAAATTTAAGTCGGTTGCGGACATGTCTTGAATTCATCAATGGTACTTTCCTTATACTTCTACCATATAAATTGTCTTTAATTAGATGCCAGCGAATAGTTGAGGTATGGACATCAAGCTCCAAGTCCTGTTTTATCTTTGTTGAAGTCACAAATGGGTCTGATGATACCATTCGTTTTATTCTTTCTTCTAAGAAAATTGAGGTATTAGAATGGCCGGCTCAGTCCGCAGACCTAAATCCCATTGAACATCTTTGGGGCGATGTAAAAAAAGATGTTTTTAAAGATAACCCGGGAAATGTAAAGCAGTTGTGGGCGTCGGTGAGGTCAGCTTGGGAAAGATTCCTATCGAGAGGTGCAGATCTTTAGTTGACTCAATGCCTCGGCGTAGCACAGCTGTAATGGCCAATAAGGGCTTTTCAACTAAATATTAAGGTCTATCTAACAAAATTACATAAAAAGTAATCACTTGTGAAAACATTTTTTTTTTTGCAGATACGTTTTCTAATGCTACTACTATTTTTTTGCACGCCAAATATTTTGAGTTTTTTACAATTTAGCATCGTTTTCTTTGGAAAATTAATATTTGTCTTGAAGTTTTTTTATTTTTCAATAGTTTAGACTGGTGGTAATAAAATCTAATAACAAACTTTTTTTAAATGGAATAAAAATTAATTTTTTTACTTAATTAAAATATTTTTAATACAGCGCTACTATTATATTTCACACAGCTGCACATACGAAGACATATAAATTGTTAGTTCAGAATTATTTTATACAACAGTGAACACAAAGTATTTCCGTGGTGTTATGATTCTCTTCCGTTTATAGTATTTGTCTGGAGTTTTAAACTTTAACACAAGTATCGTGGAAGTTGCTTGTTTTTTATTCCCATCTAAATGGCTTTTGAATGGTTGAAGCCACACTAGTTTTTCTTCTTTTGTTTGTTTGTATTAAATTATGTACGATATTAAAAGGACGAAACCAAACCACGATTCATTTAATAAAGAATAAAAGTTGTCTGGGACATATTGTACTCTTGATACTGTTGTTTGTCGAAAAGGATGGGCACTCAACAATAACCAAAGGGGAACATGGCCATGAATGTTCAATTTGTTTTTATTTTTCTACTTACTTGCAGCATGCGACCAACAAAAGTTATTTTAATCTGACTGAAAAATTTCGATGTTCGCTATCGTTTTTTAATTTTATTAAGTAAATACGTATAATCTTTACCAATTAAAACTTTTCATTTCAATAGTTGGTCACGTTGTCGAACACCACTGTATTAGAGAAATCAATTAAAACTTAAAAATGCCTCAAAATTGCAGTAATTTTTGGGAAAGATAAGCACAGGGAAAACCATTGTAAATCGACATTTTTTAGCAACGCAATCTGCTTATGGAACAAAAATATTTAAAATTGTTCTGTGGTTGTACAGTTTCTAGAGATATTGTTAAGCTGACGATAATGAAAAGTTATGTTAGCGAGTAGCTTGGCGTTCAAAGGCAAGCCAATATGACCCATTGTGTTACCCAGTTTAAGGTTTGGATGAAACCGCTTAGTTCCCTTAGTGGTGCGTTCGTCACCATTCCCAGATATTCAAACGTTCTGCCACCCAAAAACAGATGGCGTCTGTTTCTTCCACATCCTGGCAGCTCTGCAGTAATACTTGTGGGACAGACCGAGCTTGTCAGCGAAAGTGCCAATTCTTGTTATAATGCGAACCGCTCCTTGGTTTTCCTGCTGGATAGAACAGTTTTGAAATTCGGCAACCAGGTAGTTTGAACGACTTACGGTTTGTTCTAATCCATGCTGCTTTTTGAAATTTAAAAAAGTATTTATATATTTTCTCTATTTTTAGACATCTCCGATCCATTTCGTACCAGTTCGTTGACCTTTACGTTACCTTCTATGCCACAGTGGTCGGAACCCTGTGAAAGCGGGTGTTGTATCGATGTATACGGTGTAGAGTCTATGTAACTCCTGACGCACTTTGATTTGACGAGGTGGGGTCTTATCGCTTTGATTGCTGCTTCCTATGCACATAGGAATTGAAACTTTTCTAGAAATTGAAACTTACCTTATACAACGCAGTCTCTGTCTTCCTCAGTCCTCAATGCTAAAGGATATACGATAGTGTTCCGAAAAAGAACACTTTGTAAAAACCCGGCAATTTGTGACCCTTACATCTATGCGTTCAACACTTACGTCAGATCTACGACCTGATTTTATTAAAGAATGTGAACTGATTGCCCCAATTGCATTTAATAATAAGTTAACAGTGAAGTATAAAAACGTAAAAGCTGTCAACACAGCACAGTCCACAACAGGAATAAATAAAGAAAAAAAGGAAACTGTTTCTTGTTTTTATTCTTGATCTCGAAGCATTTTTTTTTTGCTAATTTTCCTTTTGTTTTCCAGTAATCTGGGCCCAATTTTTGATTCCAAGAAGTCGCCACAACCACCCATACCTTTACACACAGTCCACAGCTCAACAGTACCTATGTAGGTACTATGCAGGTAGTCCTTACATATGAAAGTAAATGTAATCTAAATGGAACACATGCAAAGCAGTACATTTGGCGTAAGCCAAATGCTGAGTTTTTGCCCAACAATACTCAGGCTATTTTCAAGAATGGGGGAGTGTCGGTACTTATAATAACATGGCAAGATGAATTTTTCGACGCAGTATATAATGTAGTATCTTGCATTTTTCCCACAATATCTAAAATATGTCACTGGAAAACCTTTCGAAACATCGTATGCTGATTTTCCTACACAAGATTATCTGTCTAAAGGAACTAAATTATCTATTTAGATAAGCTTGGTATTTACCAAATTAAAATTAAATTAATTAAAA
This sequence comes from Sarcophaga carnaria, assembly GCA_958299815.1. Lineage (NCBI taxonomy): Eukaryota > Metazoa > Arthropoda > Insecta > Diptera > Sarcophagidae > Sarcophaga > Sarcophaga carnaria. The sequence goes on along the minus strand of OY283152.1, from coordinate 85,219,190 downwards.
TTAATTTACCCAATTAATTTGGTAAACACCAATCTCTAATTTTCTAGAACTAACAGAGGCCGCAGGATAAATACCGTATGTACCAGAAACAGGTGCCTGAAAGGCCAACTTCCGCCAGAAATTCAATTGCAAAGTAATGTAATGCAATTTAAGACAGCAATTTCAACACACTTTTCTTTTCTTTACAATTCTCCGTTTGCAAGGCTAACTTAAATTTTAAATTTTGCTTTTTTATGAAACTCACAAATATATAATTAACTTAATCGTTATAACATTGTGTAAACAGTACTATTAAATAAGATTATATACTTGCTGTACTGGATTTAACCAATAAACAAATAAATAATTATAATGTGTTTGTAGTGCAAGAGTTGGGTATTTTCATTTGGACATTTTACAACAGAATATGAAGCAAAATGGCGATAAGTTAAATATGTTAGACGCATTTGTTTCAACCAGGACATCGATCCGAAGCACGTTGCGAAACTGTGCATAATTGTTCAAAACTACTTCAAACACTGGCACACGCCCCCGAGATCAATATTATTGAGCCTGTTTGGGAAAAACTTCCGCTTAAGCTTTATAAATCTAGTATCATCACACTGGAACAGTTGCAAGAAGGAATTAGGTGAGAATGGAATAACATAACCCCGGAATTTTATGTCCATCTCGTGCAGTCGACGTTTCTGTGTTTGGGTGTAGAAAAGAAAGCAAAAGGATTTGGTCCCAAGTGTTGAAACAGTGCCTTTTATTTGACTGTCCAATTATGCGTTTGACATGAAATTTGTTAATATTGTTTTCCTATTTTGTTTTAAAAATATTTTTAAATAAAAAATGCTAAGTATTATATATTGTTTAAAAGCCTTTTTAATTATCTATAATTTCGCATTTTTTTTTTTTTTAAATATTTCCATTGAAGTGGAAAAATCGGTATTTGAATAATCTAATACCTAGTGTCCAATTATACCTTTGAGCCACAGTACTTATTAAGTACTTTGCATTTTTTTTTTTGATAATGGTATCCAATTGGTGGAACTTCGAATTTAATCTAATTTGTCGTAGTTACTTTGAGTTTTTTCCGTCCCACAGGTACTTGATGGGTTTCAAGTCTGACGATGTCAATATGTTTATATGTACTATCAATCCAAGTAATGATGATTTCTATAAAACTTAAAATTCCAAGAACTTTCATTTCTAAAGAACACCTATAATCAGCTTCTTTATTACATAATCGATTGCATAACAATTGTATGCTGATATCATTGTTTTAGTGGTTGATGATATTATGTGCTATCACGGTAGCGTCAAATTTTATTTAAATTCCAGACATTCGATCTGATAGATCAGACTGTAATATTATTCAAAATTTTTGGGCAACTAGCACTTGGATAATTTTCAATTATATATGACAACTAATTTATTCATGGTGTTACGTGTAGACTCTTCTTCTCGCTGGGAAATTTTACAAGCTCACAATCTCCAATTTAAGTTTGCTACAGCATTTTGAAAATAGCCCGTTAGCCGATTGCATATACATCGATAACCACACCTGTTAAGTAATGATTAATAATCGTAATGATTAATAATTAGATTATTTTTGGTTTTAATAGTTAATAATTGATTACAATTACAAAATAATCAAAAATTACTGGCGATTAGTCTAACTATTAAAAAACAATCAAAAGTAATCCAAATGTAATCAAATTGTTTTCAATAATTCTTTTTGATTATTTTCAAATATTCAAAAAGAACCGAAAGTAATTATTAAAAAATAACACAGTTTGTGTTGTAATCTGTCATTGTGTTTGCGGGCTTTGGTTTCAATACTACCTAGAGAACAAATTAGCAAAAAACCGTGAATTAAACCCCAAATCGATCTCATCCGGCCTATTCGCCTACTGTATAGTGCTCAAAAGAAACTAAAATCTTCAAAAAATCTTTATTGCGAAAAAAATTTTGTTTTTAATTTTTATACATGTGGACTTTTGTCAAAATATTGTAAGATGTACTCTTATTGAAATCTTTAAATCTATGGACTTAGTAAGGGTAATATGGCATACTTTAGCTGACAAAAATTCAAAATTTGTTTAGTTATCACTCTACAGACAATGTTCGGACTAAAATGGTTTAACTGGTTAACTGTACTAACAGATGCAATTTTGTATTTGCTTTAGATTCTTAAAATAGGGTGACAGTAATTTATCGAAAGGTCTGACATTTTTCTTAAACGTTTCAAATAAAACAAACATAATATTTTATACATTTTATACACCATACATTAGCAAAAAAATTCATAAATATTTAGACATATATGTGTACGTGTGTTTACTGTTTGTATGATGACAATGTTGTTTTCATAATACATTTTTCGTCGTTTTTAATTATTGAAAGCATGTACTCCGGAATGCCTTAGAAAACAATGAACAAAATAAGTGAAACTGTAAGCCATTTACGTAACTTTTTTGGTTGCTCGTTTCAACTGTCAGCTTTTGGCTGCGTTCTTTCTTGAATATCATTTCACTAAGTACGAGTATTTTTCGTTCTTCCTGTAAGCGCACACATTTAAAAAAGTTACAAATGGAACATACTTATATGTACGTAAGCTTTTATAACCAATAAGACAAAAACAAGCAAATACAATATTTTTTTATTAAAGTTTTTACGGTTAATAACTTTGCTATGTACATGAATACCATTTACATATGTATGTACATGTGTAAATATATACATACATATGGCTGTTCCGTTGCACTAGCGGTCTACTTTGACAACGGATGGTTATTAAATTTTGATGTTTGTACTGAAATTTTCTTTATTTTTATTTTACTTTCGTCGTACTTGTTAATATTCTTCATAGCTTATTATTGAGTGAACTCGTAGAAACGTAAACAGGTCTCAGGTTGCCGATTGGTTTTTTTTATTATTTTCTCACATGGAGCAGACTTTCCGCAGGAAACTTGTTTTGTCAGCACAACTCAGACTCATAAGCGTGGTAAAGCTGGTCTTTGCATAATCGCAGCTCTTGCATTTTTTTCTCAATTTTAATTTAAATGGATCCACTAATTGCGACTGCGCAGATAGTTTTTCTCCACAAATTTTCAACATTCTAATGCCATACCTTTGCTTAAATTTCCGCATTTAAGTTCACGTTTGAGAGCTTTCAACTTTTTTCCACGTTTACGAAAGTGAATGTAACCTAAAAAAGTACTCATATTTGTAAGCAAATAATAATAGTCGTCTGTAATCTAAACTGTGTAAAATTGAATTTGACTTTTCATTCGCAGGCTGACGAGCGGATTTGAGAGCTAATTTGTATGTGTATTTGAAAATAAAGGGTTGGAATATTGCAAAAAAAAACATAAATAACACTTAAAAGATAATATTCTTCTTGTTCTTTACTTATTAAAAATTAATAAATAAAAATATACTGAAATTTGAGTTTTCCTTTATCCACAATATTTTGGTTATCAGAATGTCGGGATTGGTATTGAAATTCTCGGAATCTTGGGATTGTACGCATTGTGGATTCCCATGAAAAGTTCTAATTCAAATATATTAAATAAGTAGTAGAACTATGATGTTTACTACCCAGTACTACTGTGCAGGAGAAGTCGAAGCAATCAATTTCGCGTCGCTTATGAGAATTCAGTCTTGCCCTAACCACAACTTTACGCTTGGGCCCATAATCTAACCCGAGACAATAACATGTGCTGGCTGAATGGGCTCTTGGATATTTTGTACCAGCGATTTGATCCGCTTATATTAAAGCCAACATAATTCATGTCATCTGTCTAATTTAGATTTATGCAACAGAAAGACGGAAAATTGGACATTTCAGATGCGCTCCACCCAGACATGACATGGATATTTAAATGAAGTTATATTTCACACATAATGTCAATAAGTCTTTCAAACGAAAATTTATTGAAGATATTTTACACACTCTTTGTATATAATTTATTAAAAACAATGGCTTTTGGTTTATTTTATTTCAAAACAAAAACCCCACATACTATTTGCGTCCACATATATTTATATTTTTTTTTTATGAAATAATAATTTTTATATAATCTTATAACGTTTTAAAATATTAATCTCCTCATTTTGCAGCATGCGCAAGGAAGCGAAAAAAAGGATAGTATTCCCCTATTCACCACTAAAAATTCACCACATCGCACATAGTAACTTCAATTATTGAATTGAATTGGACAAAAATCAAGCAACTATGAAAGAACTTGTATTTGAATCATCAGTCCTTCCAGCGTTATCAATTTAGCAAATAACTTAAAAACTAACGACGAATATTTCAGTAATTTATATACCCATTTAGAATTAAAGAATATAATTTGTAAAGTATATCTTGGCTGAAAATCCGGAATATATTCAACGTTACAATTGTGTACATTAGTTTGGGTAAATGTGGCCACAATAGTTCTATAATGTTACGAAACACGGGATTTGGTTGAAATAGCAGCTTTTTTCATTCATATGTATGATTCCGAAGTTCTATTTTTGACGTTGGTATATTGTAACTATTCGTACGATATCCACAAACGGAAATTTCAAATATTTTGAATTATGAACACTTATTCTTCATAAAATTAACCACATCTGTATCCGAAAAATTTCTTCCTGTAGGTATGTAGGAAGCAGTGCGGTTCTCACAAAATCACTTTCATAAAATACAAAATTTCGAATGATAAAAATAACCTTCCACGAGATACTTAATATTAGTAATAAATTTTAGTTTCAATTTACTTATATGCCGTTTATGCCACATTCTGTCGACTGCAGGAGAAACGTCTATAAAAAGGAATGGGATAAGTTTAGGATGGTTTTGTCAATAGTGATGTATTAAATAGTGATGTCTGAAGCCAAATAGTTGAAACACTTCATTTCGCATTTGTTAATGGCGTTGTTAGGCATCAGTAGTTAACTACATAGTTTTGACACTGTTATACTTATAGGACTGTTTGATATGATCTTTGCCAGGTTGAAGTATAAGTTCAAATAAACAAACTGCCCACTCTTAGATAAATATTCAAGTTATAATTGATACAAATTCTCACGTCTCAGATCTCAAAAAGCAGACCAGAGTGTGCCGAAATCCTCGAAAACTTTGTGGTAGTGGAGGTATTGTAAGAGGCAAATCGTACCTGTAACTGTATGGTTACTAGGTGTTCAATAAACAACTTACCTTTCTCTATCAGATCTTCTAAGTTTCATAGACGTACACCACACAACAAACGACTTGACTTTGGTGTAGAACCGAAAAATGTAGAATAGAAAAATGTATTTCTTGAGGCTTCCATGATTATTCTGAAACGTTCGATATTTCAATATTTCTTAAACCACCTTAAATAAAAGAACTTTATTACAACAAATACGCCACTAGATTTAAGCTGCCACTTCGAAATTTTAAATAGAAACCCTTGTTTGACAATTTTTTGAGCGCTCAAATGTTACTACATGCATACATACAGAATTTGTCATTACAACCCTTCAGTCAGGATTACGACCTAGATTCTCAGTTTCTCACACCACTTTTGTTGTCTGTGTTAATTTTATACATGAGTGGCGGGACCTACAGTTTAAAATCGACTCCGAACGACAGATTTTTGAGAAACTTTTCATGGCAATTTTTACTTACTCTCAGAGTTTTTGCCAGAAATCTGTTGAGAGAAAGTCGCCTAAGAAATACTTTTTGTATTTTTGTCTTGATGTCTAGCCTGGTTCTTGAACCCAGGCTTTACGTCTAATAAGCCAACACACTACCTACTACGGCGACCGCAAATGTTACTAATTGTTGGAATTTTCTGACGAGTTGCCGTTTGAAATTGCTCGTATAAAACCTCGAAATTAGTTTCCTGATACTTGTGCTCTGGTAGTATAATGGGTAGCCTGCTAGAATATTAGCGTGAGGGTCTTTATTCTTACGAATTTTCTTTTTTATATATGCTGCATGCATAAAAACTGTCATCAAAAAATATGTTTTTGGTGCGATTCAGTAGACGCTCCTAATGATTACTTATTTAAAACATCTCACATCATTACTTTAAATTAATTTGTTCTTAAAGTTGTTATTGTCTTTAGTTTTCATAAAAGCAGCATCAATGATACTTCAACTTAACAAAGTAAAAAGGCTGACAATAATAAACAACTTATGCCAGAGCATCAAATACCGTCAGAAAAGTGCTAAAGGGATTGAATAATTGCAGTATAAATAGGGATTAGTATGGATTACTCAATGGATAGCAAACAACAGTTGGAAACAAAAACAAAATATTAAAACACTTTTAACACACCCACACACACACAAACAAAACCTAGAAGTGTAAACAACTTAACTGAATGGCAAAAAACATTCTTTCAAGAGTCGATTAATAAAACTATGCTCTGGAGAGTCTTCTATTGTTGTGTTATTTTTTTCTCCTTTTTGCTTTAATTAACTCTCAAAGGTGAAACAACAGTAAAATTAAACTTCTTTGTTTAAACACCACGATAACACGATTACATAATTTTTTTATTGCGTATATAACGAAAAGTTTAAATCAAAATTATAATTGCAAAGCTTTTCTTATCAGGTGATATTAATAATGAAAGGAGTATTCATTGGAATTGATAATGAATAATTTATTTGATTGAAGCAAAGTCTTTAGCTTTTACAGTTTATTTTGCTTTTTACAATTAAAATTTAATTTCATATTTATTAAATTTCAGTATCGCTAGAAGTTTTCTAAAAATTGCAGTATTTTCTTGAAATTTTTTACGAGCACCTGTGACTTAACTCTTTTACGCACAAAATAGATACATTAAAGTTTTTGATAATCTTAATATTTTCTTGTAAGTATTAAGAGATATTTTAAATACAATCAATTTAATATTTTCGGCTTAAATCTAATTGCAGTTTTATAATTTTTTTAAACTAAAGTTTTTGTTAAATTAAAATCAAAATAGAAATTCACCCTGTGAAAAAAATTTGTACACCTAATTTTTTTTTAAATAGTTACAGAAAAACAAAAGAATAATAATAAGTTTCCACTTACATACATACATATACATATATGTATGTAAGTTTTACTCTTCTCCTAGAGTGGTTAATGTTTTGTAAAGATTCCGCTATTGTTTAAAACTATAGTGCGTCTCGCATTTATAAGGTCACTTCTATTTTTCAATTATCTCTTAAAATATAACTTTAATCGACCAAGTTCCGTGTACTTTTAAGGAATACTGTATACTAATAATACTATACTAATAATTATTCTAATAATTTTTTTTGTTAATTTACTTACGTTTAGATAAAATTAAACTAATTAAACGCAAAGTGGAATTTTTGCGTTTTACCAGGCGATTCTTTCTTTATTCAAGAGGGGCCATTCTGTTGATGATGATGTTTAACAATCAACTCTTTGACGTCAAAACGAATTTTTGAGGGTTTTTTGCTATTGGCATTTAGTTTGATGTTAGTTTTTATGTTCCATCAAACCGAATAACTTCAATATACATCTCAAAAATTGTTATGCTAGAGGGTGGTACATTTGTCTACATTTTGGTACATTTTTTTTTGTTCCATTTGTTTTTGTGGTAACTGTTTAAACTGTTCAAAATAGTTGACGTCTCAGCTATTTATGGCTTTTCATCATCTTTTGAAAAATTTTGGTTGATTTTTCAATAGCAGGGTTTACGGACAATTGTTTTGTGTCGGTGTACGTTGTATGCAATTTTGTTTTTAAAATATTTTTAAAAGGTAGATGTTGAAAACGAAAACGTTTTTTAAAGGGGTTTTGTAAATTCGCATTATTTTTAAGCTTCCAACATAACGTTGGGTCGCACCAATGTGAGCGGGTAAATGCCCTCAGTACATTATTCTGCATATGGAGCCTTTGATTGTTTCTTAAAAAAAAACGTGAATATAGAAAACAATATCGAAATTTTATATTTCGGTGCGATGATATACAGAAAAGCTATGTTTGTATAGAAGAAATAAACCATCTACGTACGTTTGCATGTTTTGCAGGTTTTATGTTGCCTATATATTCCATTCGAGATACATATACTTGGACTCCACTGCAAGCGCTCAAAGAACTTTGTTAAAGTATACAAAGATAGTCCTACGCTTGTGTACTTGATACTCATGTATATGCTCGCATATCCACACCTCTAAAGCAAAATTGATTAATGAATTTTTTTTTCTTCCACAGTACATATATATTTGCATGTATATCAGAATTATTTTTACTTTATGCATCCATATGCTAGTGTTTATAAACATAACTCAATGTTATGTTAGTGCTGACGAGATTAAATCTTAGCGTTATTCTTTCGTATGCAGTAAAGGTCAGTTTAGACTAGAAGAGTTTCATACGACATGTGTAGGTTTTTTGTAGAAGAAAGCCAATAATATCGTGTAATGTGAGTAATTGAAGTCACCGTAGTCTAGTAGGTAGTGTGTTGGCTTATTAGACGTAAAGTCAGTGTTCGACACCCATCAAAACAAATTCAAAAAGTGTTTCTTCAGCGACTTCCTCTCAGCAGGTTTCTGGCAAAAACTCTGAGAGTTAATAAAATTGCCAGGAAAAAAGTTTCTCAAAAATATGTCGTTCGGAGTCGACTTTAAACTGTAGGTCCCATCACTCATGTATAAAATTAACATACAGTGGGTGCAATTAAATAGTATGAAATGATACCCAGCCTAAGAATAAATAATTTGATTGTAAACGAAATTTCAAAATCTAATTTTATTTCGTGCTGAATGAGTTTGGTTAATTTTATGCCAAAAATTACTCCTAAAATATTGTAAAAATAATGGACCTGAGTCAGCGTAAATGTAGGACGATCATAAATTTTTCGTATAATTTCCATATTTTTCTTTTTATGCAACTCCAGTACAGTCCATCGAAAATCTTTGAAGTGTTCGTTTTTTTATAATTTATTTGCTATTCATTATGGACATTTTCACCAATTATTATGTTTGCCTTGTTTTAGTATTAAATAATGTTTTTTGGAGTCGATCTCTCTGGAGATCAGGGGAATTCCTTAATGGATAACTTATATAAACCTCGATAAATGAAAATGCTTACATTAAACCGGATTCTAACAAGGACTGCTTGGGTTAACAGTCTGGTTTGTTATAGTTTGACATACAGTATGAAATAGTTTTGCAAATCAGTATAGGAACAGGCGGCGGCCAAAGACATTTATAAAATTTTAGCATGAAATTGCTTCATATATTTGAAAATTTTTTCTATATTCATGGATTATTGTACAATGAGTGAATCTGACCTCCGGGTACTGTACCTGTGTTGACTGACAAGTACACGTCCTCTAACCTTCATGGATTAACTATTTAACTGCATAATTCCTGCCGCTTATCCATAATCTAAATATTCATAATTGTTTCTCGATAGCGCCGTATCGTAATGAATATAGTGTTCGATTACCGCAAGAGAGCTTGGTGATCAAATTTCAACCTGACATCTCGAAAAATTAAAAAAAAATATTTCTATTTATCTCATCCGTTTTCTGGTAAAAACTCTAAGATTAGCTAATTATCATGACAAATCATCTGATATTTGTGTCGGGCCACTCACAAATAACATTCACACAAATCCTTACTAAAGAGTTGTAATGGCCATTAAAGCATGTATTAGTGTTAGGTGGTTTAGGTATCATGTAGTCGATGCCAAGACTTTGGCAAATGTGTTTCTTTGTAAAAATTTGTACAACAAATCTTATACAATATTAATCCGTTCATTACAAGCTAAAATGTTTCAATTTAATGTCTTGCGTCACAAACAAGATTAATAATACGAATAGCAGCTAGCCGCCATATTACAGTTCACTTCCAATTTTTAATTAACATACTTTCCTTTAATTGCCCAATGGAGTTTGTGTTTCTATTACAAACTTTTTGTATGTGAAAGAGAACTAGAAAAATATAAAAACTATTTTTAATTACTAAAATACCTCCATACCAATATACATGCAAACACCAAGTAATTTTTCTCTTTTTGTAATTCAAATGTGTTTGAATCAATTGGTGACTTTGTATAATGACTCACACGCAATTAATTAAATAAATTTCGAAAATAGATTCACATCGTTGTAAAAACTTGATTGCATATGCATAGCTAACTATTTGACCTTTTTCGTATTTCAAATCTTTCTATCACATCCCATTCTCCATTCCACTCAATCCAACATGGAACCTTTGCGCACAATAGTGACTTTAGTCCTCAATACACATTCACAAATATGAATATGCTCTCAGATAGAGTTTTCTCACATAGTTTAGAACAAATTTATATGAAGCAGAATTCTAGTAAGTAAGAAAAATAAAATGTACTCGTAAAACGAATTTTTTTTCTGTATTTTAGTATTTGTAAAAAAAAAAATATAACGTGTATCTATTTAACAACATCTAGATTTTATGTGACTCTCTCAGATTTGCCTCTCAAAAGAGTCAGGAAATCATAACAAATTTGGAAAAATATGCCTTCATATCTTCAATAGCTTCGATACCCTTATTTGGGAGGAGCTATCAAAACTCTTCAAATTGTCATTAACAGCAGATTTTACCCTCTTTTTCTGATGCTTAAAATTTCAGTTATTAATTATAAGAACTAACAAGTAATTTAATCAAAATCAGTTAAATTAACAGTATACTAGGTAGTGTGTTGTCTTATTAGACGTGAGGCCACGGTTCAAACCCCAGGTCAGACATATCCAACAAATATAAAAAAAATATTTCTGCGACGACTTCCGCTCAACAGTGTACTGGCAAAAACTCAGAGTAAATAAAATTGTCATGAAAAGTTTGTCAAAAATCTGTCGTCTAAACTTGGGAATATCATTCAAAGATAGCTTACATGGTATAATATTAGTTTTGCTGTGAGTAGAGTCTATCCCATAACATACCTGCAGTTATTAATACAACATATTTTTCAAAACGCGCGTTTTTATCCAACTCGTACCTTATTTCATCGCTTGTATATGGTTGTGCAGTTTTACAAATTGAGATAAAACATCACTCAAAACCAGTTTAAGTAGAATGCAATAAGGAATCAAGAATTTGACCATATTATAATTCTGATGCAGTCCATACACGTTGCGAGATGTTGTATAACACAATTTAATAAAAAGTTGATCGTTTTCTTCTTTTTAAAACAGCCGTTGTCTATTAGGTAGTGTGTAGGTTTATTAGACGTGAGGCCACGGTCAGACATCACGAACAAAACGAAGTATGAAAAAATATTCCTTAGGCTATTTCCTCTCCCTAGATCTCTGGCAAAAATCTTTCGTTCGGAGCAGACTTTAAAGCTTAAACTGCAGGTTCCGTCACTCATGTATAAAATTAACACACAAAATATAAGTGGTGTGAGAAGCTATGTCGTAATCCTGACTGAAGGGTTGTAATGACCAATAATGTATGTAAGTACGTATGTATTCATAAATTATTCTTGTGGCATCAACATTGAAAGATTTTGCATTAACCTTGTTATTTTTATGAGGATTGCTTTTAATATCCCATAATTCCAGTATTTTTTCACTTTAATTCATTTTTTTTTTGTTTGAAATGTTGTCACACGAAAATCAAATTTTACTTTATTTTCATTCAACTGTAAAACTTGATCAAGTTGTACAACTTGTGTAGATGATGCATAACATTACAGGAAACTTACGAAAATTAAAAAGTTACACAACATATGTAAATCGAAGGCTTTATGTGGTCCCTTTGTTATAAAATAGTTTTAAAAGTTCATTTGTAGTACATGTCGGTATTTGATTTTCTTTACTTCTATTTCAAAAATTCATTTCTACAATACGTATAAGTATTTTAATTTTGGCATTTGAGCGTACTTTTTTTAGTTTGAAATAAAAAAGAAAATTAAAAAAAAAATATTAATAAATATTTACGTTAAAATCTTTTTTACTTCTTGGTTGTTTGCTTAACGTGATCTTATCAAAGCTGCTAACTACTAAAATACTTTATATTTATAGGTGCCAATACAAATATTATTTGTATGTATATTGTATATAAAATAATAATGACAAGACAATTACAAGCTTTTCACTTTCTCACAGGCACATAGTGGGTGAAAATTTTGGAATATGCTATAATATCTGATAAGCCCATTTAAAACTCACCACATGCATGTAGGAGAGCGAAATCAACAATTTTCTGGCATACTTAATGCTTGTTGGTGAAAAATGTTAGGCGTTCTTAAAATTAAAATCCTTCTGTGGCATCAGTCATGGCAACTTCGACATTACGCAAGGTTCTTAAAAGGGCTTCAATAATCTATAAATCAATTTTAATAAAGAAATGATTGAAACAGAGGAAAATAAAATAATTGACGCATTTCTTTCCCATTTTTGTTTGTGTTGAAATTTTATTTACAATACGCAGGGATACATTTTCATCAAATTGAAAGAATAACTTTCATATTTACCCGAAACAAATTGTTTCATGGTTAAAGTTAAATAAATAATGGAGAACAAATTAACGACCACAATTGTTTAGTCACTCAGCTTAAAATAATTGGAATACAATTTATAATTCATTTCAGTAAAAATAATTTTTAATTATAAATAACAGAGTGGTTTATTAGAGTTAATTTACATAAATTGTAGTTGTTTCGTATTATCATACAGAGATTTTCAAATGTTAAAGGAAAGTAAATGATGACAAATACGTTAAGCTCAACCTTTTCATCCATGTGACAAACAATGGTTCTTTTTTTTTAATGTTATTGTCTAAGTGACATCACGCAAATGAGCAATATCCGTATGTTTATTCATGAGTTCTTCCTATTTCTGTCATAATTCGGTCATAACATCTAAATATGTATGTCCTGATATCGAGTGTTTAACATGCATTGTGACAGTGATTGTATATCATAACGTAATTTCATCACATGTTCCTCATAATTAATGAGAAAATTACTACCAGACCGATTATCAGTATTCATACTTATTACCCAACAAACCAAAGAAAAGGAATTTCTTTTACAGTTTGTCAAGAGAATGTTTTGACATAGCAAGAATCGCTTTATTTTGACTTTTACGATAATTATTATCTTCTGTGTATTAACAAAATCTTTATTTTATTTATTTTTTTTTTGACATTTTTATAAATAGTTGTTGTAAATCAATTGGAAAACAAAAACTGCAAAATCTTCAGAACTGTATTGTCACGAAAATGTTTTTACACAAAAACTAATTTTTATACATGTGAACTACTGCAAGGAAGTTCAAATTGTGGGTCAAGAGAATGTTTTTGCATAAAGTACTACATACATAAAGCCTGAAAAAGAAACGACTATTCTTAAAGAAGTGCAAAAGCGAAAGTTTGAAAACTAAGGGAATAATGTGATTTTCTTTGACGGCGCCAAAATGATACTTTACTGTACTAACAAAGCATGACGACCATCTTTCAAAGCATTAAAAAGTCACAATTCATAATTGCCAGGTGCTTTACAGTTTCATTCCATACAATAGTTAAACAAATCCGTTTTATTGAAACCTTATGAATGAATGTAAAAAAAACCTCAATGTATGGGGGTTTATTTTGTATTTGTGTAATTCAAATTTTATATTCTACCAAGCCAAATGCCATGTTCACACGAACCTTCGAATTTCTTCGCTCTCTGTTTTGAATTACTTATTTGAATTACCATGTTACCGTAACTTTGTAATTCTTTTTGACAGTTCTTCTTTTCTTCTTCTTTTTATTGCTAAATTATTTGCTGTAAAATTGTGAAATAATGAAAAAAAGTAAATAAAAGATTTTTTCGGGCTTATTAATATTTTTAAATTGTAAAGTTCACACAGCTTATTCAAAAGCTGCAAATACTTTTTCTGTAGATTCAATTTTTCTACACACATAGTGGGTTCCTCCGATAATTTCGCGAACATCCTTCTTCTAAATAATACTTTTCTTAAAATGTTATTTATGGATTCCATTATTGTTTATTGTTTATTTGCTTATATTTTTTGTGCTTTGAGAGCTAGTGATGGTAAAAATACGACAAATTTAGAGATTACATTGATTTTTAAGTAATTCACAGGGTAATAGAAATTGAATTACGCTCACAAAATTTTGTATGTTGAATTACGTAATTCAGCACATAATTGAATGTTGAATTACGAATGAGAGAGCGAATTACGAAATATTGCTGCCGTGCGAACATAGCAAAAGACCATAAACATAAACACTTTCGGTAAAAACGTTGCTTTTTCACCACATAGAAAGTTAATAACTTTATCGGCGTGTATGACAAATAACACTGTCAGAAGATATCCGAAAAATCAAAAAATGTAAAAAGTAAAATTTCAAAAGAGTATTTTTTAAGCGCTTCCTATCTTTAAATTTAAATTAAACAACGTACGTGTTTATATTCAGCATTTTTTTTTGTTTGAACGGCCTACTGATGGCATTACGCTATACTACGGCTTCTCTCTATAGAGCGCATTAGAAATCGCTCGTGCAGAATATTCAAAATGCCAAGAGAAGTGTAAAACATAGTTAAGTCCTGTCGTCACAGGGAGGCTAAAAGCAGCTTGCAATCATCAGCGTGCAGTTCTCGTCGTAGACAGTGATTGTCTGGCACTCTCAAAGAAGTAGGGACTGATTATGTCGCCACCCCGAAATCCACGCCAAGCAGTGACATTTTCGGAACGCATTGGACAGTCTTAGGTCTCATGTGGATTGTTATCTTTCTAAATTAAACAATTTTGTTTCTTCACGTACCTCTTCATCCAAAAGGATTGAACATAATTTTTTGATGGAATTTGTGGTCAGTTGTTAACTGTTCCAGAGCCGATTCATCTAACACACGTCGTTGTCTATGGATATTAATGGAAATTTGACAGAATGAATAAATTACAATTAGTTTGACAGATGGAGCTTCAACAACATGAGCACTATTAACTGCCAAAGTGGGAAGACCTTTTATATACCATGGATACGCAAAACATGCAATAAATTTAAATAATTGCTGTAAACTTTCTATATATTTCGCTTGCACTTTTTTATTTTTGTTTGTTAAAATGTGAAGACAAAAATCAAATATTTTATTAACGGTAATAAGATGAAAATAAAACAATTTGTGCCAAAATCAAAACCAAAGCGATTTTTACTACGTCAAAACATTTCCTTGACAAATTGCACATAATTAGCAGTAAATAGTGACAAATTAATATATGAAGTATTTTACTGAAGGAATATTTTCAGTTTAAAGGAGTCGGGTACTGTTTAACGGGTCTGTAAATGATCTCTAAAACAATATTTATTATAGGAATATGTAATGAATGCTGACCATCACTATTTCCAAATTTTAAAATAAATAGTTATAATAAAACAATAAAATTTAGATTGGCCACGAGTTTATTTCAAGTCCCTGCTTCTAAAACCGTCTCCTTTGAAGTCGTTTGAATAAAAGAAAGTGAGTGATAGACATTTACTATAACATCTACAAACTATGTTTAGAGTAAGTTCTAGAAATTACCTGCACTCATTTGCGCATCCACGATAACAAAGCTGGTAGCTCCAAATTACGCAGTGACGAATAAGATCATTACGTCATATTCTAATTGTTCCTTCTTCTGGATATCAGGGAACAAATAACCAGCTCCTACTCGACTATCGTTATTAAAATACATTTCGTCGTAGAAATTATTATTTTTAAATCGTTGATTTGATGAACTTGTTGGGTTTCCCTATTATATGATAGCGATGAATTTTTTTTTATTGTTCAGGTACCTCAACGCTTTCATAACTTTATGAGTTATTGTAGTATTGACTAAGACCTTGGTGGTGAAGCTTACGAGAACTTAGAACTCAAACTCTTTACGTCTCAAATAATTGTTTATGAATTTTAAGAATCGACCAATGCGGCAATAGCAAAATTATAAAGCTCTCGATTATTATTTAAATATTAAATTTAACCACATACAGCCAATTGTATCTTCTGTAGATATCTTCTCTAACAAAAAATTTAGTTCTTAGTTTACTTCTGATCTACGTTAATATTTAAATACTAAAGTTTTTGCTACTGCTTACGAAAGCAATTTAATTAGGTTCATCGACTTTAAAACATGTACATGCATATATACTTGTTAGTTAGTTCAAAATTTGTCGTAGTCTAGTAAATATTTTGTTGCCTTTTTGGACGAGAGTCCGTGGCTCAACCTCTACTCTGGGGTAAATAAGTGGACATTAAACCGTAGGTCCCACCACTCAAGGATAAAATTAGCACCTACGATATCAGTGGTGGGTAGAGATTGGAATTTTAGTTCAATTTACCTCAGTAATCTATGTAGTTCATCTAGTTCAGCCGATTAATTTTGGTTTTGTGAACTACCTACTTATGTATGTATAGTCTAGTAGATATCGTAAATATCACATCAAGTACTTGTTTTTTGTTTTTAGATATAAACTGAGAGCAAACAAAGAGTCTATCGATTTGTAACAAGTTTGATACATATTTATTTAATAAAATACGTAGTACTCGTATTTATTAATCATAGAATAATCTAAAGAACTATGTTTTATTAAGAATAAAATAGTTTAGCTATATTTTTTAAATTAATAAAGCCAACTTTAAAAGTTAATCGTTGAAAATATAAGAAAAGAAAAACAAATTTTGTTTTATATTTTTACGAAAGGCAAGAAAAATAGTTCAGCCTCATTTTTAAATTGTAATAAAACAAAGTATAGAATTAAAAAAAATACAATATCTTTAAAATGTTACAATTGTTGAAGTTTATAAAATTAGTGCGCCTTCTCTTGAATAAAATTTAAGATAAGTATTGTATCCGACATTTATGTTAATAAATTACTTCACACATGTTGTAAGTGTAATATGAATACGGCTACATCGTTGTAATATTTTTACATCTTTACACCATTTACCTCTTTATATCTTTGTTTACGTACGTATAAATCTTCTGTATTATATATCTACAGTGATGAATCAGCAATGGTATGGTTCCGTAAGTAATTTAACATGGCTGTTAAAATTCTTTCATTTTTTTTAACATTGTTTTGCTTTCGTAATAAACATTATAATTGTTGTTAATAAAACTTTAATTTGCAGCACATTTGAAGTTACATGCAAAGGAGTACGACACAAGTATGGCACGTAGTCCCAAAAGGGGTATAAATTGTAACATTAGATGGCATAGTAGCTTGTAAATTTTTTGTGAAGATTTATTTTGTACACATATTTGTCATTTATTTTTGTTTCTATTGTTTGTTTTTGATAATATTATGGAAGAAAAAACATAAACTTTATGCTTTTAATTTTATCTTTTTTGGAACAAAAAGGTAAAATTTTTAGATTAAAGTAAATCTATTTGGTTATGGCAATGACTCTTGACCAGTGTTTTTCAATTCCCGGTCATACTCATTTCCCGGGAAACCTAGAACATAAAATCATATATTTACTTTGTTGAGTATGTATTTTTTATTTTAAATTCATATTAATGATATCAAGAACATAAAGCAAAATAACAATAGATTCTATTGAATAGAACGATATAAAAGGTACAGTTCTTAAAAAAAAAATAAATAATTCCATGTATTTTAAAAACTA
Organism: Sarcophaga carnaria; assembly: GCA_958299815.1. Taxonomy (NCBI): domain Eukaryota; kingdom Metazoa; phylum Arthropoda; class Insecta; order Diptera; family Sarcophagidae; genus Sarcophaga; species Sarcophaga carnaria. Next base: position 85,201,593 of record OY283152.1, on the reverse strand, counting down.
GTTAAAAATATATACATAAAACATAAAAAACTATATATCTATTAACATATTTATTGAATGCTTTTAAAATGAGTTTATAATTTTGGTAACATATTGACCCGCGAGAGAGAAAACTCTCTCGCTTTCAACAGATGTTGGGTTAATAGTTAACAAGGCCTCTAAACGATTTTATATGTTTTCCGTTTGCTTACCAGATTCTTCCAAAAATTTTAAGTCTTTTTTTATCGAACCGGTAGGTACATTAGAGTAGTGAAAAACACTATTATTGACTGAATATTTGAACAAATGTGCTAAACACAGCACACTCATATTCAAAATTAGTGCAGATAAGCAAATGAAAACAATCATCGTTTTCAAAGTAACGACTAAATTTACTGGCACAACAAGCCAATATACCAGTGTTAACATTTTGACAGGGAACAACGGAATTCAAAAGAAACGGCATTTCAAAGGTATGATCACATGAAACAAACATGAACAATTTGAGGCTGTTCAGCACACACTAAGTTACAAGACTAAGTTAAATTCAATAAAACAAGAACACAGAACTGTAATCGACATTGGATTAATAGTCAATGAATTTTTGACAATTTTGAAAAATATTGTATGTAAAACATTGGAATATCATAACTTACTTTCCAAACTTCTTTGATGCACTCGTAAAGTTATTCCATACATTTCATCACTTTTAAGTAATAAAATTATTTTATTTTTTAACCCTAGAACCGGCCCTACCACCCTGCAATCAGTTTATTAAAATAATTACTCTTTTATTATGTTTTTAAATTTATAACTGTGCTATGATATTAAGCATGTATTAAATCTTTTTTGGTTTTATTTTCCCTTTCTTCCACTACCATGCATTTTACTATTCCGATTTTAAATTTCATACTTTTTTCCAATTAAAGAAGAATCTGTCTAGCATTTGCTGGCAGTAAATTAAGCACATCATACTGTTTCTACCGGCTGTGAAAAATTTCATTTCACAACCTCAGCTGACTGATTTTATATTGCCCACTGTGCGAGATGTGTGAATTTAGAAAAACCATAAATATGTTACGTATGCTTTGTTTACCTCACTAACGGAAATTAAAAAAGAAATCTTACACATTGCCACTCCACATACACATAATTTTTGTTTCCAAAATTAAAGCGTTTGTGTTCCATATGAGCGTGAATTAGATAAAAACCTTTAAAAACATGCAAAAATTGCAATTTTGATGGAGGAACCTTTTTTCTTACGTTTCCCTTTTTCCCAAAACATCTGCTTATGAATGCAATTTATTAATTTGCAATTTATGTTTGCAGCATTTGATGAACTAAGTTAACCCTATCTTACTAACACGAGCCTGTAATGCTCATTTTGATGATCAAATCATATAACGAAAGACATATTTAACAGACCGCAACCATATTTCATTACTTTTATTTAACAGCTAAGTTACAAAAAAATTCATTGAAAAAAATTGAGAATTTTTAAATATTTCCGTCTGTTAGAGATTGAAAGACAAAAATGTTACGTTAACTACTGACACGAGCCTCAGAGGCACATATAATGTAGTTCATATTTTTTGAAAGTTTTTGATTAAATATGTCCTTCATCATATATTTATAAGGCATTTCTATTTATAAAGATGCTTATCTTTCATTTACAAAGTATCCTTTTATGTGCAAAAGTTGATCTCTCTGGTCAGCTTACTTTAACGTTGGAAAATTCCTTTTTATTTAAATTATAAATCAATTTATTCGTATATTTGAATATAAGAGTTAAAAACATTAATTCCGTATATATTTTGTACGGAGTGAAAATGTTTGTTATGTATAAAAAGGATGCTAAAACGTTTTTTTTTTCGTAAGATGAAACCCCCAGTTTTTATATACGAGCCTTAGAGGCTCATGTTAGTAAGATTTGTTACATTTTTCGGTCAGTAAGAATAGGGTTAAGGATGATCACTGAGAGTGCAGGGGCTACTAAAAAGGTAACATTTTAAAACTTTCAAAGATTCTGTAAATATTTGATGGAAGCCTGTTGGTGTACCATTTTATTTTCAATATTTTTTCCAAATTAAATGAGCAGGTAGCACAAATCGAAAGGGAACATTAAACTCTTTTGTAATTGAATTTTTTTGCTATACCTAAAAGAACATACAATTTCATCCATTTTTCCTTTCCCAGTTGTTACTTACGGATACATTTCTTTCAAATTCATCGTCATCGTAAAAATGGTTTTCGTATTTCTACAACAAAAAATCCAACATCTGTCTAGTAAACGAGAATTGTACTTCATTTCAATTGCAAACACGAAACTGGCACAACCAAAATTTACGTTTATAACAACAGCAGCAATTTAACCACATTTCTAATTCTCAATTTCCGAACATATCTGATTCGTCTTAACAAGAAAAAAAAAACAAAAAATATATACAAACATCTTATATACAAGAGCACGCATAAGTGTTACTATGGCAGATGTGGAACGAGAACGTAGGTTGGGCTTATCATAAAAAATTTTGTTTAATATTTTCAGTTTTGTTCTTTGTCATTTAATTTTGGTTTTGACATTGTTTAAATACACACATCTTACTATAGAGTTACAAAGCCAACATCACCTTGTATCGTATATTGAAGCTGGAAGAGCAAAACCATCAGACGGCAACTACAATTCTGTGGAGCCTGATTTTTTACACCAAGAGGTGGACACTTGTTTGATATAACATTTACGATGGGTTTAGAAGTTATATTGAGTGGATAACCAAATTACTGACACAAATTACCAGATGTTAATGAGTTTTCGGTGGCCAAACATATGTCCAGAAACTTGTTAAAAAGGTGAAGGAACACATGTTGTGTCAGGAGGGACTAATAAATCCTCTGGAGAGCATATCCTTACAGAAACGCTGCGATCGGCATTAAGTCCTACAACAATCATTTGCTTTTCTGTGGAAAAGCGAATATAGAGTTCCAGCATAGAAACAAATGGAAAATGGGTAAAGAAAAACTTAAAGCAGAACGATTTTGTCTTGATTAAAGATGTCTTGCCAACTATGGAGTAGCGACTTGGTTGGTATTTGAAAATGTTCAAATTTATCCTACAGCGAAGCTATAAACTTTTCTATACAATCTCGTTATTTTATTTAATTTTTATATTAATTAACAAAAAAATTAAAAATTCTTAAAAATTATATATTCAAGTAACAAAAGAAATTAAACTAAGTTTTACACTTAAAATTACACCGCCTCAAATTAGTCTACCTACATCAAGCAGACGATTACCAGATTTAAATAAAGTAAAATTGTTTTATAAGCTCAATTTGTGCTTATAATAACTAAATACAAAAATTTTGTTTAAAATAATTTGAAAAGAATTGAAAAAGTGTCAAATAATTTAAAATTAATATGTATTTGAAATATTTCTATTTTAATTTAAATATTCATTTATATACATATGTAAACCTCATTCTAATTTTCATTTTCTTTATTATTATTCTTATAAGAACCGTTAATTAACATTTTTTAAATTATTATTTTTTTTTAATTTATAATATCTGCAATTTGTAGTTTGACGAAGAGCCTTCTGTTGCTAGGCAATATGTAGTGGTAGAAATTTCTATTCTTCTGTTTCTTTTGCTTTAAGAGACGTGGAGAACAGTTTGTCGAATTTCTCGGACGAAAGTCAACAAGTTATTACAACCTGGTTGAATACTATGAGTTTACGGCAGACTGGAATGAACTGCAGATATATGTATGTATGTCTACGTTCTACAATTACTTACGGGTGTAGCTAGAATTTATTTTCGGGGACAAAACACAATTCGAAACTGGCCATCTTTTAAGGTCGCGTTTATAAAAGAGCTTAGAGTATGGTATACGGCAATAGAATTCTTCATATGTTGAATAACTTCATAGTTTGATAGAAATTCGTTCGTCAGATTAAATAAAGAAAGTGTCATTAAATATATCATTGAAGGTAGAACAGACGGTAAACTTAATAAATCTGTTTTATATCAAGCTCCTAATATAGTTGATTTGAAAATAAAATTCAAAACTTATGAAAATGTTTCCAAATTAAATGAGCTGCCAAGCATTAACAAATTTATGTGATATTTGATTCGTCTGTCGTCTTATTGTAAGTGCGCCCTACTGACCTACCCCACAACCAAAATTTTTGAAATATAAAGAGAGACTGGTCTCAAATCGAAGGATGGAATATGCGAAGGCAACAACCTCTAAAGTCGCCGTAGTCTAGTAGATAGGGTGTTGGCTTATTAGACATAAGGCCACGGTTCAAAACCTAGGTTCAGAATCAAAAACGAAAAAATTAAAAAAAATTTCTTCGGTGACTTCCTCTCAGCAAATTTCTGCCAAAAACTCTGAGAGTACAATTGCCACGAAAAGTTTCTCAAAAATCTCACAAAATACAGAACGATTTGTACATTTTGTCAGTCAATTCATGCTTTCAGTAATCGGAAAAAATCGACCTTCTCATATTGCTAATAGAATAAAATCATGTAAACGCATTTGTTAATAAATGTATATGAAAAAAATTATGTTAATATTAAAATATTTTCTATGAATTTATATTTTTTAGTTACAACTATTAACCAATATTTATCATTAAGCAAATAATATACAAATACAATAAAAATATATGTAATAAACAGTTCTTAAGGAATAACAAGAAAATTACATTATAGCGGAATGTATCGCAAATGTTTTGGTTTAAATTGAAATATTCGTTGTATAACAAAATAAAAGTATAAGAAATTATACACCAATGGAAAGCTTATAAAATTTTAAATTTTGATGCCCATTACATATATGAATTGAGTTAACAGAGGTCGTCAGATAGAGAAGAAATTATGTTTAAAAAATTTTAATAAAAATTGAACTAGATTGAATTTTGAAAAACGGAAAAAACCATTTTGGTTAAATTACATGGTCTTTATAATCAAGAAATTTAGTTAAGTAAATTCTATGAAAAAATTAAAATAAAAAAAAAATTTGTCCGAAATTTTCAAATACTTGAATTTTCAAAATTTTTGAATTTTCAAAATTTTGTTTTAAAATTTCTGATAACCTATTGAAAGCGCCTCTTAAAGACCTTTCATATGATACCAAATTTATATATAGTTCCTTTGGAAGAAATATGAAAAAAATCCAAAAAACCTCAAAAAAGGACCTTTTTACCCTTTGATTCAGCTCATCAAATATTGACCCCAGGACGAAAAAATTGAGAAGAGTAGTCTTAGAATGAATCAAACTTTCATTTTAGTTGGGAACATCTATACCTTATTTTTTCTCCATACAAACGGGGCCACCCTAATGTACATATTTATATAACGACCTCTGACAGTATCGTTCACATTTTATTAGGACAAGAGCACTGACCACATAGACAATAACATACACACTCAAAGTTCTTATCGTTCATTCTCCTTTTATTATATTTAACAAATTATGTGCTCTGTATGTTTGGATGTTTTCTCTCTTCCGCATAAAGAACTGTAAACATTTTAACGTCACCTGCTGTGATATGTTGTATGGAACAGACTTGATATCAAACTTTTTTGTATTTTAAAAAGTATTTCAGAATGATAATTACATTGACCCATAACACACATAACAGAGTTCTTGATTTTACTTCATACAATTTGCAATAAAAATTACTTTTTCTATCAGAAATTGTTTGTCAGCTACGATTATTTAATTAAAGTGCTATTTTTTTAATTTTTGGTTTAAAATATGTTTATTTCTCACTATAATCTTTCAATATTTCACTTCTATAGTCTATGGGATTAATGATACTGGAAGGTCTTCAAAATAGACAATACTGACTCCGTGATTTGATCGAAGAATGAAAAGAATGAATGGCTGACTTTCAAAATGTATTAATACAAAGTCTGTATGCAGTTCTACTACGGTATATAGATTATGTAGATATGCAAAGTTACCAAATACTGCATCATCTATAAATCCGATGCCTGATTGCTTTTTGACTGCGTTAAAAATAAACATTGACGACGATTTGAAATAGATTACATTGTAAACATTTTGTATAGCGGCTTTATGAAACACTATACTTTGTTCAAACACAAGGCAAGTTGTCATCGAAGTGTTCATTCATTCGTTCAACATATTATATATTTGATCAAAAACAACATTTATGTGGTTAGACTACGATAATCTGTTATTAAAGACGATACCCAGATTGGCGAAGGTAAAGTCCTTTAATATTTAATTCAGATGTGACAAATGTTGTATAGTTTTCGAACGCATTATATACTTATGTACTCAGACTTAGAAGGTTAAATACATATATAAATATATAGTCCATCAGCTGAAGTCCACTATCAATTTTTTGGTATCATTAGGCCCTAATATTGACCCCTAGGCACACATCTGCTAACATTTAGCGAATTTGAAATGTTGCCATTTAGACGAACTATTTGAAATCTCTTTTAGAATAAGCAACACTACATGCAGAATTTGCAAATTAAAACAGCTTTAGAGCCTTTTTAGTAGAAGTTTATGATCAATCGTATTATAAGACAGGGTATGTCCTAGAAGAATTAAAAACGGTATATAGCGAGTTGAGATTTTAAAATTTTTGGTAAACATGCGGATTTGTGAAGAGCTTTCGGATCTAAAAGCATGCTATTCTAAACACGTCCACGGCTTATTAATTAGTGCTTTTATTTAAGTTCTAAATCAAGATTGCTACTTCAATTTGACAACTTTAATTTTAAGATTTTTCTGTAGTAAGGACAATTGGTTATTTATCCTTTCCAGAACATAAATCTGGTCAAAACAAATATTATAATTTACGTACATTATCGGTCATTAGAACACTTCAGTTAGGATTACGATCTAGCTTCTCACACCACTTTTGTAGTGTGTTAATTTTTTATATGTTATATTATTTTTTATATATGGGTGGCGGGACCTAGAGTTTAAGTCGATTACGAATGACACATTTTTGAGAACCCTTTTACGGCAGTTTTATTTACTCTCAGAGTTATTACCCGAAATCTGGTGAGAGGTAGTCGCCGCAGAAATAATTTTCATATTTCCTTTTGTTGTAGATGTCTGATCTGGGATTTGAATCTGGCATAACGTTTAATAAGCCAACCTACTACTTACAAGACTACGAAAACTAACGATATCTCCGAGACAAAAAAGACATTGCAAAAATTCAAAATAGATTATGAACAGTAAAATAATTACTTTTAGATCCTGCAACGAGATTTTAGAAGATTGAAAATTAATTCGTGAAGTAATACGCATTCGAATATAAGCAGATACCGTTTTTATTGTACATTTAGGTTAGGATATTGCGAAAATTTAAAGTGATGGAGCATTCGATGATGACGTACCAGAAACCGTTAAAGAAAGGATCCTGATTTTGCTTTTTTAAAATTTTAAATTTAATTTTGATTGATTATTTTAAAAAAATAATCCAATTTATCTTAATTACACGCCTAAACGAAAATTACACACAAACAGTAATACATATGGTATGTAAATGCATGCAAATGTATAGTATCATCCTAACAGAACCTGATACGATATTAATAACTCTTCAAAAGGAAACAATTCGATTAAATTAATGTCTTAAGAAATATTTAAAAACTTAAAAATAAATTGTACCACCAGCCGCAATTTCAGTACATCGGTTTGGAACATCACTTTTACCTTCTAAACTCGATAATAGTCGTATTTTGTTGTCCCTTTCGTATATTCAAAAAATTTTCGACTTCACTTTCTTTACCAAATAACTCACATTCATCCGTCGGTCAAATGATTCGCCATGTTGTTCAATGTTATCCACTTCACTTTCAGATAGTTTCTCTCCACTGTATTCCGAATATAATAGGAACTTAAAATTTCTAATGAATATTTCGACATTTAGGGGAAAAGAATGTGGAAATAAAAATTTTTAATTCACATTAAACTTGAAATTTTTACTGTATATTCATTTGGAATACAGTTAAACTAGCTATTCATCCGTCAGCCAACAACAAATATAGCACATTGTAGTGAAATATTTCAATTAATGTTAAAAATTTTCAATACAGCGGTTTAGTATTACATGTAATACAAATCAAAATGCAGGGTCTTTGGCTGGATAAAATGTCCACTTGCAATAGTTCGGGCATATTACATATACTTCGTGGTAAAAAAAAAAATTACAAAAGCGGGTACATCTTGACAAATAGATTCGATGAGTCTTTTAATAAAAGTCGTAAAGGCAAATGACAACGCGAAAATATTATTTCCAAGAAATTCTGATAAAAAAAAACTTAATTTAATCTCTTATGGTAGGTTTTGAAAAAAAAAATGTTTGACAGAAATCAGAATCCATAACAACCCCGATTAATATGTATGTATCTATTTCATATCCTATTTTCTTTTTTGCTAGGAAAGCTGTTGTGCCTCCACATTTTACGTTTATTCTGTTTTTTCTCGCCATTATTAGATTTATCAAAAAATAATTTAAGTTTCCTGCTTACTTTGGTTTCGTTTAAGAAGCAATTCTAAACGCCTATCTAATTAATCTATTTACGTTAATTGCAAAATGTTAAATTTTTTTGAAATAATGTTATGACTATTGTCATCTATACTCTATTAAACTGTAGACATAATTTTCAAAATCAAAACAATTTTTTAAAATAAATTTTTTGAATACTGACAAGTTCATTACTGCTTATTTTATGTAATTATTGAAAGAGAAAATTACTTCAAAACATTGTGTTTTAAATTGATTATATAAATTGGAATACAATATAAATATACATTAAAGTGAATATATTTATATGTTCAATTGCTATTCAAACTTTAAAATATTTAAACTAAAAGCATACAAATTTAAAATAAAACGTGTAAAACATCAAATTTTTAAAAGATATTTAATAAAATACCGTTGATTATATGAACTGCGAATGTCATAAAAAAATCAAATCAAATACACTCACATCATTAAAACAAAAAAAAAAAAAAAAACATAAACGGAACCACAAGAACACAACACATATGACACAACATTCCCGCTGCCTTACGGAGAATCTCATTTGGCTCCCTATGATCATACGCTTAAAAACATTTACATACGAACAAATTATTAAGCAAACAAAATTTTCCTACAGTGGCTCATAGCTTGCTTCAACCAGTGCCTTTTAAGAATCATTCTTATTGTTCCCTGTTGTGATGCCAATCTGATCTTGTTTCAGAGGACTGAATGATAACATTCACTTTGCCTCAATATTACTGCAGTCGTTGCTTTTGCCACGCATGCATTCAACAGCAATTTCTACAAATATTGCTGTGTTCACATTCGCTATTTTTATTGATTGCCTTTCATATACTATTTTTAATTATGTCGTGACATGCCTATATCTACGAATACTTTGTGGAAGAATTTTACGTTTCTTTCAAACAATCGTCATGTAATCGTTGCTATTTTAGGTGTATAGAAGCGGAAATATTCGGCTGCAGAATGAAGTATTCAGAGGCCATCGGGAAACTCGTTAATTCCGAGCAAAAGTTTACGATATCGAAAGATGCGCTCAATAAAATCGAAAAGCCGTACAGAGAACCTGACATGGCGATATTAATTGCCAGTGGTGCCGCCATCAGAACACTCAGCTTTTCTTATCTTGACTCGAAATTAGAATTGAAAGCTGGCTTAGGTTATGTCGCAATTCGGGGGAAATAACAGAGAGAGCAGATTTCTTGGAGGATAGTTTCGCGGTTCTGATGAAGCCAGAACATTGTAGGATAATTTAAATTTTATTGGTTAATTATGTATCAGACTATAGAGAAAAAGCCTGTAGGGGATGGTAGACTCCAAGAATACTTGTTTTAGAATGGGTATGGATTAAAGACCAATATGGACACCGTAATGAAGACAATGAATTACAACAACACATTCTTGGAACCTGTAACGGGTTAACAAATCTCTGAAGAAAACACTTGGGTGTTTATCAAGTAATAAGTAAATAGTTAAACGATCAGGATTCCAAAGTTTTACAACGTATTGGGAACACACCCTATATGGATGGAGAGGTTATCCTATATAGACTGAGGGTGGAACGATAATTCGTCAGATCGTAGTGCTCTACTACACAACAGTAAGTTAATTGCCGCAGATAAAACGTTCATATATTTTGTGATAAATCGATATAGCATCGATGCTTCATTGCATCGAAAACTCGATGTGTTTTTCTAATGTGCCTCAATGCATAAGAGTTATAACTGACTGATTAAAAATATCTGTTAAACACTGTAAAGTATGAATACCATATATTTATGCATGTATTTTATGTTGTCATAGCTATTGTTTTTGTTACAATACAAAGAAATTTTTTCTCCCATGCTGTATTGATTGGCAACTGATTTGACTATCAAAATCTTTACATCATCAAAGTGAACATACGAGAAATCTGACTCAAACAACAACATACTGACTGACTGTCTAGCAGAACTTGTTAATGGCTGACTCGTTCACAATCCACGTTTCCGTGTTTTTGTTTGTTTTACAATTTTCAGTGAAAATGTTTTACTGAAAGGCAACTATGGCGGCGGATATAAATTTGTTGATATAAACGGAGACCCGTATGAGCCATTTATAGTCTGACTAATAATAATTCGTACAAAACAATTAATCACAAATAATTTTTATTGCAATACTGGCTGCTTTGTTATCTTTGTTTGTCTAAACATGTAGAAGTAAATTAAAAGCCTTTAAAATATTTTAAATTTGACATTCATGTTTTAATTATAAATTAAAAATAAAATAAAATAAAAATAAATTTGGTGCCATTTTTTTGCGCAAACAAGTCAATTTTGGTAGCTGTCACACGCGTCGCATACTGAGACTGCTCACAAATTTCGAATAATTTTCTGCAGAGAAAGTGTACATAATGCGTCAACTATTCGAAGAGTGATCAAAAAATTTGAAGAAACTGAGTCAGTTGTGAACAGAAAAATTCCTGTGTGTCGACGTTCCGGTCGGTCACCTGAAAACAAAACGAAACCTCTAATACATCAATCCAGCACCGTTTTTAACAACTCTAGTCATACAAAATTCAACTAACTGTGTAGCTTCAAACAGCATACCCTGGAAAGTCCAAGTCCGTTTTATGGGTAATGAAAGCCAATTAAAGAAAAGGAATTTTCTTCTATGCAGTCCCAAATGGTTTAGTGAAAAGACAATACTCACGAATTTCTCGAGTGATTTTCGTGATTTCTCCTTAATTTTTTGTCGAAAATTTACAAATTTACAAATACAAATTGACAACGGAATTATAGTGGCTAAAATTCTTCAGTTCAAATCCTTTTCGATGAGATATCACGTCAGGTCGAAGTGGTAGCTATGATTACCAAAGCTCACTTGAGCACGCATAGCGGCCACAGGCAAGCGCAGCTCCTGTACTAACCGAATTTCACTAAACTAGCGAAAAATTGGTCAGCGCAGTGAGCTACCACAACTTCGGAATAAATACTGGATTGGTTTTATAATATTCGAAGTTCATTACAGATGTAATCCTTTCTAAGGGAGATTAAGAATCTGGCAGTAACCTAATTCATCTTTAGATTCCTCATGTTTTCTGACAGAAGTAAATACAACTCAATATTGATCCTTCAAACTAAAACTAACTATAGTTGGGACAGATATTTACAAACATTGTTTAATAAATAGCTCATGAACGATTCCTACCAGAGGTTCTGGTCTGCTACACTACAGATACTCAGTTCATAATAAATATGATATAATTTGTAATGTATTGTAATTAATAAATAAATAAAAATTTTAACTTAAGATGTTATTGCTTGAGACCGCAGATGTATGTCTTTGTTTTATTTTGTTTTAAGCTTGTGTTATTAGGGAAAAATACCCGATGTTAAAAAGACCGACAGAAATTTAAGACACTCTATGTACTGTAGTGTGCTCTTTCGCTACACACTGCTGTACTTTAACTGTACTGTACATAACATTAAACACACACACGTACATACACACGCGACACATACTACAAACATAAACAAAAATCGATCAAGCTGCACTTGAATGAAATGTGACGAATGTTTGAAGGTCATTGATAAAGTCACTCAATTCCCCAATTTGAAGACAATGTGATTGGTCAATTCTTCAAGTTGATTAGAATAAATTAGAATAATATAGAATATATGTAAATTTTTGTATAAAAAGAGCCCTATGGCCACAAATAAATCAGATTCTAATGAAGACTCAAATCGGCAACAACTTTGCCTTGGTTTTTATTGTCCAATCTCCTTTTGCTCTTACTAAGGTAAGATCGGCAATTGTTATAGCGTAACCAACACTGCCGGTTACAAGAATCCTTTTATTTATATCTTTATTATAAAAGCATTTATCCACCACAGTATATGCCACAGTTTAGGGTAGAATAACTACCAAAGAAAGTTTATGTTGGGTTTGGTAAAATGTAACTTTAGCTCAATAGAACTTTAAAGTCACCTTTAACTTTTTTCCCTTATTACAATTTACAGATAAAATAAAGTTAAGTGTTTTTAAAACTATGGCAAGGCCGGATCTGTATTAATAACTGCTGCCAAATTAAAAAAGATCTTTAAAAGCGATGTGCTTTTTTTTTTATTAATTTTGTTTAAATTTGAAGTTGCCATAAAACTTAATTTTAGAAGTTACAATTACGATAATCTTCCCTTTAGCTAAACGCTCGCTTTTACCTTATTGTGTATTTATAATAATAAAAAAAAAACAATTTATCTGCCCGTTAAAATCCTCCCTTTAGTTAAAGGCAAGTTGTAATAATGGCCCTTAAGTGCATAATGTGGTATTAAAATTTACCAAATTTTTTTTGTTTTGAAACTTTCTATATTTTTGCCTGTAATTTTTTTAAGTGTTCCATAATATCTTAATAAAGGAAATAATATTTGAAATAAAGGATTTTTATGTACACAGTGGTCGACATATAATTAAAATACAAGATAAGTTAGATCTCTATTACATTTGATTCATTCTTTGCTTTTCTATTCTATTTAACTTTCTTTCAATATAATTCATTATTTGGTGAAGGAGTTGTTTTTCAAGTGGACGACGCATAATTAAAACATTTTTAGTTTTGTTCCTTTAACAATCCATTTTTAATATCCAACTTACTGTTTTTTTAATGTATACAAATTTTAATCCTAAGGTTCGTGAAAAGTGCCAAATTATTTAAAAGAAGATATGAAAGTAATATTCAGTTTTCGACAAACCAGGAAGACGGTAAATGAAATTTCCCAGTTAATTGGTTTATATAGAGAAAAAATTGATAATGTAATGAAACATTTTAATAGATTTGGGATCTCAAATAATGTAATCAGAACCCCCAAAATCCGTTTAACTACAGCCTGAATAAAGTTGTTTTAATTCTTGAATATATTCTAAAAAACTTATTGAATTCTTTTTTTACCTTATTTCTTTTCGAAATTATATGAGTATAATTTTTTAAGGGTGCTGGATGAAATAAGCTGTGAGCCACGGTACACATACATACATGTATATGTATTGTGTAAAAAAAATGTTACGATGATAAAAATAGACAGCGAAAAAGCCACTAAACAGGTGCTTTGCTAAATACTTTCACACAAACACAGAGAATTTAAAGTTTTTTCAACAAGGATTTGTGATTTTTCTGTAATTTTTCTCCTTAAAATCACAGACATCATCCAATACAAACATCGCTACCTTACGGCATTAATGAATATTCTAAACCAATCCTACTCAATATAAATTTAGCTCCCCAAGTAAAAGTAAATGCAGATGCGATGGGGTCAACGCAGACGACCAGAATGAACATACACTTGAGGCGTTTTTGGTTTCCGCACACCGTTATTACATTTTCTGTGATAATTTACTGGAAAGTAACAACGCGATAATTGCCATTTAAAGTTGTCGGCCACAATAAAAAATATTTGACAACAGACATACAAATGTATAATTGTAGAGATGAAGGAGATTAAAAGTGTAGTAGGAATGGTAAGGCAATCGTAAAAGTTCAACATTTTTTCACAACTTTTTATTTAACATTTAGTCTATGTTAAATTAAAAAAATTAAATAACAATAATAAAAAAATATAGAATTTTGTAAACTTATCTCGTTTGAATACCACTTATTTATTTACTTCATGAGATCGCTGTAAATGGAAACCAAATTAAATCAGCACCACTTAATTTGTTTCATTACGTTTTTACTACCGTTACCATTTGCGAATCATTCATGGTATTTTAATTAACAATCACTAAAAATGAATTTTGAAAAAGTCTTTAATTTAGAATTGAAATGAATATGTTGAAATTTTTAAAAAATCTTGGGTCTTCTCAATAATAAAAGAAACATTGTATTTAAATTGATTTATTTTAATTAAAGGAATATATCGATTGTTGTACATAATATTTATCCTCATAAGATCTGAACATGAACCAATTGCTGTTTTTATAATTTTCTTGCTATAAAAGTAACATTCTTTGGATTTAATTTGTATTGGAAATGATGGAAAAGAACGTTGTACCAAAAAAATTAAAAATTATATTAAAAATTTGTTAATGAGAACCAAAACCCATAAAAGATTGGTAGTTTTGAAAAACAGTAACGTAGCGCGAAAAACACGTCGTTCCATTACTAAAATCTAAATTTGTCGTATACCTTCATTATCAAGATCTATTTCATCTAAACACTTACTTTGGTAGTCAGTAGAGTTTAAACTAGATATTAGCTCTTGAACGTGTTTTTGGCGAACTCATACTACATCATAGTTTGGATAGATTCAATCTGTTGTTGGACATAGCAGAGAATATACCTTATTCAACAACTATAAGACAGAATTCTCATCAACCCTTTTTCCTTGACCAATATCTTCAGAAATATTGTTCAGAATTTTATTTAGCATAACGAAAGTACATCTTCCTGTTTTTGTCTCTAATAAATCAAATCATAAATAGTGAAACACCATATGCCCACTTTTAATGTTGGAAGTCGATCAGATTTTCCAAAATTTCTTTAATAGCCTTAGCGTTTCTTGCTTTTCGTTGTAAACTTGTGTAGAGTGCACCAAATGTAAATGTCTTTTATGCCAAGAGAATACGCATTTAAAATTCTCGTAAAGCCTGAATAACTCTCCTTTTATAATCTTCCACTCATTTCTTTATTTCAGTTTTCTACCTCTCACGATATACTACAATAGCTGAACTTGTATTTAAGAAGAAGAATTTATCACCCACAAAATTGAATTTTTTCTGCTGACTGAGTGACTTGTAAAAACAAAACAGATCGTTAGATTCTGTTACTTAGCAAACTACAGTGCGGGCTCGCAACTACCTATTATTGCAACTGACAGATTTGCGCAACAGCCGAATTTTTAACATTACAGTCTTTATAACAGCAACTTTTTTCAAAAAACAGTCGCGATAAGTGCAACTTTATTTTTTATTTTGCAAATGTTATATTATTTGGCAGTTATTGTGATTCATTTTCTTTTTATTCTCATAGTTTTCAATCAGAAGCGTAATTTAAAATTGTTTAACAAATCATAGGAACCTAAAAAATGTTGACGGTTTATTTACAGTTACTTTTTTTGTTTTGTCTCTGTCTCTTTTATTTTATTTAAGATTTATTTCAGTATAGTGAACATCATTTTACAAGTTAAATATGGGAGTAGTGAAAAAAATTGTTAAATTGACAATAAAACAGAAGATAGAAATTTTAAACAAATTAAAACATGGTGAAACTGTAAAGAAAATTTGTATTGATTACAAATTCAATAAATCTACAATTAGTAGAATTAAAAAAAATGAAGTTTCTATTCAAAATTTTGTGAGAAACACTGAATCTCGACCAGGAAATCGGTCAACCCTCAAGTCTGCAGAATATCCAAAAATGGAAAAAGCGTTGTTTAAATGGTTTTTAAACCATAGATCAAAAAATGTGCCAATTTCTGAGGAGGTTTTAAAATCGAAGGCCCAGTACTTTCATAATAAAATAAATGAAAAACCTGGACATTTTAATGCTAGCAATGGATGGATGAAAAACTTTAAACGACGCCATGGTATACGCAGGCTACAAATATGTGGGGAAAAGCTTTCAAATAAACCAGAAAGTGTTGATCCATTTGTAGATCAATTTAAAAATAAAATCAATGAACTACAATTAACGGCTGATCAAATATACAATTGCGACGAATCCGGGTTATTTTTTAGACTACTAGTAAGTTCCATGGAAAAATCAGCTCCTGGTCGTAAAATTTCGAAAGAAAGGATAACATTTTTACCTTGTATGAATGCAAATGGAACTCATAAATTGAAATTGCTAGTTATTGGGAAATCGGAAAATCCGCGAGCATTTAAGAACTTCAAAAACAACCCAGTTCATTACAGAGGAAACAAAAGTGCCTGGATGACGTACGTTATTTTTGAAGATTGGTTTAAAAATGTGTTCGTGCCTGAGGTTTGTATTGTAATCGAATGAAGTCTGATTAATTGTCTAAAAACTTGATTTGCTATGTGTTTTGTATAGGTAACAGAATTTCTTAAATCTAAAAGGTTGCCATTAAAAGCATTGTTGCTCATAGATAACGCACCATGTCATCCTAAAGAAAACCAACTGAAAAGTGACGACGGTAATTTTGTCATAATGTGTCTTCCCCCCAATTGTACAGCTATTTTGCAACCACTAGATCAAAATGCAATAAATTTAACAAAATTGTACTATAAAAAAAATCTTCTAACACATTTGATTGGTATAAGGGGCCCAGATTTAGAACAAAAGCTAAAAGATTTTAACATTCGTATGGCAGTTACAATTTTGGCCAACGCATGGGACAAAGTCTCATCCAGTGCAATTAAGAAATGCTGGACCATTCTTATGTCAAGTAATGAACAATGGACAGATGAGGACGATCTTCCTTTAAATTCAATACGGGAGAATATGCTCCAGGAAAAGGCCTTACTTGTACCTTCTATACCAACTTTGTTAAGAGATATTTTGCCTAATGTTAACTTTGCAGCTGAAGAAGTGAATATGTGGATCAATGATAGTGTGGAAGATGAGTACGAAGAAATATGCCTTTCTGATGATGAAAATTCAGTTCATATCGAGGTACAAGAAATACCAAAAATAAAAACTGATGATGTTATTAAAGCACTTAACGTTTGTATAGATTGGGCAACAACAAATGACATTTCAGTTGAAAAAATTGTTGCACTTCAGGATATAAAGGAGTCTGCAATTAACAAAAAGTTTAAAAAATCCAAAGTTCAGACAAAAATCTCAAATTTTTTTGTTTAAACTAGTGAATACCAAATTTATTACATTAAATATTATTTTTTTTTATTTTTATTAGTAATATATTAATTTAAACCTTTTATTATAACTTTTTTTGTTTAATAAATGAATTAATTATTTTATGTTAATGTGTTAATATGTTAATGTTAATGTGTTAATATGTTAACAAAATCAAACAGTTAAAAAATGAATTTAAAAATTGCACTGCATTTAGTTGTCGGTTATTGCAACATTTCGAAAATCGCAACAACCCCGATTTCCTATCGGTTGCGCAAATCGAGCCCGTACTGTATATGTATATGAAGGTTAGCACCCCATACTCGAACTTGCTCTAACGATTAATAATTTTTACGATAAAGTAAAAAAAATTATGATAATAAGAAAGTAACAAAAAATAACAAAAATAAATAAAATATTTAAAGGTAGAATGTTTCAGAAATATTTTTGTGAAAAGTTTTGTGCAATATGCCAATACCTACGGTGAGCCATGTAATAAGTGTAGACATAGATATAAAAAGTGAAACTATAGAAAGAATGCATCAACGAGGTTGACCAAAATGTTTGTTATGTATTGTACGAAAATTAAAAAAGAAATTTATATTTCAATTGTCTAAGTTGTAGATTTTCTAAAAAAAAATCACAAAAACTGGATGCTACCTCGCACAGACGACGAACGGCCTCAACATTTCAAACCGATATGAAAATATGTGGAAAATTGCAAAATAAAAGTATAAATCTGATTTTGACACAACAAATAATTTTGTGCAATTTGTAAAAAATATGCAGATGTCCTGAAGAGTGGCTTTTACGCAACAAAAAATTACTGTTTTTAGTACAACATATTTTGTCGGTTTAATTTTGAAATGCATTTAATTTTTTTAATTTGGTATTAATTGTATGTGTAATAATGAAATAAAAATTATCTCTTTAATACTGAGGTTATTTGGGTTATTTTGATCGACATTTTATGTTTTTTGGTATAAAGTACTTGAGATTTCGGTCTTTCAAATTTTCCATTGTCAATTCATATCGCACTCAAACATCGAGCTTTTTGGGTCCCAGTTTTATTTGTATCAACTATTTATTATAACAACTTTTGCACTGTAGAACGCGTAAATGATATTCAGTTGACCTTAAAAAGTCCAAAACAAACTTTAGCTGCAAATGTTGTTACATAATTAATGATTTATTGGATAAAATTTATCATTCGACCACGGTAAATGTGTAAACCCTCTTTATTAGAAGAGCATACATAACAATGGGTAAAAGAACATTAGACATTCATTTCAGTGCTGCTGTAAGTGCCACCAAGAAGCTCTAAATAATCACCAATAACAGGCTTATATTGACAAATTATGTTAAAGTATTGATAGGCTAAACTTATAGTTAGATTTGTTGACTTTGGTCGACACAACATTTTACTCCACTACAGATTAAGCAATATCGTAACTAATACTAGGTTTAAAGTGTTTGTTGTGTACATTTTGTAAATTGCCTTTCACTTTTGGCATTATCTACCACATCTAGAGCAATGTCTTTAGTAATAGTAACACATAATAATAGTTTTGTAGGTATATTGTTTTGTATTTTGTAAGGTTTTAATGACGTTAATATTTTGTAATAGAAATAATTTATAATTTAATTTATTTATTGAAAGTATGTCCTTATATGTGTGATCTATTGTTGAACACTGGTTTCTTGTGTTGTAAATATTGAATAAGATTATGTTGCGTTGAGCAGGAAATTAATCCATTCGCTGCCAAGCCTAAATTATATGAAGTCATTCCCATTGCCATTTATATTTTGAGTGTTATTGTTTACCAAAACCCTGTTATTTCTTTTTAAGAGCACATATATTATCGTACATAATCATTTACAAGCAGAAAACCAAAGAGAGTTGTTATAAAATTTTGTTATAAATACACGATGAAGTTGATTTTTGCGTGAAGAATAAAGTATTATTTATGTAAAAAATATTATTTGCAGTTTTTTACATACAGTCGAACTTCCCTATAATGAATCTTGACGGGACCAGAAAATCACTTCATTATATAGAAACTTCATTATACAGAAATTACCAAAATATATATACCAATACCAAATTTTTTGTCCAGCTCTAAAAGCCACTTCGTAAAAATGTCACCTGTCATCCACGCCTTTTTGTTGGACTGATAATCTACATCTAGATATCTTATTCCTTTAAAACATCTACGATTTTTGGCCTTTCCTATAACAAGCAGTTTCAGTTTCTGCAAACCAGTCATATTGCTTGCTACTAGGACAGTTATTCTCTCTTTGCTCTGTTTTCCACCAAAGCATTTCTCATTTTTAAATGTTAGTGTTTTGTTTGGCAAACATTTAAAAAACAAACCAGTCTCATCGGCATTAAAGATGTCATTTTGATCATATTTTTGTATCAATCTCGGTAAAACATTCACTATCCATTCCTCCCGATCTCTTACGTTGGCGTCAGCACTTTCCCCACATAAGGTTTTTACTACAATACCATGCCGTTTTTTGAATTTGTCTAACCATCCTGTGCTAGCTTCAAAATCTTCGTGTCCCAATGCATCAGCGAACTCTTTGGCTTTTTGCTTCATTAATGGCCCAGATATAGGAAGATTCTTACCACGTGCGGCAGTTACCCATTTGAGCATTGCTTCATCAATATCCTCAAAAAGGCAGATTTGAAGCCTTTTGCGTTTAGTGCTCAATTGCTCATCTTCTACATTTTTTAGAATCAGAGCCTTGTTTTTTTAAAATATTTGATAATGTGCTGGGAAGAATTCCAAACTGCCTAGCCACATCTTTTTTTTTTAATCCTTCTTCAACTTTATTAATAATTAATAATTTTTTTTTCAAGAGAAATGCTACTTCGCTGCGTTATTTCCGATCACTGAACACCGGCAACTGATGTCAAAATTGTTATTGATGTGGCTTTCTTCTTTTTTTTGTTCTTATTTTCCTCTTTTGGGAATCCCCTCATTATATGTGGCATCTTTCTCGGTACACAGAGTTGTTAGTATGCGTAACAGAAAATTGTTTGAAAAATTCATTATATGGAGACAAAAACGCATGTGAGTCAAATATTACACCTGCAAAATTGCTTCATTGTATAGAAAACTTCATTGTATGGAAATTCATTATAAAGATATCAAAAACAATGAAATTGGAACGTGTGTTGTGTGTTTGAAATCAATTCATAATAGGGAGAGCTTCATTGTATAAAAGTTCACTATAGAGAAGTTGGACTGTATTTATATTATGTTTGTGACAAAAAAAATTGCTAATTCAAAAGCCTGCATGTTATAATATATTTAAAATGGGACGAGTATACTCGTCTTGGCAGTGCGGGATACGCTGTCAAAGACGAGTATATTCGTCCTTGGAAGCGAATGGGTTAAGGAAATAAATAAATAAACGAATTGGAAATGTTTATGACAAATAAAAAGTTTTCTGTTCATACTATTGTAGAGCAAATTTAAATCATATATTCTTTTATTACTTCATGGCAATACCATCATAATCAAATTTTTTATAATTTGTTACTAATTTAAGAAAAAGATAATCAATAATTAAGTTTATGTTTGAACTTGCCGTATTATATTATATATTATTTTCAATATGGCAAAATCAAATATAAACAAAATAAGCATATACAACATAAAACCGAAGCCCGTCGTTGCCACTGCGTTTAAAAAAAACTTGATTAATTGAGCAGTGTTATCGACATTGCTTCGGCACTGCCATATTTTTGAATAACTTAACTTTATTTTATTATTAGGTTGAATAACGAAAAGAAGTTAAAGGTGACTTTAAAGTTCACTTTAGCTAAAGTTACCTTTAACTAAACACAACTTTAACGGGAAGTTGTAATAATGTCCCTAAGTCTATCTACCAAACATCTATCTACCAATTATTCATATTTTATATCACAAATTTTGAACTAAATGTCATCAACATTCGTATCAACTACAATTTTATCGATTTTCAAAATAAAAAATGGAGAGATAGTTAAATAGTCAGGAAACAAGTTGTAAGTTTACATAAAAATTGATCTCAATAGTAAGCAACTAAAATTATGTGAGTTCTTTAAGGAAGAATAACTATCACCGGTGCTATATTCCGTCTCACATTCAGGAATTATTTTTAACGAATGTTTCATGACACTTAATTGCAAAAAATTAAGACGAGATAATGGTAGCAACTTCAGAATTTCGTACCCGAATACTCAAATAGATTAGGTTCCGTTTGAATTTCGAAATAAAATGCTTTTATTTACATCCAGTTACAATAAACAGTAAGATTTTTACACAAAATTTTCTAAATCAAGCCCAACAAAGAAGTGTTTTTTGGCATTTTTTTTTTCTTTCGTAAATTACGTATATGCTATATATATACGTTTTTTACGTATATGGGTTACGTCTTATGATCATCTTCTGCAAGGAAGGCAGTCCAAATACATATACCACTTGAATACATATGTGTGCAACAGATATTTCTTTAATTATAAAACTTAAATCATCTTTTTAACTGTTTAAACACGGTAGGAGTACATCAAAAAAATGTCCTATTTTTGGGAATATTTATGACTGTTATTAATAAAGCAATAAAGGATTTATTTAAATAAACATACAAATACAATTACAGGTAAACAATAATTAAAACATTTTTAGTTTAGCAGATTTAACAATTTATTTCAATTTTTAAAATTTTTTTTGTTTTTGTATATTTATTGGTAATTGTATTTGAAATTAAATTAAAGCAAGAAAAAAGTGTACAAAAATTAACCATAAGGTGTGGGAAAAGAGCCAAGTTTTCTTAAGAATAAACGAACGTAATGCTCAGCTACAGAGGAGCCGACAAGACGGTTAATGAAATCTCCCAATTATTTGGTCGCTCTAGAAGAAAAATTTATAATTAAATGAAATATTTTAGTACGTATCCACAGAACCCATCCATCTAAAGCTGGCCAATTTTAAAGAGCTCTAAAGTTGAAGAGCGCTAAAAGTTGACGACGTTTAATAAAGCTCCTTTACGTGAATGCATTGCACACCAAAAACATTTCGTATCCAAAGAAAAAAATAAATCCAGGATTTTGTCAACGAAAACCTGAAGATACAAATGTGTTTTTGGAAAATATTTCAACGGGAGAGGAATCCAAATTTTGACAATGGCGATCAGATGGTAAACGGTAAATATGGCGTCCAGCTAAGCAATTTACAATGCAACTACGCCATAAAACTATGCACATATCATCTCCTGATCACAATCCAATTGAGAACTTGTGGACTGATATTGGAAGGAGGATGAAAAGCAATGTACGAAAATAGCTATTCCTCTATATCTCAGAGTTTGTCAAATCGATGTAGAAATGTTATTAAAAATAAAGGTTATCCCAGCAAGAACAAAAAATATTGCAATAAAAATTAAACTAACATTCGTTTAAATTCTAAAGCCAGCACAAAAAACCATTCTTTTAATATTTTTTCGTTATAAATAAATTAAATTGTCCATTTGACAACTGTATTTAAAACTGTTTAAGGTTTGGATTTAAGAACTGAAAACTAAATTTTTTATCTTTTTAATTTTCATAATAAAATGAATAATTTTCTACCATTACGAATTTTTTTATTTAAATGGCCACCACTGCTTCTACCTTGCTTAGTAAAGATAGTTTGGATTTTTCTCCTTTTTGTCTACATTTGAATAGTTTTTAAATAAAATCTCAAGTCATGCCACTTTTTCAGAAATAAACGTGTAAATTTATTTGTAACCATCAACTATGTTTCTCTTAATTAGGTGCACAATGCTGCTGAAAACATATTTTTCAAATTAAGAATAAAAACAACAAAAATTCAAACACTTCTTATGAAATTATGTGCATAATCGTATGCAAAGGCCAACAAGTAGAATTAATTGGCTGTCGTTGTGATCCCTGATTCCAGTAGGGTTGTGCTTAACAAAGCACTTACCCATCTAAACCAACATCATGGAAGGTACATAGTACGCTGAAAAAAAGTTTTATTTCCCCTTAAACGAATTATGGTTTGTTTTGGACTCTTTTTTTACCAGCAGCAACAACGACAATTGTTTACTACTGGAAAACAGAAACACAAAAAAAGATGAGAACAAACTGGCAGTAAAAGTTTTGAGAAATATGCCGGCGGACAATAATAAACAAAATTTTATGGATGCGAGTGTAACAGGACAATAAAAAATGTTTCACCAAAGTGGAATTTATTCAACGATATACAGTTGGGTTGCATGGTTTATTAAACAATTCATGGTCATGGTACGAGACTTAAATGTGGCTTTCATTGTTGAATTTACCATAACTTTAAATTCTCATAGTAAACCCATATATTCATTCATTTAAGGTTTTCATAAATAACACTGAAATATGAATTCGAATTAATCAATTTCAACAATAAAAATCTCGTAATATTTTATATTTATATTCTGTTTTAGCGTTTTCATAAACGAATCTTTCATATGAAAATATGAGAAAGTTTTAAAACTTGAATATTCTTCGGCTCATTGCCACTGCAAGTACTCAATAAACATTTTAATTTCTAAACCAGCATATTAGTTGCCAAATTTTAGTCAAATTAAATTTATAAAGTATACTATTGAAATTCTTCTTCTGATGATCATATTTCCTTCTATATTCCGCAGTTCTAGAGCTAGAATAGTTATAAAAAATTCATAAATTTTTTCCATGATGGTGAGTTCGTTAAGGTATTATTGAACCTATCAATCATTTTCAAAATATACTACGATGTTTTTTCGCAAGATCATTGATAATCTTCCTATAGTTTATTTATAATAGTTACGCATGCCTTTCACCAATGCCAACTGCCAAATATTCAAATTGGATTGCTAACTGTTTACCCTAATTGAAGAGTCAATCGTGGAATAATTAGCCATTGTAGCGTATTTCGAGTATGTTTTATTTTACTTCCTTTTTTTTAGCGCGTTTTGCCTTTAAATAGTGCGACCCAGTTAGACAGAAATCTAAGTTTTGATTCCTTGTATTCCATTTTGAGGTACGACAGAGTTGAATTTTTTATAGGGGATTATATGTCCCATCGGAATATAAAAGTGGCATGTAAGCGTTTGCTCATATTTCCATTATAATAGCCATTTCTATACGTCGCTGTTATGTGGTTGTAGTTGTTATGATGTAATAGTGAGATCTTAATGGATGTTAACAAAAGTTTCTGTGACCATGTGTATAAAATAATACTTGACTCGATGTCATATGAAGTTTAATAATACAAGTCTCTACTTACTTAAAAGTGCATACTTTCTGATTTCGGTATGTCCTGTAATTAAATGTTTTCTTTACTAAAATTGCTTCAACCTCCTATACAAGCTCCGACTCTATCCTTTCTTACAAAATTTTAATTTTTACATTACTTAATTTAATTTAATTTTTACATTTAGCGTATGTCTTGAGTTTAAATTTTTTTCAGTCAACGAAACTACTTTAGAATTGTTCGAATTAAGAAAAGTAATTAGTTCGTTACGTCTACTCAATTTCATTAATGAATTGCATTCAAAATCACAATGCATCACAAAACGTTGACAGCATATCAATTTTGTCTTTGACAGTTTATAATTTGATTTGGTAAGTTTTCAATTTAGTTTTTCAGATCTTGTATAATAGAATTTATTATAGAATTTCAGTTATTAGTATTATAATTCACTTGTCCATCAATTATTCTATTATCGAAGCCATTCATTCCTAACATGCCAGCAAGACTTATGTTTGGATTAATATTCGAAAAATTACAAAATCATTAAACATTCAAGCGAGAAGAAAACGTCGAACGTTGACAATTAAATCTAAACTTCCTATTCCAGTAAGTGATTCGCATAATCCAGCAGATGATCTGTAGGATTGAGTTCTACTTCTGGTTGTGGACATGATACAACCGCAAGATGCCTGTTTGCAATTTCACCTGAACACTAATATTCGGGTATCACAAAGTTCTACGCCAAAACAGCATACTGCTTTGTGTGATGAACTGATGGTTTGTTTAGAAGACGAACAAATTTAAGACACCATCCAATTCATTGGCTATTGAAAAAAAGACAATTCAAATATAAAATTTAATTACAAAATAAAAGCAGCAAATGAAAACAATACCATCTATTGATGTTCATTGATGCGATATTTAGCTTGAGGAAGTCAAATAAACTGCACATATTCATCTCAAGGTATCAGTGCCTTTTAGAAGTATGTATATGTTATACAAGAGCACGTATCTGAACCCATGTAAAGGTACAATTCATGCATAAGAGCAAAATATTACACGGTAATGCTTCGTCGAACATTTCCTCATAAAGATTAATTGTCTACTTTTTAATAATGCATCGGAGCACTAGTCTAGTAGGTAGTGTGTTGGCTTATTAGACGTAAAGCCCGTATTCGTATCCCAGGTCAGACATCAAAACGAAATATAAAAACAATATTTCTTCGGCGACTTCCTCTCAGCAGATTTCTGGCAAAAACTCTGAGAGTAAATAAACCTACCATGAAAAAGTTTCTTAAAAATCAGTCGTTCGGAGGCGACTCACGTATAAAATTAACACACAAAACATGAATGGTGGCAGGAGCTAGGCCGTAATCCTGCCTGAAGGGTTATAATGGCCAATTCTGTATGTATGTATGTATCGCAGCACTAAATTCTAATGCCTAGTAAGTATATCGGTATTCAATTTTTATTATTTTTTTCCTTTTATTTTGTTACTCTATAAAATATTACCATTTTTATATTTCATAAACGAGAGGGCAAAAAGTGTTTCTTCTCATTAAGTTTATTATATGTATTTAAATTTTTAAAAACTGTTCATTTTTATAAATAATGTTCAGTACTTAAAAAAGAAATAATCGAAAATCAGTTCCATCAGTTTCAGAATAAATTCTTTGTGGTGAAAAACCGAACTAAAACGAAACCAAAGAAAACAACCAATATAGAGGAGACCATTCAATTTAAAACTGGTGTGAACAAACCCACACTTCTACATACTCATACCATACCATACATTGCACATGAAATGCACATCTATGTACCAGTATATCGTACGAGTACTGCTGAAGTAAAAATTTCAATAATCGACTTTGGCATAAAAGACTAGAAGTAGAATTTTTTGGTCAAGCATCCTTTAGTTCGCATACTAGTTTTTGTGATGCATATTCATATGTGTAGTAGACATGTACAAGAGTGTGTTAGCTAGCGTTTGGTGTATTCCTGGGGTGTTTGAAGCATACAAATACAACTACATTTCAGAGAAAATGGAAAAAAAAAATAAGAGGAAGAAATGTATTTTGCTGTGTATTGTTTGATGTTCCGTGAGTATGTGTATAAGCCTTACCCCATTTGGTAGATGTTCTTGCCAGAGATGGAATCTATGTTCTCAAGTACTAAATTTGAGTAAATTCCTATGATAGAACACAAAGAATTTAAGGTACCTAGAAGTTAATAAATGTATATGTCTGCGCATTTAGATAAAAATTTAAATAATTTAACAAATTTTATTACATTTGTTTTCTGAGAAATTTTGATGTTTTCTTTTGAAATATCTATCCAATTATTTTTTGTTATAGTATACGTATGTAGATATACATGTACTTAAAATAGAACATTCATTACCCATGTTATAGGAACAGCAGCTCTTAATAGCTTTTTTTGTTATAAACTTATGCAACTCCAATTTTTTTGAAGATCTAAATCTGTGCCCTTGTAATTATCACTAAAGAGTACATATGCGTTTGTACATAAACGTACTGTTATGTGTGTGTAAAAAATGAACTCATCTGCATCTATTTTGATGAACAAATGACCCCTATAAAAATAAAAACCTATAATGTTTTAATTAAATTTTAACAAAAATTAGGAGCAAAAGCTAATTTTGGTTGAAATCTTTGTTAAGATAAAAATTTTCATGTTATATTTTGTCTAAATTTAAATTCATTTTGTCGTAGAAGTAATGATCAGTCTATTTAATAAATTCATTTAATTTGTTTTTTTTTTTATAAAGTTTATTCTTTTATTAACCATTATAATGAAATATTTTTGGGAAAAATGAATAACTTTTTGTTTCCGAATACAAGCATAATCATTGCACGAGAGTTCATAGTCGTATCATGTGTATCTTCGATTTATAAATCTACACAGCAGTACATTTCTACACATTCAAATATTCGCACAGAAAAAATTGTACATACATATAACAACTGAGACTGACTAATCGGGAAATTTTGAGTGGATTGTGTGGGTGTAAAATATTGAAACACTAGTGCATATCATTTTTGTTCATCCACCTGAAATTATAGGTACTGACAAAGAAAGCTGCAACGAAAATTGAAATCTGTCAATTGGTCACCGATCAAATCCCATAATTTCTTTGTTGTCGTTTATCAGTGCTTTAGTAAGAATTTTTTTTAAATTTCAAAGTTTGATGACAGATTTTCTTTTCGTAAAGTTTTCCTTTATTAATTTCTTATCTCTTTTTTTCACGCCGAGGAGGGGTAAATGTAGCTAACCGCACCATAGAGGAAGTCGTCACATCCTCCGTGTGTGGGCCCTCACCCACTAAATCCTCCCTCGCCTCGTGGACTTGTTGCGCCCACTCCGGAACTACGGTGGTATTACTTCGGAGTGGAGTCCCTTTGGCCCCTGTGTGTTCATATCCGCGTCCGGATTGCGTGTCGAAAGTTGAAGAGACATCTAAGTGTCTCCACTATTCCTTTCATCCAGGTCCCTGCTTCGAATTTCGCCTGATACGTGTGCCAGTTTCATCCATTCCAGCGTGCCCACATGTTCCGCAGCCTCAAGATCCCTCTTCTTCAGTCTTAGAATGTTCTCCACGTAATTCGCCACTGAGGTCCTATTTTCCCTACTCGCGATCATAACCCCGACAATGTTACCGGCCGTAATTATTAATTAATTTCTTATCTTAGTCAGATATGCTCTGCCCAAGCTTTCGAAAAGCTGTAACCAAGCTAACAATTTTCATCTATGATCGTGTCTAATTCGCCATTCAGGTAATCGAAATTGTATATTGGAGTAACTATTCTGTAGGTCAAGCTCTGCAATGAACGATAAATACTAATGAAAGTACAGTCGAACTTCTCTATAGTGAACTTCTATACAATGAAGCTCTCCCTATTATGAATTGATTTCAAACACACAACTTTTTCCGTTCCAATTTCATTGTTTTTGATCTCTTTATAATGAATTTCCATACAATGAAGTTTTCTATACAATGAAGCAATTTTGCAGGTGTAATATTTGACTCACATGCGTTTTTGTCTCCATATAATGAATTTTTCAAACAATTTTCTGTTACGCATACTAACAACTCTGAGGGGATTCCCAAGAGAAGAAAATAAGAACAAAAAAAAAAGAAGAAAGCCACATCAATAACAATTTTGACATCAGTTGCCGGTGTTCAGTTATCGGAAATGACGCAGCCAAGTAGCATTTCTCTTGAAAAAAAATTATTAATTATTAATAAAGTTGAAGAAGGATTAAAAAAAGATGTGGCTAGGCAGTTTGGAATTCTTCCCAGCACATTATCAAATATTTTAAAAAACAAGGCTGTGATTCTAAAAAATGTAGAAGACGAGCAATTGAGCACTAAACGGAAAAGGCTTCGAACCTGCCTTTTTGAGGATGTTGAAGCAATGCTCAAATGGGTAACTGCCGCACGTGGTAAGAATCTTCCTATATCTGGGCCATTAATGAAGCAAAAAGCCAAAGAGTTCGCTGATGCATTGGGACACGAAGATTTTGAAGCTAGCACAGGATGGTTAGACAAATTCAAAAAACGGCATGGTATTGTAGTAAAAACCTTATGTGGGGAAAGTGCTGACGCCAACGTAAGAGATCGGGAGGAATGGATAGTGAATGTTTTACAGAGATTGATACAAAAATATGATCAAAATGACATCTTAAATGCCGATGAGACTGGTTTGTTTTTTAAATGTTTGCCAAACAAAACACTAACATTTAAAAATGAGAAATGCTTTGGTGAAAAACAGAGCAAAGAGAGAATAACTGTCCTAGTAGCAAGCAATATGACTGGTTTGCAGAAACTGAAACTGCTTGTTATAGGAAAGGCCAAAAATCCTAGATGTTTTAAAGGAATAAGATCTCTAGATGTATATTATCAGTCCAACAAAAAGGCGTGGATGACAGGTGATATTTTTACGAAGTGGCTTTTAGAGCTGGACAAAAAATTTGGTATTGGTATATATATTTTGGTAATTTCTGTATAATGAAGTTTCCATATAATGAAGTGATTTTCTGGTCCCGTCAAGATTCATTATAGGGAAGTTCGACTGTATATTCTAAAACGATGCCAGAGCTTTAAAAAATATTTTTTGTCAAAAAGTGCTAAAAACTAAATCAGAAAGAGCCATTTCATCACATACATACATCATACATAATTGGTCATTACAACCCTTTAGTCAGGATTACGATCTAGTTTCTCACACCACTTATGTTGTGTGTGTTAATTTTATACATGAATGGCGGGACCTACAGTTTAATGTCGACTCCGAACGACAGATTTTTGAGAAACTTTTCATGGCAATTTTATTTACTCTCAGAGTTTTTGCCAGAAATCTGATGAGAGGAAGTAGCCGAAGAAATACTTTTTGTATTTCATTTTGATGTCTGGCCTGGGGCTCGAACCCTGGCCTTTCGTCTAATAACACACTACCTACTAGACCACGGCGGCGGCCTACTCGACGACGGCGATCCACAAAGGAATATTTGTCCTCTTTGGTAGTCTAGTTGTGTCAATATTAATGATTCACTTGTATGTTGAGGCTTGTGGCGTAGCGGTGTAATAATTATTAGTGGAAAGCCGCAATGGAGCAAGGTACCATGCGGCTTTCTAAATACTTTCTCCTGATAGAATACTGTTACGTTTTTACTTGCCCTTTTATAGTCCGACACAACCAGTCTAGTTCGTGTTCTCGCCTTCTCGAGAACTCTATTGGTACTACATTGTTGTTTGTGTACTTTGCTTATGTTGTTGCTCTCTTATTTACTTGCCTTTTTCTTTCATACTTCTTGGTCTCCTTTCATGTTGTTGTTGTTGGTGTATGCAACCAAGTTCGTTATATTGGTGGGTGTGTAGCTTTTGTTTATTGTCAATGTTATTGTTATTGTTAAACGATGTGTTCATGTGAAATGATATTAGGTCGTTTCCATTTGCGTAACAATATCATGCAACATCAGCTCTGTAATGAAAATGTTTGTAGTTCTGTTTAATATAACTAACGCATTTTCAATATAAATATAACATTGATTGTTCCATTTGTTTCTACCTTATCCAGTGGTAAGATAAAATAATCATGAGATTATTCCATCTACCTTCCTAAAGCAATCAGTAATTTTTTTGCAAATCGTAACTAAAAAATAAAGACAAAATTGTAGAAAAGAATCAACAACAATATAATATTAATTACACGGTGTGACAGTCAAAATACACCCAACAAATAATATAGTGTATGTTGTGAGTTTTATATTTTACGTGAAATTGACACATTTTGCGATAAACAATCAAGATCCATCAAAACTTTGGAAAATTATTGAACTAAAAGTTCTTTTGAGAATCAGAATGTTATCGCTTATTGTATATTGTTTTATTAAAGTTTGCTACTATGAACAGACAAACATGAAAAAATATGAAAAAATTCACATTTGTCAAGTTTACCTCATCAAACCACATAGTATATTAAGTCAAATAATATATATATGTATATCGTTTTAAAGGCCCATCCTTCTCCTTTGTAGCAAGGTTTAAGTTCTGAACATTGATTCAGAAATATTTGTGTAATCAATAAATTTGCGCGTAAAGTCCAAAAAACAGTTTTTGTCAAATAAAACAAGTTTGGAGGGTTCAAGAAATATAAAAATATTTTTAAGTTCTACTCAACAAAACTCACAACCTAAAATATGTCATTAGCTGGGTGTATTTCGTATTTTGTCACATAGTGTTATTAATTACAAAAGTAATTATTAAAAAAAAAAACAACATAACCAGAAAGTTTTTAAACTTCTGTGTGACTTATAAGCGCATTAAAAGACGCAACAAGACTCTGGGGAAGCAGCCACAACATGGGAGTTTTTCGAAGAAATGAATGAAGTATATCAAGCCATATTCGCCAAAAAGATGTAACCTCCAAAATTAAAATTTTACGGGAGAAGGGTTTTTTTTTAATAAATTCAGTTTTAATAAAGCTATTCCTTTGAAATTTAGAATTAAAGTTTTGTTTTGTGTGATATATTTCATTTTAATAATTTTGATTAGATATTTGCAATGTAACGGTTGTTTTTTTGGGTTACATTTTTTTCGCTGTTCTGCTGGCAATCTACCAGTAAAAAATATGTGGGTTAACACCATATTTTACAGTATGGATAAGGTTTTTGATTTAAGCCTTTGTGTTGGTTCACACCACACTCTTTTCCGATTTTTGCAATTTTGTAGTTCATATTTTGACTCGTCTGTCCAAATAATTATGTTCCAAAATAATTCAGCCATATTTCTATAAATATTTATTTATGTAAATATTTATGGTGGAGACAGCCATGGTGGGGGATGTTTTTCCTCTTCAGGAGTTGGTAGACTCGTTAAAATTGATTCCAAAATGACTGGAGAGCACTATGTAATTATTTTGGAAGAAAATCTTTACAGCAGTGCGGAGTAAATGGGCTTGGGGGAGTTTATCTTTCAACAAGAGAACGACACCAAGCACACGAGTAACGTCGCTAGAAAATATTTGAAGAAAATAATGTTGAAAAATTAGAATGACCTTCTCAAAGCCCAGGTTTAAACCCCATAGAGCATCTTTGTGCTATCTTAGATGACAAAATCCCGATGGAGTCCAGAACAAATATTCAAACATTTTGGGAAAAAATGCAAAGTGAATGGAGGGCAATTCCTACAAGTACTTTGAAGAACCTTGCGCTAAGTATGCCGAAAAGATTAAGAGAAGTAATAAATAACAAAGGAGGAGCAACTTCGTACTAAATTTTGAAGTTATTTAATTATTTATAATATTTTCTAGTGAAGTGTTACTTTATTTTGTCACTTGAAATTCCTTATGTCCAGTATAGTTTCTATTATAAATAGAAAATATAATGAAAAAATTCAATGTTAAGTTCCCTATTAGATAAAATATTAACCGAATAAAAAATGAAACTATAATTTACAAACATTTGAAAACAATAAACATATGCTTTAATCAAAAAACAAAAAATATTTCAAACCGCACTTTATTTTGTCCGACAGTGTATATGTATCGAGTCAACAGGCATCATGGTGTGTCCAAGCATCAAGTATGTAACTTGTATATAAGTTTCAATACATATTGATTAAAATCTTTCAAAATACGAATTTTTAATATATTTCTCAAATAATTGTGTTTTTTTTTGATTACTGTTTCACTTTATTTCGATTATTTAAAAAAAGATGTTAAAGCAACCCACACACTCGCTCACAAAAAATGTAAACAAATTCACCATATGGGGTTACATTAAAATTGTTTTTGTTATTAAATCTACAGTCATGAAATTTTTGCAGATAATACAATTTATCGATAACTATCGATTTCGATTAAAAAAAAAACGAAAATCGATTACCGTGAGGGTTCAATTTTGCGAATATGGCTCGATATGGTTCCCGGTTTGACATCTGTCCCTGCATCAATTTTAGAAAGTTTTACGCAGTGGATTCCCACGAAGTCACAATGTCGTCACCAGAACCTGCTCCGAAAAAGAAGCAATACAAAATTTAATACATACAGAAGAAAAGAAGTTGAAGTTGGAAGAAGAGAAATTAGAAGAAATGAGCAGCTTGCGTATTCTATTAAGTGAAGCTATTTTCAAAAATAATATGAAAATAT
Source organism: Sarcophaga carnaria (assembly GCA_958299815.1). Taxonomy (NCBI): domain Eukaryota; kingdom Metazoa; phylum Arthropoda; class Insecta; order Diptera; family Sarcophagidae; genus Sarcophaga; species Sarcophaga carnaria. Next base: position 85,168,341 of record OY283152.1, on the reverse strand, counting down.
GTTTTAAAAAGATATGCCAATCTGGTGCTGTTCCAAAAATGAATTTTTATATTTAACCTTTATATGTTTAAGTGCCTTTATTATAACTGAAGTTACCTGTGAAATATTTTATTATTATTTTATTTATTTTTACTAGTCAAAAGCTATGAATTTTAAAGCTGATATTTTATGATAATATATAATTAAAAACTGAAATTAAATCAAAAAAAGCAAAAACTCCAATTGGAAAAAGCTCTAATATTAATTTATTATTATGCTGAAATAAGTGTCGTCAGTTCTGTTCTCTCTCTTTTAGCTTCATCCTTTTGTGAAGCAGTACGACTATGTACTTAGCTATTTAAGCTGAAACTTCTATTGTTGCTTTCACCTCTGAGTTCAAAATCATCCACATTTGGTTTCTCATTTTCAATTATTATGTTATGAAGCACTAAACAGACCATGATAGTTTGCTTTGCTAGACCTATACTTTGTATTTCCATATAATTTAAAATTCGAAATTTTTTCTTTAAAATTCCAAACGCTTGTTCTACAAAGACTCTTGTAGAACTTAAGATTAAATTTTTTTTTTTTTGTTCTCACGTAAGATATCCATTATCCTTATATGTCGTCATTAAGAACGTTTCTAGCGGATAAGCACCATCCCCTAAAAGGTGACTTTCTGGTGGAATTTGTATATCTTTGTTCACGATAGCTTTTCGGACAGAGCTATTGTGCCACACAGAAGCATCATGACATCTCCCAGGATAGGCAACAAAAACATCGATAAACCGCATGTTACTATCTAAAATAGCCTGGAGATATAGGTTAAGATTGTAAATGTAAAGATTTAGCTAAGGGTACCTGCACTGAGTATTTCCCCTTTCTATTATAGTAACTAATACTGTCCTTTAATGGTTGAGATATTCGTATGTGAGTTCCGTCTATGCAGCCTATTTCAAATGGGAACGGAAGTGCGCGGCTGGCCTCAAACTGCTATATTGTTCTTCTTTGGCTTATCTCGGTCGATGGAAATTCTATTATTTTACTTATGAGTAACAAAATTACTTTAACAGTTTTTTAAAGGACCTATATGCCGTTGTTGCTCTTATACCAAATCGATCCCCTAATTCTATCAAGGGTAAACATGGTCGGCCCTTTTTCGCGCTTTGGCTACAAAGGCTTTATCATGTTTTTCAAAGCATACAAAACAAAAAAGCTTTGAAAATAGATTGAATAAAAATGCTAGTTATTTACCTTAAAAGTATTAATGTTATTAATGTTGTAAAGGTAAACAAAGCACATAGTTGCATTGTTTGGTAACTTTGCATATGTACATAATTTAAATGCCGCAGCAGAATTGCATACAAACTTTGTCTTGATACATTTTGGAAGACAGCCGAACTCTTGTTATTCTGAATACATGACAGTCAGTCCGCATTGACTCTTTAATGCTTTCTCCGTATCTCGATCCGTATTAAAAATTTGATATCGTAAAGTATTACCTGTGGTGAGGATTTCATTAATTTTTTTTGATGTGAGGTTTTCAACGTTTCTACACTATGCACGTTTTTCCCATTAAACTAATAAAGTTGTTATCGGTAAATGGATCTTCAACTATAAATTCTTCTAAATCATCGTAGTTTAGCGAGTCAAATTCATCTTTTCCAATTTCAAAAATTTTATAATCGATGTCGATATTTCACCACCACAAGTTGGCCATGTAGTTTCCCAGCATGCATTTAACCTCTTCAGGGACCATTTTTTATGGTGACTAAAAAATGATTAAATTTTGTTTTCTTTTTAAATTATTTAATTTGATTTAAATAGGAATTCAGAAAACAAAAAACAATGAAAATTCACAAACGTCCACATTTGTGGCCACTGATCGTTAATGGTAATATATGTTTGAAATGATTTCATACATTCCAGGCATATCAGGCATTTTGCACAACTGTAGCGAGTCTTACACAATTTTTGTCGTGACATCTGGGGGATTTTTCAGTCCCTTGTATTTAGGATAATGACCTATACCGTCCAGTCTAATTTCAGGATTAACTTTATTCCAGCTTTTAGATTTTTTAGGTGGTGGTGGTAAAACTTATTATATTAAATAAATATGCCGAAGAATTATTTCAGGTTTTTTTATTTATCTGCCAATGCGTCGGGAGTAATATCATCAGTGCAGACAAACGGTAAAATATTTACTTCTGTTGTTGGAGGATTTGGTAGTTTATAAGTTATTATAAAATTTTTGTTTTTTTATTATTTATATTATAATTATAAAAAATTAAACGTCCACGTATGTGGTCAAGGGCGTGAAGAGGTTAATGTTTGCTGTCGTAGTTTAGAAATCGCTGATGCTGCCAGTATAAATTGTTTAAAACGACTTGATCAGCGTTTTTTATGTAGTATTTTTTTAAAAGTGAAAATTATTTCTTGATCTAAGGTCTGAATTTTAAGGGCTTAAGAGTAAAACAATATCTAAGATTTTACAATCTGTTGAAATTCTAAAAAAAGTTAATTTTTAATCGCCTAAATTTAAATCCGTATAAAACGAGACGTGAGTGTATTTACTTAGTTGGTAATAACACGACCTAGTGTTTGACACCACCCGCCATGTGTTTATTTTACCCATGTGTGGCGAGACCTACGGTTTAAAGCCGCCTCCAAACGACAGATTTTTTGAGAAACATTTCATGGCAACTTCATTTACTCTCAGAGTTTTTACTAGAAATCTGCTAAAAAAAAATCGTCGAAGAAATAATTTTTCATATTTTGTTTTTCTAGGCTGGGGTTTGAACTACGATTTCATGTCGAAAAAGACAACACACTTCCTACTAGACTGCAGCGAAAGTGGTGTCACTTTTTAATACTGCTCCACGATCTGATTTGCCATGTAAACGATAAATATTTTTTGCGCCTGAGTGCACTTTAAAACTATATGTATAGTAGTATAATTTTTGCTTCATAGTGACAGCTCGTATAGTGACAGCTGATAATCAAATGCTACGGAAGTAAATCTTAAGCCGAAAGTCCATACCATCCTTTTAATACGCCTTGCGAATCTTGCTTTCTATGCCGATTTTATTGCAAGTTACACACAATGCGTTTATGCGACTGGTTTTTTGTTTTGATCAGCTGTTGTGGTAAACAACAAACAAGCGAACAAGAACATTTTTGGAAAAAATAGAAAATCAAATTGTAATTTTAAAAGAATTTATGGCATTAATTACAAATTTATGAGTTTACATATGTGATATTTTGACATTTGAAAAACGCTCATAACATAAAAGGACAGGCCAATTTAGAGGGAGAAATATATGTTATAAGTTTTGCGAGGCAAATGTGTTAGAAGCAACAGAGTGAAAACTGGCAGATAAAGTAAAAAAATTAAATGTAAACAAACATTTATTTTGTGTTAAAAAGGGGAAAATTTGGAATATTTTTTAATTTCTTCAATGAAAAGTTTAAAGATTCTTAAATATTTAAATATTAATCGAAATGTGGGTGAATTTCGGTCACAATGAGTATAGTTTCTTGCTGAAAGTTGCCAAAATTTGTTAATTTCTTGGAAGGAAAAATTAAAAATTGTTATTAGTTGTTTTTATTATTAATAGTTTTACACAAAAATTACATTGTATTGTGCTGTTAAGGCCTACGAAAATCCTCAAAAGAACACAAGACGAGTATTTTCAGTTAATTTATCCTCCATTTTTCTTGTTTACAAATTAATAAATTCAAAATAGATGACACTCAGTACATAAAAACAATCATATACATACATATGTATAAACAATCATCATATACATATTTTGTTCATGAAAGAAATTTGTTAAAAAATGTATTTTAATATATTTTCCTCTTAAATTAGTAATAAACTTTATTATGAAATATGTGTTTATTAATATTTTTATAATACAAATAAAGAAAGATGCGAAAATAGTAATGCACTATTTAAACATATTTGTAGAAACCATTCACAATAGTATATAATTTGGCATGCCAAGTTTAAAAAACTGCTGACATTTTCCAACACTGCATTATTCGCATAGAAAAGTAGAAAGTAATCCTACTTTGTATGCGTCTATGCATATTATGCTTTTTCTTCTGTAACTTGTCACAATCAAATACACTGATTCTACTTTTTCGGTATACGCATGTTATGCAAAACGCATGGTATGGACTTTTGGCTTTAAGCCAAAAAAAAAATTTTGGCAACTTTCAGCAGGAAAAATTTTTTATGAGCAGTACGTCTTATTTTGATCTTATTACATTTAGCTTCTTAATTAACTCTTGCTCAAGAAACTATACTCATTGTGACCGAAATTCACCAACATTTTGATTAATATTTAAATATTTAAGAATCTTTAAACTTTTCATTGACGAAATTAAAAAATATTCCAAATTTTCCCCTTTTTAACACAAAATAAATGTTTGTTTACATTTAATTTTTTTACTTTATCTGCCAGTTTTCACTCTGTATATCTGTTGCTTCTAACACATTTGCCTCGCAAAACTTATAACATTTTTTTTCTCCCTCTAAATTGACCTGTCCTTTTATGTTATGAGCGTTTTTCAAATGTAAACTCATAAATTTAAATAAACTCATAAATTTGAAATCAATGTCATAAATTCTTTTAAAATTACAATTTGATTTTCTATTTTTTCCAAAAATGTTCTTGTTCGCTTGTTTGTTGTTTACCACAACAGCTGATCAAAACAAAAAACCAGTCGCATAAACGCATTGTGTGTAACTTGCAATAAAATCGGCATAGAAAGCAAGATTCGCAAGGCGCATGAAAAGGATGGTATGGACATTCGGCTTTATGTTCAAAGCATAGTTTACCATTTCATAGCACAGTTGTGCAAGAGAACTCACACGCATTCTTGTGTTTTTTCGTTTAGTTGTCGATCAGACTGCGACAAGAACACATGTGCGGCGGATGCTTTATCATTTTATTTCAGCATAACTCTCAAAAAATATTTTATGTTACAAATGTTCTATGTTATTAGCTAGGCGTATTCCATTTTTTTTATTTTGTCGCATAGTATAATTTTTTTAAATGCTTTGGAATGTTCGCTTTTTTCTTTTAATAAAAAGTGGGGTTTTTATTATTTTTATTATTCTAAAAAACAATGGCCTAATTTTTTAGCCAAAGATGGATAGCTTTATGTTCTTTTAATAAAAAATTGATTTTTTATTTTATTTTTATTTATCTAAAATTATTAAGCCAAATATTGATAGCTTTACATATGTATGTTGATTAAATTAAAATCAAAATAGCGTATATTACTAACACTTTTCTATGGCTGTAAACAAATAAATTCTCTCAACTTATTTTCTCTCTCTTACTCACTAATACGTAACCAAAAAAGTTTTGGTAAACACTGGTTCAAAGGATCACAGAAGGCAAACGTTAGGTATCATTCGTATGAACAATTTGTCTGAATTTATGAAATCAAGTTGTACAAGAACAAGTATTATTTAAATTACAGTAAATTATTAAAGCAAACTTAACAACAACAATGACTAAATGCAACTGAATTTTGTAATAAAACTTACACATATAATCTGAAACATTTCAAAATTCATACATACTTGAACTAGAACAAAATGTTAGTAATTTAGAATGGAAAATCAGAAACTCAAAGGAGAGGAAATTAAATGGAATGAAATGGAAATGTCTTTTACAAAAAAAAAAAAAAAAAAAACAAAACAAAATAAAAATAACTTAACAAGGTATACACACAAGGAAATACGTAGAGATTTCAAAGGAAGCAATGTGATGAGGATACATACATACATATATCAGCAGTAACTCAAGCACACACAAGAGTTGATGCTGATTTTTTTGTTTGTGTTTCAACAACTACAGTACATAAAAAAAGGAATCAGAAAAAAGGGAATGGAAATAAGGCACAGAAGAAAAAAATAAGCAAAAAATATATAAAAAAGTCACGATATTAACGACTGACAACAGAAAACCGTCTGACGTCAAATGGAATAGTACTGTGATGTAATGGCAAAGAGGAGCCACAAAAGGAAACCGTAACAATTGAAAGTGCAACACAAAGCCAGCGGTAACAGAACGAATAAAAAAATTATGTTTCTTTGATGTTGGTCGCAACGCGTGTGATCAATAACGACAATGAGTACCACCATACTTCTATAAAATTAATTGCAAGTAATTGTCAGCATAGTTGTGGATTTATTGCGAGAGTGACAGTTTTGCAGATAATTCATCAACTATTCAAATTTCTATCGACCCCATTGGAGGAACATTATATGCCATGGCTTAAAAATGGTCACTTCTATTTTGTAGACATCTCTTAAACGATTACTTAAATCGACTGAATTCATTTTCCTGTACTCTAAGAAATACTAAATTTGCATACTTTATTATTGTTGCTGTGTCATTTATGTTACATATCTATTATTCAGGGTATTGTAATTATCTGGTCAATTTACTTATTTTCGTTTTAAAGAAACAATAATAAATATTTGAATCAGTTTCAGTTGAGACATTGAAAGGTGTGCTTGTTTTTGTTTTTCAATTAATTTTTAACTGATACAACTTTATTTATAAATTTTCGTGAAAATGACCTCAAAACGCAAGAAGTTCTGGGGAAATAACCCAAAATTTAAAAAATCTAAATCTGGTAATAGATTCCAAGTTCTTTCCGACTTGGAGGATGATGACAACTCGAGCATTGATAATGAAGAACAAAAGGGAGATGATGTAAAAGTGCCCCCAATTATTGTAGATAGCTGCCACAAATTAACAGCAGTAATGAAAATTCTGGGAAAATGTTGTAAATACAAAAAAATGTCTATTGGAACAAAGATAATTCCAAATACATTGCCTGAGTACGAAGACGTTATTAAAAAGCTAAAAGTGGAGAAAATGCAGTTTTTTACACATCCAGTAAAAGATAGTAAAAAGTTTAAACTCGTGCTTTTTGGTTTGCCCAATATTGATGTAAATTCTATTAAAGACGAATTCAAATTCAACTTTAACATCGAACTGGAAAATATTAAAGAAGTTCTAACATCGCGTTCAAATGATGACGATGCATTATACATGCTAGAGTTCAATAGAGAACAAATTTCTAAACGTGAGGTAGTCAAAATAAAGTATGTTTATGATGTCGTAGTTCACTGGAGAAACCCAATACGTAGATCAAGAGGCCCTGCCCAATGCTCGAAATGCACAATGTATGGTCATAGGTCAGCTAATTGCTTCAGAGGTGTAGCTTGCTTAGGATGCGGTGGAAGTCATGATTACGCGAACTGTCAACTAAATAAAGTTCCTACAAACAGGCCGGTAATCTATAAATGTTTTAACTGCATAAAAAGGAATTTGAAAAAAACATGAATCATCGAGCAGATGACCCACACTGTCCCTCAAGGAAGGAATACATTGAGATTAGAACAAAAGCCACTAGCAGTAGACGTCCTAACAAATTTGTGCAGCCCATAAATATTAACTACTCACCAATGGAAGAAGAATGCTTTAAAGTAAATGGCGAAAGTAAAACAGGTAATTCTGCAAAAGTTTCTTATGCTACAGTAGCTGGTACAAGTCGTTACGCCGACGAGAGAAACGACATATCCAACCAACAAATATTAGAGATTTATTTCGAAGCAATTGATGCTTCAAAAAATTGTAAAAATAAGTATGACAAATTGAGAGTATTTGGAAATGTGCTCCGTCATGTCATATAATCAGTCAATAAGTTGCCTTAAAGTTATGCATTGGAATGCCCAAGGTATAACAAATTCTGAGTCTATAGTAGAATTAGAGCATTTTCTAAATGAACAGCAAATAGATCTTATATTTATTAATGAAACATTTTCAAATATATGCCACAATTTTAAAATTAGAAATTATAAAATCCATAGACAGGATCGAGTAACACATGGTGGGGGTGTTTTAATTGGCGTAAAAATGTCTATTCCGCATGAACGAATCTCAAAATAACCAACTTCGGTATTAGAAAATGTTTCAGTGTTGATCAAAATAAACAACAGACCAATTAGATTTACGTTAGCGTATTGCCCAAAATACACACCAAGCTTTATTAATGATCTTGATTTAATCACACAAACCACTCATATAAATGAATTTTTTATTTTTGGCGATTTTAATGCCCACCATTTGAGCTGGGGATGCCTAGAAAATAATACAGCAGGTTTAAACCTCTATAACCATCAGCTAAATTCCCAATACTATATACATTAGCCAGATTCATTTACTAGATTTAGCCAAAACTCAATAACCAGACAGCCATCTGTTGTAGATATATTACTTACTAATTCAATTCTGCAAATTTCACAAATTGACACTTTTCCAAAAATGCTGAAGTCGGACCACGTTCCAATAATATGCAAAATATTTGGTAGTATTAGAGAAAATATGTTGGAATTCCCTCTTTATAGCAAAGCAAACTGGAGTATAAGAAAATTTGTTGACGATGATATAGTTAACAATAACTTAAATACAACAATTATAACAGAAACAAACATCAAAGCCGTTTTATCAAAAATTAACTGTATACTTTAAGAATCTAATTCCCAAAGGTAAAAAGCTGAATTGGCAAAGAAAACTTTCCAGACTTAGCCTGTATTTAATAGGTCAAAGAAATAAATACCGGAGGAAACTACAAAGAATTAATACAACGTCAGAAAGAAACAGAATACTGTGTATCCTAAAACAGCTGACTTTGTTTATAAATTATCATGTCAAAGAGGACAAAAACAACAACTGGTATCAATATCTAAGAAGTCTGCCAAATAACAATACAAAGATTTGGAAATTAAGTAAAGCAATAAAAAGTAAACAAAAAACGCTAGAAAGTTTAACAATAGATGGCGCTGATGTACACAACACTTATCAAAAAGCTAATATAATTGCTGATGTTCTTGAAAAAGTTCATAACACGACTAGCAATATTACATCGTCTATTGATCTTAAGGTTCAAAAGTACAATGACTGGCTAGACAAACAAACTGTATCGAATAGTGTACCGGCATACGCAACATGCCTAGATGAAGTAAAACATTTTATCAAAAAACTAAAAAACACAAAACCCCCGGCCTTGACGGAGTAAGTGCCATATTATTAAAAAATGTATCAAACATTTTTTTTAGCCTTATTACGAAAATATTTAATTGGTGCTTAAAAAACGGGTTTTTTCCAAAACTTTTCAAAACTGCTAAAGTCATACCTATAGCTAAGCCTGGAAAAGATCCTAAAACACCTAATAGTTATTGACCAATCAGTATGTTAAACCTGCTGGATAAAGTATTTGAAAAAATAATATTTGATAGACTTCAGAAATTTACAGAATGAACAATTTGGCTTCAGAAAAGAGCACTCGACTATTCACCAGGTTAAGAGAATTGTAAATATAGTTCAACATTCCAAAGATCGTAGAAAAAGTACAGGAGTGGTATTTTTATATATCGAAAAAGCTTTCGACTTCATATGGCATAGTGGTCTAGTTTATAAACTTGGCCGATTTCGCTATCCAATTTATCTGCAGAAGATTTTAAAAAGTTTTTTAAATGAAAGAACGTTTGTGGTAAATATTGATGGTGTGCATTCTAGTGAACGAAAAATTTTAGCTCGTGTGCCACAGGGTTCAGTGCTATCTCCAACTTTGTATGCAATCTATATATCTGATTTAAAATTATTAAAAGATCATATTTCGGCGCTATATGCTGATGACACTGCGCTCCTAGCAACTGGTAATGTCTCCAATGCTATAGTAAAAAAATTATAAAATGCTCTTTTGCACACCAAAAAGTTCTTTTTAAAATGGAAAATTAAAATTAACGATTTAAAAACTCAGGCAATATTATTTCCTTACAATAAATCACCAAAGCGAATACTTAGTAGAAGACTTTCCATATAAGGAACAGATATACCTTTTCTAGATTAAGTAAAATATTTGGGAATTACACTAGATACAAAATTAACTTTTAAGCAGCACATATTACAAACCTGTTTAAAAGCAATCAAAGGCGACAGAGCCTTATATCCATTAATGAATCATCGATCGACGTTAAACATTAAAAACAAAATATTACTATACAGAATGTTTATTAGACCAATATTGACCTATGGATGCCAAGTATGGTCAACTTAATGTGCTAAAACCTATTTATAGAGGCTACAAATAATACAAAACAAAAACTTAAAGATCATATATAATTTACCTCGAAGATATTCCACAGCTCGTCTACATAGAAATTATAAGGAAGACTTGATTGCAAGGGTATTTGATAAACCAACACAAAGATTCGAAGATCGTAACAGATATTCAAACTATGCTTTAATAAGAAATTTGCATGTTTAGCTCTTTTCTATCTTCATCTTTGAAGATAACAAAAGGGATAAAATAAAAATTTCTTGTATTTTTTGTTTTTAGAAATAAGGTTTTTACTATCTTTTTGCCTTAAGTTGTAAATACTTGTATTATAAATGTTCATATCATAATTTTTAACTCAACTATTTTTACTTGATGCAATACTTTTAGTAATATCTCATAAGTTGTAAATATATTATGATTTTTTTTATATTTTTAAAGCTGTTTGTAATGATAGTAATAAATATACGCCCATGTTCTGGAAAACGCAGCGTTTTCAAATCGCTTACAATTTGAAAAACGCCAAACGCATTTCAGCATGTTCTGAAAACGAAGCGATTTTTGCGTTTTGCTTTTTTCGAAGTTGCATGAAAACACATGTTTTATCATAACAAAACATAAACAAATAAAAAATTTAAAATGCCTACAGCGTATTTGTTTGCTATATTGGCTTTAAAAAAGCAAAAGAAATGTTAATTAAAAAAAACACTAAGGGACTTTTCCAATCTATTGGACATTCCAGATCATGCGTGAGTAACGGGCGGCTTTTTTGTAATTTATGTATTTTATTTGTGAGATGTCAGAAAAATTGCGGCAATTGCTTCTTTTCAGTTAGAGATGTTACTTATAAGAACTCTGGAATAATTGGTAATTTTTAACACGGGTAGCCAGTTTAAAATAAAATTTTGTTTAATTTTTTGCTCTTATAAAAGTTTTAAAGCGCTTTATACAGGTTTTATATTATTTTTTAACTTTTATTAAGGGTTTATTTTTACGATTTAATATAGATATGTGAACTTAATAAATTGCAAATAATAATATCAAAAGTTTAAAAAGAAATAACCAAATAATTAGTTTTAAAATTAACACCACTAGCATTACATTTTTTTCGAAGATCAATCTGATCAGCTGTTTGCATAAATCGCCAGTTGATAAGTAAACAAATGGTACAGACAATACACAAACTCAAAGCAAATTTTTTATTCTATATTTTTAATTTAAATCGTCAAAAAATGCTAAAAGTTGTCATTCAGATAAAAAGAAAACATATTAAATTTAAATTGTGTATAATTTTATTGTTAATTTAAGGTACAGTTTAAATAAAAAAGACTAGATCGCTTCAGTATACACTAGCGGTTTGAAAACGCCAAATTTCTAGCGATTTCGTTTGTCAGAACAGCTATTTGGCGTTTTCAAATCGAAAACGCGAACATTAAGCGATATGCGTTTTTCAGAACATGGGCGATAATAATAAAAAATAAAAAAAAACATTATGAATATTTAATTTACCGGCCACTTCTTCGAGCCTAGGGAAAAATTGTCCTATGTCAAATTTTACATTAGTAAACGTCTATTGTAATACATGCTATTATAGATTTGGCCCGTTTAATGTAAAATTTTTGTGGGGTAATTTTTAGCTTACAGAATTTTCTGACATCAGAATTTGTAATTGGTACAAATATATTGGGCTTCTCATTTAAATGCCTTTTTTTTATTGTTTGTAACTTGATACTTTTCAAGTGCCAGATTTGTCATTGCTCGAGTTGATACTTTATATACAATGTTGTTTTTGTTATTTATTTCTTTTAAACCGTTAATTGTTATGCGTGACAAAGCGTCGACTACGTAATTGTGATAGTTTCTGATTCTAAACCGAAAATATCGCTGTATGATGCGCAAAGCTCAGTTAATATATTCTTAAATTGTTCTGGGAAATTGTTCGGTAAAATTTTTAATATTTCCAATTTTCTATGTCTGTTTTTGGTTGGATTTCTTTGGAGTGTATCATATTCAGAAAGTTTTTTGATTTTTATGTTACCCTTATCAACTGTTGTGATTGTATTTTTGGTATTTAAAATACGAATATATGCTTGATTAGATTTTACCAACGTGTTCGCGATAAAAACACCTGGTTCGAGTTCTTGATTTGGTATTAGTATTAATGTTATTTTGTTATCGAACTCTCTGATGAATTCTCTACATTGGGGATCCCTTTGGATACCAGCAGGCTTATAATTGACCATGCAATCGTGGACTTTGTCAACAGTAGGTGGGCGGCTTCGAATAAGGGCAGAACCTCGCAAAAAATCTGGCCAAGGCTGGATACGAGGCGCACGGCGACTCTGCTTAAACTCCAAAGGAGCAGGCTCAGCGCTGTTATCGGGGTTATTACGGGGCTTTGTATTATAGGAACGCAGGCGAGACGTATTGGTCTTGGACACCTCGTGAAAGATTTCTGCAGAAGCTGTGGAGATGAGGAGGAGGATGAAACTATTCTTCACCTACTGTGCACATGCCCGGCACTTGGTCAGAGGAGAAAGAGACACCTGGGTGCCTACTACATGGAGGACCTAGATGAACTGTCATGCATGAGTATTGGCAGTCTGAGTCGCTTCATCGGAAGCTCAGAGTGGTTCCTGGAATAGGGGAGAATGTGAAACTGTGGTATCACAATGGGCCCCTTGTGCGGCCTAAGTGTGTCCGCCGCTCATGATTCCATCGAGGGAACAGCCACTTCTACCTACCTACCTAGTATTTATTTGTGTTAAATCAATATATTTTGATTTTATGAGTGAAATGTCGACACCTGTGTCAACTAGTATTGTTATTGTTATCTATATTAATCTGAATTAAATAACATAAGTTGAGGTTGAGGTTATACACTTTTTTATTCACTGTTCCGATCTTAGGGGATGTTCGGAGTTTTCCGAACCATTTTCATTTGAGCTTGTTGCCCGTACGTTGCTACGGTTATTGTCATATATTTGTCTGTTTCTATTATTGTAATTGTTAGTATTGTTATTACCGCTGTTATTATTATTGTTGGTTGGTGGATAATTGTTTCTACCACGAAATCTTCTGTTGTTTCGACGATAATTGTTATATGTGTGTTTCTGTCTAAAGTATAATATAGCGTTTTGTTTCCTTGTTGCTTCAGTGCAACTATTTACGAATTTAGTGACGTCTTCGTTCATATCACGGAACTGTCCCGCTTCCATGATAAGTTTATCACTTTATCAATGTTGCAGTTTTTGGTAAGTGCCTTCACAGCTACTTGTGTGGCATATTTGTTCGCTAAATCAGTTGTTAGTTCGTTCGATATGCATGCATTTTCTAGCGATTTTGTAAGGGATTCGATCTCAGCACAGTAAGTATTTGCAGTCTTATTATTTTATTTCGTTTTCATAATCTTTGCAGATAGAACTTCGACTGATTCACCCTTAACAGTTTGCTTTAATTTATTAATTATTTCTAATATTGTGGACTCCCGGTCTATTAAGTTCCTAGCACTTTCTTTAAGTTTTGTCTTAATGTGTGATACTGAAATTTGTTCATGCGAGTCTTTAATTGATTCTACTAGCTGAAGTGAGTTTAGAAAGGATCTTAAGTTTTCTGGTTTTCCATCGAATTCGACTATGAGTTTTGGGGCTGTGCTCAGAAATTCTGTCACTGATTGAGGCATTTTTGTGACTTTTCCGAGTCTGAATTTGATTCTTCTTCCGAAATGGGATCAAACTTTTCAGTATCCCTACAAGTTAAGACAATATCTGTGTCAATTTTTAGTGGTTCCTCTACTGAATGAGGTACCGTTTGATTAATTTTATATTTATCTAAAATTCTCACTAACTGGTCTCTTAAAGTCCAATATATTTCTAATGTTTCCTTCTTATGCATTGTTGTAAATTTTTCCTTATATTTACATATTATTTCCCTTATTGATTCTAATTAGCTTACAATTATATTTAGGTGTTTTCTTACTGTCTCTGGACGTACGTAAATATTTTTGTATATACATTTGTATGATTTCTTAAAGGTCTCCTTCTCTGATGAAATAATTTTATCAATTAATTCCCATTTTTTCCATTTAAATCTTGTCTAAATTGTCTGCCCTACTTGCATATTTTTTCTTTATTATCCTATTATATATGTATTTGACAAATGCGAAGCAAAAAGTTTATTATTATTATTACAGTGATTATTAATAAGTACAGTGGGGAGTACAAATGAGTACACGTTTGTACTTTGGACGCTTTTTATTGAATAAAACTAAAAGTAATAAAGGAAACTTCATAAGTTTTATTGTCATTTATTTAGCATTTAGTGATTAACAAAATAAAATCAAATTTAAAATAAAAATCTCAACTAATAAGAATTTTTATTTTTTATTATTATTGCCTTGAGCGAATCTCGCTTACATGCGGATTTGGCGCACTTGGTTTAAGAGCAAAATTTTTTTTATTTATTATTTCTTTTTTCTTGTCTCCGCTGGAAGTCCTGGTCAATCAGGAAACGGATCTCTTTTACTTTGGTCCACATGCGGGAAGCCTCCTCCATAGATGGTGGTGGATCGGTGTTCAGTAAAAGGATTGCTTTTTCCCTCTTTAACTTTTGTATAACGCCACCTCGGCGTTTTCTTCTTAGGGGATTTGTGTCTTCCTTGTTGGGCAAAGACGGATTTTTCTGCCTTAGAGGTTGTGGTCCCTCCTTTATGCCACTTGAGGTCGCTTTATCTTCTTTATGCCTCTTGGCCAGGCGGTAACCAATGTAGAGGGTGCTTTTTAAATTTAAGCACTCCTGTTTGTTCGCCATGTAAACGATAAATAAAATTATTAAATTGTTTGGTTCTTTTTAGTGCGGATTGATACGCACTGTTTGACGTTTATTTAATAATTGTTCTTTGAGGGAGAATATCCCTTCTTTTATACTAAATTTTGGCTGATTTGACATTTCTAAATCAACCCCTTAATTCTAATACATTTCTTATACTTACTTAATGCTTTAACATTTGTTTGTACGTATATTCTACGTTAAATAATATCACATTGGTTTGTATGGGTGCAATTCGACACGCACCCATTGTCCCTATACAGAAATCATAATTCACACGGTAAAGTATGAAAAGAGCCACACACGATCACAGAAATGCAACACAACAACAACATGCATTGTGCATAGAATATGCAATGCAATGTAGCCAGCGAACCGACAACAAAGTATCAAATGATCGTTACATGTGCGCCTAACTATTGTGGTGTTATGCGCTGCAGTGACGGTCAGCAATATTGAGTTAGGTGGCCGCTACTCATATTCTTGGATATTCTTTTGCCTTGAACATGAAATATTGCATTGACGACTGTGCTTGCGCGTTGTGCGTTTTAGATTTCTTGTTCCCGATTATAAAAAAACTGCCTAATGAGAAAGAAATATTTCGTTTCAGCGTCGTCATAGTGTTAAATTAGTTAAAATCAACCAACTAATTTAAGTGTAATAAAAAAACATTATTTGATCACCTTTTTAACTTAAGTGACCACTGTAATCATTTTGAATTGAATTTAGGGCTGTCTACTGTATGGTAATATAGGCAATTGTAGCACGGCCCTACTGTCGTTTATGCCAACACAATGTTCTGTATAACTAATGATCATTAACGACACAACATGTATAAACAAATGAATATCAAATAGCATAAGCGAGTGTGCCATTGACATAATTCTGTTCATTGACTCCCGCTGCTTTGTACACGTGGTCAAGCAATACATTATTTGCATCTTGTTGTTGTTATGTATTCTCCGCTGGCTAGCGTGGAAATTATGCATCATTTGCATTTTTGGTGTTGGGCTGACAAACTAGTATATTGTCAATTGTTAGAATATATGTATTTTATTAAACAATATTATTAAATAAGCAAACACATGTAATAACTTTAAGAACTATATAGAATTAAGAGGCCTGATTCGAAATTGTCGGTTCAGGTAATAAACTGTATAAAAGAGGAAATAGTTCCCATATCTAATCAATTGAATAAAGTCAACTGAGCTCTTCACTTGAGCTTTTAAAACCTCAAAATTCATCTTTTGTTTTTGAACCTCTTACACAATCATTGTAATCGTATTCCAGGATATAGAATATAAACCTATTGATACGTCACTCAGTAATACAAACACCAAATTATTTGTTGTTTCTTGTTTCACCTGTAAAAAGCACAATAAAGAGCGAAGCGATGTATGTTCATATTTATTCAGAGATCAGAGTTAAAGCGACAGCTGCGTTCTCAATTAGAGAAATAAACTTCTACACAGATTTACAATGTTGTGAGGCGAGGAGAAGCGGAAGCTCTCCTCAAATCAGATGAGGTTGGGACAACTTTGTTGGATAACTACAATCGGAAGAAATTTGAGTTATGCATTAGACTATCGAAAAGTGTTCTGAGCATATTGCTGGAATTTTACCGGTCGTCATAGCTTCCAAGAATCACCAGATCAGACCATATACTTGGAACCTACGCAGCATTAATACCTCTCAGAAGGAAATACATGGGTGTTTATCCTGTTTGCTAGGGCAAGAGGATTGTGAGAGACAGTCTTTATAGGTTGAGAGGATAACTTACATAGGTTGAAGACAGTACAATAAAACGTCTGATTACCTTACGTAATACGCAAAAATTAATTGATGTACAGTAATGTAATACCCCCGATATTTGTTCGGAAAAAATAATTTATAGACTGCGAATATCTTTACAACAAACTTTTCTTTTTTTCTACTAATATTTCAAATTATTCTTCAATATTTTGTAACACGTCCAGCCCTTGATTACTTTGAATTAAATTTTGGAATATTGATTTCACTTGACAATTATATTTTTATTGTTCTATTTGCCATATTCTACCTGCTGAATATATTTTCTTATTGTTGAATACTTTATTTGAAATATTTTGCTCCAGACATTCAGCTTCAGTTGTAATGAACTTTATTGTCTTCGTCTTTTTACCAGTAAATACTTCCCATTGCATGTCTGGTTTGTTATCTCATTTCCGTGTTACTCTTTTTTCTACTTGTTTTCAATTTTATTTTTATTCAGATTCTTTCAATAATTTTTATACATTGTTGCTGCTCCTTCTTAAATATTTCCATTGTAAAATTGCAATTGAGTTGCTTTTTATAGGCCATTTACACTACAGCGAAATCTAGTACTTATGAGATTTCGAGCCAAATCTAGTTGATTTTAACTAGATTTCCCATACAAAACAAAATCTACTTATTTAGTAGATTTCGGCAAAATCTACTCAAAATCTAGTAAAAATACAAATGCAACTATGTGTTTTGCCAAATAGTACTTAAAAATACAACGCTGAGCAGGAAAAAAAATTAAATTTCAATTTAACCCTAATCAAGTCAACATGTGCCTCTCCGACACATATTTCACTTGGTCATGTTGTAAATTCCTTGAATATAGGTTCCAGTTCTTACTGCTTCTTGAATTCCTACTTTCAGTTGTTTTATGTAGAATTTACAAATTTTAAGTAATAAATTAATTTATTTTTATTTTTTATTTTGTTTCAATCAAAAATGTTCTTAATCATTTCAAAATGTGTCTATGAGGCACATATGGGAACGCTAACTATTACTTCTATTGTTGGTGAACAACAAAATTAAATATAATAATGAGTTATAATGAGGTATAATGAGCTACGAAGAGTTCTGGCACCCATTATTTGCCGCAGTCTTCTAAAATTAAATAAAAATAATTTGTCCAATGTTCGGTCCATACAACACGAGGATGAATTCTCAAACCAGCCAAGGCAGACAGATATGCGACGTAGATGTTATATGTGCCCACCGAAGATGTGCAGAATGTGTAAGCAGTCTTGCAGTATTTACCACAAAAAAACTTGCAACGAGCATTGTTCAAAAGTTCTAGTTTGCTTAAAATGCGAAAATAAATAATTAATATTTCATTTATGTAACTGAGAAGAAAAAATTTAATAAAATGAAAATAAGTTAACAAAATTAATACGTAAATTCTTTGTATGTGCCTCTGAAACACATTTTGACTAGATTTATAAAAAATTTTCCTGACTTGATTAGGGTTAAACTAAAATATTATTATTTTCTTTTAAATTTCAGTCAGCTGTTTTTGTTATTAAAATGAAATCTTGCTACTGTCAAATAAATACAGTGTAAACGATCTAGATTTTGAGCTAGATTTGAAATCTAATCTACTAGATTTCGGTGTAGTGTAAATGGCCTATTACCTCCCTAATTAAATTTTTTTCTTTCTGTGTCTGTGATATATAAAAGTGCTTAATGTGACCATCTATCATTTGAGTTTAAACTCGACTTAATTTTTTTCTAAAATATGTACAATAAAACTAAATATAATTTTTAACGTGCAAATAAATTAAAAAAATAAGTAATGAAAAGCAAAATGGATCCATTTGGTTGGTCACATTGAGCTCTAAATAATGATTAAAAGAAAAAGAAAAACGATATGCAAACCGAGCCAAGTAAGCCAACAACTGGAATTAATTGCATGACTGCAGGACGCCTGAATGCAGTATGGATGGTTACTTCCAAATACTCACCTTTGAGATCAACAATGGTATCCAGAGAACAATATGTTCGAGACAACTTTTGTTTTTTATTAAATGAATCGTGGTTTGGTTTTGACTTTTTAATTACGTATGCATTTTGGGAATTAAAAAAGAGAGACAACAAATTAAGAACAATTGTTATTAAAATATTGGAAAGGGAGAGACATACTTAACCGAACGAAAGATAACAACTTCATAATTTCCTAAAAGTGTTTAAATTTAAAGACTATCTTAGGCAAAGATATGTGCATACCACATACATATTTATTTTTTATTTCTTTTCTTCATAACAATAAGTTATTAAAACTTAACTGTAATAAGAACACCCAATTTTTTACATCAGATAAAAATGTAAGAATTTAAATTTGAATGCTATTCCTAAACTGTATGAAAGTGACAGCTGTAACCTCCATCTTTTGAGTTCAAGATGATTCGAGCCAAAGAATTTGAGTAGAGTTTTAGCTTTTTTCAGTAATTTTCAAAACGTTTTGCATTCTCTGCTTTGACCGTTGGCACGTTAAGGTCCTCATTAATACTCGAGTTTTTAATGAACCTCAGTACAACTGTAACACGATACAATACATGTTTTGTTTTGGCATACATTTCAAAGTAGTAGCCAATTAATTTGTGTTTACTTACATACATACATACATAATTGGTCATTACAACCCTTCAGTCAGGATTACGACCTAGTTTCTCAAACCACTTATGTTGTGTGTGGTAATTTTATACAGGAGTGCTGGGACTTACAGTTTAAAGTCGACTCTGAACGACATAATTTTGAGAAACTTTAAATGGCAGTTTTATTTACTCTCAGAGTTATTGCCAGGAATCTGCTGCGAATAAGTCGCCGAAGAAATACTTTTTGTATTTTGTCTTGATAATAAGCCAACACACTACCTACTAGACTAAGGCGACTACGTGCTTACTTAGCAACTGCAACTTGGTATCTATGGCGAATTACCATATCACGCATCTATCGAGGTGAGTGTGAATATATTATGTTAAAAGGGTTGTGCCACTTTATGGGTCTTTATTCGAGACGCAAACACCCAGAGACTCTAGTGGAAATCGAACGCATTGTTATTTATTTATTTTGATTATAACTACATATTTATTAATTTCACATATACATACATATATACTAACAATATGTCTTCTAAGATTCAAATCTAGAATCCTTGAGGGTTGCCCGAGCAGTGAAATTGTTGTTTAAATATTCACGACTCCTCTAGCTTTCCCATTCGATCCACAAAACTTTAGAATGACAATATATTGAGATATTCACAGTACAGAAAACCTCACATATCATATGCTGAAGGGGACCACATCAATACCCTCGACTTCCTTCTCACTTCGCAGCCTAAAAAGTCTGAAGTGAAGGAAACTTAGATAACTGCACAATTTCCGCTTCCTCTTCGTTCTCTAATATTTGTTTCGTTTCATCGTCACCTACGAAAAGACGCGTTGGACTGAGCTCAATAATGTCTACAGGTATTTCAGTTGCAAACTGCTCCCTCAATCAAGACGTTGATTCCAACACAAAAATCCCTACGAAAACCATTTTGATTAAGTCAAGTCACAAATCTTGGTTTAATCAGAAGTTCAAACATGCTGATCGATCTGGAAAAGAGGCATCCAGAAATTGACAAAACAACAACTGTGAGCAAGCTGATCTGTTCCGCAATACCGAGAGGCGAGAAGCTCTTTTCGACCAGTATCTTCGAACTAAAGCTTCATGCTTTCCAAAGAGCTTTCGGTCATTCAAAGGGAGGAGAATAATCCAACTTCCCTACCCTTATAATGAACTACCGTTCACTTACTATGCCTGCTGAAACAGCTAACTTTTTAGCTTTTAGCCAAAGCTTTTGGCAGTTTATATTACGCCATCTATCCCAGATTACTACTTTTGATATTGGTAGTTACGCGATCCTAATGCATTATACGGGTTGTTATAGATGGGATTCCCATAGATGAGTTTAGATTAAACTCAAGCATACTGCAAGGTTCTGTTCTATCTCCAAATCTATTTATTACCTTCATTAACGATCTACTTTCTCTAACTTGTAATCCCATCTACTCTTTTGCAGATGACAACAATATTTGTCATTCATATTCTTTTAATGATGGGTCATGTCCTTTGGAGATTGATTAGAAAAGACTTAGTATGAATGACGCTCTCACATCCGACCTGCAGCCAATCTTCGAATGGAGTCTAATGAATAAAGTTGATTTTAACGCATGAAAGATCCAATGTTGTTTATTGACACCCAAGCGCAGCAATAATTTTGCCTCTTCTGTAGCAAGTGTCAAAAGAAGTATTTGTTTTTCCTTAAAAGTTTTCTTTTTTTCAGTTTCCAATAACTTTTGGTTCTCTGTTAAATCAATATGTTCATTAACAGGCCATTTGGAACTGTCGTTTAGTAGAAACGACGATCCTTCAAACCATATTGAGTCTTTCAAATCCCTTACATCGGATCCTCTTGTCACAATGTCAGCTGGATTCTCTTTAGTAGGTACGTGGCGCAATGAAACTTGGTGAGCTTGTACACTGGATGCAGTTTCAGGCACATTTGATTGCCAATTCCTGGCCAGCAGACTCATGAACAAACTTTTGGTGGTCACATAGAGTTCCTCAAGCTCGACTCCACCGTCATTATCGGGATCCAAATAGTCCACTTCTGACTGGAGCTCCATTGCTTGGTCTAGATATGTTTTTACAATATCGAGCTCTATAGGATCAAAAGAAATAGTCCTATCTACAATAGATTGTCGAATTCTGTCGATATCTTTAATGACCTTCGCTTTCTTCGCGAGTAATTTCTCCAAGTTTTCCGCTCTGGAAGGAGAATCTTGGCGTTTAGAGCCTCTACTAGTCATTGTGATTCTTATTTATATAAAATTCCTCAAAACAAGAATTAAAAATTGACCAAAATAAATTATTGGTCGAGATATATTTGAATTTATTAGTATTCACTTGTTTTGGACAATAGAATTTAATCGATATTATTCGGACACACAATACCCGAAAGTTCCGATTCCAAAATTTAAGTAGCGTTAATTGAGTCAAGAGTATCTTACTTGATCTCAGAAAATAAAAATATAAACGCTTTACGCTGCCTTCGGTATAAAAATATGTAATGTACCGAGTAAAATCGTTTGATAATCGATTTATTTTATAATAAAACAAAAATCAAATTTCAATATAAACACACTGTGTTATTATAAATAGCAATAATCAAGAATACTTCGATTTTGAAATTTGTGTGAACAATTTTGTCGTAATTATATGTGATTTGAATTTGTTACCAGTGTGAACGGTTACACTGTAAGCAGTATAGTATAGTATAGTAAGTATATACAAATGGTATAGGAACGCGTGGAACGGAACACTGATCGAAACGAAATTACGAAAGATAAATAAAAAGAAAACAAAAAAAACCAACACAAATGGTGTGCTGAATATTTTCTCACTAACAAAGAGAACAAATTGTTAGTGTAAATACGTATTAAGTTACCGATATTAACACTCGCGATTTTATACACTTTTAAGGGTGGATTTTCTATAATTTTATAAAGGATATATTCATGTGCATATGAAAACTGTAGATATATAAAATTATGAACAAATGTATATAAAATTATAAATAAATGTATTGTTTCAATAATTTAAAAATGTGAAATATATTTTTTGTGTTCTGCTCTTTAAGCGATTATGAATTTTTTGATTAACTTGCAAAAAATCTCTTAAATTTGATTAAATTACAAATTTAAGGAAAAAACACAAATATATTTCACACTTTTTACCTCCTGAGAGTCAGATATACTCTCCTTAGTTCCTTCCGATTGGCACAAAATGAAGTTGTAATGGGGCATCTGGGCAGAATTACCTTCCTGGAGTCGTCCAACGATGTATTTTTTTGTTTGTTTGTAGTGTGTTGATATGTTAGGTGTTATGTTCTAATAGAACTTTTTGTATTCGCAATTCCTTATTACACTGTATTCTTGTATTTTACATTTTATTGTTGTTTCTATTGTATTTGTTATTTTGTATTTTATTTTGTTTTTCTGTTTATTTGTATGTTTTCACAACAATAACTAATATGTATATTGTTATTTTTGTTTTTATATATTTTGTATTATTGGTTGTTATTCTTATTTTTTGTTTGCTATTATTGTTTTTTTTTTTTTTGTTCTATTTATTTCTATTTTTTATGTTTTATGTTGTGTTTTTATATGTTGTTTTGTGTATTCTTTCTTTTAATAATTTAAATGTTAAACACTGTAAAATTTTGTTTTATTATTCGCTAGTATAACACTAACTATGATTTTATTTTGGTAGATCTTAATTAATTTATAAGATCTCACTTTTATTGTTAAGTTTTAATTAATTTGTATAACTTATTCAACACACGAATTAACTTTTAAGAAACTTATAAAAATTTATTCGCGAGTTTGGCCTTTCTACGAACGCGATCAATAAATTTTTCAAATGTCCCTGCTCGGGCGCCAAAATGTTTTTCCTTAATAGTTTTTAAGGAATACATTAAATTAATTAAATTATAATTTAATCTTGAAATGGGACATTTCAAATAATGACCGCGAAGACCAAACCTTTTCCGAATTGAAATAGACCGAACGAATAGGATTCTAATTATCAACTAACTTTAATATTTCATTTTTACTTAATCCTAATATATTTTATATACTTAATTCTAACTATGTAAATTGTATATTCAGCAACTCCGTTGCTTATATTTGCCTATTTGCTATATGTTCAATGAACTTAACATTAACTTAATATTAGGGGTTTTCATATAATATAATTAACATAATTGAATTCATAAATTAAATAAATAATAATATGTAACCATAAATGAAAGAATATAATGGCCCAACAGTATTCAAATGTTTCGGTTTCTTAATGCGATGCAAAAATACATCACTTCGTCTGATTTTCTTATTATTTACATCACATACAACTCTCATGTATGTATGGGTCGGAGAATCGAAGTCTATTTTAGGATCCTCGACCTCGTACAGAAAGGTAGGGTACCCAACGGAGAATAGCGGATTTGTTCCCGAGAATCATATTTTCATATTAAATACTTGTCTCTCTCGTATCGTATATCCGTCTGTGATCGACTTGCCAGTGGATCGCACTCTACTTTACATACAGAATTTATTCTTTAGCCGCACCATCCGTATGTGATACATACATAACATAATTTGGTCATTACAACCCTTCAGTGCGGATTACGACCTAGTTTCTCACACTACTTACGTTGTGTATGTTAATTTTATACAGTGGCGGGACCTACGGTTTAAAGTCGACTCCGAACGACAGATTTTTTGAGAAACTTTTCATGGCAAGTTTTTATTTACTCCCAGAGTTTTTGCCAGAAATCTGCTGAAATTCTTTTTGTATTTTGTTTTGATGTCCGGCCATATGTGAAACTCCCTTTCTAAAAAGAACTTTTCTGTTACTTACAATATAACTCCAACCTCAAAATAAATTAAATAAATTAACCGCCAAGTAATTTTATATCGCATAATCAGGAAGAGCACTCCCTATATTTGGTGACCCCGAAAGAGAATTGGAAATAAATAAAGGTACACAACAAAAAATGCGAAAAATTCCGTAACACAAAGCGTTCCTATTTAACCCAGCGAACTCGGTCAGACCTTGCCAGTGCGCAGCATCGTGAGGAGCCCGGATTTGAATACCTAGCATGCGCATCCGAACTTAGGTTTGCACAAATCGTTAAAACAGAAACGTCAAACATAATTAAAAAGAAAACTTTCATTCTAGAACAAATCTTGAACAACTATTTTCAGGTTAAGATATTTGATTGTATCTTAACCTGAAAATCAATTAACCGTCACGTATTTTATTATCGCATAATCAATAGTAGCTCTCCTCACAATTGGCAATTAAAACATTATCAATATAAAACACTTCCAGAAAGCGCGTTTTGTTTCATAGTAATCCACTTTAATATCATCGAAAGATGCCGAACTCTTACTTTGGCTTAGGTAGAACCGAAGTTAAATACACATTTGTTAGAAGATTAGTTTGTCGACGTCCGAAACGCGTATCACAGTGTTTTTATCATTTAGATCAAACGGAAATGCTATTATATTTTGTCACTATTCTACACGTCAAACTTAATCTAACATACATTTATTTAAAAGTTTAAAAATCAAAAGGTATGCTAAAAAGAATACTTAACACTTAACACTAGATTTACCAAGAAATTTTTGTACCTATTTATACCAACACCAGTCAAAATGACTGCTGTTCAAAAATAACGTTTTGAGTGTGTAAATTTTGTATGTGTTATAATGTTTTATAGAATTAATAAACAGTAATGGTAAAATATAAAATTAATAAAAAGTCCAGAGCTGTAACTTAGTTTTTATTCAAAATAGTATAAACTTTTTTTCTGTGCGTTTTCCACAAATTATTTCTTGCAGACGTCGCAATTTATTGAACTTTTATTATTATTGCAAAATACTATTTGGCACCATTTGCGTATTGCGAGGGATGTTTTTGGAGCAGCAGTTGTTGGACAGTCATCTTCACTTGTTGTCTCTTGACCTGATGACTAATAATCAAAAGTAAGTTCTTCAGCCGAACGAAACAAATTCTTCCTTGAAATATTCTTTCCCGTTGTATTTTTGCACAAAATCCAGGAATTTATTAAGACAAAATCTAAAATATTAAAAAATACTTGAAGTAGCCATCTTCTAGATCCTGATTTCACACTATATGCCAATAGC
This sequence comes from Sarcophaga carnaria, assembly GCA_958299815.1. Lineage (NCBI taxonomy): Eukaryota > Metazoa > Arthropoda > Insecta > Diptera > Sarcophagidae > Sarcophaga > Sarcophaga carnaria. The sequence goes on along the minus strand of OY283152.1, from coordinate 85,142,836 downwards.
CATATCGTGCCATTTGATCTGTGACGCCGACACCAAATTTGGTTTTATTATAAAAAGACAGTTTCAGGTAGTTTTTTGCTGTCGGTATCAATTTTGACGGCTTTGTCTTTTGTACTCAATAAAACAACATTTTGTTGGCTTACTCTTATAAACTGTAAATGTACATTCATTTGTTGCATATAGTAGTGTTGAAAAACGAGCCATACTATCCTTCTTTTCCTTGCAAATTTTTTGAAGGTCCCGTTTGATCGAACGTACGGTACCAACCAATGTAGTGTTTTTGGCTAATAATTTAGAAGCTAAAGAAGCACTGGTAAAATAGTTGTCGGTTGTTACAGTCCTACCTTTCATGGTATAAGGCTCCAGTAGTCCCATTACTACAAATTCACTAAGACTTGTTGCCTAGATAAGGAAAGCCATTTACGACGTACTTCGTTTCAACGTCAGAAGGCAGCCAGAATTTTATTCCAAACTTGTCTGATTTGTTTGGCATATACTGTGTAAACCAACATCTGGCTTTCGTCGGAAACAATTGTTCATCTACTGTAATATTTGCTCCTGGTTTGAAACAGTTTTGGATGTTGACAATAAATTTGTTCCAAACAGTTGACACTAACGCAAGTTGATCAGTTTGCAAGCGTTGCCTCTTTTCATTTCTTGTTTTAGAAAAAAAAATCAGGACCCCATTGTTTGTTCCATAAATACGACAGCTTCAAACCTTTTGCTTCGTATGCACTTCGCGCATACAGTATTCTAATGAAAGCTTTCCATTTATTCTGCGAAAGTGTCAATTTCTTCCCTAAAACTCTAAAGGCTTATAATTCGTTGAAAGTTTTGATATGCTCTAATATATGGTGGTCAATCAATAGTAAAAAGGCTTGGCTTCTCTTCCATAATATTTTTTCTAGCATATGCTGTAGGATCAGATAAATCTTTGAATATGCAATGAGTTGGTAACCTTCCAACAACACCTCCTTCGTTTGCTTTTTTTCCGAACAGTTCCACTTGCAGAAACTTCAAGTTGTGTATCTTCCCCGCTTTCATTATCCTCTTCAGAACTAGAAAGAAACCGCATACAAATTCGTTTTTGTATATTATGCAAAGGAACACTGTCTGCTGCCATAGAAAAACATACCAGTCAAAATGACTGGTACCGGTATAAGTACCAAAAACAAAAATTATTTTTTTTATTGTGGACACAAGATCAAAATAAGTTATTAAATTAATTGTATTTAATTGTCGTTATAAAAGTCATATAATAGTTTCGGAAAAAAATATTCACACAAAGTCAATATTTAAGGCTAAGAAGGCAAAACCAGTCATTTTGACTGGCGTGGTAAATCTAGTGTTAAACAAATCTGTATGCGTTAAAATGGTTATAAAAATGCCATAAAAATGTGTCATAACTTTTAAGTTGCGCCCCTGTAAGGAGGAATATTTTAATTTCTTTTCTATGTTTTCTTCTAACAATTACTCATAAATTTCTTCAATTTCAGCAAAAAGAAAAACAAAACAAGAACTGAATTCTGAAGCACTTCCATAAAAACTTTATATCCACAAGGATTGTTTGGTTGTGTATTTTACACATTTTGTCTGAATATGATACATTCATGAAAGTATGCAACGGGAATTATTAACATACACATACGCGCTCATATGTGAACTTCGCAGAACAATACAAATAAACAACCATTCCACTTACTTTAACAACAACCACAAAAGAGGAAGAAATGATGGAAATACAAACACACATGTGAATGGTATAAAAGGGATATGACTGTGTATATGATAACGGTGGGTAACTCTCCAGTTTGTTCCTCACAATTTCCTGGATGCCTCTTTACCGTAAATGTTGCAGAAAGTTAAGGTTTTTGAAATTTCTGAAGGGCATACTTTAGTGGTCCATGTTTTAACTGCAATCTACACAACCTATCTCACCAGGCAAATTTTTTCATTATGAGACTACTCCGTCTGTATAAGCAAAGAAAAATGACTCCATCTGGGAGTAAATACATATTCACAGAATGTTATATATTTGCAGATAGTGACAGCTAATTAGTAATAAATTGTATTTTTCCTTTTCTTTTAATAACTAAAGTATTGTATGAATTTATTTTTGATGAATGGGTTAAGAATGTATCAAACAGTGCTTTTGAATAAAATAGTTATTTAAGTATTAGTAAAATGAGCAATTAATTTTAGTACTAATATTTGGAAGAATGGATTCGATTATTGCAATTGTAATAAAAATATTTACTTTAGGTCGTTATTTGTTCCTCTATTTAATATGTACATATTTTATTTGTCTAACTTCTGCTGCTAGCACTACGCTATCAATTTTATTCATGACCAGTATTAACAACGATCAATCTTTTCGGTGTTTAGTATCACTGCACTTTTTAATACAACTCTAGATAATTAATCACAATCACTTGCTGACTTACAGCACCGATCTTCGCTCTACTTGTTCTGTCTTATTTCACGATGTCTTACAAAATTGTTTTTGTTAGATTTAATTTCCTTCTGGGAATTTCCAATGCATTTCTTTGTGTAATTGTTTGCGATGTGTGCATTTCGTTTTTGTCTGTGGCTTGTTTACATATTTTTATTTAGTTCGTTTTTATTCTTCGTAACAGCATCGCCCTTTAAGCATAAGCGCCCGGAATAGACACGTTATTTCTGTCCCCATAAAATGGCACTTCCCTAACGCATGCGACTTCATTTTAAATATCGTGTTATAATGCCCTTAAACTTACACCACATCATTTAATCTTCTGACTACTCTATATGGAGAATTACTGTAGGTCCGTAATTCGGAAGACAGTCCCTTAATTTTTTGAGGGCTCGTCGATACCAGTTGACGTTGTTTAGGTCCTTCGGACTTGACTGCTCCTCGTAGTCAAAACTGTCACCTATTGTTGGTCTATGTTTGAAACAAAATTGTAAGTCCACCTAAGTTTAATGCAGAATACAAACTAAGCAGATGCGAATTGTGCATAGCTAACCGGAATTCCGCAAAATATGCTTGTTTTAATCGTCTTGTTAACCACATTTAACATTTCGCGGATTAAATCGTTCCAACACTTCGTCTCTTCGAGTTGCTGTGCCAAAGAGAAATTTAGAAATAGATAGAGGCATTTTACAACTGGAACAGGGAATCCATATATCGGATAATTCCAACTCCAGCGAATTTCCTCTCCGTATTTTCTCTGAGATAGAAAATTCACCAATAATGTTGTTTTTTCACGCTCTTCTCTCCGCAAAGTAATCAATATTGTTCCCAGCGCGTTCAACTTCGTTTCCAGCACCTCCTGCTTCCTTTTCCATGCCATCGGCGTCTTTTCCAACTTATTTGAATTTCTTACTTATCTTCGCTGCCATTGTCTTGAAATTCTTCGCTAATACAGACTTTTCTACCTCTACTTTAATGTTTGCTTTAATCTTTTCTTCAAATCTTTGTAACTTTATTTTTAACGCAGCTATCTCATAAACGTACTTATTCTCTTTCTTTATGACAGCCAGTATCGACGGAAAATCTAAATTACCAGCCATTGAGGTGGGTTCGCTTTTCTCTTCATCTCCAAAGTCATAGGCATTGAGTCGATAACTCGCTGTTGGAAGCCCTCTATCAATCTCAGGTCGTTTTAGCCGGCCTACCTTTTGATATTGGAGTTTTAGAATCTCATTTTATTTTGCTTATTGCAATCCCACTACCAGCATTAAATATTTCGCGACAATAGCAAAGTAAAATTACAGTGATTGGCAAAGTATATGTATGCACTGTATAAGTTCAAATTTATAAATTTACCCGAATGATGTTTTTATAACTGTGCTAATTAGTAAGATATAAGCGTTAATAACATTTCTACACACATTACACTCAATGCTGTACGTGTATCCGCTATATTCAAATGCTTATATTTGTTGCGTCAATGTCCTCTTTAAAACCAAAATCCTCTTTACCCCGCAAAATTGCATTGGCTGTAGAATTAAAGAGAAGAATTTGAAGAGCTTCTCTACAACATGAAGCAGCGAACGTTTATTCTCGTAATACCTTTTGAATGCACACACAATATTAAAACTCACAAATAAAAATATGTGAATAACCAAGGAATGCCAATAGAAATTGAATTTTCTTAATCGGAGGATTCAAGATGTTTAATCGTAATTAAACAATTTCTTCATATTTCGCATAATTTCGAAAGCCTTGACAGCTTATGTTAAAGCGAATTATTTAAAGGTAATATGAACTTAATTTTTTTTTATTATCATCATATTACTCACCTTCGCATAATTAAATGTAGAAATGTCTTAACTGTACCTAAGAGAATCCGCATTAACTATTGACGAATTTTAATATCCGCGATAATACAAAAATAATATTTTACTAGAGTCACTGTAGTCCAGTAGGTAGAGTGTTGGCTTAGTAGACGTGAGACCCTGGTTCAAACTTTGAACGAAACGAAATAAGAAAAAAACATTTCTTCGACTACACTTTCTCAGCAGATTTCTGACAAAAAATTTGAGAGTAAATAAAATTGCCGTGAAATGTTCTTCAAATAATCTGTCTTTCAGAGACGACTTTAAATTGTAGATCACAGCACTCATGTATAAAATTAACGCAAACAGCATAAGTAGTGTGAGAAGCTAGGTCATATTCCTGACTGAAGAGTTGTAATGACCAATTATCTGTGAATGTAACGTTTTACTATTTGAGCCCAATTTCATAAAATTTAATATAAAGTCTATCATTTATTTCAACATTAATTGTTACAAAGTTTATACAACAACTAGGCAGACCTAATGTTACCGCATTTGCGATTTGTCAATTAGACATTTTGGCAACCCTATAAATATTCATGGGCGGATGTTAGTAATATGAATTGTATTTTCTTCTGTTTTTTTTTCTTTTACACTTACTGAGACTTGTTTAATATAAACTTGTTTTCATATTTAATATTTTACGATGTTTCCTATTTTCTTATGCAGCTTCTACATAGTGCGATTAGGTGTACAATTTGGTTAAGTTGTACACTATTTGTGGAACCAACTAGCGAAGGCATGCAAGAATCAAAGGCGCTTGGAAGGACGTATTAAATAAATCAGATGCAGAAAACGGGTTTTTAATAATAACTTAAGTAAGTAAGTAAGTACAGTTAGATACCAACGTTTTGAATGAAATTTAAATCCGGCAGACCCCGACTATAAAGTGAATTCTAAAAGTACACATATAATCTCGCAACGTAAGTCGCTCTTGCAAAATGATATCTCTAATACGATTCAATCAGGATATTTTTTATAATTTTTTTTATTTTTTTTTTTGCAAATTAATTAATTATTTTTTATATTTATTTAATATTATTATTATTGTCAAATATTGATTTTTAATGGAGTGCATATAATCTAACGACAGCTGGTATAAAATTCATTATTTTTCAGACATATTTTTTTGGAGCGTTGAAAAAGGACTCGTTTTATATTTCGCTTTATTGAGGTTCTCTTGCAAAAATTATTCAAAAATGATGTTGAAAGCGAATATGAGTGTTTGTGTGTTTGCAAGTTTCCATGTATGGGTTTAAGTATTAAAACTTGTTGAAGTCCTTTAAGGATAAACGAAAAATAAAAAAAAAACATTTTAGCGTATGAATACAAATGAATAAACAAAAGAAAAAAGATTTCTTTCATGACCATAATGTGTTGTTAGTGGATATGATACTCGTCTAGAGGGGTAAAGTTGCAAAATCTTCAGTTTGCATCTTTAATAGACGCACATTTAATTTCAATTTTTGATTTTATCTTACAGATACACGATTCAAGCAGCCGCTGCTTGCTTCCTTTTGTATCCAACATAGAGTTTAATTTCTAAGTATTTTTTTAATGACGCCGTAATTCTTCTTTGAACAATAAGCGGAAATTGTATTGTTTTATTAGATTGTGTTTTCCATTTCATTTTATATACATTTCATTACAGTTTTCACTTTGAATAAAGTTGAGGAATTAAAAGTAACTTTTGATACCCCTGTTTGTAATCAACCATTTACAAATATGACAGTCACCAGTAACAGTGCGATATGAAATTATTCATATACGATATGTACAAATGTGTATGTATGGTAGCTGAAGTATGTATGATTTAATTTCCCCATAATTATAGACTCTCGGGTTCAAGTGCGGCATTTTTATTAGAAATAAAACTATTTCTCGTATTTGTATTTAACAATTTATTAATTGATTAGAAAAGGCAAAAGTAAAGGAAAAAATTTGAAGTGTAACACAACGAGTTCTAGAATAATCTAATTGTGAATTTATTGTCTGTGTTTATATGATTTGAATACTCAAATAATTTTCAACACTCCTCCTCAAATTAGTAAACACCAGATTTCAGTCTGAAGGTTTCCAGTTTTGTTGGAGGCAACGCCTTTGTCAGCATGTCTGCTATCATCTCCTCGGAAGGGCAGTAGTCACAGCTAATTATCCCCTTGTCGACGTAATCCTTTACAAAATGGAATTTCGTGTCTATATGTTTAGATCGATTGCTTAGTTTCTCGTTTTTGATCAAATTCAGGCAGCTTCTGTTGTCTTCGTATGTTGTGGTTGGATGAGTTTGCTGACATCCCAAATCGGAAAGGACATTTCGGGTCCATATAACTTCCTTTGCAGCTTCGGAGAGTGCGATGAATTCCGCTTCGGTTATTGACAAAGATACACATGTTTGTTTCTTGCAAGCCCAGCTGACTGCACAACCATTAAATAGTAATATATAGCCAGAGTTGGACTTCCTGTCAATTCTGCTCTCCGCCCAGTTGGCACTGCATAGGCGATCAGCAGATTTCGACTATCTGAGCCACCGTTGAGGTTTAAATACATATCAGATGTCCCCTTTAGATACTTCGCTATGCGCTTCAATTCATTCCAATCTTCACAGGAGGGGTTACTTGTCTTTCTTGCCAATATGGAGACACTTGCAGAAATGTCAGGACGTGTATTTACGGATATATATAACAAAGAACCCAGTAAACTTTGGTATTCATCATTTCGTGATAACAATTCAGATTCGTTTTTCCCGTAAGAGGGTTCCAACGGGTATTTGGAGTGCTTTGTATCTTGCAAACCGAATTTTGTTAATACATTCTCAATATATTGTTTCTGTCTCATCTTATAATTGAAGTCATCGGTTCTTATAAACTCTATACCGAGATATTGAGAAATAGCTCCAAGATTGTTCACTTCAAAGTTTTTATTTAACATACTGTAAACGCCTTTTATCTGTTGACCATTTTTAGCAGCAACCACCAAGTCGTCAACATAGATCAACAGGTAAACATCTTCCCCATTTACGACTTTACATGGATCAGCCTTACTCTGAATGAAACCACCATCAATCAAAACGTTGTTCCAGACATTTGCAGCTTGTTTTAAACCATAAAGTCGCCGTGGTCTAGTAGGTAGTGTGTTGGCTTATTAGACGAAAAGCCAGGGTTCGAGCCCCAGGCCAGACATCAAAATAAAATACAAAAAGTATTTCTTCGGCGACTTCCTCTCAGCAGATTTCTGGCAAAAACTCTGAGAGTTAATAAAATTGCCATGAAAAGTTTCTTAAAAATCTGTCGTTCGGAGTCGACTTTAAACTGTAGGTCCCGCCACTCATGTATAAAATTAACACACACAACATAAGTGGTGTGAGAAACTAGGTCGTAATCCTGACTGAAGGGTTGTAATGACCAATTATGTATGTTTAAACCATAAATGCTTCGATTAAGCTTACATACCATTTCTTCGTCACCTTCAATAAAACCAGGCGGTTGTCTCATAAAAATAGTCTCCTTCAAGCAGCCATTTAAAAACGCGCATTTAATATCCATATGTTCAACAATCATTTTCCTGGCAGCAGCAACAGACAATAAAATACGAAAAGTTGGTTGACGCACAACTGGTGCAAACACCTCGTCGTAATCACAACCGTATTTTTGGTTAAAGCCTTGGGCGACCAAACGAGCTTTAAACCTATGGACTTTACCATTCACATCACGCTTAATCTTGTACGTCCATTTGCAGCCAACGATATTCACATTTGGGGGAGCACGAACCAAATCCCAAGTTTAATTTTCTTTCAGAGAATTGATCTCCTCCTGCATAGCAGCTTTCCATGGAAGTTTCTGTTCCGACATGATAGCCTGTTTATATGTTTTGGGTTCAATAATGTCATCCGACTGAGCCAGATTAGAATATTTCGCAGGCGGAACACCCTTATTTTCCCTAGCCGATCGTCTAACAACTGGTTCATCAAGCACAGTACTATCCCCAAAATATTCAAGATCAGTACTCACGCTACAAAAGGAATCACGATCAGAATCATTATTATCTGCTCGTTTAGATGAAATATTAATTTCCAAATTGTTGTCCGAAAACGAATTTCGATCATCTTTAGACTTCATCGCAATTTTCATAGAAACAAATTTATAATCTCTACTTATATAAACTTTGTTATCGTTAGTATTCAGAAAACGTAATCCCTTGGACTGCTCATCGTATCGCATAAAAATTAGCAGTTCAGCCTTATTATCAAATTTTGTTCTCTTCACTTTAGGTGTCAGCACATAAGCCTTGGAACCAAAAATTTCAAAATGAGAAATGTCGGGTTTTTCACCTTCGCATCTTTCATAGGGTGTGCAGGGTATAGAACTGGTAACCAATCTATTTTGCAAATAATTCGAACACATAACCGCTTCACCCCAATATATGTTAGATAAACCAGCTTCCGTAAGAAGGCAACGAGACATCTCAACAAGATATCTATTCTTCCTCTCAGCGATACCAATCTGTTCTGGGTTATAAGGGACAGAAAATTGAGATTTGATGCCATAATTCCGAAGAAGACTCTGCATCCTCTTCGATTTATACTCGGCACCGTTATCTGATCTTATACACTTAGGAACCATACCAAATTTGTTCTTCACCATTTCAATATATATTTTCATCTTCTCGAAAACTTCAGATTTTTCACTTAGTAAATATACCACAGTATAACGACTGTAATCATCAATGAGGGTTAGAAAATATCTTCTTCCGCTGGGGGTGGTATGTTTCATTGGACCGCAAATATCCGAATGTACTAATTCAAGCACTTCCCCAGTTTTAGTAACGGACTTTTTAGGAAATGGTTTCCGTGTTAGCTTACATTTTGTACATACTTCACAGGTATTGCGAATTCCACAATCGACAATTTTAAAATCATTTTCAAGCTTACCAGATTGCATAGCCTTAACTGCGTTCATATCCCTGTGGCCAAATATTTTATGGTAAAAATGTTGACACCGATTCAGACTGCAAACAGAAACCATAGCATTCTCGCCTCTTTGCGTTTCAAGTTGATACAAATTGTTAACACATTTCGCGACGCCAACCTTATCATTATTCATATCAAGAATTTCGCAATTTGGGCCGTAGAACAAAATTTTAAAACCAGCAGCAGACAGTCTTTTTACGGACAGTAAATTTCCCTTAAATTATGGAATATACAAACCGTTATCAACTGTAACAACCGTTTGAACACCCTTATCGTTCAGAAATTTTATCTTACAGGAACCTATACCGGCAGAATATACGACATTACCATTCGCTACTGTAACCTTTTCACACCAAGTCAAATCGAGATTTACAAATTCTTCTTTAATACTACATATGTGACAAGTAGCGCCAGAATCGACAACCCATATACCAGGTTCAGCATTCAACACGAAACAAAAGTTATCACGATCTCCATCACTTTCAGCAATTTTAGCATTCTGGATATTATTATTCGATTTTCCAATTTTATATTTCCAACAGTTTTTACGAATATGGCCAACACCATGACAAAAATGGCATATTACCTTTTTGGAACTATTAACATTTTGTCTAGATTTTTGGGTAGTCTTCAAAACGGTATCTTCACAAGACTGTCTTCTTTTCTGTTTCTCATCCTCTTCTATTAATTTATTTTCGACCAAAGTCATCGTGAGATCCTTTTCAGCCCTTACCTCGAGGGCCGTGATTAAGGTGTCGTATGTTTTCGGCAAACTACTCAACAGCATTGAAACCATCCATGATTCAGACATTACTTCTCCAAGCGATTGTAATTTTGAGAACAACAATTTCATCCCATTTATATGTTTGTCCATGTCACCACCAGGTTGAAGTTTCAATTCCCATATAGTTCTCATCAATTTTACCTTGTTACTTAAAGTTGATTTCTCATGGTAGGCCTTTAAAATGTTCCATGCATCTTTAGCATTCTTGCTACTCGCAATGCGGAAAACTTCTGACTCTTCTACAGCCAAGCCAATCAATATAGAGGCATCAGTGTCACGCTCTTTCCACTTTACATCAGGATTCACGGGAGTTTCATCTTCAATAACGTCCCAAACCTTTTCTCTTTTCAACAGCAACTGCATCTTGTATTTCCACAGCTCGTAATTGTCCCGATTCAACTTCGTTATCAGAAGTCTTGCATCAGCCATTTTCAATGAAAAAAAAATCAATTTGGACAATAGAACAAACGAAATAAAATCACCTTCCTTTTACAATACAATGCAGGCACACAATGGAATTAATCTTTCTTCACAAAATGAAAAAATAGGGGGAGGCCCATAACCTATTAGAAATAAAACTATTTCTCGTATTTGTATTTAACAATTTATTAACTGATTAGAAAAGGCAAAAGTAAAGGAAAAAATTTGAAGTGTAACACAACGAGTTCTAGAATAATCTAATTGTGAATTTATTGTCTGTGTTTATATGATTTGAATACTCAAATAATTTTCAACAATTTTGTCGTTTGAAAAATATAATTCGTAATTATTCGATTGATCTTATTGCAGGTAATAAATATTCGAGAATAAAATCGTGAGTTAGATAGCTGCATTTGGGCGCTGGTATGTCAGAGTTTAAGATTTAGTTAATTGAGAGTATAAAAAATGGTAAATAAATAGTGGATAAATTAAATATATTGCAAGTTGTACCCGTATGATACGGTGAAATTTTAAAGTGGGAAGTAAAAAACAATTTCTTCAAAGTGTTATTCATTCCTGGCTACAAATTTGTTCTATCTTGCAGACAATCTATGAATTCCACGCCGATAAAACTGTTCGTCTTTTGAAAGAAACTAATTTGTCATCCAATTTTCCACTTCCTCGTATGAATTGAAATGCTGTTCAGACATGCAATTGATGAAACAGACGGAAGAAGAAAATCTGTATTAACGATTTCACACTTCAACGAAGAGCTCCATCATTCTCAACAAACTTTAATTTAGTGTAGTTTTAAAGTTTGTGAAACCAAGACGTGCGTGCGTATTACCAATAATTGATCTGTGAGACCGACGTGAGGATTGGTGTATCAGGTTTGCGTAGGTTATATTTTGAAAACTTATCAAATCTCTGTTTTTTTTTTCATTAATTTTTTGATAGCTTCCCAGCAGATATATACATATGTATTTGCAAATTACTTGCAGGTTTTATATAAAGATTAAAATAGACGAAGACCAAATAAGGCTGATCTTGGAGGATCTCTTATGAATTTGATCTTATTTTACAAAAATTGAAATGGAAAACTATTAGTCATAAATAAAATATTTATTTTCTGTAAAATTTTAATTTATATTACCAAAATCATGCGTTTCTAAAAGTATAAACCGTATATAACAAAATTTTTTAAACTAATATACATTATTTTTGTAGCCTCTGCGAACATCTGTCTCACATATCGGAAGCCAATATACGTGTTTCATATTTTAACGTGAGTACAGGGCGAATAAGAGCTCGTGATACACTCTACACCTTTCTGAATCTACCAAAAACACAGCATTATCTTCCTACCGCATCGATGTTGATGGTTGACCCAGATTAACCCATGATTTTTTCCAGTTAAGACTGAAAATAAATCCATTTTTCATTGGCAGTAATAATTCGATGCAACACATAGTAATTAATTTTCTATCGGGTCTTGAAGCAAAATTTCACAACTGGTTTTTAGTTTTTCCATCTGTCCATCATTCAATTCATGTGGCATCCATTTTCTAGTGTTTGATATCTTTGTCATAGGTTTTAAACGGTCAGAATTTATTCGTTGTGCAACATGAAAATATATGATGTTTTTCACTAATTTGATGTATATTGAATAGGTTTGAATAAAGGAAAAAAAGCTCTAACAATACGTATAGCTTGTTAAACAGCAAAAATCTCCGCCTAATATACGCTAGTCTGTATGTCTCGTCCAGTTCCAATTTATCGGAATAAGCCACAGATCCAGTTCCACGTTCCATTTTTGAGAAATCGATGAAGGTCTTTATATCACAGTCACTAATGACAAGATCAGAAATCCATTCTTCCCGTGTGGGAATATGAGTCTTGTATGTTCGTTCGCATAGGAATATGAGTCCTGTAGTCGCATATAAAACCCGGGTGATTCGGTTCTGCTTCATGCAGTATTGAAGTGTGCCACACACTAATGTCCGAAGGAGAGAACGGGCCGCACAACCGCTATATATGTACATTCAATGGATGATTCGAGCCTGCAGGCCCCATCAACTTCCAAACGTCATTTTACAGACGTAGGAGACATTCATCGCTCTCGCCATTTAATCAGTGTTTCTCTTCCAGGACATGTCTGGAGTCCAGAAGGTTTATGTCACTTTTTTCAGGTTTCAATTATACACCCAAAGAAATAATTCGGTAGGTTGCACTAATACCAATGCGAAATGACCTGGATTTTAGGAAGAATTTTTGTCGAGTAAGTACCCTGTCTTTAGATACTTAGCGCTGTAAATTTTTTCTATATTTTTCACTACATATACATTTTTAATAAGTACACTTGAAAATATTTCTAACAATTTTCCTTTGGGTTGTACACATGCTTCTCACAACTACAGTCACATTTTATTCATGTTCTCTTTGTGCCGACCACTGATCTAAAGGGATATCCTACTATATTGGGTATAACATTTTAATACATTGCGCATTTGAATTTTTTTATTTACAGTTTTTTCTCTTATGGGTACTTGCACTTCTACTGTGAGGCACCACGATATTTTCTTTAATAACTTAATATTTTGTTTTATTATAAAATGAAAATAAAATAATAAAATAGATACAAAAACTTTAATTTTTTATATAATCTTTTGCATTCATTCATAAAATGGTAAAATAAACTAAGGTATCTAGGCTTTTGCTGTCTACTGTATATATACCGAGACACAATTGTCTAATTTTTCAAAAAAACTAATCTTTTACTGTATTTTTACTTTATTCATGTCCATACATATAATAATATGTACATCCGAATAATTGGGATGTATGAAGTGTACATACAATCTATACACAAGTACGATGTGGAGGACATAAAAAGATTAATAAATGTGGTTTATACATGACAGACATAGGAGCATAAAAACATTCAAACGAATCAAAATTCAAACAAATGAGTGGTCGGTCTCCTCGGTGAGGATTTTATTAAAAAATTGAAAAATCATAAAAGAACTGAATGTAAAACAAAATGAATGAGATACATGAGTTCAACATTTGAATTTATTTTCAAATATTTTCTCCATATTATACCATAAAAATTTAAAACTAAAAGCCTCTATACATACGTATGTATATAAAAGCGATTGTACGTATGTTTGTTGGATTGTTAAAAATTTTCTTCTACGGATAAAGCTACTAAACTCGATTGTTCTTAAATTTTCAGAGTATTTTACTATCATACATGTTCATCGGAGTAGAATGGATAACAAAGACACAGCATTAAACTTTCACATAACTCCTAAAAATTATAAACCTTTTCCTTCCTTTTTAGGAAAGACAGTGGGTTGCCTATCTCCACATTACAAAGAGAAGTTTCTATAAAAACGTATGCGCTAACCAAATCGGATGTCTATGGACAATCTGTATGATGCTAAGCAGTTCGCTAATCACTGGCAAGCTAGGAATTCAACAAATGGACTGCTCTTCACCTCCTATGGAATCTAAATAATGAATGAAATTCTAATGAAATTTGAATACGTCTGTTATGGCACAATCGTTTACGACCAGATTTAAGAATTCTTTATGGAGAGTTAGTAAGTCGTTTCTTGAGTATGTAATTCCCGTTACTTTTTTGACCACTGAGGCTGTATTGTTAATTAATTTACTGACAAACTTAAACTTCTCGGAAAACGATTAAACTCAACTTGATACAGTGGATACAAAGTTCCTTTGCGTCGTTATTATGGGTGGATTGCGTACTTCACCAACATTGGCTAAAATTTTAAATTTCTTTCAAACCTAGCACTAATCAGCGACGAATGGAAAGGGAACAAATCAAATATTGGTCAAATATCGAATAAAGTGGAATGGACTTTATCAAGAGTTGCAGAGACGAGGAAGAGGTCACTAACTTATTTAATATATGCCCTTACCATGAAGTTGATCTCAAATTGCCTACTATTTTGAATGTCAGGAAATCCACATTGTTCCACTATGAGGCAAAAGAAAATCATGGTATTGTTATAATGATCTTTACTTGGGTTGACACTCAATTTTACCAACTTATATACTACATTAGTTTGGGACTATCGAAAGCGCGACCAGAACCTCGGTGCTGGCCTAACACTACCTCATTCGATCGAACTAATTTTCGTACACTTTTTCGAGTGTATGTATCGTATCTCTTCAATGGCATCACGAATGTTGGCCTTCAAATGCTCTATCGTCTCCGGTTTGTCGACAAAATACTTTTCTTTAACGGCGCCCCACAAAAAATAGTCCAACGGTATCAAATCGCAGTTTCTTTGCGCCCAATTTGCATCTCCACTTCGACTAATTAAACGGCCATCAAACGTTTGACACAATAAATCGATTGTGGCAAGCTGCGCCATCCTGTTGATACCAAACATCGTTCACATCAATACCATGAAATGCGGGTGCAAATAATCGGTTATCATGGTGAGATTGGTGTTTCCATTGGACATAACGCCAATGGAAACAACAAAGGCCAATGGTGCCTCCGCTCCACAAGCCGCACCAAACAGTTATTCGTAATGGGTGCATTGGCTTCTGCAAGACCATGTGAGGGTTTTCTGAGCCCCAAATATGGTAATTTTGCTTATTAACATATTCACCAAAATGGCAATGAGCATCAACCGAAAAGATGTTTTTTTTTTTTTTTGGTACAATCTACATCATCGTGCAGTTTCTCGTTGGCCCCAGTTTTCAATAAATTCCAACGTTGCTCAAGCGTAAATCGATTCATTACGTTTAGAGAAGATAATATATTGAATTTTGTGACAGAATAAAATGACATAAGTATTGCCAGAATCGAAATAACCGATGGATCAAATTAAAAAATTTTGACTTATGGCGCTGCCAAGAATACTTGAAAATCTTTTCAAGTTCACTGTGCTACATGCTACACGGTTTGCGATACCATGAAGTTATTGAACGACGTGTAAGTAAATATTTTTAAAAATTGGCTCAGAACTTTGGCTGCTGAACTTCTTTTTGGGAAGACATGACCATATATTTTGATTAGATGAAAACGAATTTGACACTGCCATATTGACTGATAGCAAGCATTCAACAGATGTAACAAGATGGCATCATTAACTCATTTCATTAAAAAAAGTGGAGTGTCTTTGTTTCCACACTCCTCATATTGAAGTCGTTGTAGTCTACTAGGCAGTGTGTTGGCTTATAAAACGTAAGGCACGGGTTCAAACTCCAGGTCAGACATCAAAAAGAAAATATGAAAAAATATTTCTTCGGTGACTTCCTCTCAGCAGATTCTGGCAAAAACTCTGAGAGCAAACAAAATTGACATGAAAAGTTTCTTAAAAATCTGTCGTTCGGAATCGACTTTAAATTGTAAGTCCCACCGCTCAGGTATAAAATTAACACACAACATAAGTGGTGTGAGAAGCTAGGTAGTAATCCCGACTGAAGGGTTGTAATGAGTAATTATGTATGGATGTATGTATGTATGTAATTTTACATGTCTTCTTATTTTACAATTTTGAATACTTTGTTTCAATATTCTTGCATTTTAATTAAGGAGACTATCATAAACGATTTGTTAATCCGAAAGAATTTATTTGCGTCGACTTGTGAATGTCCATACAATTGATTAAGAACTCCTAAAATTTTAATTTTACGGATGACTAAATTTCATTTTTGTTTCATTTCCTTTAATATTACCATCTTCCGCAAATAACAGAGTAATTGACAGACAAAATAATAAAAAAGAACGTGGAACCGATACGGCATTCCTACTACTAACACGATGTGGCAGTTAAAATACACCCCAATATCTACCGAGTTGTATATTTAGTTGAGTAGACCTCAACGAGTCCTCAAAAGTTGTTTTATTTGAAGAAAAAAACTGTTCTTTGAACTTTTCACAAAAATTTATTGATTACTCAAACATTTTTGAACCGATCAAAAATATCTTCAACGAACATCACATATCTATTGTTCGAACTGATATTTTATGAGTTTTGATCGGGTAAATTTAAAAAAGTTCCTCATTTTTTTTTTTGTATAAAATATCAAACAAGTGCTAACAATTGTAGCACTTTGTTTGATAAAATCGAAGAAAATTGCCGTAGTTCTTATTAAAAGAGAATAATAGTCGTGCCCTATTTTTTACCAGGTGAAGTGAGCGTCATGATACAAATGTCTCCATAGAGAGCATTGTTTTGAATGAACCTTAATTTTTTTATGTTGGCGATGATATCTATCAAACATATTTAATGAAATCAGTGAACAAACATCATTGTATTTTTTTCATAGCGTTAATGATGGCCAATTTTGAAACAGAAAATTATGATTTACGGAAAGTATTATATTTTAAATTATTGTCAAGGCGCATAATGGTAACGTTCTATCAGAGTCAACATGTAGAAGATCAGACGATTGATAAATGAAGAACGTGGAAGATAAACATAAAGTTTGAAAACGCCGACTGTGCCACAAAACACGGCAAGATAATTAAGCAAAGCAAAACCGTGTTAGGACACAAAGGCTGGCTCTTTAAGACTACTATTTTTTTTGCTTGGATTTATTAGCTGAGCAGCACTGCGATTCAAACCAATTAGTCATCCTGTTATCGACATCCTTGTAGGACTACCTGCATAGTGTCTACATAGGTATTCTTTACCTATGATATTAAATTTAACCCACATGGAACAGATGGAAAGCAGTACGTTTGGCGTAAGTCAAATACTGAGTTTTTGGCTAACAGTACTCAGGCTATTTTCAAGCATAGGTGAGTGTCGCTACTCCTATTTCAAATTTTTTTTCAAATAAGTCCACTGAAGTGGAAAAATCGGCATTTAAATAATCACATACCTTGTGTCCAATTATAATTTGAGCAACTGTGCATTTTTCAACAAAAATCTCGATTAATCCTTTGATCGATTGAAGAATTATAATAATTTTAGAAATGTTAAAAGAAAATCTAAGAAAAGAGTGATATTTAATAACGATATTTTTTTTTGAAAATTTGAAAATTGTTGCCAAGTAACATCACTGTTTATCGAGAACTTTTATGCTGGAAGTCCAGTTTTTTTTTCTCAAGTATAGATGATGCTATTGCTTTTGTACCTCAGTGCGATATATCCAACAAAATAATTTCGGAATAACCAACTACATTTTATTACATTCTTATTAATTTATGCCATTGGATTTTATGTGAACAATGCTTAAATACCAGTACATATCAATCATACTTCAATTAGTTCAATAAAGGAGAACAATCTTTCATTTAGCACAACAAATATTGACACAAATTGATAAAACTAAATGAAATAAAACTGAACGAAATATTTGAAAAGTTGACAATAGTTTAACTAATATGCTACAGCATCAAACATTTCATTCTAAAATTAGGAGAAAGCAAACATTATTTTTCAATGTAATTGTACCGAACTTATGCAGTGTACACTTGTAACTGAATGCATAAAAAACCTTAAAATTAAATGAAAATTAAAAGTTTAGTAATTTCATACAATTAAACGTGCTTAATTTAAATTAAATGTTTCATGCATTTGTTGATGCTGCGGTTAAAGATTAAATTTGAAGGCAAGGATTCTTGTCTTATCGCCACTGCGATAAAATATTCTAGTCTAGTTTTAACTTGTTGATTAAATCTCGTCCGAGAAAATATGCATTTATGCATATTGCTGCAAATAGTAGGCCCCTAGTCTTGACTATGTCTCTACGATTAAGCTGACCTAACAAGAATAGTTTCTAGATTCTGTGTCTTGTCACGTGATGGTGACAAATGACATTCGATATATTGCTATGTTGATTTCTCCAATTGCTTTATCAAAAGTATTATAAATAAAAATCTTTCTTAATAACTGGTGCAGCGTATCTGTATGTCTGAATGTAAAAAATATAATTCTTTCAAAGAAAATGTTCCACATACAAACCTTTTTTTCGTTGTTAGAGAAGGTTTTCATTAAAGCTGCTGTATTAAGATTTCTAATGGAAACTCGCTTAAAAGAGTATAATTTGGTGTTCGAGAAGAGCATGGTCCGAATGTTATGAAGAAAGATAACTTAGTTGAAGCTTTTTTGTCTAAATCTTGCCCTACACTAAGTCGTAGTATATTTTATAAAAAAAGTTGGAATTTAATCGATGATTGCAATGATGAATGAAAGCAATGCTATGATTGAAGATTTTCTTCTTTTAAATAAGTCAATAGAAGGTCTTTATTGACTTGGAAACGAGTAACATTTGAATAGAAGAAATTATTCCTTTTTCAGAAAACATACCACAAGTTTTACAACCAATTCAATTGGCGGTGGAGACCCAAAGTAACCAAACGCAAATCTATTAACGGCTGATGCTATTGTGATTGCTTTGTGTTATGAAACTAAATCAAATGCTTCTTTTTTGATCTCATATGTTTTTAAAAGTGGTATTGGTTTCATGCTTTCAGTTTATGTAAATGCCAGTAATCAAGAAGAGGAATAACAATACAAAATATTTTGTATGTAACTTGAGTCAACAATTAAAATTTCAAAATTATATTGTTCGCACAGAAAATTTATTAATTTACTTTTTTCAGTAATATTTTTCATTTTGTTGCTTAAAAATTAAATTATGAATACTGGTCTTCGTTTTCTTATCGCTTTATGATGTTTGGAATGCAAAATACACAATACAGCATAGCATTGAGCCTTCACAAACCAATACAACATACACAAATGTATTCAATACAACATACACGATCCAAAGTCGTGTGAAATACAGATAGTGTTCCGTAAAAACTCATAAAAGTTCTCAATCCTCCGATATCGGCTTTTACAAAAAAGTTTTTAATTTCAACAAACTCTGTAGCGTAATCAAACCAAATGTTTAAGTAAATGATTTAAGATTACGTTCTATGTCTTCTTATTTTTATTTCTGTTATATAAACATATTTAACAATTAGTATTTAATATAACGATTATGAAGTGAGTGATAATAAAATCATAATCAGTTCATTTTTAGAACTAAGTCTGAATGAATCTTGTAAGATATTAATTTTAGATTCTTTAAGCAAAAGCTTATTTGATACAAGATAAATATTTTTTACATTAAAACTCGACCTACAGAATTTAAAATAGACTTACGAAGAGTCCAAAAAGTGTTCGTTTTAAAAGTGAATTGAATTGCAGTCAAAGTTATTAAACTTCAAAAAAAGCGATTTAAACTGGTTTTAAATATTGCTATTCACTTTCAATTACAGTTGTTTCTTATGCCAAAATTTTAAGAATTTATTATTTAGGGCATTACGTCTTTATTCAGACTTACTATCGATAGCATGTCTTCTTTTCTATCTTTCTATATTTTTCTTTCTTCTATCTTCTATCTTTTTGTTAAAATAAAAATTTCGCCATTCTAATGCATTTTGGGACTCAAAAGCATTAGTATGAATGATTTTAAGTCCAAGGGCTTTGAAAATTGCGTGCATTTTTTGTGCCATATGGAAGATATAATATTTACTAATTCATGACTCAAACATCTACCCTGAAAATTTTAATTGCAACTTGTTATTTTCTTACGGCTTATTTCTTAACTCTCCTCAAATTTTTTCAAACAAAAATAATCAATACTGATAATTTTCTAATTCATTTGTCCACCATTAAGGGTTAATAATAGACTTATTTAAACTTAGTTCCAAAGTAGGCATTATGATAGCTTTTTGTAAACAACCAATTTATTGGCCTGCAGATCGAATCGGGATTAATTATGGTGTGGTGAAAAATATTCCAACAGAGCTGTTTCTCATGGAAGGCTTTCGCGACTTATCTCCAGATCACAAGCAACCCTGTTGGTGACTATTGTATCCACAGGGCAATTTACTCACCTCGTGTGCGTGTGCGCACTGAGTGGAAATTGGACGAGAAATATACAAATACCGAGATAGCAACTTTGTTTTTCTTTTCTAATATAGTTTTACTCTGCGCCTATCAACGGATGCTATTGAGCTGCCTGAGTTAGAACTGTAGCGATAGTTCTTCTTAGAATTAATTTTCGGCGCATTGAAAAAGGTATTAAGTTGCTATGAAAATACTTCTTTTTATTTCCGTATCAAATTTGCAAGAATTCATAGCTACTGTATGATTTAAAATCTTGCGTAAATAAAAATGGTCAGACATCTCTCACAAAACGAAATAAGAAAAAATATTTTTTCGGCAGCTTCCTCTCAGCAGATTTCTGGCAATAACTCTGAGAGTAAATAAATTTGTCATGAAAAGTTTCACAAAAATCTGTCGTTCGGAGTCGACTTTAAAATGTAGGTCCCACCACTCATGTATAAAATTAACACAAACAACATAAATGGTGTGAGGAGCTATGTATGTCGTAATACTGACTGAAAGATTGTAATGATTAATTATGTTATGTACATATGAAAATAAAAATACTTAACAGTGCCACTGGCTAAAAAAGGGAAACACATTCAAATAAATAATTCTTTAAAATTCTGAATGAAACAGGCCCTTTTTACTTTAAGAGAAGGGACACCATTTGCCTTTGCATTACACGGATAAGTCATATTCCGAATAGTTTAATCAATAATATACTGTGCGTAGCAGTAGCTGGACTTTATGATTCCTTTAGATCTACTATTTGAATAATTGTCAGTTCAATAAATTTTTAAGATTCAATAAATAACTGTTAGAATGGAAAAACCATTTATGGTTGCAAGATACAGCTTGCAAAAGACCAGTTATTTTTACAAATTCAAAACTGAAACATTGATTGCATGATCTATAAACCTATAAGAAACTATTAACAATTAAAAATAAAACATTTCCTCAATTTATTATTCTTTGTTGTTCTGGTTTTTTGTTATTTAAATATCCGTCTGAGCATTCTAAGTTCGTTGTTCAATGCTTTAAAGAAAAATAATATTTTCATTAAATATTTGTAAGAAATTTTATAAATTCTTTATGAGAATTAATTAAGTTTAAACATTTTATGAGTTATGCAGTTATTCAAGTTACGTACTTATTTTACTTTACTTTCATGAAAAATTTTATGTATTTGGGAATGTTTCCAACATCGACTATTGGAAACGGTATGTAGTCATTTTATATAATATTAATGAAAACATTTTTTATACAATAGTTGTTAAAAAATTATAGAAACGAAATTTAGTAAGTATTAAACACATATAAATTGGTCAATTTGAATGTTTAGCTTTTGTGTTGCAGTGTTTCCAATACAGAGTACAGAAATTATTTAAAAAAAAACTTTTTCTGCGTCTGTTATTTATATCAATCCAATACGTGTCGGGTTGTCCGTTGCCAAACTAGTATTGCAGGTGATTAATGCAAGCTGGCAACTCAGAGGCCAAATTTTGCAACTATGAATTTGTCTTCATTGAGTTTTAGAATCTAGAATGTATTTGTAGTTTTAAATCTTTATTAACGTCATATAATTTTAAAACAGGTGGGTTAGTTTTTCAGATGATTTTTGTTCATTTGTGTGCCAATAAAATAATTTTTTTTTTGTTCTAACAGTCCTCGTAATGACACTGGCAGATCGTGAGAACGCATCACATTTCCCACTTAGGATAGCTCATGTTGTATCTCAATTACTTTTTAATTGGGAATGGCGACTCATTAAAAAAAGATTTTTGCGACTTCGGAAATTTCAAAATTCTCAGTTTGCACTCGAATTATAATCAAATATTTGAATAAAGTATTTATTGTTTACATCTATCAAAATGGGTGAGTAGTGTTCCACTATTTGATGATTGATTAATATTGCAGAAGTTTTATAGAAGTTAGGTTTGATTGAAGCATGTTTACTTGGGTCGTATAAAATCTCGTCGTAACACCAAAAATACATATATCTTTATCTCTCGGTGATCCGGAGGGTTTTATGAAAATTTCCTTCTCGTTAAGTTTCTGAACGCTGGGCAATGACAGACAATACGTTATGTGGTCTCTTCTTCTTCTCGTCTTTACAGCTTCTCAGTCTACCGGCGTGAGCACTCATCCCGTTATAACTGCCACAACGTTCTTAAGATGGTGTTTAGCGCATGATTTGTTCTGATATAGCCAGAATTTTAGTCCACTCTTATTACTACAGTAATTGGGTAGTGCAAGCGACAATCTAAGATTCAGTGGTTCTGAAAAGATTCATCCAAATTTGTCGCGTGATCTGGGCCGTTCAGTGCATACTTGGAATATAGTCCTTTGTTCAGTTCAGTTATCGTATAATGGATCTGTATATTCGTAGAAAATATATCCAAGAATTTTGCATAATCAGAGTTTCTATACTTTTCGCACAAAGTAACAGTACTTTAGCTGATTTAGTTCTTAGAGGACCTAATATCTCCATAAACGCAGAAAAGAAAAACTTTCTAATAGTTTTAAAAAACTTCAGAGAGCATAGCAGTCACATATGTATACAACTGAGTAGAACAAATTAGAGCCGGACTAACTACAAAGCAAACAAGTTAGAATTTTTTAGCATCAAACTTAAATCCATTTAACATGCGTATCTTCTGACAAAAAGGTTGGATTTGCATACTTCCAAGTACAATTATTTGACAGTATGCTTTAAATTAATTGCAAAAATATTAGAGAGCCAATAAAGACTACGATTGGCAAATCAATTTGAATACTTTGACTAAATTTTTATTTTAAACATTATTTAAATTGAAATCTTGTAGTTTAAGTTCGAATTTAAATTAAAAAAAAATATAAACATTATTTTCATTACAATAACATCTACAAATTTCAAAGGATGTAAAAGAATCCTGTTGTACATAATCATGAAACAAATGGAAATGATGGAAATATTTTTGTGTCGTTTTGTGTTTGGATTCGAAGTCTCTCATGTGTTTTTATGTGTAAGTTGTTTGTTTTTCTAATTCACAAATACGAATAAATATGTATGTATAGTATACATATAAATTAAGAATAAAAATATTATTCTTGTTTTTGAGTTTTATTATAACTGAACTTTATTTTCAAAAAATGTAATTTTTATAACTTAAATTAATTTACAAAAGTGCTTATAGTTAAAAATACAAAAGAATTAATAAAAAAATGTTTAGTAAGCAAAAAGTGTTTTTAAATAGAATTATGTTAAAGTAAGTAGTTTATTGACATTAAATAAAAGTAAGTAGTTTATTGACATTAAATAAAAGTAAAAGAGATTGATAAGCAGTTTTGTTGTTCAACTAAGTTCAACAACCCATAATTTGTTGCACTTGCAAAAAAAGACAATAAAAAGAATAAGAGAAATAAAGAAAATATTTTGTTGTTAACTTTATTGTTAACTCTTCCCCCTTTAAATGCAAACGTCCCCGTTTGCAGTGAAACTTGTTTGGCAATCTTCCGTTCCATTGAATTGTACTATCTCTGGTTTCTTAATTTCAGAATAGATCGGTAAAGTATTATTTTTCTTGGAATTAATTTTGTATTTCATTTTGGTAGCAAATTTGAGAGCTATTTTGATTATAATAATCACGCATATGATTATGGCTACTGTGCTCTCCCATAAATTTACATTATTTTCTTTCTTAATCAATTGGATAGTTTTACTGTTATTTAAATGGAGCTCTTTAACAAGTTGAAGAGATAAGGATTCTTCGAAATAATGATTGGACTGCAACGAGCTCAGAATAGCGGGCAATGGTTTGCTTGACTGTTTTCCATAGTGCGAAAATGTAAGATTACCAACGATTATCGTGGCATTATTATATTGCACTACAAAGGTGCCATTTATATTAATATGATTGCCGTTTATAAGAATCGATCCATTATATTTGTTAAATAATAACAGACCATCTTGAATTAGCTCTAAGGAGGGGATATCTAAATTGTTGCTTTTCCTACAAGTGGAAGGGATACTCTTGAGGAGATTCGGTATGCAACTTGAATTGGTTATATCTTGGATATTATTTTCCTTACACAAATTTATTTCATCATAGTTCTCGCATTGTTTTCCTATTCCAAATATTCTGTTTTTGCAAGTCATTATGGTTTCATAATCTAGTTTAAGAATTTCACTATTTATCTTTATTGGTTTTACAATCATAGTCTCACAATCAACTTTATCAACTATAGGTAGATTTATAACATATAAAAGAATAGAGTTATTCGAAGCAACTTTGACGTTGGCGAATTTTAGACATTGTTCTAGATTATTAAAAGGAAAATTTTGTTCTAAAATTAATTCGTCCAGCATCTCCATTTCTTTATGAGAGAAGAGGAAAGAATTTATTATACCTGCTTTTGACCATAACAGTGCTTGTTCTATGTTAGACACTTCTTCTTTCAGTATTTGTAATTCGAATTTAAACCCTAGTGCCGCAGTGTTTTCCCTATTGTCCTTTTGTAAGTAATTAGTTATATCGTTTGTTAAATTCGTCAGTTCATTTAATTTTCGTTCAAAAAGTCTATTTATTACAATTTGGTTTTCAGTCTGTCGTAAGTTATCATTTATTTTGTCCGTCAAAATCTCTAAGTCTGTCCGGTCAGGTGAACGCGCGATCCATTTTCATACGGTGCCTATTTCGTTTATAGATCTCTTAGTCCTTCCGAAGGGTCTAATTCGATCCATAAGTTTCCCTAGTTCTAATATTTCATGCTGTAGAAACGGCATTAGAGGATTGGATTTCTCTATTTCATAATTGATGTGTTCGTTGATAAGTCTCAGTTCCCGTTCATAGGTCTCAATGTCAAGAATGTGAATTAAGTTAAAGGTTCCATTTTGTATGAGTGCTCGTCCTGTCTGAAATGTCACGATCTCGGAATTTGAGTAGTCCAAAATTTGTATTTCAGCACAAACGACTTGTATGAATAATCTGTAGATGAGAAGAGAAAAATGTATGTCCTTATTAAACTTTTATGAACTATTCGACCCGAAACTGTTTTTATAGTATTACTGCAACCTTTTCCTCTTTATATCTAGGTGACAACTTAGTTCCTATCCTTTTATTTGTTTTTACATAAACTGTATCCCCAATGGAATATTGTTTGGGCTGTGTTCGATTCTTATTATGGAAAGCTAATTCTTCTATTTGTTTTTCTTTCAATCTTTTCATATGCTTCTTCCTTTCTTCCATAACATTTTCTGGCTTTACTCTTCCAAAAAATGCATCCACTGGTCTTTTCCCCGTGGTAGAATGTATGGAGTAATTATACCTGCTAATAGATATGTCTAGCAATTCTTTGAATGAATCATGGATTTTTTCGGCTTTTACACAACGCATTATCTCCGAAAGTGTTGAATGAAATCTTTCGATTTGTCCATTAACACTGCTCATGTACGGTGGAGCTTTAAATATCATTATTCCGAATTGATTCTCTAACATATGTTTTATCGGTGCAGATCCTAACGACTTTTCATTATCTATGACTATCCTCTCGGGTGGTCCGAGGCTCACCAATATTTCGCGTAAAGGTTCTTTGATGTCCTGCGTTGATCGAGATTTGATGATTTTAGCTGATGCATACTTTGAGAATTTGTCTATTGCTGTTAATACAACATTTTGGTTAGTAAGGTAGATATCGAGGTGAACTATTTGTCCAGGATATTCGGGAATTGGCGTTTCATTGAGTAGTGGTTTGATAGGATGCCGTTCGTACTCCTGTTCTTTACAAATTTTGCATTGTTTGACTATCCTTTTTATTTTGGCATTCATTCCCGGGAAATAAACTCTTTCAATCAGTTGGCTTTTGTTTTCAGCAGCATTGCGGTGTGCGCGTTGGTGTTCATTTAATATTTCCCTCTCTTGATCTCCTTCGTCTATCAAATCAGTGACAATTTTCCGAGCAAATCTAGTGCGGTAATTAGAGAAATTTGCAGGGTAAATTTCCTGTATCTTCCCTAGGACAAATTCAGTAGTATTTAATCCATTTATGACTGAAGGATTTAGATATTTTTTTAAAATTGCTATTAATTTTTCTTCCGTGTAGTTGGTTTCATAAATGATATGCCGGTGGAAAGTAGGGAATACTATTTGAAATTCATATGAAGAGCATGGGCCTAATTTTAGAAAAATTTGATTTTTAAATACGTTTATTGGTTCATTAGCTATTGGAATAAGATGGTGAGATGAAGTATTATCACTATGAACTGTGGCAGTCATTGAGTTTATCTGAGGAGGTCGTGATAGGGCATCAGCGACAACATTTGTTCGACCAGGTTTATAATGTAATTCGTAGTTGTGTTCCTCAAGAATGGACTTCCATCGCTTCATCTTATTATTGTTACTTTTGCTGCTTAACGCTTATTGGTCGGTCGTTTTGAGATAAGACAGCTCCTATAGCATATTCTGATGCATCTGTTGTCAATTGAAATTCTTTGGTGAAGTCTGGGTAGTGGAGCAATACCTCTTCTGTAAGCGCTGCTTTTATTTTGTCAAATGCTTCTAACGCGTCTTTATTTAGTTTTACCGGTGTTCTTTTCGAAGTAGTTTTGGACGCTTGTCCTCCCTCCCCCCTTAAGAGGGTTGTTAAGGGTTTCGCTAATTTAGCGTAATCCTTGACAAAACGTCTATAATAGCCGGAAAGGCCAAGAAAAGATCTTAAATCTTTCAACGTCTTTGGTACAGGGAAGTTGGTGATGGCTTCTATTTTTGCCGGATTTGATTTTATGCCATTTTCTGACACGATAAAACCAAGAAATTCGACGTTATTTTTTAAAAATTCACATTTGTCAACTTGAACCTTCATATTTGCTTCGCGAAGTGTTTTGAAGATAATTTCTATATCCTGTAAATGACTTTCTTTATCTTTACTAAATATGATTATGTCGTCTATATAGACGAAGCATCGTTTTCCGATATGTTCCCTTAAAATATCATCCAACGTTCGTTGGAAAATGGAAGGTGCGTTTTTTAGACCGAATGGTAGACGAGTAAACTCGTACTTACCATTGTTTATTGAAAACGCGGTCTTCTCAATATCAGATTCCTTCAAGGGAATCGTGTGAAAACCACTTTTCAAGTCTATGACTGAGAAAAATTTGTTCCTTCCTAACTGCGACAACACCTCGTTTATTTCCGGTATTTGATACCTATCCGCAATGGTTACAGAATTAAGCTTACGATAGTCTATTACCATTCTGAATTTTTTTCGTTGGATTGATCTAGTTTCTTCGGGACAATCCATACAGGGGAGTTGTACGGTGATCGGGAAGGCCTTATTATGCCATCGTTAAGTAATTTTCCCACTTGTGACTTAATTTCATCCTTTAAGTGCATTAGATAAGGATATGACTTGCTGTAAACTGGTGTATCGGAGGTTGTACGGATTTCTCCCATTACCTTTGAGGTGTATGTTAGTTTTTTGTCAGGTTCGGAAAAGAGATCTGAAAATTGTCCTAACACGTTTGAAAGTTCATTTACCGTTTGAGTGTCAAGATGTTGCATTTGAACATTAATTTTGTTGATACTCTGGGAGTGAAATTGCTTCAGTTGAAATTTGGAATTTTTGATTCGCAGAATACTATTTTTAGTGTCATTTACGGCGGATAATTCTTTGAGCGTATCATTGCCCAAAATGGCGTCAAAAAACGAGAGTGATGGAAGAATGAAAAATTTGATCGTATTACCTGCTACCGAGTTTGCAGTGAATGGAAATTCATTTTTTATTGGTTTTAATATTATTCCTGATCTTATGTAGTTTTTATTAGAGCCGGTATCTATAAGTATTTTTAATATTTTTCCGTTCCTCATTTTACATTCTAAATAAGGCAATGAGGAACTCCTCATTCTAAAAAATGAATATCACTTAGACTCGTTATTATATCGTCTTCAAAATCTACCGTGGTGGAGTCGACCTGATCTTCCTGATATTGTTGATTTTCTTCTTCCCATAGATCTGTTCCTGATTCGTGATTAATCGAAGTTTGTTGCAGTGAGTGATCCGTGGGTTGTGTTTGGATATGGTAATTACGTTGTATTTTGTTCGGAGGTCCGAGTTGATTTGTTGGGGGCATTTTCCATTTCCTATCTTCGGTTGGGCGATTCATATAATTCACCTGTTTTGTCCTTAGGCTCGCATCTATTTCCATTGGTTCCGGGCGTGACATAGGCTTGGGTGGCCGTGGAGGCAAAACATTACCATTTTGCTGAAAGTGTCTCTGGTTAAAGTTCGGTTGTTGTCGTTGCATGAAATTGGGTATAAATTGTGGCTTTTGTGGGTATTGTGGGGAATATGTCAAATGAGGTGCAAATGGTCTTGGGGATTGGTGCATTATATGTCTTTTAGGAGATATTACTAATGGTGCTGAGTTTTTTGCGTGATGCCCTGATAGAACATTTCGATTCGTTTTGTTATCCAGTTTTTGACAGAGATACAATGCGTGAGGCAGGTCTTTGGGTTCACGAACGCCAAGTAATCTAGGGAGATCGCCTTTAAGACCCCTAACAAATGTGTCCAAAGCCTTCTCTCTATAGGTTTGAGTCAGTAATTTAATTGACTCATTACTTGCTTCCATGCATGAGATTTTATTAAGAATAAGGGTTAAATGAGAGTAAACTGATTGATAAAAGTCATTGATTGTCAAATTGCCTTGGGCCAGTGAAAGCAATTGGTATTCTAAAGTTTTTAGGTCTCTCTGGTCGCCATAATGATGATTTAAACACGCCGCAATAGCTTTCTATTCAAGTGGTGTATTATATGCTTCTAAAGCCGCATCGGCTTCGCCGACTATCTTATTTCTAATTGTAAGTATGATGGCGTAGTATTTAGGTGTTCCTTGGGACTTGTCATAGAGGTTTAGTACTCTCTCTATGCTTTTTTTCCATGAACTAAATTCAGCGTGTTTACCTGAGAACTCTCTCAAGCTCTTCACTACATCGGGTACTTTCTCTAAATCTTCTAAATTATTGCTGTATCGTACGTCTATTGTTTGGTCAGGTAGGTTTGCAAATTCTTGCGAAGGATTAATGATATTGTTAACTAAAGTCTTGCCCTCAGTCAAAAATAATTGTTTTAGAGAATCTAACAAGGTTAACTGCAGTTGGTTAAACTGGTCCTGGTTTAATCCTGTCGGGACAGTTGGGTTACCTACTGAAGGATTTTGTTGGCTTAAAACTGCCGGTCGTATGAGATTATTGGGGTTTGACATTTTTTTTTTTTTTTTTTTTTTTATCTTTCCTTTTCTCTTTACAAAAATTTATATAATGAATGGACAGAAATATAACGTTCAAATAGATTTATTAAAAAATTACTTCAAGGTTTAAATTAATATAATAAAAATTACTTAAAACTTATTTAGAAAAATTATCTTAGGTATTTTAGGTTACTTTTTCTGTTTTTATATCACTTTGTTACATTAAATTCTTTAGGTTTTGTTTAATTAGTTTTAAATTCCAATTTAATAAAAATATTTATTTGTATTTCTACAACATTCTACTATAAAAAAAATATTCATAAATTATTCGCTTACGTTAGAATGATGATCATATTTGGATTTTTGATGACTATCTGATGATGATGATGTTAGAGGACAATAGATGTTGCTGTTGTTGGCTGTTGTTGTTGAAGACAAAGAGGTGGTTGTAATTGTTGCAATGTATTTTTCTTCTAAATTTTCTCGGCAATTCGTTCTTGTTTTTTTGGATATTTTTTCACTTATGTCTTGTAAGAATTTTTCCTTTCCTTTTTAATTTTAACGAATTGTTTTTAATTTTGTTTCGCACAACTTTTTTTTTATTATTATCCTTATATGAGGATATTTTATTGTTTTTACAAGGATATTTTTTTCTTAATCCTTTTATAAGGATGTTTTTTTTTCACTATTTTTAGTTTTTTTGTTAATCCTTTTACCAGGATTTTTCCACTATTAGTTTTTTATTAATCCTTTTACAAGGATATTTTTTCCACTATTAGTTTTTTATTAATCCTTTTACAAGGATTTTTTTTTCACTATTAGTTTTTTATTAATCCTTTTACAAGGATATTTTTTCCACTATTAGTTTTTTTTTAATCATTTTACAAGGATATTTTTTTCACTATTAGTTTTTTATTAATCCTTTTACAAGGATATTTTTTTCACTGTTTTTATTTTTTTGTTTTTACTAATCCTCTATGAGGATATTTTAAAGAAATTTTTCGTTTTTACTAGTCCTCTATGAGGATATTTTAACGATATTTTTCGTTTTTACTAATCCTCTATGAGGATATTTTAACGATATTTTTCGTTTTTACTAATCCTCTATGAGGATATTTTAACGAAATTTTGCGTTGGGCGCCAATTAAGAATAAAAATATTATTCTTGTTTTTGAGTTTTATTATAACTGAACTTTATTTTCAAAAAATGTAATTTTTATAACTTAAATTAATTTACAAAAGTGCTTATAGTTAAAAATACAAAAGAATTAATAAAAAAATGTTTAGTAAGCAAACAGTGTTTTTAAATAGAATTATGTTAAAGTAAGTAGTTTATTGACATTAAATAAAAGTAAGTAGTTTATTGACATTAAATAAAAGTTAAAGAGATTGATAAGCAGTTTTGTTGTTCAACTAAGTTCAACAACCCATAATTTGTTGCACTTGCAAAAAAAGACAATAAAAAGAATAAGAGAAATAAAGAAAATATTTTGTTGTTAACTTTATTGTTAACTTATATATATATATACATATATATATATATATATATATATATATATATATACATTGTATACATTCATTTACATGTTGATGTGTATATGATGTATGCTGGAATGGAGTAATCTTTTTGTTAAACTCCTTTACAGAATTACATGCAAATGTGAAATTTTGAATAAAACTTAGGCAATGGATCCATTTCCTTTGGGACCATTCTGTATTACAACATCATTTAGTCGAATAGTAAAGGAAAACTTCCCAACAGAATATTAACAGAGATATTTACCATTGGACGTTAGAAACAAAACAACCGACTATGTTTCTATTGGCATTGATAAGATGTGTTTGTTAAAGGTATGCTAAAAGAAATGAGATGAGAATTGTATTTAAAAAAATATAATTTACATATTGGCAGCCATCAAACAACTTTTGGATTTGAATTTTCATTAAAAAAGAAATACAAAGAAAAAACAAAGGATTGTGAAATTTACATTCTTTACTTGTATGTAAAGGTATGATTCGAATTGTAAAAATTTAATCAAATTTAACTGGTGTGCACTACGATATAAAATAACAACTAGAGATGAAGACTTAAAAAATTAAATTTGTACTGCAAGTAGACAGAGGGATTTTTTTTGTATCATTTCAAATTCTGAATTAATTCGTTTCGTCAAAGTCTAATAAAATTTTACAGGCTTGAAACGACCTAAACAAATTCAAAATTCAAACATTATATGAAAAATAATAACGAAATTTAGAGGAAAAATAATTAAATTTGTTCCACATTTTGTTCATTTGTTTCTGAAGGTTATAGAAAACAAGAGAAAATTTGTAAAAGTCAGTGAAATATTTTTTGGAGCAATAAATGAATACCTTCCATATTTGTTTTTATATTATTTTATGAAAATATTGCTCTCCGATGTCCCATCCGGTTACTATATTCTTTTAATCAGGATTACAACCTAGATGCTCGCACCACTCATTTTGTGTGTGTTAATTGGGACCTACTGTTTAATGTTTAATGTCCGAACGACATAATTGCGAAACTTTAGATGGAATTTTTATTTTACTCTCAGAGTTTTTTTCCAGACGACCGCTGAGAGGAAGTCGTCGAAAAAAATATTTTAATATTTCGTTTTATTCGAGATGTTTGAGTCATGGGTTGAACCACGAGCTTTCGTCTAATAATATAACACAAATAAAAATAGTATCTCATAAGCGGCAATTGTAATGTCTTTTAAGGCTCGAATTATAGCTGGTTCGCTCTTGAGAGTCTTTGCGTATTGGAACAAAAAAGTATTTCCATATTACAGAAAGTGTGATTAATTGCTCACCAAACTAACATTGTGATTAACTTCGGTTTTTAAGAAGGAAATTTAAATTGCTCATGGTGCCGTGGCGTCTTGCTGACCTGCGTCGATAAATATAATTTTTCGTTCGAAACATATATGACGAAAAGTCTGAAGTTAGAAACACAAAGTTTGATCTGCAAGCAGGTTTCTGTGATATCAATAGTATTGCTGATACTAAATGATCATAGATTGGGAGACTAAACGATTAAAGAGACCCGAAATACCACCTCAGAAATGGATATTTGAACTTGTAAAAGGCGAAAAGACTAAAACAGATATTTGAATGCCTTTCAATATCTTCTAAACGAATTGATGTGTTAAATGGTAAAACCGCTTTAGTTTTTTCATAAATTTTGATTTTTTTAGTAAAGCCGAGGCATTGTGTCGGAACACAAAGTAAGAACTACCCCCCGTCTATGCATCTATTTCCCTAGTTGAGGCACAGAAAACCATCCAAAAGGGCCTCTACCATCAGTCTTTCCGACATAAACAAATATAACGATTAGGAGGTAAATCTGCCGATACACGGAGTTCACGCAGGAAGAAAAAACTTGCTCCAGTGGTGTCAAACTATTACTGGTACCTCTTCCGCAATGAGTATAAAATTGTTTATACAATTGAAAGACATATTGATGCCACTATGTGTGGACCATAACATCGTCCAAATGCCCTCCACGTCTTTTCTGAGTGGAGCGCATGTGATATGTTCAATTTTGTACGACGCTGGATAGTGAATTTGATAGATGGTATAGTTATGTTGGTTTTGAAGACCGAAATGGTTTACGGCCTGTTCGCATACACCTGCAACTTTGGAACCCCTACAAAATTGTCAAATCGCTTGATCTCGGATCAACTTCATGTGGGATGACATTCCCTAAAATCGGTCGATTAGAATATTCAAGGCAGCATGGTACATAGAGCTATCGTGTTTAAAACAAATGTCGTAGGTGTTCAGATTATCCACTTCAGTTCAAAAGAAGTTGATAGTATTGACGTATAGTGCTCCAAGTTGACCGTGATATTTCTCAAGGAAATATGGATATATGACGGCGGTAGTCACTTTTTTACAATGTATTAAACGTTCATAAAGTTCTATTGGAACTCGAAAAACTCGACAATTTTGTTGATTCAGGTACCCTTACATCCCGAAATGGGCCGAATTGCTGAAGATGATGTCTCGATGACCATTAGGATCAGTTGGGTAATGTTTCTGATCCCATTCAGCGAACACACGCCGTTGTTGCAGTCTTTCTAAGTTCGGGTTCTAGTGTCTATACTCTATTGCACACTTTCATGGATAGCGTCGATGTATTCGACGTATGTTACAATTCGTCGACGTACGGGTGTTGAACGAGCGTTTATTGATCTAGTTGTTGAATTTGCATGCAAATTTTTTTTAGCTTTGTATTTCAAATTAATAATTAATGGTATACTGTTTACAAAGTATGGACTTTTGAGATAAAATGATGTCTATAAAATTGATTTCACTACTGCACACCTTTGGCGTTAACTTTTTTTTCTCACGAAACATCTTAAGGCTGTGTTCAGAGGAATGTACGTATTTGTTACTGTAAATTATATGTTCTTGATGATAAGCAAACAAAACCTATCTCAAAATGTGCTTATACTTTGTTTCGGGGGAATTGGGGTAAAAAAGTCCAAAATAATATATTTTAATTTTGAGCCAAGAAATACACAAAATTGTATTAGAAAAAAATATATAAATGTTTCTAAATAAAAAACATTACCTTTTTGTTCGGGGGTTGATCGAGAGAATGATCAATTCCTTTTATTTTTCTTCTCTTTTTTCTTTCTTCCTTACATTCCACATAACTTAAAATTAGGGTGACCAGCGTAAACATCCCGCCCCCCTTGCAAGGGTGCAACAAGTAGGAACGGGAAGCTACCTGGTCAAATAAAATAAGGAAATCCAAAATTCAATTAATTCAAAATTCATTAAAAAAATTCATAGCAAAATTTAATAAAGAGAGAAAAAAAATAATTATTTGCTCAATACATTGATGACAATTGTGGCACCAGCAGAGTTGGGTGTTGCAACCACATTGTTGTTGTCATTGTTGTTTCGAGGCTGGCAGGAACACTCATGAGCTTGGCTGCGGGTTGTGCTCTTATTGTTGGGTTTCCGTAGACTAATCCTTTTGTTGTGGGGAGTATTGGACTTATTGCTATTTCGATGTCGAAAATGCAGCATTGTGTGGTGTTTGCCCATACATTCCATACACCGCTCCCTACTACGGCAATTCTTAGCAAAATGGGACTGGGCCAAACAGTTCGTGCAGTATTTTAGTTTCTTTACTGCGCCCAGTCGCCTGTAGGGGTTCAAGCGGCGGAATGCCGGGCATTTTTGAAGGGAGTGATGACCTTTGCACAAAAGGCAATTTGAGACGTTGCGTTTCACCACTTCATCCAAACTCTGGGTTTCTGGACGTTCCACCGTAAATTTCCTGGGTACTGCTTCGGACATCTATAAATAAAAGGACAAAACAAAACAAGGAAAAAGAAAGAACGAATTAGTTCTGACTAGGGTTAGGGAGTAATACGAGCTTAACAATAGGCCGTGTTAGAACGCCATTGGCAGTCCGAACGTCAGCCACTCGTACTTTCGAATCCGATCCTACATGAACGCGCGAGATACGACCGAGTTTCCATTCGCTCGGAGGCAAGTTGTCGTGTCGAATCACTACAAAATCATCAATCGCGAAATCGCGTTGGGGACATTTCCACTTGTTGCGCTTATGGAGTTCAACTAAGTACTCGTCCTTCCAGCGACGCGCAAACAAATGGTGCAGAACCTTCAATTTTCGCCACCTATTAGCGTAGGTGAGAGATTCCATTGACAAATCAGGTTCAGGGGGTGAAAGGATAGCACTTCCCACAAGGAAATGACCAGGGGTTAAGGGGTTAATGTCTGAAGGGTTATCCGTCATGGGACAGAGTGGACGAGAATTCAAGCAAGCTTCTATTCTTGCCAGCATGGTAGTGAATTCCTCAAAAGTAAACTTTTGAGCATTAGATATTTTCCGCAAATGAGTTTTAAAACTTTTCACACCAGCTTCCCAGAGGCCACCCATATGTGGGGCTCCGGGAGGAATGAAGTGCCATTCGACTGATTGAAAAACGTTCTCCGATATAATCTTATGCTTCAATTCGGTAAAGAACTTAGCTTGATCCCTTTACATCACATTCGCTGCGCCAACGAACGCGGTTCCATTATCCGAATATATATGTGCGGGGCAACCTCGTCTGGAGGAAAAACGAGTAAACGCGGCCAGAAAACAGTCCGTCGATATTTCATTGGTGGCTTCCAAATGAATTGCCTTTGTGGCGAAACACACAAACACCAGCACATATCCTTTAGTGATTTGACAACCACGTCCAATATAGGATTTAATTTCAAAAGGTCCAGCGAAATCTAGACCAGTATGGGTGAAAGGACGAGTCAATGTCGTTCTTTCTGGGGGTAGCGCAGCCATAATTTGCTGACCCAAATTCTTACGATAAATCGTACAGATCTTACAGTTATGAATAACTGTTCGAATTAGGGTTTTAAGCCTAGGGACCCAAAACTCCTGACGCATGAGGCGCAGCATTAAAGACAACTCAGCATGTACAGAGCATTTATGAAGATGCTCCAAATATAGTCGGGTAAAATGACCATGGTAGGGGAGTAATTTGGGGAAGCGTTCGTCGTAGGTCAAAGTTGGTGATCGAGAGAGTCTTCCGTTGACTCTCAAGAAACCATTCGAGTCAACAAAGGGGTTGAAGGTCAATAGAGGGCTCTTACGAGGCAAAGCAGCTCTCTCCTTCAAAATTGAGTATTCGGGGAAGTGTGAACTTTGACACAAAATAATTAGCCGACGCTTCACGAAACTGATTTCGTCCTGAGTAAGTCCAATTGACAAGTATTTCCGAGATAACTCATGGGTTTTATTGGCGGAATGGTAAAACCGGAAAACGTAGGACAATACTCGCAACGCGCGAGATAAGTGCGAAAATCGGCTCAAAATTTCCTCAGTGAACGTTGTCGTATTGACGTTCACTCGAACCACACGTGTTTCAAGCTGGGTACAGGGCTGGAATGACGATTTCGGCCATTCAGAACGTGGAAGGCTTAGCCAAGTAGGGCCCTTCCACCAGATGTCAGAATTGACGAGTTCTCTGGCTGTTATACCTCGACTAGCCAGGTCAGCAGGGTTATGATGAGATTCCACATGATTCCAATTATCGATGCCAATAGTATCCAAAACATACGAAACTCTATTCGCCACAAAAGTTGGCCAATGGCACGGGGGTTTCTGAAACCAGGACAGAACTATTGTCGAGTCTGTCCAATAAAAAGCTTTAGTATTGGTAAAATTCAACTCCGTGAGGAGTGAATGTACCATTTTTGCCAACAGAGTTGCACCGCAGAGCTCTAAACGGGGTAAGGTTTGCACCTTTACTGGCGCAACTTTTGTCTTGGCAGCGAGCAAATGAGTGAATATTTCACCTGACGGGGTTTTGATTCTGCTATAAAGGGTGGCAGCATATGCTTTCTCAGAAGCATCACAAAATGCATGAAGTTGTACTTCATACTCAGGGTTAAAATTAACCCAGCGGGGGATATTAATCCTGCCGATGAACGAGTAATCATCGACAAATTCGCGCCACCTGTGTAACGTCATGGGTTTCAAACAATCGTCCCATTCGGTTTTGTCCTTCCAAATTTGTTGCATAAGTATTTTAGCGACAATTATTTTGGGTGCTAGCCACCCAAGAAGGTCAAATAGCTTGGCTATTTGAGAAAGGACAGAACGTTTGGTGACTTGGGTAATATCGGGCGTTGGAGATGGCTTGAAGAAGAATGTGTCCAAGCTCGCGTTCCAACGTAAACCCAACGTTTTAGCAGTACTAGCATCTGAAAATTTCAAAAAATTGGAATCCAATAAATGTTCGGGGGGTAAGTCTCGAATAAGACTTTGTTCGTTCGAAGTCCATTTCCGCAACGAGAAACCAGCCGACTTCAAAACGTGAATTAATTCATCGCGATTATGAATGGCCTCCTCAATAGAATGTGCACCCGACAAAATATCGTCCACGTACATTTGAGTACGCAAAATGGTGGACGCAGAAGGGTAGTTTGACTCACAGTCGCTAGCTAGTTGGTGCAACGTTCTAATTGCCAAATAAGGAGCACAGTTCACTCCGAACGTCACTGTTCTCAATTCATAATCCTCTATATCTCCCTCGGGGTTTCGACGAAATAATATCCGCTGAAAATGCGCCTGATCCGGTCTGATCAGTATCTGCCTATACATTTTCTCTATATCAGAATTAAAAACATATCTGAACAGTCTCCAACGCAAAATCAGTATAGTTAAGTTAGACTGTAAAATTGGTCCAGGGTGTAGGACATTGTTGAGACTAACACCGTTCGAAGACGGGCTTGAGGCATTAAAGACTACCCGAAGTTTAGTCGTAGCACTATCGGGTTTAAAAACAGCGTGATGTGGCAAGTAATAATTAGAGTTGGGAGAATGAGCTAAATCGGCGCTGACCTTTGTCATGTGACCCAAGGTAGAATATTCCTCAATAACCGAGTCATACTGACTCTTAACCTCCGGGGATTTAAGTAATCTCGCTTCATTCCTCATGAACTGCGAGAGGGCTATTCTCCGGGAGAATCCAAGGTTCAAACTGGTCGGAAATTCGGACCTAAAAGGCAGGGTAACCACATAACGTCCCTCCCTTTTTCTAGTGGTGGTACGACGGTACAAATCCTCACAAAATTTGTCCTCAGTCGAAACTTTCATAAATTTGGGAACTTCCTCCACTTCCCAAAACCGAGTGATTTGGTCGTTCAAGTCCAAATGACTGAAAAATGACACGATAGAGTGTAAAGAATGCGGCTGAGGAATTCTACCAGTAAGGACCCATCCAAAGACGGTCTTCTGGGCTATAAGAGAACCCTTAGGGTCCCTTTTTACGTCGGTCAACATAATTTGCGAATATACATCCGCTCCCAATAGTAGATCCATATGGCAGCATTTGAGATCCGAAGCAGGGATTTCGGACAAATCGAAATCAATTGTGTCTTTCAGTGAACACGTAGGTAGGCGGCCAGTTAGTTGCTCGACCACATAAGCATCAGTCTCCAAGTGAAATTCTGGGTCAATGGACGAACCCAAGGAAACCGAGCAGATTTTAGTAGAATTAGCTGCTATCGCTCCATTCAAACCGAGTATCGTAGCAGCAGGGGCAGAGAATGTTGGAAGATCCAGCTTTCTCTGAAGTCTCTTCGAGACAAAGGTAGCCTGAGAGGCAGGGTCTATCAATGCTCTAGCAGAATATCTTACGTCGTTGAGCATGATATCTACTACAGTCGTGGCCAGCAAGACTGTAGAATACGGGGTGGACTGTAGTTGTGTCGAAAAATTTCTAAACGAGCGAGCCTCGGCAGAAGTTGATGGTTTCTCTACCAAGGTTTGCTCAGAACGAGAGGTGTGCTCCGGAATAGGAGCAGAGTGACTTGATGTCGCGGGGGTTGTTGA
This sequence comes from Sarcophaga carnaria, assembly GCA_958299815.1. Lineage (NCBI taxonomy): Eukaryota > Metazoa > Arthropoda > Insecta > Diptera > Sarcophagidae > Sarcophaga > Sarcophaga carnaria. The sequence goes on along the minus strand of OY283152.1, from coordinate 85,103,845 downwards.
ATTATTTCCGGGTTTGGGTCGAGAAGGGTTAGGGGCTTCAGTGCGATGAAGCACCGAATGATGCCTTTGCTTGCACATATAACAAACATTAGTGCTCTGGCATCTTCGAAATTCGTGGGAGGTTGCCAAACAATTCGTACAAATTTTGTTCCTTTTGGCAACATTTATCCTTTCGCTCACTGACATCCTGAGAAACTTGGAGCACAATCGAATGGGATGATTATCCGAACACAGTGTGCATTTTTTCGGGGTTATATTAGGAGTGACCGTTGTCCCAAAACTCTTAAACTTTCGATTCTCCTGAGGAGAATTTCGGGTACGATTATTCACTTGGTTCGGATTGTGACTGCCAATTATATCAGAAACAGACTCTAAGGTCCGATACCTCGCAGTCAAAAACTCGTCCATGCTGCTCCATTTGGGTAAGCATGAGTTAGGGCCCTGGGACTGTTCCCAAAGACCAAGAGTATTCTCAGGTAATCGGGTGGAACAAATATAAACGAATATGATGTCCCAATTTCGCGTTTCAATCCCGAGCAAGGATAAATTAGTTATGCAATCATTGATCGTCCTCTGCAATCGCTTGATTGCAGGACCTGATTCTCTTTCAATAACAGAAAGATTGAATAAGGTTTTCAACTGGGAATTTACCAGTATCGCTTGTTTTCGTACCGGTCTACCAGATTTTTCCACGCCATATCAAACCCATCGTTCGTCATAGGGCATGTGCGGATTATATCCCTAGCCTCGCCTTCCGTTTTTTGTAGAAGATAATACATTTTCTGTATATTACTGATATGGGGGTTAGTCCCGTAAAGGGCCGTGAACATGTCCCTGAAAGTTGGCCAGGACGCGTAATCCCCAGAAAATGTTTGGGTGTCACACGGGGGAAGGTGTATGGGGATAGTACCACTAGGGTTCGCGGGTTTAGACTTGAAATTATCAACTAAACTATCGAGAAATAATACCAGTTCGAAATACAAAGTATATCCCGACGTGTACTTTGTCTTGATGTCTTTTGTCGACATCTTGGTATCCTCAGCATTCTCTAGAAGGTCTTCATAACTATCGCGGAAGACCTCCCACAAACGGACTAATTCCTGCCGATGGGTGTTCAAAGAATGAACGGAATGTCCCTCTTTCGGAATAGCCCGAACAAAGGTTTCAAAATCCGCTAGGCGGTTGAAATTTTTACTGAAATTTCTTAAATTCCGTTCCATTCTCGTATGAGTTAGGGAAAAGGGTTACAGAAAACTTTCCGCAAAAAAACCAAAGAAATCGCGGAACGTAACGTGAATTTCGCAATATTCCGACACGAAATGCAGGGTTACAAAAAAAAAACTTCTCGTAAAAAAAGAACCCAAAAAAATCGCGGTACGTAACGAAAATTTCGCAATATGTCGACACGAATGATTTAAGGAAACACAAAAAAACGAAAAATAAAAAATATCCAAAATCCGAAAAGGTTGAAATCGTTTAAAAATATTTCGACATAAAACGTTCACGCGAAAATGTTCAAAATCATAAAAATATTTAAATATAAAAATAAATAAATAAATAAATTTATAAAATATTCAAAACAATATCAAATAAAATTAAAGTAATAAAATTACTAAAATTTTCCAAAAATTATTAATAAATAAGGTTGAGTGTAAGAATATAACTTTAGTTCACTGCTGAATTGCCGAAAAAAAAACGCAAAATAATGTCAATAACGAAGATTGACAACACACGCAGAAAGCAATAAACTGTTTACTTAAAAAAAAGAAGTAAACAACCAACAACAATTTGTATACTTATTGCTGTTTACCTTAAAAAAGAAGTAAACAACCAACAACACTTTGTATACTTATTGCTTTCACCAACAACAAAACGCACTTTGCTGTAATCGCAACAACAATTCACTTGATATTACCGTATATTCAGCACTTATATTCTTACACTTTAATTTAATTTTTTATTATATTTTATTTCTCACTTTCGCACTTTTTTTTTTCAAAAATTCACAAACATACCTTTTACAAAATAGTATTTATAAATGGGGGGTTTTGTGGAGTGATGAATAATGGGGAAATTCAAAAAATTGTTGGCGAAAATCAAAAAAATCTCCTTTATGTATTAGGCCAATATGGCTGTCTCTTCAAATCTGCAAAGAGATAGCTCGAATTAAAATATTTTATTTTGGCTTTATCTGGCTCGAAGTGGACCAAATGTTTCGGGGGAATTGGGGTAAAAAAGTCCAAAATAATATATTTTAATTTTGAGCCAAGAAATAGACAAAATTGTATTAGAAAAAAATATATAAATGTTTCTAAATAAAAAACATTACCTTTTTGTTCGGGGGTTGATCGAGAGAATGATCAATTCCTTTTATTTTTCTTCTCTTTTTTCTTTCTTCCTTACATTCCACATAACTTAAGCGTATTTACACTACTTAATACATTATACTTAAAATTAGGGTGACCAGCGTAAACATACTTCTTATCATCTGCATATTTAAACAAACATTGAAACAAATATGTGACATGAAAGCGTAAAAAATATTGCGAGGAACAAACATTACAAAAGATGGCTTCTTCTTTAGATTCTTCAATGGGATCTCATCACAACTGTTGACGATATTAACGTTTTATGTTTACCGGTGCCAGCACAAATATTATTATGTATGTGTATATATGTATACTTATGTTTTATTTAAAAAAATTTTATGACAGCTAATTTTTACCTATCAAAGTCATACGCATTTAAAAGTATACCATAACGTTTCATTTCACCATCAAAAATTCACCATATCGCATATAGAAGACGAAATTCACCAGTTCGTTATTCACATGCTTCTTTAGCTCTCTCCAAGCCATGAGTGCCAAAAGCCTTAACATTCTGTGACTGTATTGAAATGAAAATGATTTTTGTGTCCTCAGTCATAGATATTTTACCATTACGGACGGTTTATAATACGCTTTCTTCGCAAAAAGTTACATAAATTTCTTAAGAACATAACAAATAAAAGGAGTATTTACGAAATAAAAACTTTGCGAACTTTTTTCGGTCATTCTCCTTCACGTCTCTCGCTCTCTAAATATTTTAGTCCATAGGTAGAAAAAGAGTTTGACAAAATCACATAAAAACTATGAAATTCTAAAATTTCCAATACAGAAGGTAGCAAAATTGATTGGAGTGAGCAACGAATTGGTGGTATGCCTACCGTACAAATTTAAATCTACGCAGTGTAGGAGATTTAAATTTTCCGTAAAATAAACAAATTGGATGACTCTTATAATTTTTCAAAAAAGAAATGAAATTCTGATTAGACAAAAATTAATAGAGATGTCTGAGAAATCAAAACGATTCGTTAATAAATTTGTGCAGCTGATTGCTTTTTTCAGTCCACATAAATGTCAAATATTTTGTTTGCGTACAGTAACCGAAAAAAACTTACACTTACTACCTCGAAATAACTTATGAACAAAAAATTATCCATAAAAAGAAATTTATTGTCCTCATGACTAAAAAAACTTTAAAAACTATATTCTAAGACTAAAAAAAGCTTAAAAACTATATTCTGATTATAAACATTTCTCTATTGGAAATGAAAATAATAATCTAAGAAAATAATTGTCGAAACTAAGAAATTCCCGCATTTTTGGGCAAAATAGTGGTGATTTTTTAACTATGGCTAACGCATTTTCTAGAAAGTCATCTTAAACAAACTCCTGTTTAAGAATTTATTTAATAGTTTTTTACAATAAGTGTACACATTTTTTTGCTCACTGTATATACATTATTTTGTTAATTTATTTTTTATTTCCTTTTACATTTCTATTCTACACAATTTATAATTTATTTAAATATTCTGGAAAAATAAATAAATAAAGAAACGAAATACATAGCAATAAACAAAAAAGCACTTCATTTCTCTGCTAGGTTCTATTATGTTACTGTAGTATCTAAAATAATTTTCAGTGTAGACTATTTAAAACCAATCTGGTATCACTGTTATTACAGTTGTCAAATGGGATGATCACTTTTTTTGTTCATTCTAGATCAAGGCAAATTCATAGAAGGTAGCCTTAACTCAACAGCTGAGGACATTTGGACTGTCAAACAAATTGTTTGTTTTTTTTGTGTATTTTGTTTCGATATTCAATTTCGTATTTATATTAGTCATAAACCCTCATATGTACCGAATGTATTCTTAACGATACGCACTCTAGAAATTCTTTAGGATTACTATTTTAGAGCCAATTATATTAAAATTTTTGCAAGATGATTAAAAATATTTAAGACTTTAACACTAAATACATATATCTTTTAAACTACAACCTAGATTTACTATATTTATAGTTATTTAGATGAAAGTGATGAATTACCAAAAAAAAAAAGAATTCCATGTCTCCAACTAGGTGCCTAAACTATGACTGAAATAACTTGTGTGTTATTTTTAAAACAAATTCTCTTTCAGAAGATTGGGATATAGGGATTAAAACAGATTGGGCCAATCTTCTGTTGAAAATATGTTTTTATATAATTCAAGAGAAAATAGTTTAAATAAGTATTCAATTTCAAAATTCAGTCATAAAATAAATATAAATTAGGTACAAATTTTTATTGGTGCAATAATAAATAAGAAATAACGTTCGCAGCTGATATTTTTTTTAATTTACAGGAGCTGCACTATTGTGTAAATTAGCATGACATAAAAATCATAAGAATTTTCAATATATAAAATTTATTTAGTTTTTTTTAATTGCTTTAACTAATTTCCTATGGAGGTTTGAAAGTTAATTTTTTTGACATACTGAGTGCTCTTTAACAAAAACAAAATGCCTGTTGTTTTTGCATTGTTCTACTTGTTGTAATGTTGCGGCTACCTCTTATGAATATGCCTTGATAATTGCTCTTTAACATTAAAGTATTTTTGCATAAAATCACTCTTGTTTCGACCACAGAATATACACATATTATTATATGTATATTCTGTGGTTTCGACAGTGGATCAGTGATGACAAATTGACATAAAGTAAAAACACAAATTGAATTTAAACAAAAACCAAAAACAATAAACAAAGTGTGAACAAAGCCATAGAATAAAGACAAACATAAATTGTAATTAAATATAAATAAAACAAAATCATTGAATTTAAAATAAAATCAGAATTAAAAAGACATAAGACTTACACATTGAATTTAATAAATTAAATAAATTCAAATTACAAAACCAACAAAACCATCAGTATTTTTTTTTTTTTGAATTAAAACAAAATTAAAAGAACAATTAAAAACGAACCAGTGAAACATAGCACATCAAACCTAGAACATTAAACATTTTTTGGTCAGTGTAATTTACAAGAACAAAAAATTGCTTAAAAAGTGAAAAATATTAAAATTCACACAAAATACATAACGGTTTAAAAACAGTTTAATTTTTTATTGGAAAAAATACAATCCACAAGTGCAGTGGCAGAACAGAAAAGACCCAACAACACAATACACAAGCAACGAGAAGAGACCCAGATTGGAAAGCAGCGGCTTAGCTAAAGAAGACTCAACAACAACAAGTAAGTATTAAAAATAAAATACAATCAAGAGAAACAAAAACTCTTTAGTGCGTTAAGGCGGGTTCACCCACAAGTTTCTGAAACATTTTTGGTACGGAGAAATTTCTTGTTTACTGAGAGTTTTCTGCAACATGATTCACCCATTTCAGAAACTTTGTTCGTAAAAACAGTGCTGACATATTTAATTGAAAATGACGTAAATACATATGTGCATAACCTTAAGAAAGTTAATTATATTTGTGTCAAAATAAAGAAATAAAAAAATTTATATTTATAACAAAAAATAAACAGTATTTGTGGTGAATTATTTGGTAAGAATAAAAACATCTTGTTCTGCGATGGATAAAATGGATATAAATCATTTGCAACTCTTGTTCGCCATTGAAGTGACCAAAGTAAAATTACTTGCAAAATATATTTATGAAAAACGAAAATCAAAGATAAAAAAGAGGACGGCTGTAAGACCACTTTTGAAACAAAGAGAAGCCAAAGGGTATTTTCACTCACTAGTTCCCGAAATGCGTTTAAATGACGTAGATTCATTTATAAATTTTCATCGCATGGACCCTGGGACTTTCGATGAACTTCTGGAAATATTTGTGTATTGTATAAATTTCATATTGTGTGGCAACCTTTTCTAAAATGGTTCGGACCAAATTTAAAATTAATTTAATTCACACTGAGAGTTGTTCGCACAAAATAATTTCTCTCGCTCTCTGAGAGAAACGTCAAACTCCATATAAAAAAATTTTGTGCGAACCAAAAATGTTTCAGAAACTTGTGGGTGAACCCGCCTTTAGTTCCCTTTTGAAATTTTTGTCGCTGTTAAATAAGAAGTAGAAAAACAAAAAGGGTTACCACCTATTCTTCTTTTGATAAATTACTGGGGAAACAAAATACCTTGAAATTGATTATTATTTGTGATAATTCTTGTTGTGAAATCGCTAGCAGGGATTTTTTTTGACTCAACCCTTATTTTTTATCGATTTGAATTTTAACCCATAACAATGGCACTTGATAAATTTGTAAATTGTACAAATGACCTTTTGGATTTTGAAGTAGAGTATACACAAAGTGCGGCCGAAAACAACATTCACTCTCTTGAGGTACTTCGGGTCGAACTTGATTATCTATGGACACAAGTCAAAAGGACGTATGGAGAGTGTAGGGATACAAAAAAAATTCCAAAGAAAAACCCATCGATAAAGATAAGCCTCGTGTGATCGTTATAAAAAAGGATTTTCTGCCTACAAAACGTGTTTAGGGTCAATTAATGCAGAAATTGAAGCCCTATCGAATCCAAAGAAAGAGGAGCGGGTTTCTGCTGTTGAAAATCAACCACAGGAAAATCATGACATCTCATTTGTGCGGTTAACACCTTGCGACACGGACACATTTTATGGAGATTTCGTGACGTGGCCTACTTTCCGCGATCTTTTTACGGCATTGTACATTAATAATTCTAGACTTAGTAAAATTGAGAAACTTTTTCATATGATACAAAAGACTGGGGGAGATGCTAGGAAAATAGTTTCAAATGCCTCATTGACAATCAAGGTTTCGACGTAGTCTGGAAAAACCTTGTAGCCCAATACGAGAATAATCGGATCCAAGTAAATGAACAATTGAAAATTATATTTGACCTTCCGAACGTAGCAGAAGACTCAGGCTCATCGATTCAAAAACTTTAGCGAACAATTAATGGATGTCTTCAGGCGTTAAATGCTTTAGGTGCAGAAACCGCCACATGGGACCCATTTTTAGTATACATATGCTCAACAAAGCTCCCTCGGACTTTTTTAAAGAAATATGAAAATTCACTTAAGGAAATTACAAAAGTTCCGACATGGGAACAATTCAACACATTCTTGACACACAATTCTAAGACTCTGGAATCCATAGCGGTCATCACACAATTGAATTCAAAATTAGAACAATCGAGAAGAGATAATTTGAAATCTAGGCCAAAACGAGTTCACACTTTTCACATAAACACGACCCAAAATGAAACTGGGTCGAAAAATATAAAACCTTTAAACACAAATAGGGCTCAGAAAAATGACTCAAATTACAAATGCCAACATTGCAAGGAGCCTCACCAATTGTGGTCTTGCCCCAAGTTCTTAGAGAAGAACGTTAACGGCAGAATTCACATTGTAAAGGTTACAAACTCATGTTACAATTGCCTCTATTGACCACAGTGTTAAGGACTGTAAAAGTAAATTTAGTTGTAGAATATGTAAGCAAAGACACAACACTTTGTTACATAAGGGATCAGAAACCGAGACTTTAGTACATAATTGTGACGCGACCCAAACAAGCAGGAGCATCGCGGCACAAAACACCAATATACAATCCACATCAGCATCAAACATTTCCATTCCAAATATCACTTTTTTGACACTGCAAGAGAGCAAACATTTCAATCAATCTCACAATGAGAAAGAGACCTTGTTATTTACTGCAATTGTACTGATCGAAACTAGAGGCGAAAAGTATCAGGCAAGAGCAATCATCGACCCTGGTTCACAATCAACTTTTATGTCAGAAAAGTTGAAAAATCGACTAAATTTGCCCACCAAACGAAATTTAGTTCATGTTACAGGCTTGAGTCAAACAGTATCAGAGACTTCAACCAAAGCATGTTTATTCAATCTTTGCTCCAAGGTGGATTCACAATTTAAATTAGAAGTCTGGGCACCAGTCCTGAAGACTCTTCCATCTAATTTACCACCACAGACTTTAGATTTGCAACATTTCAATGAGACTGCTAACTTAGAACTTGCAGATTCTCAATTCAATCAAAGCAGACCCATCGATTTGCTTATAAGCCTCGACTTGGGCCACTCAATATATTGCATGGACACACCGATGCGGTCTATTGGATCCCTTTTGGCACAAAAAACAGTATTTGGCTGGATTGTGGGGGGACCAATTTCAACAACGACACAACCTACTACAACAGTGTCACTACTCAACACTACGTGCCTTGACCGAATCCTCACACGCTTTTGTGAGGTGGAGGAGACCCCAAAACAGGTTTTGAGGTCAGATGAGGACACATTTTGCGAGAACAACTTCATAACGACAACACGAAGAAACGACACAGGAAGGTATATCGTTACCCTACCCTTTAAAAATAGCGAAGGAATAGGAACTTCGAGAAACATAGCGATGGCACAGTTCTTGAGAATGGAACGCATACTTAGCCAAAAACCCGAACTCAAGAAACAATACGACCAAGTAATTGTTGAGTACCTCGAGTTAGGACATATGAGGAAAATTTCCCCCTGGAAATCAACACAAACCCAAATTATTACCTGTTACATCATGCAGTAATAAAACCCGAACGGTTGACGACGAAACTTAGAGAAGTTTTCAACGCTTCGAGCCCGTCTTCTAACAAGAAGAGTTTGAATGACATATTATATCCAGGACCCATACTTCAACAGGACTTAGTGCATCTGATACTGAAGTGGAGATTCTTCCGTTTTGTGTACAACGCAGATATCACAAAAATGTATCGACAATAAATCATTGATCCGACTCAAACCAAATATCAAAGGATATTATTTTGGCAAACAGAAAAGGATCCTATTGAGGATTACGAACTCCTGACAGTGACTTTTGGAGTCAACATTTCTTCAGACTCATTTACATTTACAGCACCAGAGAACACCAAAAGAGAAGTTTTATCGACAATTGCCAAGTTCTTTGACCCTTGTGGATGGATAGCCCCAATAATAGTTGAAGCAAAACTAATTATGCAACGGATTTGGTTAGATAAAGTCGACTGGGCTGAAATACTAAAACCCTTGACTTGTATACAGTGGCAAAAATTCATAAAAAACTGCCACGCAATAAATATATTGAAAATTCCCTTTTGGATCCAATTTAGCCCGAATTGTAATGTGTAAATTCACGGTTTCAGTGACGCTTCAGAAAAAGCCTATTCAGCGGCTCTTTATGTTCGAATACAATCGGAAAACTCAGTATTCACATTTATTCTGGCTTCAAAGACCCGTGTAGCTCCCATTAAGCAAACATCTTTGCCCCTAGAACTGTGGGGATCCGTATTATTGGCAAACCTTGCTTGTGGAATTATACCAAATCTTCAACTTCAAAATATCAAGACATATTATTGGACCGACTCAACAATCGTGCTGTCTTGGTTAAAGAAACCCCCTTGCTCATGGAACACTTTCGTTGGAAATCGTGTTTCTGAAATTCTAAATATTCAAAAGATAACCCAGCAGATTTAGCCAGCCGAGGATTTTCTCCACAATAACTAGAAAACCATAACTTATGGTGGTTTGGACCCTCCTGGTTAAAATTGCCTAAAAATTAATGGCCGATACCAACACAAACAGGTGATACAAATCTAGAAGCTAAAACTGTAAAAGCATTTACAACCACAACACGCGAAGACCCATTAAATCGATTTTCAGACCTATCACGCGCTTATCGAGTGCTCGCTTATGTCATACGAATATGGAGAAATACTGGCAGCAACTGATCCCATCTTCGCATATCTTCAGCTGAAATCAGCCGAGAAGAAATAGATTTCGTCAAACATCGACTCATCATATGGACTCAACAAAATCATTTTCCAGATGAGTACAAACATTTGAAATTCAAACAGAAAATATCACCCACCAGCAGTCGTTTGACCTTAAATCCCTTCATGGATAGCCATGGCATTATTAGAGACAATGGGCGACTCGCTTAATCACCTGCATTAACGTACAATGAACGCTACCCAATATTGCTACCTCATAACTCGAAGCTATCACAGCTACTAGTGGAATTTACACATGATATTACCCTTCATGGAGAAAATCAACTAATGGTTCGAGTCCTACGCACAGAATATTGGATATTAAGATTAAAACCTTTGGTCAAAAGCGTAATTCTCAATTGTAAAACGTGTGTTTTGTACAAAAAATAGACGCAAAATCAAATCATGGCTTCATTACTACCAAAACGTACAACATTATCAAGACCCTTTGCTAAAACTGGATTGGACAACGCAGGACCTTTTGACATCAAAAATTTCACAGGCCGAGCGTGTCTTATTACAAAAGGGTACATTTGCATATTTGTATGCTTCGCAACAAATCATCTTGAAGCAGCAAGTGATTTATCGACCCAATCGTTCTTGGCAGCATTTTCCCGCTTCATAGGAAGACGTGGATGTCCCACACTCATTTATTCAGACAATGAGAAAAATTTCGTCGGAGCAGCAGAACTACTCAGAAAAGACCGTCTAGAGTTCATAAAAACTCTTCAAAATCAATTGACCCATCATTTTAGTCATCAAAATCTTAACTGGAAGTTTATTCCCGCAGTAGCCCCACTTATGGGCGGCCTTTGGGATGCCGGTGTAAAATCATTAAAAACACACCTCAAAACGATGATACCGAACTTGATATTCACATTTGAAGAGCTCTCTACAATTCTTACTCGTATAGAATCGCGCCCAAATTCTAGACCCTTAAGTCCTGCTAGCGATGACCCAAATGACCTTAATCCATTGACCCCTGGACACTTCCTTATTGGTAGTCCATTATTGACCCCCGCTGAACCAGATGTAAGCAGCGAAAATCTGAGTCTCATCAACCGCTGGAAACGCCTAAAGGTCATCTACCACTCATTTTACCAAAAATGGAAGTCCGAGTATTTAATTGAACTTCATCGCAGATAGAAATGGAAGATTCAGAGGGACAACGTTAAAATCAACTATCTGGTAGTCGTCAAAAATAACAACTTGCCGCCTAATGAATGGCAAATGGGTCGAATCATCAAAACATATCTTGGACCTGACCAAAACTGTAGAGTTGTAGACATCAAAACCAAAAATGGAGTAATCACCAGACTAATTACAAAAATTGTGGTTTTGATTGCAAATTAATATAACCCCTAACCATTTACATACACTAATATTGTTCTAATTTTATACTTACAGGTATGGCATCCCAACAATCTCAACACCCCAAACATTGGCAATTTTCATGCAGTATAAGTTAACGTACATCATCTGTCAACAACTTCATAATACACAAGTTCATGAGGCATTGCAACTTACCGACCCGCAACCCACAAATAGGACCTGTTCAAAACCTGTGGTAAACTTCACCAAGTCATGGGGGCCGGAATGTTCAACGTTAACATCATTTGAAGGAACACCCTTTAGAATATTAGCGGTTCTTTTTTATATATGCGATCTTTTGCTTTGTCTTGCATTCTTTCATTTTTTCTACATCATAATTGCTCTTTAACATTAAAGCATTTTTGCATAAAATCACTCTTGTTTCGACAGTGGATCAGTGCAGACAAATTGACATAAAATTAAGACACAAATTGAATTTAAACAAAAACCAAAAACAATAAACAAAGTGTGAACAAAGACATAGAATAAAGACAAACATAAATTGTAATTAAATATAAATAAAACAAAAACAAA